>OZ029916.1:29563086-30163086 GCA_964023275.1 Norana najaformis | reverse complement strand
CAGGTCAAGATCCAAAAGTCAGACGGAGAGACAGCGTGGCAGCTATGGAGGATGGTGCTTGGGGTTGGAGATGAGGGACAAAATAAGAGGACGAAGCTGACACTAAATCTTTAACAAAATGTAATTGTGACTTTAAATTCATATGATATGTTTGGCATGATATTTGAAATACAATAAATTCGGTAGGCCTGTGCAAGATGATGCAAACCATAAACTTCAACACAGAGCTTAGTCATCGAACAAGCGCACCTTCTAATTTCCTGCCTGTCTCGTGCAGTTTATAGGGCTTACAAGTAATATGGTTCAAACGTTTCCCAGACCAGAACAGGCTACGTGGTGGATACTGAATGAGTGTCACAGCAGAGGTTGATACCACCAGCTGCAGTAAGAGACAATAGTAGACAGACGCACCGACCGTTGAAGTGCAACAATAGACTCAGCCGTTGCATTCTTCGCATTCCGATAGCCAACAGCCGAACAAGCGTCTGCACCTGCTGGACAGTCTGTTCCTCCGTCTGTCCGTCTGTCTGCGCCTCGGTCTCTTGCAGTTATCCGCCTTTATTCTCAAGCGCTGGCAGACGAGCATGCCTATCCCAGCATGTCAGAAATGTAAGGTTGAAATTTTCTCATCAGAGCGCATGCGCCGGAAAAAATGTAAAGAAGTCTTTGGAATTTTGTTCGCCAAATAAAAGTAGTAAACAACAACAACAATAACGACGACGACTGCGACGATATTATTATTATTATTATTATTATTATTATTATTATTATAAATATGTATTATATGTATTATATGTATTTTATTATTATTATTATTATTATTATTATTATTATTATTATTATTATTATTATTATTATTATTATTATTATTATTATTACTATTATTATTATTATTATAATTATCATCATCATCATATATGTTCATAGTAGAGTTCCGGAGAAGCAGATGGCGTTCCCACGCTGGACAGCTACTGAGAGTCTTTGAAACAGGTAGTTGGTCTCCAGTGGATCGTGGGTTGCCATTGTCATCCTTCGTCCTAACTCCCACACAAAATCCAATCCTTCCGTACTCCATGCGCCGCTGGTCTCCAGTGCGACCGCCACAATATTATTATTATTATTATTATTATTATTATTATTATTATTAGTAGTAGTAGTAGTAGTAGTAGTAGTAGTAGTAGTAGTAGTAGTAGTAGTAGTAGACATGATCCCTCAGATGATAAAAAAAATTGTCCTGAGACATTTATGATTATTTGAAACGGCTCTCATCTGGCTATTATTATTATTATTATTATTATTATTATTATCATCATCATCATCATCATCATCATCATCATCATCATCAATCATCATCATCATCATCATCAATCATCATCATCATCATCATCATCATCATCATCATCATCATCATCATCCTATATGTTCACAGTAGAGTTCCGGAGAAGCAGATGGCGTTCCCACGCTGGACAGCTACTGAGAGTCTTTGAAGCAGGTAGCTGGTCTCCAGTGGATCGTGGGTTGCCATTGTCATCCTTCGTCCTAACTCCCACACAAAATCCAATCCTTCCGTACTCCATGCGCCGCTGGTCTCCAGTGCGACCGCCACAAACGAGTGGGTTTGGGCTATAGTGGCGTATTTTAGCCTTTTGGCTGAGACTGCCCGATTTGCAGCTTCACTTGGTCTTGAAGTGAAACCTAGATGTGACGCTGCAAATGTGTCAGAAACTGTCACATCCCATGTAAGACACCTCCGCGAGACCAAGGGATAAGAGTTATTATTATTATTATTTTATGACTAGTCCTAATTATAATGATACTGTAATGATGACCATCATCATCACCAATTGTCATCATCATCAATATTAATCACATCATCTTATTAGTTGATGATGATTATTAAGCCAACTTATTAGACAGCTTTCAATATGCTATCAGGTGTCTGTCGCATAACCTACTTGTATATTAATGGTGATATATACAGTATACATATATGCAAATATATAATATTAGGGGCCCTATAGTTTACACAATAATCTACTAAGAAAGCGCTAAACCAAGATATAAAAATCCTCAAATAAATACGACACATACAGCAAGAGCATGCCTATCTACATTTTTGCACAGTAGGTTACCTAATGCAAAACAAATGCTAAGAATTTGGCCGCCCGCGAATTTGTGACAAGAAGGCGAGAATGAGCAGAATTGACGTGGATCCGCATTTTAGCAACCATCTGCAAGCATATTCACATCATGAGATTTCAAGTTTACGATTACGACGACTCCCATATCTGTTGCTCGTTCCGCTGGTCACAGGTTACTCTCTTACTTTCTTAAATACGCCTTCTCAGGATTGGCAACTAATGTTCGACTTACTTTCGATGCAAGGAATCCATATTTATTTTATGAGTGTTCTATGTCGTAATCGTAATCGTATTCTCGAGATTTCTACAGCGCCCAACAAAAGCCACGTCACGGGGACCAACTTATTCAAAGGCGCTCAGTCAAAAACAAACCGATAGGCAAACGGGGTTCGGTTCCAGGTCAAGGTTCAAGTCAGGCACAGAGAGCTTGGCAGCTATGGTAGGTAATGTTTTTATTTTAGGCATTTAAATTTTTTTATCTACATCTGCAAATTTTTAATTTACATTTAATATTAGAAGTCAATAGGAACTTTTCTGTTTGAATTATTACGTATAAACTGAATTAAGCAGCAGTGGCCAATCCTCCTCAAAGGAGACGAAGTTGCAGTGAGAAATGTTGGCTTGTTGGTATTTTACAGTGACAGCGATAGGGGATGTTTGAATTTCTTAAATAAATATTTATGATGACGACATGTTTTCTTTCTAAACCATTTGGCGACTGAAAACCTTCAAGAAATTCTGTAGCCGGAGTTTCTATGTTAGTTTCGTTTGTGAAAAACAGTTGTAGGCCTAAGGCTATTTAATCACCGCGTTCCCATACGCCCCCTCAATATCTTTGTAAGTCGATGCTTTGCGGTAGGAAATAGTTTTAGAAGCAGTTCCGCTGTTAAGTTAGCAGTTTCGTCGTTGACTTTTAAACAGGTTTCCAGCTGCAGTTAATTTGTTTGCTGGTTTGTCTGCTTCTTTCTCCTGGATAATTCTTTCTTTAGATTCTAATTACTCGATTATATTAAACCATGATGAAGACCTAAATAATTTATGTTGCATTAAAACTACTGCACTTAAAAATACTAACTCTTGAACTACACTTTTAAGTCTTTGACTTCGAAAACGCTTTAACCACCCAAAGGAATGTGCCACCTTTCATTAAGTCGATTTCTTCAGTGGTTACAAATTTAAAATGCATGGGACTGTACTATATTGTTAAATTTATATATCACCTCTTACAGAAGAGGTAAAACCAGGCAGTAAAACTACTGCCACAGCTTGAAAGCATTGTGAATTGTGTAATTCTTCATTATTTTCAAGAATGACTAGCTCTATGCATGCTGTCAAAAGCCTTCTTTGAGTCAACAGAATTGATCAGTAGAGGAGTCTGCAGAAGTTAATGTTTTCTTTTATCTGTTTTAAGTGTGAAGATTTGCCCGTAACAGGATCTTCCTGGTCTGAACCCTGCATGTATTTTTCTCAGCCTCCTGTCTGTAACAATGATATTTATTGTGTCTTACCTTTTCCCTCTTTGCTAAGCCTTAATGCTGAAAATTTACCTTTTATGCTTTGCATATTGACCATGATTGGTTTTCATTTTCTGAGATCTAAAGTACCTTCTAAGCTATTGTTATTGTTTATTGTCCTAACTGTTGTCTACCTTTATATCATATCTTCCGTGTAACCAGTATATCACTGCTTTTGTTGCTACATTTTAACTAAAGAAACTGAAACAAAATTTAGGAATTTTCTGTTGTGAATTATGTTCTTTTTGCAGTTGTGTATCCTAAGCATCATTTTTGTCTGTTATAGTTGGTGCTTTATTGTGCAAATGAGTCTGTCTGCAGTGGATCAAGAACAAGGAAATTGTCATGTAATGGAATATCCGACCAAGTTTAACAAATATCGTCGCCTTAAAGAAAGAGAAGCTCTTTCCAAATCACCAAAGAAAGATGGCTTTACTACATCACATGGATGTGTAGTGCCTAGCAGCACACAGATGTCTAACATGACAATGATTCCAAATACATGTAGCACTTTGGCATCAAACTGCACCTTTACACCAGTTGGTGGCTGTTTTAATTTAGAAAGTGAAACAAGAACGTAAGTAAAGAAAATACTATGAGAGACCATTATTTGTAATGTATGCTAATTTTTCACAAATACATTCTTCACTGTATATTGCAAATAAAATGCCTGACAGGAAAGAATGATATAATTAAACAGAGTGCAAGTTTTCTTAGTTGACTAGACAAGTACGTTGATTGGTGCTTGAGTTGATATGTTAAAGATTCTGTTTATGGATGTCTTTTATGTGTGGACTAAAGCTTCATTGGTGCCTGTCTTTTATCTGAGGTAAAATTATCCCTCAAGAAGTCATCCATAGAGGATGTCTGCAAAGGGGAGGGACAGGGCACCTAACTGTGGACACAGGGAGGGGGTTATGCCAAATGCAGACGTCTGCATCTAAATTTGGTACTTAAAGTTATTTCTGTACAGCCTGTGGCTTAAGCACCAATTTCAGTCAGTCAGACAGACAGTCTGTACTGAGTTGGATCTAATTAGAGCCTTTTTCCAGGACATGGTATCATCAGCAGTACTGTTAATCCCAGTTACATCACAATCCTGAGGCCACCATATTTTGGTTTGAGGTTCAGATCAGACTTCAAAATTGTAAACTCTGTGTATTGGAAGGACTTCCCCATCAGATTTAGCAACAGTACCAATTACTGAGGAGGTGGCATCAACTGGTATTGATTAATGCACAGACAGCAAACGTCATTGGTTGCTCAGTATTATTATTCTGCCTATTAACTTAACCTTACTTGTTGCTACTGTTTTTCAGTTGCTATTTCATTAGATTTTCTTGCATTCTGTTCCAGTCTTCTTTTACTAATGAGTTCCTGCTATGAGGCTGCGGTATTACAATTCACTTGCCATAGGAAATTTCTTAGCTGTACATTGCTATGAACTTTGATAGCTTTTAAATGGTTGTGAATGATTTTGATTTCAGTATTTCGCAACCAAGCATTTATGACAGCAGTTCTGCAACCTTTATGACACACTTCCAAGCCTTGGATTGTAAGCAGGAAAAGGAATGTCACCAGAGAACAGATTTATTATATCAACCGGTTTCTTTGTCAAATTCGCTGATCAATAATACTCATTTATTAAGTTATAAGCTAAATGAAGTCATAATGAAAGAGGAGAAGGACTCTGAGGAGGAGGAGGAGGAGCTGCCACTTAATCTGACGATATCATCATCTGCAAGAAATCTGATTCAGAAAGAGTCACGAAATAGTCCTACATGTAAACAACAAATTGGGAGGACAGTTGAAGGACTTACAGATGGGTCCAGCTTTGACACAGGCAGACCTATAACACAAGGTACAGGGCTCATTACCATAAATTTTCAGACTTGTTTGTACTGTGAGGACACATTTACATACTACCATTTTACCCATGCTTTTGCACAGTGCGAATTGGTTTCTTGTTCCTCAATACTATTAGCCTAACACGCTGTGTTAGTTAACGTGTCATACAAAGAACATAGGGTAGTGCTAAATGTATAGACAGAGGAAGTAGGTTTAAGTAAATCACATGTACATGCTCTGTAAGGCTTATCTCCTTTTCGTTTTCATCCCGTTCTGGTATCACGTATTGCGCTTGTATGCTACATATACTTAGATAATTTTAATATGCCTTATTTCATAATGGCAGAGTCAAGTGTTGGTGTTCATATACTGCTGAGGAAAAACCAGCTGCTATAGATTGGTGCCTTAGTGTTGAAATGGAAGCCAAAAATTTTTAGAGGTCTTGATATGGCAGGGTCAGTTCTATCAGGTTGGATAAAAACCCCATACTTGACACATTACTGATCACCAGTTGTCAACAGTAACACCAACTGGGCCAATGAACATGGATGTCAGAGCCGTTTTACATGTGGCCTGGTTTACATGCTGTTTCGATGGCTTGTCCCCCAGCGATTTCATGTTTATGGATCCAATTTGTATTGACCTGTACCATAATTGGCACCTAGGATAGAACTATTGCTGTGCAGTCAGTGTACTAGATTTCTAGACATCATCAATTTATTCAAAGAATTTTTAAAAAAGTTTTCATGATGTTCTTGGTATAAGTTAGATGTGGCTTGTCAGGTTAACGAACTGTATAAAAAGCAAAACTGAGAAAGGCACTGTATAGATATCCATGTACAAGCATGCATCCATGCATACAAAAACATCACCATTTCACCAAATTTTCCACCAGTTGTGGGATGGTTGCTGAATGGCTTAACGTGTGATGTGGCTACAACACTTCTGTCAAACATGCAAGAATGCAGGTCTGCCATTATTCCATGATGTTTAGTAACTGGAGCTTGGAGTCTTAGTTGTTTCATGGTTGAACAGCAACCTGGAATCAGACTTGTGACACTTACAGATCCCTCAGGCTCACTTTTCCAATAATGCTTCCTTTTGTCTTCAAGGTTTAACAGAGAACATGATTATTGAGGAGCATTTTCAACGATCGCTTGGAAGCAACTATTTCAAGTTATTTGACCCTTCATCAACAAAGCCTGCACCAGTGGCATCATCTGATCCAATTATCTGCAGAGCCAAGTCAGCTGGTCACAAAAACCACTTAGATGTAATGAATTCAGTGTCAGGTAATGTTATTATTAAACAGACACTTTGTATCTTTCACAATTAAAATACAGTCTCATATACAATGGTCTTATAAATTTCAAACAGTAATCTGGGGAATCAGTGTTCTGAAATGCTGCTCTTAGACCATTGTGTAAGGGTTCTTATAGTTAAGCCCATTTCTAGGAGTTTATTTATGAGCCAATTTCTAGAAGTTTACATTGTTCAGCACTTGACACGAAAAGAACACAGCTCGAGTTTGTGTAAGGATATTTTAAAATATTGGTGTAATTTCACAAGTTTGATATATTCAGCCAGCGGCTGTACTTATTAATCTTTATGATAGATCAGTATATTCTTATCATATTGTAGCATTGTCTGGGCTTCTAGTAATCCTGTTCATCTAAATCACCTAGCAATCCTACGGAAACGAGCTGCTCACATAATGTGTAGACAGCTTGGAGGTCTGTTTTGTGAATGCTTCTTCCACGATGTGGAACTTTCATTCTCATCGGCTTATTCACCTACCCTCTCTGCATCAGTCTAAGGCACAAAGTAAACAGTACTAAAACAGAAATGTCAGACTGACAGCTATTGACCACGTCTATTGAAAAGAATTGACTTAAGCATAGAAATTGTTTAACAATATCTGTAAACATTGACTTGTATGTAATCACATGTTTACATAGGTGCTTAACAAATTGATGTTGCCTAGTATACAACCCTGTGCAACTCATGTAATAAGTGCAGTTTGATTTTTAATAGGACACTCTAAACAGAGAAAGAACTTGGTTCATTCTGAGTTTTCCCTTTGATATCCAGTGTTAGGCCGATGTGCTGTTAGTGATCAATAAAGTTTTCTTCAGTTCAGTCCATGTGTTTCCAGGATTCTTATGCTAAATTAAAATGATAACATCCATGTGTAGTTTCATAATTCTAATGTATTTTACAAAGTGGCATGCATGATATCTCCTGCAAACAAACTGAGCCTTGAGCAGTTTCCCTGTTAATGTACCACTGATGTTTCAGAAACTTGTTTCCAGACTTTAAGTCAATAGAGTTTTTGAGATTTTCATAGTTGTTGATTATATTTAATTGCCTGTTCTTGTTTTTGTTTAGGTTCTGTTGACGATCATTTTTCTAAATCTCTTGGCGATGTGTGGACCAAAGTGAAGGCAAGCCATCTCCCTAAAGAACTTGATCTCCTTCCAAGTTCTGTTGATGATCATTTTGCTAAAGCACTTGGGGAGATGTGGTACAAGATTCAGGGAGAAAAAGACCCTTCGCACCCATCTAATTCTCCTTGTTTATCTCCAAAAACATGCCCGTCATCTGCTGCATCGTCATTTATTCATTCTTGATTTAAGTTTTCACATTTTAGGAAGACTGTACAACCACCCATAATGCATTCCATTATTTCTGGATTCTGTTTAATTACTGAATTAAATTGTAGAGATTTAAATGTTCAGAATAGGCAGCTTTGCTGTTTCTGTTTCTGTGTTATGGACTGAGTTGTCAGCCCCAAGAGAGTTAACAGCTTTGCTTGTGCATTGCAAATAAATAATCTTAACTTATACTTTTTTAACGAATGCTCCACTTTCCTTCGTTCTTGCTTTTTTGCTAACTGTTGTCAGTTTCCTCCATCCCTGAACAAAAAGCTTGAACATTACTATGCCACAGATAAAGGCATTGTCCAAACTGATAGCATGGAGGCTTTTTATTTGAGTGACATCATAATTGTGAGTTAGTTTGTTTTCAAATAATATTTTAATTTGGTTTTAGTGGGAGAGAACATTGCAAGGCTTAGTGTATTCCGAGACCAGGAATTTGTTTGCCCTTTGTGCCCTGTCATTTCATAAATGCCTCCAAGGCAATGGTCTGGTTCTAGGAATGGTGTACAGTTTTTTTTATATAACTTAAAGTTATGCTGGATGATTTCTTCTGTTGAGACTGTATTTGTTGTTATTTAAGATGCTGTCATGTTAGAAGTTCTGAAACTGCAGTAACTCTGCATTATTAGACTGAAGCTGTCTTATGAACTGGGTGGCCGTTGTAGTTATTTCTGCATTTATCTAATGACTATGCATCAATCGATGGTGCTGAGCAATTGTGAGTGAAGGATTTGCTCAAGGTCCTTAAAAACTAACTGCTCTAAGTGAGGCTCACACGTGTACTCTCTGCGTTAAGTCAAGTGTTAGACTGCGCCCTACACGGTACATAAGTATATCCATTTATGTATGAATATGGTAAAGGTTTAAATATTCTGGTTTAAAGTGTTCAGCATTAATTATTTCTTAGAAATAATTCATGCAATTAAAGAATTTGGCAGTTATGACCGTGTTTTTTATTTTTGTTTTCCAAGCTGGATAGAAAGCATGGTGCTATCCATTTGGTATATTAAGGTGTATATGCTCCAAGTTGCTTCGTTGTATTGAAGTTTAATGGATCATCATCAGCAATTCAATATATTCGAGGTTTGATATTAGTGGAGCATTCAGGTGAAGCTTTATCCGACTCCACATGAACTAAAATCATCACGAACATTTAATTCAGGTACCGCAAATGCATTTGTTGGGATAACAATGTCTGTGTTAAAATAAAATATAATAGTTGAAAAACAAACTTTAATTTATAACTGTAAAACAAACTCTGAAACATTTCTGATGACTACAAACATAAACCAGAAGTTGTATATGCTATTTGGAGGTTGTCCATGAAGGATGACCACAAAAAGACATACTTTTGACCCAGCCCTCTCCTTGTCTGCATTTGGCATTACCCTTGCCATCCCCTTTGAGTACTGAGGCCTAGATTAAGCTACCCTGTTGACCTTGCAGGGCTAACTGTGCAGCAGGATGGGATAGGTGCTTTGAGACAGCCGCATCCAGTAAAGAGACACTAACTAAGAGACAATCAACGGTTGCTGTAGACAAACGTGTACATTTACATCTGAATGCTTGAAACAAGGAGAGCTTATTCGAGGTCAGATCCCACCAGCTTGTCAATGGCTGTACAAGGCATCTGTCTTCATATTTAATGGTGTTTTTGTGGCCACTGAACTTGGGGTCACCGAGCTCATCATGGAATCAAATATCATCTGGTAAATAAAATAAAAGATTTCTGCAGTGCTGCTTAAAATGCAATAAAAATACTTTAAAATACTTCTGAGAATGATGCCTTATTCTCAGAAGGCATTCAATTAATTTGTTGCCTAATAACATGTTGCTTTGTGGTAAAGATCTTGAGTATTTTTCCCATATAGTACACCTGTTTCAGTGGCTTGTTTGTAAACTACAGGAGGCTTCATACTGTCTTTGTTAAATGCTATTTAAGTGATTTTGCGGCACTTTGATTTTCAATTTTCCCACATATTTTCTTAGATAATTTGGCAACACATATTTTCTTAGATAATTTGGCAACTTCCAGATACAGGCTCCATGTCCCACCCAATTTGGTTCAAGAATTTTTATAGATTTGAAAACATGGTTAGAATCAATACATATACCAGTAGCTATTGTGAAATGCAAAATGGCAGCACTTTCAGAAATTTAAAAAAAATTTAAATAACCCAGCAAACTGATCAATTTTAACATAATTACCATTAACAGATGGTCAGCAAAACGTTTAATGAATGTACTGTACAGTTGAGACTTCTACATGTGCCAACATCTATTCTTGGCGTAGTTTGTTAGTGGCCAGACATTAGCCTTTAATCATGATTATGACATCTGGTCTATATATTCTAAAACTTCAACTCCATCACACACAGTTCTAAAATCCACTCATTTTCTGCTAATAAGGTCTCTGTGCATTACTGCAAAATTGTATCAAATTAACTTGAATGCTTTTAACACTTTTCAGCATTCTTAAGTCCATGAACCACTCACCACCCAACTGTTCAGACCTACTTGTGCTTCCTAATACCTTAAATTTCATATCTCCATCAACTTCTTTTCTCAGTTTATATAACTGTAAAGCAGTGGTGGATTTAGCTACAGGCGTTGGGCCGTTCGTGCCCCACTTGGTTATATGCCCCTCCGACAGACCGACCTGCATGGTGGATGCCAGAATATGGTAGCCCCTCTGGAAATGCTCTTGCCCCACGCAAGCAATCCTGGAGCTTCTTCACCACCGCTGCGCCACGCTATATAAGGTCCCCATGTACGGACCGAGGCAAACTTATAGCATCTGGTTTAGCGTGGCTTCTGTAAGTGTCCCGTCATAATATTTACTAACCAGTAGGCAGAACCCAGGCCGCAAGCCACGCCCAAAATAGAGCGGTCCCCTATACTATAAGTATGCCCGGACCGTTAGCCCGACTAAGTACTTTGTACACCAGAAACTTGTTACAACACTGTCTGAGAGTCAATACAATAACCGCCTTATAACAAGACCGTGTTGTAATGAAGTTATTTTCTAAAGCTGAACTAATTTGGACTACGTCCATAACCGTGTTATATCAGAATTCGTGTTATAATGAAGCGGGTTATAACCAGTATTCGGTGTAATATTTACTAACCAGTAGCGAGTGTTGTTTTCAATACTGACCTATTTCAGAATTAGCCAATAGAAGCTCTTGTTCTGTCGCTCTGATAATAGAGATCAATGGTTGTTCAGCATTTCGAAGCGAGTTTTGTACGTTAGACCAATCAGACGTTCGCCTTGTAATTGGTGCGGTGCTGTACTACTATGGCGTCCATAACACTGAATCAGGATCTATGGATAAGTCCGTAAACAGAAGTATTTTGCGACTTACAGATGGCGATCACAAGTCGATAGTTAATTCTTTGCTATTAGTTTAACATTTATGAATATATAAGTTTGAATCGAGCGATCGCCAGGACACATTCTGTACGTCGAACAGTTGTTATAGTTACATATTACTTTTAAATAACCGTATGACTGAAGCCCAGAGAGCAATGTCGTCGCGAGTTACGGGTGGAAGCGCGGTAGCATCGGAGGGAATGCGCGACCTGTTCAAGCAGTTCAGAAACAATTTGGAGGCGCAGCTCCGAACTCTCGATCACAAGGATAACACGGAAGAAACTCAGAAAGTAATAATTGCAGATTAATGTTTTGTGATTAACTTACACTGGTTTGCTGTACAAGCCTGTACATGTTGCCAGTTGACGATGCCTGAAGTTCTTGTTTAATTAAAATTACACAGTCTGTATCAAACACAGATTAGGCTTTCTCTGTTTACAAATCTGTTGATTTAATAATGAATATTACTGGATGTTGTGGAATAAAGATAACATAGGCTTGTGTCTGGGGTTGGCCCGCTTCTGTCATCAATTGTAGACCTACTATATTGAACTTTTCCTGTAGATTATCACAATAATGCTATAGGCAGTCAAGCTTCTTATGTGAAAATAGTGCATGACACTCCTCATTCGTATAGTGCCCCAAGTATTTATAATATGATTTTTTTTCTTAAATTGAGCACAACACTTGTTTCAGTGCATTCAACACTGCAGATTGGTTTTACAGTCCATTTGACCTCTGTGCTACTGCATGTATATAAGTCTATGAAGTAATTGTTTTTATCCTTCAGTTAAAGCCTAAAAACTCACTGTTACTCACTGGCATATAAACATTTGAATATCTAACTGTAATTCCACTTGGTGGCTTACTAGCTGTACTTTACATTCACATTTCGTTGTGACTGTGCTTGTTACAAATTTTCATAACAATAACAGTTGTAACAATAATAATAGCAATAATGAAGAAATTAGTACTGAAATAAAGAATATGACTCCTGAAACAATGCATAAACAAGTAATTGATGAGCCTATGAATTGTAAAATGAGCATGTCCAAGCCTTGTGGTGATCTCTGATGTACCTTGCAGGCTGGCATGGCTCAAGGAAATCTGCTGCATACTGTCTGACTAGTGGTCAGAATAATTATTGAGGTAAACAAACTGAAACTAAATATTTTAGTAATGGCTTATCATGATGTCTGATTGTGTAACAAAATATAAATAATGTCTGATTGTGTGACAAAATATAAATAATATTTGCCATAGTTTTTGGAATGTTATGTTGAATGATCTGGTTGTTAGGAGCGCTTGAGGATTCTTCAGTCATATATTAACGATTTGACGGTGCAAAATGAGGAGCTGGTTAAGGTGACTGTAGAGCTTGAGCAAGATGCCAACAGTCGTGTATCTTTGCTTGAAGATAAATTACAGAAAACAACATCTGCTCTCAAGGTATTTACTGTTCTTCTCTGCCATGATAAATCTTGTAATGACATCAGTATGTGCTTTGGAATGTTATCATCACTCAACTTTTGCATTCAGGAAAGTTAGCTTGTTTTCCTTCTTTTCTTTCTTTCTTTTTCTTCCTCTAGACCTAATTTAATCTACTGTAATAATTTTCTGTTTTAACATTCTGGAAGGTCTCTTGTTGTTAATCTGCATTCTTCTTCTTGATCTAATCTAATAAGTTCTATTGGGACACTGCAACAATGCAGTGGGCCACTCCAATCACAGTACAACAATTTATGATCACTGCCAACTGAAACTAAGAGGCAAGCTGCAGTCTGAGATAAATCCAGTCAAAATCTGGAAGACGAACCACTATAAACAGCCTTCAAGGGAATTGCAGTCTTAAACAGATTTAAAGCTGTAGTGTAAAAGTCAGACTGATCCAGCAGAGTGGGCATATACAAAAATAGTTACAAAAAGAAACAAAAAAAAGGCCCACACAGGGAAAACCATTCAAGGCTACACAGGGAAAACCATTCTTGTTCTTAGAAAGTGAAGGTGAGATAATCAGATGAGCAAACTAAGTAGTTACTGATTAGTTATTAGTGGATACTGAGAAAAAGGTGGCCAGAATGTAAAAGTCTTGTAAACAGATAGTCCAACTTTGGTCAGCTTGTATGTGTCTGCATGAGACTACCAGCAATGATTTTCATCAGCTACTCTAGCACACAATCATATACAGACGAACTTGTCATTTTTTTTACACTAACTCAGATAGGCTAACTATCTTGAGACACTTTGAGGGGTCTTGAAAGGTGCTATAGAAATGCCCAGTAATAATGTTGGCTAGCACTTGAATACACTTTTGAGTTGGAATATCACCAAGAAGGCAAACTTTATCAGGAATGAAGAAACTTAGTGACCAGATTTCTTCTAGTGTTATGGATATAAAATATTTATGCATAGGCTGACATGGGCAAGAATTTCTGAAGAAGAAAAAAGAAAACCCGTTCCATTACAGGAATACCAAACAACTTAAGCCATTTGGTAGATATTTTATTACTGGAAAAGAAACAAAGTGTTGGCAAGGACAGCAAAGGAATTATAGGTACCATGGCTGGAATTTTCAAATGCAATACCTTTTTTGAGAGCCTTCTAGAGGCATCTGAGGTTAGATTTATGAGATAAGAGAACATGGTTTGGCACACTAGTTCATGGATGACCCTGTACTGCCCTCATGAAATGTGCATGATGAAATGAAAGTCACATATAATGATGGCTTCATTACCTCAATAATTAGGTTTGGAAATTTCAGAATCCATATCACACACTGACAGTTTTGGAAAAATATTATATCTTGACCACTTGTGGCGACACGTGACCAAGATGGCCGCATGTTTCACTAGCATGTCATTTTTGATCAATGCAGATTTTGCTCAATAATTCTCGTTCGCGTATTGATTAACTCTTTGTTCTTCATGACTTTAAATTCATTTACGCTGGCACAGGCAGGACTTTTGTGAGGTACTTTGAAGATGCTGTAGTAAGTGTCTAGGTTCATAATTACTTGTCGGGTGGCTGTGTTATTGTCTATGGTCTTGAAGAGTGTGCAGTTTATATAAGGCCATGAAAGTGGAGTGCCCTGAGCAAAAACCATACTGATTCATCAAAGTCTTTGCTGCTAAATATGTTGTTTGTCTTTGGTACATATCTTCTTAAATGTATTTAAGGAAATAGAGGAGCATTGCTTTGCATAATGAGTTTGAAAACAGGATCAATTAGGTCACTGTGCATGCAAGAACAAAGAGATCTAATCAGATCTGAACGTGTCTTTAGTGCCACTACAGTAATGGGCAAGACATCAGTTGCACTTTGCTTCTAGGTAGAACTGAGAGGCATGCCAAAAATCCGGGGTAAGTCTGGTTCACATCCAGAATTGAATTTAGGGAATTACATAAACTGCCTAAAAGGGGAATGCAGTCTAGAAAAGGTGACATATTAGGCATGAAATCTACATCCTGCAAAAGAGAAAATAAAAGTCCAAGTGCTTTGAGATCAGAACCAGTTTAAATCCAGCAATAAGATTATGATTCTACAGTGTACATGAAATTCATATATGTTATTATATTAAATCATGGTTGGAGCCAAACATATCAAGTGTTGTTAAATATTACCGATTTGGCTGCTTGTGACATCAATAGAAAAGTCCTTGAGTCAGTTACCCAGTTCTGTTAGCTGGGCTGAATGAACAGGTCACAACCTGCCCAAATAGAGTCCAGTAATGAGACACCAGATTATCAGCTTGCCTTAATTGTCCTGGTGATAGTAAATATCTTTGATTAGATATAGTCCTGAAATGCAGATGAATTTGTTTATGACAGTTTACTCATGTTATGCCTTAGAATATACACAAAGAACTTCTTTAGAACTTTTGAAACTGTTAAAAGGCATCCTCTAAATGACCTGATACAAGCAATAATTAATACATGTATAAATACTTCCATACCAGTAGATACATATGTACAGTTTGTGTGTACACACATGTGTTTGTATGTATGTAGCAGTATGTGTGTATGCATGTATCTAGAAACTTAATATAGTGCCTTTGAATTAACCCTCAAATGCACTGTGCCCATTAAAATAAGTGGTGTTAACATTATTAAGAACAACAAAAGCATCTGTTAGTGAATAAACAAATAATGCTTCTTAAGCCAGCTGACATGTCTGCCTACTTACTTATTGTATGAACATTGGATGCTTGTAAACTCTAGGCAACCTTGAATAAACTGAGAGAGACTGAACATCACTTAGAAGCTGTTGCACAAGACCAGCGCCGAACAGAAAATGCCTATCAGGTTTAACATTAATTTCAGTCAGTAATGTATGTATGTATGTTGTGGTATGTGTTTTTGCATGTATGTGTGTGGGTATACCTAAGTGTATGTTTGCATGTGTATTTATCGGAACCTTGGTTGTTATTAATATGTACATGAGGACAATGCTGCAGTTGAAATCTTTATTTGAGCTGACAGCAGATGTTATAGCACACTGCTACACCAGTCCCACATAACAGATGAACTGGTATCTTCTAATATGCTGAATTACTGACCAAAGTTTAAAGAACTAACTTTGTTTATAAGGTCCCGATTATATGGTGTACCACCAGCCCAATCACCCAGCCTGTTCCAATCATGCATTCCTATTTGGGATCTCTAGTCTTGGTATTGTTTAATCTACAGATGTGGCCATCGCAGTGGTTGTTTGTACGGTATGTGTTTGTCTGTCTGACACTTTACTCTGCTACACTCTTCCTATGCTCTGTATTCTTTCTTTCTTCTCTCTTGTGTGTTTTCTTTTTGTTATGCTTGTCATTGCTGAAAAATCCAGAGATCAAAGGTATGGGTGCTAAATGTGCTATCATTACTGTAACCTCTGAAGTTCTTTAATTTTTTCCTAATCAGAATACCAACACCTGAAATCTTTTGTTTGGTTGCCATGACAGCTGAAAATGCAGACACAAAATCAGAAAAATTGTATTCTTTTTGTTTTGGCTGACAATGGTTTTATAGTGTTTATTTGAAAATATCTATAGAAAATGTGACTGACTTTTGAAGGGTAATTGATGTTATGATTATTTGCAGTGGTAATTTACTCAAAGTATACATGCAGTTCTGCTGGCAGTCTAAGTTCAGTTTGGCAGGCTAGCTCTGTGGGTGGGCCCAAAACTTGGGATGAAGGGGGCCATGGCCAAATCACCTCACTTGAATCCGCTGTTGGATGGGTAATCATCCTTATAATACCATATCTTCTGGCACCAACTCAGACCTCCATCCTTTATTTGTCAGTAAATCAGTACCAGTGCAAGTGCTTGAAATGAATAAATTAATTTACCTGAATTAATTTCGAGGCTGAACGATAATTTCAGTAAGTCATGTATTAGTGCTTATTTATTTAAAGTGCTTTGTGTCTTGGCTGTCTCTATATTAGTCCACTTTACTGCCAGCTTTCCATTTACCTTCAGCTGGCCAATGTGAAGAGACTGTATTTTGTGGCAGGACCTGAAACTGCATTCGGGTATGTTGGAACGTCGCTTGCACTTGGCACAGGAAGAGAATCAGAAGCAGAAACATGACATCACCATTCTCATTAACGTCATTCAAAATGCACGAGAGTCTGGCAATTGGAATGTAAGTTTTTTCAATGGTAATCCATTCAAATTTAAAATTAGTTCACCAGTGACATGTACTGAATTAAAAACTATTAAAACGATGAAAATTTTCTGAAATGAGACATTATCTAAATTTACTTAATTATTTCTTATGACGGCTACAGTTACAGTCTTCATGCAGTATATGTTCTACGTAGCTCTGACCCAGTGATGGTAACCATTTGCTCACACAGTTCAGGATGGACATGGTTCTGTACATTCAGTATTCCACAGGGCTTGATCCTTAGGCTGCTTCTCTACATATTGTAGAAGGTTGACCTTTAAGTAGTCTTGATTTAGAAATTGGTAGTTTTAAATTTAAAAGTTTTCTTTTTATAGCAGACATTCTGAAAGCAAATTAGATGCAGGAGGCGTTTTTGTCCTGAGATGTTCTGATTAATAAAATTGAATGTGTAGAATTATCTTATGTTGGTTTGGCTTTTACTCTTTTCAGATTCAGAATTTGAATTTCCAGACAATTGATTCCAGCCAGATATTTTCATCTGTGCTAGAGCCACGGAATTCTGTGTAGGAATTTGTTGTAGCAGTGTGCTACTTATTTTGGGAGTTTTTCACTGTTTGGGGTTAAAGTTAAACAAATAATAGCTTTATTTCTGATGCTAGTATTATATCATTCTATTGTGTGGTTATCATTTTGGTGAAAACAACCTATAGAGCTAAATTTGGAATCAATACTTGTCATAAATTTCAACTGGCTTCTTGACTGTATAACCTGCTTTCTGGTCTCTGACATCTCAGAGTTTTTCTGCATCTCTCTTATGAATTATTATTGTGGGTTACAGTTTCAGTTCTGTATGGCTGTCAGCTAACAGCCTAATGCCAAGTTTGGTAAAGATGCTGGTTAAGTTCTTAGATTGGATTAGACTTCTTAGTCATGTGGCTAGTCTTAATCATTTGGTATCATGATGGCAGAATGGATTTTGTTATAATCTAGTCACAGTCAACATGTAGCTTCAGATTTCACAATGTCAAAGCATGTAACTATACACATGTGGCTATGCCTGCTTCCTTTATAAAAAATTACTTATTTAAGTGTCTGACAGACTTAGACTGGTAGATTGTCTGGATTGTCTTACACTAACTTTTTAGTTAATGAGAAATAAGAAATAATTGGCAAATAAGAAGCCACAATTGATTTAATGAGTAACTGTTTGTTTGTTTAGAAATTCTTCTTACAATCACTTTGAGGATGATATAAAGGAACTGAGGCATCAGGTCCAGGAAAAGGATTCACTGATAACTAGCATGCATGTGGAGCTACAACAGTTGCAAAGATCTCAACCAATCCAAGATGCGGTAAGAAATATTTCGTCATTGCAACGAACAGTGAACAGTTCACTAAGTAAATAAGTAATGCATTTGTTGACATGTCGTATGTCCATTGGCTGAGCAAGGAATCATAGGTGGTTGAATTCTAGCCAAAAATGGTTAAACTTTTATGTTGTACATTTTCATTACATCAGTACTATATGTAAATTGTCAAATAGTTATGATATGTGTAGAATTAAGCATGATGTCCATGTGTCATCACAAGTCTCTGGCAAATGGATTATTTTCTAGTCTTGTGGACTGTTGTAATTTTCTTCTCACTGCTCTAAAAATTATTAAATGCATATGTTTGTATAGGGAACTTGAATAGCAGTAATTAATTAAAGTTGAATATACTCTTACTGGTCGCTTAACATAATATAATGAAGTATTCATGTAGCGCCCCTTCAGGAATGTTAACCAGAGGCATAATTAACTCCTTTGTTCAAATTGCCTTATGCTGATGTTGCAGGCTGTGAGTAAAATAAGTCAGTATGAAGAAGAACTGAGACAATTTCAGGAAGAAAAATCTCGGTACCTCGACGAAGTAAATATTACAACTTTTTTCTTTCTTATCTTATTTTTCCATTTGCATGTGGAGAAACTTGTCACTCTTAATGAACTTTAACATACTTTAGGCTTGTTCCTTTTAGAGGTTTTTTGTTACCTACGTAGTGTGCTGACCACTGTATTTTTCTGAATCTCATTTTTGCTCTCACACTGTCTTCTGCTATCACTGTTTCTCACAGTAGCTATCTTTCTTGAACTCTAAGCTTACTCTTTTGGTTTTTCTGTCACTGTATTGCTTTAGATAGAAATTGATGAGAACTTGAATATTAGTTTTTCTGGCTTTTAAGATAGATGAATGTCTTCTTTACCAGTTTCAACCTATTGCTATATTTTGTTAAGCTCTTAGTTAGGCCTTTTCCTCTTTGTTTTGTTATTATAGTCAGGGACATCTTATGCCAGCAAGGCAGCCCCTTAGCGGATAATTTTTATGTGTGTAGGCATTCATTTCCTGAGCACTGATTTTCAAGCTGGCTACTATTTGATCTGTAGTTGGCAACAGTGTAGCACATGGGATCCTGCGCTGACAAGCATGTGAGTGGTTGTTCTGATTAGTTTTGTGTGCTCAGATTGTAGAGCTTCAGAATCGAGTTCGTGAGATGCAGGCATCTGATCACGACCATCACGATTTGCTGAAAAGTGAACTGGGAAGAAGAGATGAAACTATTCAGAAGCTGAGGCAGGAAGTGCTTCATCTGCAGGAGAAACGAGATTCTGCCTACCACCAGGTCCGTTTTTTAGCTATTTTAACTTCTTTAGTGGCAATTCAGTATGGATTTTCTCACAAAAATTGTGCTAGAATGAGTCCAATGAACAAGAAAGCACAGTGCGCCTGATTCATCGTAGGATGCCGGTATTAATAGCGATCATCCATGTCACTGATTCAAGACAGGCACTCAATGGTCCCTGATGTACTCCAGGTTGCAACCACAATCAGAAACAAGAGAGGTTGTATGCTTTAATTTTTTAATTTTATATTACTTTAGTGAGCCAATGACTGATTTTAATATTTTGTTAACTAGTTGCAAAAGAGTGAGGATAAAGTTCGTCTGCTGGAAAGAGAGTTATTGGACTCAAATCGAAGGAAAGAAGAAGTCAGAGCAGAAGTAGGTTACATAGTTTTACATTGGCTTTTTGAGATTGGGCCTAGAACTGAACGATCTTTGTAAGTCTTCAAAATGTGTATTCAGCTGCTTTTGCATTTCCTTGACTATTTTGAATGCTCAGTTTTATTTTACTTTGGTAACAAGATCAACTACAAAGTAAATGTTACTGACAATTGCATCTTGTAGATGCATACATACTGATGCATGCACAATCAGTAACACCTTATTAATAGCTAACCAACATTCTTTTTGCTTGTAACGTGTGCATTCATAAATGTGAATTGCTTTGGCAAGACCTTAAACTACTAAGAACTGGTCATAGCCTGTTTACCAGAATATGTTACTCTAAATGAGTCCTATATAGTCTCATCTCGTGTTATGATAGTACCTCAAATAGAGAGACACTGTATAGCACCAGTATATTTATGTATTGCCAGATTACGCATGAAAAAATTGATCAGTCTATAGTATAAAATAACTTTCCAGTGTTAAGAATAAATGGAAATTAAACAATGGAATAACAGTTACTGATAAAGTTACTGCCAGTGTGCTAGTGGAACAATGATGGTGATTGTTATCGTAATCACACATTTGTGTAACACCTCTTCAAGAGAAACTCCTCAGAGGTCCACCTGGTGTGACAAATCAAAACCTTGATCAGATGGAATAATTTTCAAATGCTGAGAGGAAAGAGGCACAGAAAGACCAAAACGCTCGTCACTGGTTGCTAGGCAACCTATTCCAGATAGATGGACCAACCACAGGAAAGCTTCTATGCTGCAATGTGAAAGTTCAACCTACAGGACAACCAGGTCACTTTGCACAGCAGAGCGCATCGACCTAAAGCCAGGTATAGATGAGAGTGAGGTACACTGCTCCTTAAGGTGAGATGCAGCAAGACAGTTGTGCATAGACATTAAGATCTCAGCATGTTTATGCATCTGTATCTTCCAGTTCAGTTCCTCCCACATAAAACTGGATATGTCTTAGTACAAGGCTGGCAAATTTTTCATTGCACTGGCAGATTGTTGACTTAATATTTAACAGTAATCTACTTGATAGTCATATTAAAATACACTGGTTTATTGTGTTTGTGTACTGATTCTTGTTTGTTTGTCATTAAGCCATATAACATCCTATGGCCAGAAGTCTGATCGACTTGTGCAACCTCTAAATGTGGTTCAGTTTTGGCTGAATTTTTTGCCAAGTTAGTATTTTAATAGGTGGAATGTAATTATGAGTTTCAACATTGGACTTTAAACAAAAACAATTTTTGGAACACCATAATGTGCAGTTAATCAAAAATGTCATTGGATTGAGTGCATCAGGTCTAGTTTCTGAGATATCGTCGATTTTGTAAAGAAAACCCAGTCCACTCTTTAAACGATGTCTTTGGCAAAACTAAAATGTCATAATAAGCTTTATTTATGGCTAATTATAATTCTTGCTGATTCATATAATGCCTACATCCTTATAATGTAAAATCAGCATATCTTGCCGCGTGCTGAGATATTGCTGATTCAACGAAATAACTATTCCGTAGCCTACAGCTTACTCAGCACCAAATTCATTTAGAATTTATTTGTGCTTATACAGCGTTTCATGGTTTGGAACTATGTAAATAGATTATGCTGAAGTCAGCATTTATAGCCTATATAAACCGCCTCCTGAAAGCTAGAGCAGCCGCAGTCGTCTTAGGGCATATTAAGAGTTGGTCGCAAGAACAATCTGTGAATGTGAGCATTAAATAACTACATGTTCTTACTATTTTTTAGGTTAGTCATTTAATTCCTCAGATGCGAACATCCTTAAGGTTATGGCTACTTCCAGACGGAGCTGCATTAACCATCCAGACATATTCTGCTACATTTGTGGGGAATACACACTAAAAGCAAACAGGAAACCGATTTCTGAGTTTGTAAAAAGAGCATATGTAGGTTATTTTGGTGTCAAACTTGGATATCAAGATAAGCAATGGGCTCCTCATACAGTATGCAAAACTTGTATTGAACAATTGCGCCACTGGACAATTGGAAAGAGAAGCTGCCTGAAATTTGGTGTACCGATGGTTTGGAGGGAACAGATAAACCACTTCGACGACTGTTACTTTTGTATGGTTAATATCATAGGCATCAATCGAAATAATCGTCACAAGTTGTCTTACCCTGATATACCTTCAGCCAGGAGACCTGTTCCACATTCGGATATTGTACCAGTTCCACCTTTTCGCGAACTACCTCAGCTCTCTGACGATGAGACTTGCATGTCCAATATCGGACAAGATGACGAAAGTGAAGAAAGTGGGGGCAGTGACAGTGATTTCCAATCAACTTCACACAGTGAACGTTTTGACCAAAAAGAGTTGAGTGATCTGATCAGGGACTTAAATCTTTCCAAAGAGTCCTCTGAATTGCTTGCCTCCAGACTAAAGGAAAAGAATGCACTTCAGCCTGGAACGAAAATTACAATTTATAGAAACAGAGAAAAGGATTTGCTGCCATTCTTTACCGAAGACAACAACCTAGTATTCTGTAATGACATCAGCAACTTATTGAAGAAAATTGGTCTGTCGGATTACAGCCCAGATGAGTGGCGTCTTTTTATCGACAGTTCAAAACGTTGTCTGAAATGTGTGCTTTTAAATAACGGCAACAAATTTGGTTCTATTCCAATCGGTCACTCCACCAGGATGAAAGAAGAGTACAATGCCATCTCTTTAGTACTGGAAAAGATCAAATACAAAGAACATCAATGGGTAATTTGTGTAGACTTGAAGATGGTAAATTTCCTCCTTGGTCAACAAAGTGGCTACACAAAGTATCCCTGCTTTTTGTGTCTTTGGGACAGTAGAACCAAGCATGAACATTGGACAAGAAAAGATTGGCCTTCGAGGAAAGACATGGTGGTTGGAGCTCAAAATGTAATCAAGGAATCTTTGGTGGCACGAGATAGGATCATACTGCCACCACTACATATAAAGCTAGGCCTGATGAAACAATTTGTCAGGGCTTTGAATAAAGAAGGTTCATGCTTCGAATACATAGTACACAAGTTACCAGGAATTACAATGGAAAAATTGAAGGCTGGAATCTTCGATGGTCCACAGATCAGGCAACTTATGAATGACCCACGTTTCATACCATCAATGAATGAAATCGAATCTTGTGCCTGGTCTTCCTTTGTTCTTGTAACTAAAAATTTTCTTGGCAACAAGAAGGCAGACAATTATGCACAACTAGTAGAGGATATGCTTCTTCATTTCAACAAGCTTGGCTGCAATATGAGCATTAAAGTCCATTATCTCCACAGTCACTTAGATCGCTTTCCAGAGAATCTTGGTGACTTCAGCGAAGAGCAAGGTGAAAGATTTCACCAAGACATCAAAACAATGGAAAATCGATATCAAGGAAGATGGGATGCACACATGATGGCAGACTATTGCTGGAATATTATGCGCGATTGTTCCGGCAGATGCCACACTCGGAAATCGTACAAAAGGAGCTTCTTCGGTGTCGAATGACTTGAAATTTTTATAACAAACTTGTTCTGTTTGGTATCATATAAGTACAGTTTCAGGTACTACCATTTTCTTTTAAGTATTTGTATTATTATGTTTATTTAGTGTATCACATAGTAAATTGAGCACTACATAATTATAGCTATAGCCTTATGTTTATGGGCGAGCAGAGGCAAGGACTGGTATATGGCATAATGTTCTATATCTCGAAAACTAGACCTGCTGGGAGAAAACTGGTGCCTTTTCTGGAATCAGCAGGTCAAATATACCCAGAAACAGTTCTAACATTTGAGGCAACAAATTATGTGTTGGCCAGTGAAATCAAAGCTGCTAACACTGGGGCCTTTGTTTTACTTTGAATTAGTTGTACTTTATATTTTGCTTAGGGTTTCTAATGCTATTGGTTTTCATGATGTTTCTTTTAACAGCTTCAAACACATAAAACCCAGATTTCTAACTTGGAATATCAACTCCAGACCACAGAATCACAGCACGCAGATGCCCTTACTCAGGTAATCCCACCTGCGGTGTATCTGCCATATATTTTAGCAGCCAGATCAGTCCATGTGTAATTTTGATTTGCAATTTATTTTTCTCTGCTGTATTTGTTTAATCTATTAATAATCTAATTCTGTATCATAATTGTAATAGTAAGTGGGGCATTGTTTGATTACATGGAGTAAGAGAAAGTGTCGGAAGGAAATGCAGTGAAGGCAATATGTAGGTTGTAAGCACAGATTCAGCTGACTCATGGTGATTAAAATCAGAGCAAACATGCAGTGGAAGAAAATCTTGAGGTCTAGGGAAAAGGCTTGAGAACGGTGTGGACAGTCAGTGATGGTCCTGTGCTGGCTCATTAGTGGTGTTTTGGTAAGTCGTACCAGTCTGCATAGATTGCATTTTATGAAAAGTTGCTACTACATATCCAGGATGGTAGAAGTTTGCCTCCATGGGAAATCTGACAGCCATATTTCAAGATGTTTGAACTTTTCATGCAGTCAGTCATCAGGGAGACTTGGATATACCAGTGAAGAGGGAATTTTACAAGTTGTGACAGTATGAAATCTGTGTGCTATTCTGCTATTTGTCTTTATGTATTTTGTATGTTTTTAAGGATCACATTGCAATTTAATATTCTTTTTCCTGCTGTTGTGATTGTTCCTTCTACTTGTCATGCATTCTTTAATTTCTATGGGAGATATTCAGATAGTGCCATGAATGTGATTATAAATGGAACTCGAGTGGTTTCACAGTTAAGTGGTGGTGATTTCAGGTTCAGAAGCTGACTACTACTCTTCAGAAGCTACAGGAAAATTCAAAAGAGACAAGAGATGCTCTGTCCTCTCAGGTAATTTCTTCAAATAGGCATATTTAATTCACCATACCTTTTATCTCATGCATGCACTTACTTTTATTTGCTGTATTATGTTTTTACCCAAGGTAGGAATGATCCCTCAGGAATGCAAAATTTGGTTAGGAGTAAGCAGACAGCAGATTTATGGAATATCAGGCCTTGTTCCAGTTGTTTGGGTCATCCAGAAAGGTGCAGGTGAAGTGAGTGGCATTGTGGCACTGGACACAGATGAATAAGCATAGGGAAAGAAACTGAGCCTTATGTTGATTTCATGAAACAATCAAGATACAGGGACCTCACTCAGAAATAAATCCATATCTTTGGAGTTTAAAGGACCTGGTTTTTTGCATGAAAAGGGATGAACATGTGGGTTGTAAAAGACAGCGTGTTTAGCAGTTAGTGTAGTTTGTTCAGCCACAGATGCTGCGGAGGCACAAAAGCATGAACTTTCTCGCAAATGTAGATGTGGAGATGCACTTGGCATGGACAGTCACCATGGGCTTTTTTTGCAAACTGGCAGAGGGCTGTTCATTCACTGTAGTATCTTTTAGGAACCTCGCAAAAGTGCATCATGCTAGCCTAACTGATGTTAGAGTTCTAAAATAACAAGACGTTTGTCTGCATGGAATGGTGCTTGTATAGCTGGAGTAGGTCTCGATAGGCAGACTAATGCAGATAACGCAGACCCAACAGTCAATTCTTGTCCACACTTATTCTGAGCCCAGTACTGTCTATATGGTCTGAACATTCAAACCTGTTTATAGGTCCACCAGTCCAAAATGGCAACAGGGTTTCAACAACAGAAGATGTCCACATAGCATCCAAAACCACACAAAATCCAGTCCAGACCAAACAAAGAACTTGAACAAAACTTCAAAATAAAGTGTACCTGCTTACTTTCTATTCCTACAGAGATCTATGCTTTCATGAAGATGATATTGTTTGCATCTCTGAATGTTTTGAGATGTTGATGTTGCAGTTGAATGAGAAGATGGATGCTATGCAGAAACTGAAAACTGATCTGAGAGACCTTGACACCAAATACAAGGAAGCCGTTGCTTTGTCAGAACGTTACTGTGGCAACATAAGACAGCTGCAGGATGAAATCCAGCTTACTGCAACACTGGTCAGTCAACTATCTGTTTCATTTCTCGCTTTCAATCAATGTAAAGATTGTAAATATCAAACACACTGGTCTAACTCCCTTCTCAAGGACAAATTAGCATCATATTTAAGCAAGGTTAAGAAATTCCTGGCTGGAAGAAAACTGAATTCTATACATCACCTCTTGTTTGCAATCATTACTGTGGTTCCTTGTTCAACAGAGGCTAGTTCAAAATCTGCCTAGCCTAGTTCTACATTTTACTCAGCTGAGCTGGTTTCATTCATTACTCACC
The DNA here is from genome assembly GCA_964023275.1 of Norana najaformis. Lineage (NCBI taxonomy): Eukaryota > Metazoa > Annelida > Clitellata > Crassiclitellata > Hormogastridae > Norana > Norana najaformis. The sequence continues at coordinate 30,136,627 of OZ029916.1, read as the reverse complement.
AGTCAGACATAAGAAACTGACCTGGAGCCTGTACCCAAACCAGGACGCCACTAGGCTGTTGTGCTTTATCGATAGGTGATTAGAATTAAATTCACTCCCACTTCCATCCTCTCTGCCTGGATTTTAAGCAAGTTTTCACTGTATTCGGATGTCAACTGTCATGTTACCATTTTGAATGGGTCTACCTATAAAAAGATATCCACATACGAACCACAGTTACTTAAACTACTGTGCTTTAATTTTGAATGGACTAGCTCTGCCTTGGATGTTATAACAGGAAATTAAAATCATGGGATAAGATTAGAATAATTGTCACTATTGTGCAAGGTCGTCTGATTGTTTTCTCTGCTCGTACCTTGAACTAGAACTGTTATCGTTAAATGAGATTTCTCAGTTGCTGGACCTAGATTTTGGAACTCCCTCCCTGTATCCGTTTGTTCTGCCCAGTTGCTTCTGTCATTTCTTTCTCTACTTAAAACTTACCTGTTTCAAATTGCTTATCCACCATAGGCTACCTCTCTGTCTTGTGGACTGACCTTCCGGATATCGACTTGATTGTGGCTTGGTTTTTGTGTGCCATCGGTTGATGACTTGTGCATTAGACATCCGTGCATTAGAATTTACTACTAATTATTATTATTAGTTTTTGAGTGTTAAGCTAGTGGCATTATTAAAGCTGTATATTGTTAGCAGTCATTCATGCATGTTTCTGCAATGAAATAGGAGTGAATGAAGGAATGGGGCAGAAACACTGAAGCTAATAAGTATTTAGTAAATATAAGTATTTAGTAAGTATAAGTATTTGGGTGATGTTTCTGTTGTATTTGACCAACTAAAAACTTATTGTTGGCAATAGGTTCAGACTTGTGCTAAATTTTAGTTATGGTTGAAAATTCTGCTTTTAGTCACAGGAGTCTAAACAGCGTGGAGTTGTTGAAGGTGAATTAATTCTTCACTATCAAGAAAATTGCCAGAAAGCGATGGCTGAGGTATTTGTTTTACTGCTGTTGGACGTTGTTGAGTTTAATAAATACTGACTTTTTAAACTCACTTTTAACTTGTCATGCAGTCATTTCTGCTTGACTTGCCTTCTGTATCATTTTTGCCGATTATTCACGTAAGTCGGTTCTTGCTCAGTAATTTTGGTCGTATTTGGACATTTACTGTTGCTGAATTTGCGTATTGGAATTGTTCTTCATATCCGTTTTGATTTAGAACATTTTGGATGGTATTTTCTTCACAAATCATTGTGATCTATGTGACTGCATGAGTATGGGCTTCTTAGTGTATGGTAGAGCCTTGGATGTGTATGTGATCTGCAGCCAGGTAATTTTGGTCTTGATTGAGTCGGGCAACATGGGTCTTTGGATTGATCTCGACCTTCAGTCATGGGTGGTTTTTTCAACCTACCATCCGAAAGGTGATGAGCACCTGTTCTATGCAGAACCAGCGGCTCAAGGGATATCTGGACGCTGCATCATCTACCTTCTATGAGGGACCACTGGGTGGTGGTGTTATCATGTATGGTGGACACTACCACCTCTCTGCTCTACTCCATAGACACACATTGGTCCAGGAACTCTGAACATGTTTTCATCTGTCAGCTGTAGATAGGAATTGGTTGGGCTTCACGTGTGTTAGTGAGCCCGCCACTAGGGACTCTTCTAAGTATTTGTGCATTGTTTTGCATACTGTCTTACTTTCTGTTCTTAATGACATTTAACATCATTTAGGCGGCACTTTTGTGAGGTTCTTCAAAAGAGCTGCATTAAATTGATTTTCTAGATAACTAACTTACTAATAGAAGCACATATTTTACTTTGTATGCAAAGGTTAGAATTACTGTACCATTGAGGACTCATTAACATCTTTTTTACTTTAGTCAGTGGATGGACACTGCGTAAAGGTATTAGACTCTCAGTTTTTGCTAATTTGTATGACTATGCAGTATAATACAAAATTCAGACTAAATTTTATCTGAGGTTGAATGCTACTTTGAGTTTTATGCTTCTTAGGTTGATGCACTTAAGCAGCAGATGCAGGAATCAAGACTGAAGTTGAATAGAAATGAAGTAATGTATCATGATGAGCTCGCTAATCGAGATGAACGGATCAACAAACTAACGCTGGAACAAAATCTGCTGGAGGAGAGATTGTCTCATGCTCAGCAACAGGTAGAAATGCAGTTTCAAAAGTCCAAATCGCTTTACTGAAAATGAGAATATCAAAACACAAGTTTATAAAAATACAATAAACTGAAAGTACATGTTTTATTGTACCTCCAACCAAAAGTGTATCTTTGAGTGCCTGTAATCATCACTGAGTGCTGGAATGCCATAATCAGCAAAAAGCCTTAAATTCCTTTGAGAGGTTCTTAAAAGATTCCACATAAATTTAAGTACAAACAAATACACAATATGTGTACATGCCTATGTAGCACTAGATGTCTAGAACAGAATACAGTATACTATTTTAGCTTGTACTTGATTAGGCTCTGTTTGTGCAGTTCTAATTTTATTTCTTAATTAGATCTCTGATCAAGAAGGCCAGATAAGCCGTCTCCAGGCTGATGGAAGTGTTGCCAATGAAGAACTTCTTAAGAAAAGCCAGATGATTCAACAGCTCGAACTGGATTTGAAAAATTTGAAGGAGCAGCTGCGTGTGACAGCAGATGAGGTTTGCTTGACTGGTGCTTTCTCTCAGTTTTGACCTTGATATCCATCGAGATCTGTGATTGATTTATGTTTTTTGTACATTCATTTTGATGGGCAGTCAAAGATGTTCTACATGAATTTACATTCAACTCAGTACAGAAAACGTTATTGGCATCACATAGCAGTAGCATATATCAGTGATGTGCAAATCCAGTAAGTCTTATCTCCTCCAGATTAGGTAAGGAGCAAGAATAGGGATAACGTACAATATAAAAGCAGCAACATAATGGAGCAGCCATAACCACAGTGACAGAAATTAAATTACCAGTCACAGTGACAGAAACGAAAACACAAGGAAAAGAAGCACAGTGAGTTTAAAAAAGAGAAGTGAACAGTTTTTCAGTTTGTGGCGACTTAATGAATGCAGATAATTTAAGATAATCCAGCCGTGTTAGTGTGGTAGTAAAATTAAGAGAATGTGGAGGGTATTTGCTGAGCCCTTCCAAGTCATGAAGCAGAGGAAGCACAGGTCAGCTAATGACATGTGCACAAACTATACACAATTCAACATGAAGAGGAAATAAATAGTCAAAATTTATCTCAGAAACAGAAGAAAGGAACAAACTAGCCAAATATAAAACTTTTAAGACCAAGCTCGATAATGCAACTGTTAAAAACTTTAAAATTTTGTAATAATATGACAAAAACTTTAAAATACCAGTGGAAAAGTTGGGATGTTAAACATGGTGTCCTGTCATTGGATCGCTGTTGCCATAAGAGTCTTTAACCTGTAGAGTAATTGCTTGTTTATTCTGTGCCTCTCTACACAACTATCCTCAGAAATTATACATTTCTTTTTGTCTGATGATATCCTTAAGAAGAGTGAATTGATTTATGTTGTTTGTTTAGTTGGGTTGCTGTGAGATAACTGTGCGTCAGAGAGAGGCTGATGTTGCTCATGCTCGGCGCAGATATCAGGATGCAATGGAAGAGAACGGTCGTTTGGAGGCAAGGATCCAGGCCTTTGTTTCGACTGCGGAGAGTGAGCATGGCTTGTTTCAGGGGGAGGTGAGGAGAAGGGAGGAAGCCATTCAGAAACTTAAAGCTCAACAACAGGTCCTTCAGGAAACAATCAGCAAACAAGAGGAAAAGGTAGCATATTCTGCTTCCAGCTGATCAATATATTTCGTATAATTCATCTTATTGTGGCATATATTCATTCGTTGACTGCCTTTTCTTTGCTCTCTCCTAGCTTTGTAATGTGTTGCAGCTAATAAAGCATTGTATGAAATGAGTAAGTTGTTGAACACATCGGGCAGCATGCATGCAATTCATGATGGCTGCTGAGAAACACTGAGAACTACATGAAAAAATCTGAAGCGCTGTTGATGCGAACAATTAGTTGTTGTATCATGTGTCTTATTGGTGTCTAGTCCTTGATTTAAATGCGGCTCTATCCTTACATCTGGGATCACTAATTATGTTCTCAGCTTTGCCTCAGATATGTTACCACTTGTACAAGAACAGCACTACACACTCATCTTTAGAATGTGCTGGATACCATTGCGTGACCTGAGTCCTGTATTACAGACATCCATACCTGCCTGGTGCATCTCTGTCAGGCTTCAGCTTAAGCCAGCAAATACCAAACTGAAGATTAGTTCGACACCAAAATTAGTATCTGGGGTCTTAGAAGCAACTATTGTTTTTGAAGTTACCCATAAAGAAGATTGTCTGCTCATATTTCCCCAGATGCATTGTCTGAATGGGGTACAACACCTCCTCAATGAAACATCACTGCCAGCAATGTTTTTTATCAGTAGGCTGAATTATAACAACCCGCTGCTATTAGGTTTTTAGAAACTGTTTTATTAAGGTCTTTAGCTGTGCAAACTGGGAGCAATCGCTTGAAGTGTTGCCATTAATTTTACAGGTTCTACAAGCTACAAGAACCATTGAACAACTGCAAAATCAGAAAAAGTCCAGTGAAGCTGAGGTTAGGCTGATGTTTGTTTGTTTCACATGGGATTATTAGGAAATTAATTTGATTTGCTTGTTTGACAGTGGCTGATTGGTTGAGTAGCATGGATTTTGAGACTATACTGAGATGTTTGTTGTTCAGAGCCTTTGAGCAAGACATTATTATTATAATATATGTGTGGTTGACTGACTCGTGCTTCGTGCACCAGAATCGACACCAGCACCACTATCAGTGATTGATTGTTGCTTTTTAAGCAATGAATGAATAAACCGGTTTTGATTTAGTGACAAATTTTTTTGAGTATTTGTGCAAGACATTAAAAATGAAGGAATTTTGTCCAGGATAAGGTACAAAATGATTGATAAATTTCCTTATCTGTAGAGACAAATCTTATATGTGATGTCTGGAAACAAGTGGATGCTAATTTAGCCCAAACCAATTGATATCTCCCTGGTAGTCTTCACCACGTTCCCCAGACCGCAGACATATCTTTCTTAAGAGAGCATTAGCACATTAGTAAATATCTTCTCTGCAAGAATTTGCTCTGCTCTCAGTTGCAGCAGAAGAATGATGTGGTCCAACGCTTAGAAGGGCAGTTGTCTGAGTCGAGGAAGAAATACTCTGAAGCGCAGAAAGACATCTCTCGATTTCAGGAGGACTCCAGAAACGCAAGCCTAGATCTATCAACCACTAGAGCTCAGCTGGAACACCTTCAGAATAATGTAATTCTGCTGTTGCATTGTTGCATTTCTTCTAAACAGTGCCATTGCTTTTTTGCTCCTCAGTGATTAAAAAGAAACATCTTAATGTCATTATTATTGCTAAAGACTTCAAGAATTGGACAGCAAAGTAGAACTGACACATGTAACACAGCAAAAATTAAACATCAAAACTATTGGTTTGGTATTATCAGAGTTGTTGAATCTTTACATCAGTGCCTTCAATCATGTCAGTATGACAGTTTATTTTTAAGTCATGCAACCTATAGGTCCTGTTGTTGAACTGCTGCTGTTTTTTTTTTCATTTTTGCCTTTTACCTAAGGCATATTACCTGTGATACTGGGCTGGCTGTGCTACCATGGCATATTGTCATTTTGTGAATTATTCAAACAAGATGGATGACATTAATTTTACCTGAACACTGAAATGTTGCCACTTCCTTTATATTAAGTTTCTCCTTAATGTGTTACTGACACTGAGCTTTAGTTGCTTGTTTTTTAATGTATTAAGAGTTACTGCTTTGCCTGAAGTGATTGTATTGGCTGATGAATGTTTTCGTTTACAGCTCCATTCAAAAGAGGAACTGGTTTTTCAGCTGAGACAAGACGAGGAGTCACTGCAACGTCAACAACGTGACCTCTTCTCTAAGGTCAGTTGTGTCTGGTGGCCTTTCTAATTCTCTGCCTTGAAATCTTCTTATATGCTTCAAGTTATATGCATTTTATGTTGTTAACTAATGGCAAAATGATAATACATAAATGGGGTTGCCATGCATATCCTTGTCTGGAAACAGCAGAAACTGTCCCTGTTTGTAAAATTACTCCCAAGGGCCACGATCATGTCTTCCTGTAGGTTGCAGTAAATGTGCTTTATTACCAGGCAGTTGATGTTTTCTGTTACGATTATGGCCACATTAGTTTCTGCTGCTTCCAGACGTTACTTTTGGATAACATCTGGAAACCACATTCCAGACTCTACCTTGAGAACTATCACCTTGTCACCTTGTGCTGTCAGCTCTTTGAGCTCTAGCGACCGTCATGATCAATCTTCTCCATTTCTTTCTTTCCAATGTCGCGTCCCTTAGTTGTGCCAAGTTCATTCCAGTTGCTTCGTGTATCTTGTCCATCCATTTTTTCCTTGGTCTCCCTTGTTTTCTCTTTCCCTCTCCACAAGCCAGCATCATTTCTTTTTCCAATCCATCTGATCTCATAACATGTCCAAAGAACCTCAGCTTTGATTTTAGCACTGTTTGTTGTAACGTCTCATCTTGCTCAATTCCAATCGCCTTGCGTACCCATTCATTAGTCCTTTTCTCCGTCCATGATGTTCTCAGCATCTTCCTCCATATCCACATTTCACAAGCATTGATTTTTTTCTCTATTTTCTTGGTCATTGTCCACGTCTCACTGCCGTATGTTACTGTTGGTATAATCAAGGCCCTCACCAATCTTTTTTTCGTGTCTGTGCTCACATGTTTGTCTTTTCATATTTTTTCTAGTCCATTCATTGCGGCTTTTCCAATCGCCACCCTTCGGTTTATTTCCATATCGCACTTTCCTTCTCTTTCTACTACTGATCCCAAGAATGTAAAGCTTGTTACCGTCTCTAATTCCTCTCCATCCACCATAAAACTGCCCTCCTCAGCTGTTGTCATGATCTTCGTTTTCTTTATATTGAAGTATAGTCCTGCTTTCTCGCTCTCTCTCTTCAGCCTTCTTATCAGTTCTACCAGATCTGTTTTTTTACCTGCTAATAGTGTTGTGTCATCTGCGTATCTCAGATTATTCAGTGTTCTTCCCGCTATCTTTACTCCCTCTTTGGCTCCATCCATTTCCGCCATCCTCATTATCCTTTCTGCATATAGGTTAAATAGGAATGGGAACAGAATGCATCCTTGCCTCACTCCTTTCTTTATTTTGATTCTTTCAGTATCTCCAAATTCAGTTCTTATTACCGCAATCTGTTCTTTGTACAATCCCTTGAGAAGTTGTATCAAGTGCCTTGGTATTCCCATTTCTATTAAGGTTTTCCACATCAACTATAGTTTGGAGAAATACAACTTGTAAGACTAAGGAGGACAATAAGAGAACTTTAACACTTGATGAACATCGAAAATGAGGAGCGCTTCTGAGTAGATACCTTGAAGTAGCATATTATATTTGGGACAGTATTATATGGATGCCATATAGATCCATATAGATCCATAATGCCAATAACAAAAAAGGAATACAACGGGCCAATAGTTAAGCTTAAGGGACAGGAAATTGAGGTAATAAATAAGTTTGTCTATCTGGGAAGCGAAATGAAAGCAGGGGGAGGATCAGAAACAGAAATCAAAAGGAGAATAGCGCTTGCAGGGTCAACCTTTAACAGGTTACAAAAGGTCTTCAAACGACATGATATAAAACTGGCGATAAAGCTAAAAATCCTCAACACATGCGTGATCCCAGTACTAATCTATGGATGCGAGTCATGGAGTATTACAAGAGCAATGGAGAAGAAACTGAATGCAGCAGAAAACAAATGGCTCAGAAGAATACTAAGAATTAGCTATAAGGACCATGTAACGAATGAAAGTATTAGACAACGAACACAGCAACCATTGATAAGTAATGTGATCAAGAAAAGAAGGATGAAGTGGGCAGGACATGTCCTGAGGATGGAGGAGAACCGCAATCCAAAGAAAATCTTTAAATACAAACCGGACGGAAAGAGAGCAGTGGGAAGACCGAAAAGAAGATGGATAGATTGCCTTGAAGAGGATCTGAAAGGTGCAGGAGTTACTATCTATGGGAAAACGGAGGGCAGACGGAGAATGACCCTTGAGGAGATGGCCGGGAAACGAGATTTGTGGAGGGATGTCATAGAGAAATCAACGACTGGATCCAGTCCAGAGATGATTACATGACATGACATGACAGTATTATATATTCAGTTAGATTATGTTTTACTGCAAAGTACGTCTTTCAGGAAAATACAGATAAAAGTGCATGATTAATTTGTTTAATTTGTTGTTTTTGTGCAAAATTTTATTTGTAAGAGAAATGTCTGAAGCAAGACATGCTGACTTATTTTGATTATTTTATCTTTCTCCTTAATATCCTAGTGACTGTAGCATATATATTTCGTAGATATCAAAACCTTCACAGATTCTTCACTCATTCTCAGTTTACTACAGCATCATTTAAATCATCTTTCTTCAGAGTGAACTTAAACTACAATACTTAAACTCAGTCCTCATTCCCCAGGCTTATCATTATTTAACCAGGTCATCTGAGTGTCTTTCTCTGGTCATACCTAAGATTCGAACTAATCTTTGTCAACGAGCTGTTTCGTTTGCTGGACCTAGTTTTTGGAACTCTGTGCCTGTATCTGTTAGTTTCTGCACAGTTACTTGTGTCATTTCATTCTCAACTAAAGACTTGCTTTTTTTTTCAAATTGCGTATCCACCGTAAGCGGCCTCTCTGTCTTAGTGGACATACCTTCTGAATATTGACCTAATTGCGGATTGGTTTTGGTGCGCCATCGGTTATTGCCTTGTGAATTAGACACCGGCCTGATAGAAGTTACTAATTAATAAAAATAATGATAATCTGTAACATCACTGCGATCAGGTAAACTTTAAAAATGTATTTTTTTTATTTTTTGCTGTTTTTTCTCAGAACTTTTAAGTTTGTGTTTCTTTTTGGATGGCAGATGTCAGCTCGAGATGAAGCTATTCTACAACTGAATACTGAAATAGGAAAACTGCGTCAGTTTCGACAGGAAAAGCTTGTTGAGGTAAAGACTTGCAAACATCAATTTTGGCTTTGCTCATATATCTTGTTGGTGCAGATATAAACTATACCGCATGTGTTGTACACAGTTTAGTTTTCAAAGACTAGGAATTATGTAACTGAAGGCACTCATGACTGTTCCTGAAAGATGCCACAGAAGGCAGGTTAAAACCTGAGATGTCTGTAGTTATCATTAGATGAAGTACTTGCTTGTGACATGTCTCGACATGTCACAAGCATATAACATATAACATGACATATAACATGTTATATTGCTGGTTAAAATGGCCCTAATCACCAGTTTTCTTGCCTCATCACATGACCTCTTGAGACACGTATGATGATCTGCAGTGACATCCTTCTTGGCTTTCCTCTTTTTCTTCTCTACTTGGTTATCACTTGGTTAGCTTTTTTACATGTCCCATCCACTTCAGTTTTCTTTTACTTATCATATTCTCTATTTCTTCTTGTCCAATCCTTTTCATTATAGTTTTACCAAGTTCAACTTTGCTGCTTCTTGATCGATAATGAAAGTATCATTTAAACTTTCCTTTGAACTGAGTGGCAGTTTGTTTCTTGTAGGTTCAGAATCTGTCTGAGATGATAAAAGAGCTTCAACAAGCATTGTCTGAAAAACAAATGATGCTAGACATTTTGGATAAAAAGGCTAAGGAGGATGTTAGTATCTACTTTAGTTTTCTATTCCAATCTTTCTTATCTTGGAATTTCTGTGTTGGTGTTATTGTGCTGCAGAGAGTATCAACTGATTGTCATCGACAATGAATGCTCAAAGAATTATGTAATTTGGGATTCTGCATTTTAATTGGTCCTTTAGTCACATTGTTTTAAAGTGTCAGCCATCCATAATAACAACACACAGCAAGTTTTATTTTTCGTGTAACTTAACTTAAATACTGCTTAATGTACTTACTGAGTTATGACACTACAATATAGACTTCAAAATTAGTTTCAATGAGGTCATTATTTACATTTATGAGACCCTTTTAATGGAGGCACTGTAGTGCAGTAACTTTTTTTAACTCTTAATTAGGCTTTCATAATCATCGGAGAGGATTAAGAGGATGAAAAAATGCTGTCTTTCTTGGTGAAGCAGATTTGGAGTTACCAGTGCAAGAAAGAGTGACTCATGACTTTTGTTGATCTCTTTTGCTTAAATTCCATACAGTGTTCACGAAAATCAGTTGACTTGTGATGTCTGTTGCTGTTTGAGAAAGGCATTGAGGCACAAATTGCCACTGGCTGGAATAATTTCACAAAAAGTAGAGACTGTTAGAAGAAGTAGTTAAGGGATGGTACATGAACTGGCAAAGACAAGATGACAGTAGACAAAGAATGGTGATTGTAGGACACTGTACAAGTAGAATCAGTTTTTCTTTTGTGTGTTGAGTCTGGTTTATACATCTGGAAACACATGTATTTTGATTTGTCTGTCATTTGGTGTCTGGTTTGGTTTCTAGTACAACATTCTGGTAAGAATCTGTGCATCTTTGCTTGCTAACTGAACTGCTAATATTGCTAATTTATATGGCTGAGTAATGCTGCAGTGTGGATGGCATGTGAATCTTATAGCAACAATAATGTGCCAACAGTTATATATGATATGCAGTTATGCAGACAGTATCGCACAACACTGGTTTCCCTATGGATGAGCTGTTTACAACTCAAGTGACCAGCAGTGCAATAGGTGATCAGTCAATCCTGTATGTACGTAAGTGTATTAAACTGACATGAACATAAGTGTATTAAACCATCGTGCAAGTGATGAAATGAACTGAACTAGGCAACCATTTCCAAACAAGGCACCACAAAAGCCACTGGGTCCATTAATCGAGTGCAATATTTTTGGTATGACAGTTGAGCATGGAATAGAGATAGGTTGGCTAATTTAAATGTAAATCCAGATTTTAAACTAGATTCTTTGCTTGGTGGGCAACCAGTGTACCAAATGCAATATTGGCATAATATGCTGATACTCGAGATGTTTTTGTTATGGCTGTGGCCCGAGAGTTTTGTACCATTTGTAGTTTGTGTAGATCTCTCTTGGTGAATCCAACTAGAAGTGAGTTAAAGTAGTGAAGTCTGTGCATTAGCTAGTGGGATCAAGACGATATGAGCCCAGAGAGATCTGATTTTATGATTATCCCATATGTGAAACTGAACTGATTTGCATATTGTGCAAACATGATTAGAAAATGAATCAGACACCACGCCCAAAATTCATGCGCATTCAGTACAATTAACAAGTAAGCCACTCAAATGAACAGACATATGACAATCAAATTTACAGAGTTGTTGGCATGTTAGTTAGTGTGCCTAGAAAAAGGAATTCGGTTTCTGAAGGATTCAGAAGAAGTTTATAACTAGGCGTCCAAGACTGAACATCACCTAAACCAGAAGCCAGTAGTTGGAAAGCAGAATTAGACATAAAACTGTGAAATGAAGGGAATAGCTTGGTATCATCAACATACAAGTGGTAGTCAAGAGAGCTATCAGTTGGTAGTGGGGGGGGGTCGTACATAATGTAAACAGGAGCAGGCCCAGTGCAGAACCTTGTGGAATACCACAATTTAAGATAGAAGACACAGAAACGAGTTGGATGATTTGCACTGACTAAGTAAGAGAGTGCAGGTAATATGCCCGTAACAAGAGGACAATGTGGCCTTTCAGAGTAATCAGACAGATTCATACGATAGCAGGCTACAATACAAGTGCCTTCACTCCAGACAGCCTATGTCTTTGAGCTTTCTAGCCACACTAGACTTCCACAAACCATACACTACTGCATTTCAGCATTGCCATCTTAGCTCACTTTTTGTTAACATGTGGTTGTGGGGACTTTTTCTTCCCTGATGACCATGCATAAACAAGTCTGCACTGTAATATGCAATTGTATGGATTACTTTGTGCACATTATTGCTGTTATAAGTTTTGGACTGTGTTTATGATGTTTATGATATGTTTATGTAACTAGCAAGAGATATGTTGTTTGATGCTAGTGACATGTCACTGTGCTGGATCTAGCTTACATGTTTGGATTTCCTATGTAGAATGTATGTATGTATCTGCCAGTATGTACTTGTCAAGAGACTTAATTAATATAGGATCTATTAAATACCTCCCAAAAGTGCTAAACATACTGCTATCTAACTGAGCTAAGCAAGTGCGTTTTGAGGTAGGTTGAAAATGTATGATGAGCAGAGTCCAGTGAAACAGTGTATATTATCATACGTTCAGTGGAAGACTGTTGGGCTCAAGTTGATGTGTTGAAGCACGGCACCTACATATCCGGCAGGCAGAAGAGCATCATTGCCAGCCCAGCTGAGTTGAGACTGGAGTGTAGGGCTCCCTGATACATGCTGAGGCAGTGCCAAAAAGTGAACAAGGTTCTGACTGTTATTGATTCCTCAAGAGGAAGCCAGTGCAGCATTTGTTGCATATATTCTGATAACAGAGAAGTATTTTGGCATGTTGGCCACAACTCGTGCAACAAAGTTGAGGCTAGACTGGAGCTAGTACAAAGAAAACTTTGGCAAGCCTGCAAGGATGGAATTGTACTAAACATGTTGCAGCAGCATGAACTAATGGATGCAGGTCACTGCGGCTCTGAATGACATATTGTGGTCTGTTACCTGTATCTGACACAGCTGGTCCTGGAGAGAAACTTCACATGACCAGCCTTGGGTAGGTCTCAAACCAGGAGCATGGCCAGGTTGTGGCCGGCAAGTTGATTCCAGTCTGGTGATCATGGCTTTGTTAGTGGTTCATCAATATTTCAACATGCTTTGTCTGTGCCCAGCCATACTTATTGCGTCTTTTTTAATTCGGCTGAAACGAATTTGAAGACATCCATGTCTATACTTCTGTATGGTAGCCAGCATAAAAGACTCACAAGCAAGTGCATCAAACGCATGGTAAGTAGAGCTTAGTTGAATGTCACTGGCACACTGGTGGAGTCATGCTTCCAGAGCAGTGATGATCTGGGTCAGCGAGGCCATTTACATGATGTAAAGAAGCAGCTGAAATATTGAGCCTGTGAGACGGAACTGGAGGCAAAGCCTTGCAATCAGAGCCCGTGGTCCATCCAACCAGGAAGCAGTGAAGCCAGTGCAGAAGTTGATCACTGATTCCACAGGGGTAAGGAACAGGTGATCTGTTGAGAAGAAATAGTAGACCTGAATGGACGTATATTTCTAAAGCATTATAGCGAAATGATGACATTGTCGAAGGAAACAGACAGTTTGGAAACTAAAAAACTAATGTTTCTCTGCTACATTTACTGTGCATGTTTGATAAGACTGGTTTTTTTGGCATGGCTTAAACTTTTTGTTCTGAATTTTCTTACCTACTTTTCTTTAAATAACTGGAAATAGAATCCTCTGTGAATATGCATTTGTTATGTATATTAAGGTGTCAATGTATTACAGCCTGGTGCATGTATATAAGGCTATCTCTTTTAAAATATTTAAGTTTTATATATGCATATATTATATGCTGGTAATATATTTACATGTATATATTTGTGTTATGTAATTGATTTTGCTGAAATTAAATGAATTTAGGTATTACGATATTATGATCTCTGAGCATTTCTAGCGTTTGTCTGTTTGTATGTCGACACTTAATATGGTGCCTTTAAGTACCCCTCAAACGTGCTGTGCTCACTAGCCTAAGTAGTGTTAACGTTCATTAAGAACAACAAATACTGCTCAGATAACTGGAAAAGTCCCATCTGGAGGCTTTCACACACGCTTGTAGCCTAACCAATGGAGTCTCATCCAGAGTTGGTTGACATTTGAGACCACCTTCAGAGATACTGGTCCATATTGCACTGAAGATGAGAAATGATGACAGCTTTCTAGCATGAGTGAAGTCCACAACACACAGTTGCTCTCACTGACTGACACTCTCTTTGCAGATGGTGGGATGCTGTGCCAAGGTATCCCTCAGGCCACAATGTCTATGCAGGATATGTATTCATCAGTAGCCTGCCAGTTGATTATAGAACTCTGTAATTGATGATTGTTGCCACTGCAAAGACTGCTTCACTGTTGCATCATGAAATTTGAGATTTTCGTAGTTCAGCAGGCATGTCTAAATCTGGGGCTCAACACTTTTTCAGACGGGACCCAGCCTACCTGTTACAGGTTGACCAGTTCAAGATCACAGTTGGACTCAGACAACCAAATATTGTCCAAAGACACACGAAATCCAAAGCTGACTTAAGAAAAACAACCAAGCACTGAGTCCTGGTAGATTTGCATCAATTTTAATATTTTGCCGGTATATTTCGTCTTCTCGTGGATATTTCATTAGTAATGCTGAGCTAGAGTAGAGGTGTTTGACAGTTGATGACTTCTGTCAAACGAGTTAAAAGGTGACACAGATTATTTCCAAACTTTTTTAGATATCTCATCGTGATGATGTAATCCGGAAACTTCAGGAGGACTTGAATGAATCGCAGACACAGCATACAGAACGATATGATGAAGTAAGTCTCCTGAAAACAGTTTTCCTATCTGGCTCTTGTGATGTATTGCAACTAGATATTTACATAATGCCACTTCAAGGAAACTTGTGCTGTCGACTCAATGATACCAATTCACCATTGAAAGAAGATTTGTTCAGTGACTGATGGAACAAAACCATGAAGAGCTCACATCTTAATGTCTTAAGTTGCTGGGTAGCATATTCCAGTGTAATGAGCCAACTGTAGTACATAAGCTGTCTCCATTCTTGCATAATAGAAGTTCAAAATTGGGGAACAGATGAATCATGTTGTGTGACTGAGCAATAAGATTTACAGCCTGGAAGTTAAATGTGATGTTGCTTACACTGAAGACTACTTCTCTGCTTGTTACCCTACAAGGTGAACCAATGTTATTTCATTCTACCTAAGTTTTGCCAACTTTATCCACTACAAAAACTTCAGGGAACAGTGTATGAAACTTTCTCCCTCCTTTTCCACTTGTTCCAACTTGTTAATTTTCTTTCAGAAGACAGTATGTATTGTCTTCTTTACATTGCGTTACATTACGTTATGGTAGTTAATAATTCGTATTCTTATACTAGTTTATGTATCATGTTCCTAGTTTTAGTTATGCCTTAGTTACTTTCAAGTTTCTGAACTGTGTTCACAGGTGCATAATAAAATATCTCGAATTCATTTTAAAAACTACTTTCATCTGTAGTGACTTTTCACTCAATTACAATTTCCAGAGTAGTTTCTACTCACAAGAAGTAAGTTTCTTAAACCGAACTGTACAGTGGAAAAACAGCACTATGTTGTTTGGAGATTTTAAATGAAGCAGAGTCCCTGGTCTGGCACTACTGTGACCAGGGTCTCTGAATGTGTGTCAGCTGTTTTTGGTTGCTATGTTCATATGTATGTGAGACTTGCCAGTGGAGATTGTCTCCAGCTACATGAACATCATTCATGTATACGGACAAACCTGTCGTTTTTTAGAACTTTAACAACAGTTCGATTGGAAGAAGTGCTTTTGTAAAGTACTTAAAGAGCACTGCAAAAATATTTTCAGATACATACTTACCAACTGTGCATTTGATGTTGGGACTATAGAGTCTTAGAAGTCATGAGCATGAAATGTTTGTCTACATGAAATCCTGGTCTTTTAGATGTGTGGCTCATTGTCTTTTTGTATCAGGTGATGCGTTATGAGGCTGACTTGGCTGAGCTACGTTTGGAGAACCAAGCGTTGAGTAATAACATCCAAGAAAATGCTCAGGATTTGGTCATAAAGGCAGAACAGATCGAACAGCTTGAATATGACCTGACCAAATCACAAGAGAAACACCGAACATGCCAAAAGGAGGTGAAGAAAAAATCAGCTTTTCTAATCTAAGATTACTCTGTTAACTGTTCTGTTGTAATAAATTATTGAAATGAAGCATTTATTTCTGTTCATTTCAAACATTTATTCTGTATGCAGTCATTAAATCCAGATATGAGGCTAAGATATAAAGGGCTAAGGTTACTACAATGCAATAATTAGGAACATTTTATAACTCACGTGAGTCATGTCTTGCAAGGTGTGTAATAAGCTTCTCATATCTGGTTTAATGCTGACTGCCAGGCTCAAAAGTACATTTTTGAACTTTTAGAACGAATCTGTAAATTGGAGGCTGTAGCTATTGATGGTGGTGAACAATTGGCTGTTGTTGAATTTTAGGTCGGACTTAGAGATGAGGCCATACTTAATTTGCAAGAAAACCTTGATACACTTCGACTTAAGTACACTGGCTGTGTGGATGAAGTCAGTAACTTTGCAAATTTATTTTATCAAATCTTTTATTTTGCTGTATGTCAGTAAAGGCATTTACTACAGTTTCTGATGATGGTTGATTATAATTATTTGACTGTCTGAGCAAGTTCCAATGTGTGAAAGTTAAAAAGAGTAAAGCTGTTGCTAAATCCAGTGCCCAGGTGACTGACTGAAGGTACTTCGGTTGACTAAACTGCGACAGAGTAAGCACCAGACGCTTTCTTAAAGTCAGTGGCAGCTTGGTGTTGGCAAGCAAAGTGATGTTAATCAGCATTTAGCCCAGTTTGTACTTGAATAGGTGACCATCCATGTAATGCCAGGCCATCTGGGCTAACTTAGCCCTCCATCATTTGGGGTTCACTTACCGGTATGAATCCCAATACAAGTTTGAAGGTAAATTGTCTTATTAGTGAATTGTGGTCATTTTGTTTGCAGTTCAGTCAAAGGATCCTTTTGTTCCTAGGCCATGCATGTGTAGAGTGTGTAAACAAGTGTGTTACCTTTACCTTGTTACCTAATAGTTGAATGTCATCATCTGGCCAAGTTAAAGTGAGACACTACTCATGGTACTATGGTGGCTTGTGTATGTGTGTGTGTGTGTGTGTGTGTGTGTGTGCATCCATGTGTGCGTGCGTGTGGTACTGTGGCCATGCCTCTGAGTGCTTATGCTGACTTGGAGATGTAATAAATGAGCATTTGCCTAGCCTGACTGACCTTCATATAACTAATTTCTTGGGTAGTCCTTATTTCCCACTTGTTACATCATGACCATAACCAGACGGAACAGAAGGACATCTTCTGCTTTGCACTGCTTGTGCATGAGATGTGTGTATGCATGTACCTGAACGTTTATATAGAACCTCCTCATTAACATATGCTTTGTACTGACTGTTCAGCTGAGAAAACTGCTTTTGTTTCTGGCTGTATAGTTGAGCATTCGTGATGACGAGGTTCAGAGACTGAATCTGCGCGTGAAACAACTGCAAAGCGACATAAAAGATGTACAGTTACAGCTTGAAATCAGTGAAGAAAAGGTAGTGCTACACAGACAAGACCATATTTGCCTCTACATGAATATACCCTGCATATTTTCTCACTTGGGGCTGCTTTTGCCAGCACGGATCAACTATCTTTAGTGAAAATTTAATCTAGTGAAAGACCTAAGTCCTGATCAACTGTAAAATGCTTCACACTAGTATCAGTCAACAAGTCCCCTGATTTGGTTAATGAAGACTTGAACCAATACCAGATCTATGTGAACTAGGGTATTTTAAACGATTCTAAAAAGGCAGTCAATTTGCATAAATTTGATGGCAAAGGTAGGTCATTTCTTGTGGTCCATTTTAATTGCAGTGTGGAAAATCAAAGATATTTTTGCATGTACTTGTTCGTTTATTTCATTTTTGAGTCTTGTTGAAGTATTGAATTCTGCATTGCAGGTAACTGTTCTGAGAATCCAGAGATTACTTTCAGCTACGCTTATTCTAACTTCTTTACAGTACTGTATTAGTTATCTTTGAATTTATTCCATTATGCATGTCATGATTTAACTCCATCCAATTGTTTCAGAGTTGTTGATTTTCTTATGTATGAAAGGCTCTTCATATTTCAGTGTAATAATGCAACTAAAGTCATCCAGCAACAGGAGCATGACTTCTTGGTTTCACAGCAAGAGGTAATAGTCGTCATTTTGCCTGCTGATCACATTTTTCTTCTTAATATGATGAACATATCAGGCAGGTTGCCTGTCTACAATTCTCTACCAATTCTCTACCAATCAGAAATGACACATGAAAAATAGGAAAAATTTAAAGGCAGTACTTAGAAATCTTACTTAGTAGGATTTGAGAAGTATAAGTCGTTAATTTTCCTGTCTGTCCTTTCAGTTATGTTTTTATTAAAACTTATTTTGCTATTTGGAATCTTTAAATTACTGGTAATTATCGTAGCAGGCTGTACAAGGCGTAGAACTGGAGAATGGCACTAACCAGAACTACCACCTACAGGCGTGTAGTCAAATATTGGTATTGGGACTGTTCATTTCCTTTCAGGCATTGGTTTGCCAGAGTATGCTGTGGGCTGTAGAACGTCCGATTCAATGTCTGAATTTCTCATTGAAATTGACTCTCATAATGTTTTGTTCTGTCTCATGACTGATATCGTAGATCAAGAATCATCAGAAGATGGTCGATCAGCTGAGGGCAGATCTTGCGCTCACACGAAATGCACATTCCATGGAAGTTAATCGATTCAAAGATGAGATCAGTGATCTTAAGGAAAAACTTGAAATAACTCAGAAGGAATTGACTGCTGCTAGAACTTCACTGATCCAACAGAAACTGCAGTTGGAAGAAATGACACAAGACCTAGAGAAGGAGCAAAACTCTTGCCAGGAGGCAATTAATGAAGTAAGTTCCTTCCTAAAACAATAAGCACGGAGATTAGGCGCACTGTAGCTCTAGCCAAGCAGCGATTTTTATGTCTCTAATTTACTTTTTCAATATTAAATTTCAAAATTTGGTGTAAAATTATGCAGATATTTTGCAGAGCATGAGTTCTAATGTATAAGGGTTATCCCCTTAATATTGTAGCTGAAAAGACTGTAACCAGCTCCAAAAGCGACAATATGACTTTTGCTCAGCTGAGCTTAGCTTGTTGGCTAAGCTAACATGGGTTGATGTGTGATTTATTGGTATATGCTTTGGCTGTTTGGTATTTCTGTCTGTCTTATTAATATTGTTTAGATTAACAAACGAGGTTCGGAGATTGAACATCAGGATCAGGAGTTGAAAGATGTGAAGAAGCATATAGTGTATTTGGAAGAGGAGTTATATCAGGTGAAAGAGAGAAACACTAAGCAGCAGACTGAACTAGAAGGCTACGCAAACAAATGTGACAGTTTTCTTCTGCAGACTGCTGATCTTGAATCTTCACTTGCCAGAGTTACGGATCAGCTCGCTCTTTCTCAGAAACAGGCAAGAAACATGTTGTTTGCTCTTGTTATGTTTACATTTCAGGTAAAAGTTACATAATACCTCTGAAGACTGTTGGCTGTGATAGAGGCATGTAATAAAGTTGCTATTACCTCCCTCATGTTACCTTACCTTACATTAATTACCTTACCTTACAACTATGCTTTTGAATAACTGGTTTAGCAAAACTATGCTTTATATTGGTTAATAATGAGTAATAATGATGGGATTGGCACTGCACTTAGTTTGATGGAGGCATGCTAATGACGTGTTTTATGGAATCCACAGTTTCCTTCAATTGAGAAAGTGTTTTTAAATATGTCTGCACTTTTTTAACAGTTTGGTTACTAGACAATCAGAAAACTAAATTTCTTGGTATACAGTTTCAGACCAGGAATACAAGAAGCTGTGCATGAAATGCTGAACAAAAGGGCAAATGTACTGCATGCTATGAACTTGATCCGCTGCTGAATTGAAGTGTATATTGGCAAATTTAAGAGCGGCTGTTAAACAGTAAACCAAATTCAGATTGAAATGGTGAACAGAAAGGAGCTAGATCGAAACCATGGAGAACGTAGCAGTTCAGAGAGCAGAGCAGGATCCTACTTACTCCTGTTAACAAGACCACTGAGTGATTCATTTGTCTCTGGTAGAGAGTTGCAGGCAGCGGCTGTGCCTACAATACTAAAGGTGCATTCATTGATCTTCAGTCGCAGTTGTGGCAACTGAGAACTGACCTGTGTTGAAGCCTTGCAACTCAATGTCAGCTGCAAAGGTTACTCTAGAAATAGAGCACAAAGGTGAATAGCCTGTGACGCTTACACCCAGTGAATAGACTGCTAACCTGTCTGCTTCTGTTTCTGTGTTTGATGCAACTGTAAGACGTCATTCTTAAGAAGGCTCTTGGAAGGGGGTTTGTCAGACACACATTCCCAATCATATTTTGAAACCTGTTGTAAATAAGTATTACATTAGGGAAAGCATTTTTAACTAACTTAGTTGTTTTAAAATTAGTGCATTTTAAAATGAGTGCAGGTCTCGGAGAAGGAAAGTCAACTGCTACAGTTGAAGAGTGAAATAGAAGGCAGCCTGGCTAAGGTGAGTGCCATGGAGAGGGAGGTCACGAACGCCAAGTCAACGATAACTGGACTGGAGATGGAGTTAACCGAGAGACAGCAGGACTTGAAGAAGGCATTCGATCGACTCGCCAAGAGTGACTCTACCATCCTCAACCTCAATGAGCAAGTCACTCTTCTGCAAAATGAGGTTCGATATTCACACTTACAAATTGTCTTACTTCATGCAGCATTATCACTGACACATCTGCTTGACCATTTTGATATCACATATTTTAGCCACTGTTCTCCCATAGCAATAATTATTTTTGGCATTTTTTTCTAAATTTATCACTTCATTTAAGGAGTTCTGTTTCCTATGCTGTTGGAGTGTCAGTGCAAATGTGAAATTTGTTTAGAATTGAATTCTGGACAATTGCCATGATTTTATTACTTCAAGTCACTCCCTACTTTAGGTTTCAGTGTGTCAAAAAAATGACAAAATTTTTGTAAAGTCAGTACACAGGTCACAGTGATGTGATCATTGCATCTCTGATTCTGGTAGAGTCAATACGCAGGTCATACTGGCATGCTCATCATATCTCTGATATGCCAACGTTAGGTTGGAACACCAATAACTTTTGCAATATTTTGCAAAATTTTGCAGCATTTGTTATCTAATGCCCTGTTATTTGATGTTTTTGATGTCATTTGATGTTGTAATAATGTATCCAAAGCAGCCATTTCTTATTCTGTTCTAATGAATTATATAGCGCCGTTACCAGAATGCCCAAGAAATCAGTTGATGGTTGCTTGAAGTGAAATTGTAATCAAAGATCACAATCCGGTTGCAGAAGCCATGTTGAATTCCAGTAGGTTAGAGAAACCAGAAGTTAGGCTAAACAAGCTGAAACGAATGAGTCTTAAGTTTAGACCTGAAGGACATCAAAGAATTGATGGAATGAACTGAACTGGGCAGCAAATTCCAAATCTTTGAACCAGCTACTGAGAATGCCTGAGAACTCAACACTGTTCTGGAGCAAAGCACCACAAGAGCCAAGTGTTTGTTGATCAAGTGCAATATGTATTGGTACGATGGTTGAGCAGTGTAATGAATGCAATGTTGGTGTAATATGCTGATACTTAAGTGTTTTTGTTATGGCTCTGTCCAGAGAATTTTGAGCCATTTGCAGTTTGTGCAGGCTCTCCTTACTGAAGCCAGTGAGAAGTGAGCTACAGTAGTCAAGTCTGCTGGAAACCAATGCATTAGCTAGTTAGATTAAGACAGTTTGAGGTAAAAGGGATCTACAAAATATCCTGTATGTAAAATTGAGCTGATTTGCGTATGGCCCAAACATGAATGACATGGTGGAATCAAACACCATGCTCAAGGTAATCAAATTTGCAGAGTTGCTGGCTTGTACCTAGGTGGAGAAATTCTGTTCTAGCAGGATTCAGAAAAAGTTTATTACTAGCCATCACCAAAACCAGAAGCAAGTAGTTGGAGAGCAGAATTAGACACCTAACTGTCAAATTAACTGGGTATCATCAGCAAGGTTTAGTCAAAAGAGCTATCAGTTAGCAGTGAACCGACTGGAGTGGTTTATAATGTTAATTCAGAGGAGTGGGCCCAGTACAGAATGTTGTGGACCATCACAGTACAAGACAGTGGGGCTGAAGTGTGTTGATTGATATGAACTGATTGAGAATGAGGGTGCAGGTAAGATTCCAACCAACGAAGAGCCAGACCAAGAAAATCAAACCAGTGTTTGAGGCTGTGAAGGAGTATGCCATGATTAACAGTGTCAGAAGTGGCAGAAAAAAGTCTGGGAGACTGAGACCAGTTGCTTTGAACTGATTGTGTGATTATGAATGATAAGTAGTGCAGTTTCAGCAGAATGATACTTGCAGTAGGCAGATCGGAAAGGAAGGTACAGGTTGTGGGATTAGAGGTGACAGCTCTGGTGATTTGCGACTTAGGTGAAAGGATTTTGGATGAGGTATTTCCTATATATAGGAAAGTAGAGAGTCACTGCAAATTAAACAAGTATGATAATAAAGCTTAATTTATTTAGATTTATTTTAATGAAATAAAATGCTTCATATAAAGAAATCAATACCTTTCTCAGCTTTTTCTGGAAAAATTAATCTTATCTAGCGTTTGAAGAATTATGTGGCCTGAGCTGACATGATCGCTTGGTTGAGGCTTTGGATTAAAACTGGCATCTGATTGACAACATTAAGTTGAATCTTTACTATCTCTACATGGTGGCCAAATGGTTGTGGAGCTTGCCTAAAGCTTCTCGGAGATGGTTGCTACATAGGGACCTTGAGCAAGTCCTTTATGCACAGTTGTTTGACACCATCAAATGATGCTTACTCGCTAAATAGTGGCGCTTATAAAGGGCAGAATAATGATAATAATATTTACTGATTCAAATGTAGATGTAAGAAAGTATACAGCAGCTTAAGTCATGCAATACGTAAGGTGGTGGGTCTGGGCCGTGTTAGGGTTTGCTTTCTAGATGACCAGTGTGTGGTATCTTACAGATATTTGGAGATGTCACTGGAGCTGGAGACAATGCAGATAATCCTTGTTTTTTATTGCCTGTAAATAAGTTTTTCGCTTAAATAGCATTTGGTTAGTTTGTCTTTTAACATATAATCAAGAGTTTGGTTCAATGTTTTTGTTCTTTGTGGTTGTCTTGTGTAACTATAACGAAATCAGCATGTTCTTATGTAAGGTTAAAGTTTTTGAGATTAGCTAATTCTACTGGTTCTTCATAGGACATACTTTGTGCTTTGACCTCTGCTTGTGATTACTCATTTGTCTGATAGTCAGTTAGAAGAGTGTGCATGCTTTCAAGGTGCCTTTCACAAGAAGTTGGAGTGTCTTTGAATTTTAAGTGTAAAATACCAATGCAGAGCAAAAACAAAGCTGGCTGTGATTTCAGAACATGAGCAATGGCCAGTATTCTTACTGGTCTCAAAGCTGGAAACAGTTTTTTGACCTGTACTCAACTGATTTTGTCAGATATACAGTATTTCCCAGCATATAGTTGGTGGTGTTTAACTGGCATTTGGACTGCTGTAACAACCCCTGACAATGATATCAGCCATCAAAGGCTGTGGTTGTCTTGCACTGTTGGCTTCCATCTAGGTTTTGCAAAACTAAATTCTTGTTGTCTTCCAGCACTTGCCTATTTACTTGAGTTGTAATGTATAGTATAATTCCTGGAACATCCCTCAACTGAGTTTGATTACTGGAACAAATATTAATAAAAATATAATAATAATAATAGTAATAATAATAATAGTAATAATAATAATAATAATAGTAATAATTTAGATTACAGCAACATTTGACAATGTACACTTGTGTGACAAGCATTTATTTACACATTGCAACTTGAATTGGTGCCACTTGTAGCAATCCTCTCTTTTAATTCATGTTTGTATTTGTTGAACTAAGCTGAGAACAGCTTACTTACCTACTTAGTGTAGAGTTTATAGAGTTTATTATTATTATTATTATTATTACTATTACTACTAATACAACAAATAACAGACCCTTAGGCTTTCACCAAGAAGCAGCTATGGGAGGTGAAGTGTTAGTGACCATTTTCTTACCTTGAGCAGCATATGAGGTAGGTGGCCAGACCCCAACGTTGCCGCCTGTTCTTCCGTCCAACAGCCAACAGTTGGTGTACCCATTTAAAGCCGAGTTCACTATGGTGCGTGTGGAGCAGAAACATCTTTCCACCCAGGTTGGAATATGAACCCCTACCACTCGGTTGATAATCCAGCACCAGTGTTCCAGTTATTAAATTCAGTTGAGGGGTGTTTCAGTAATTATGCTGTATTTTACTACTCTTAAGGCAATGACTGCATATTAAATACATACTGTTCTCACTGACTTGGCTCAAGTTAAAGTCTTTTCCTGTGCAAGGGACACCTGTTTAGAGCGCCTAGACACCCATATACACAGGGTTTTGAAGATCCTTAAAGATGCTATACAAGAGTTCAGATACATACATGCATACATACTATGGTGTATGGCCAGAGCGAAGACTAATGTGATTATAGTACAACTTGCTTTCTTCAATTGTACAGAATGTAGCCTATTGTGCTACGACATTTAATTCAACAACACAGCAGTACTGCAACTCTTGTAGACCAGCCTTGAAGCCCTAAGCCACATATCACAGGGCTGAGGCCAGAAGCTGCAAGGCAGAAGCCAAGTTGGCCAAATTTTGCCTTGAGATATAGCACTGCATAAGGTATTTAGATGATGCAAGTTAAGTGTAGCATTTTGTTTTATCTAGAACTTTCAGAGGGAGGAAATGTTGCGAAGACTTCAATCAGACTTTGCACTGTACAGAGAAAAACACTCACATGAAAATGGTGAAGTAAGCATTAAACATTTGTCATATACAGTTACTGATATGAATTTACCAGTAAAATATTTTTGTATATTTTTGTAGTAAAAAATTTTGATTTTTACTGGTCAGATTGGTAAAATATGGTGAAAATGATGTAATCCCTTGGTTATGTCACTCAAACCTGTTTAGCCATTTATTAGTTACAGTAAACTACCGATATGAACAGTAACAGTAAGGATGTTGTAGCAAGAAGGAAAACAACCTTCAGCAAGGGAGAGGTTGACAATAGGAAGAATGATAGGGCCAAAAACACCATAGCATTCTGTAAATAGAGCAGTTTCAATAGGGTCTGGAACACACATTGAGATTGTTAATTTCATACAGAGATTATGATTTGAAGAAGCTGGAGATGGGTGAAGGAGGTTCCTGACTGTAACAATATTCAGTCTGATAAATATTATATGTGTAAAGAAAGACAGCTTGAAGCATTTAGCGTTTCTACCATTTTCCATGATAAAATATAAAGCAAATTTTTTACTGGTAAACAATCTAGATTATATCAATGGTTACATTGTGTTTTGCTGAGTCATGTTAATTTATGTATTGCAGTCAGATTGGTTTATATATCACAGAATCAGGTTGGTTTATGCATTCTGAGTTATGCTTCTTCATTTATTGCTGAGTTTTGCCACTTCCTCAGAAATCTCTAGGAATTTTCGCTCCCCTCGTGCACGATACTAGTCATCTTTTGTTTCTGATCTTTTTTGCCATATTCAATGAAATTGTCCAGAAGCCAGTGCTCTGGTACATTGCTTTTGTGCAATTTCATGTACTTTTTTCATTTTTGTCTCTGTATTTTGTGAGTTCTATTAATTTTCTTTGTTTTATGCAGTTCTTTGAAAAGGAGAACATCATTCATCAGATGGAGTTTGAGACAGAACAGATTCGCAGTGAATTGCAGCTGAAGCTGCATCAATTGACAGATATGTCAGAAAGTGTGAAAGACTTGAAGAAGGAACTCGGCAGCCAGAGAGACCAAAAGAAGCACTTAGAAGATCAGGTATGTAGTCGATGCATAAGTGCAGACATTAGGCCTGTTATCTGTAGCAGTTGCTCAACCATTTCATGTGATCTGTACTGGCTGTATTAAGGGGTAAAATATGAGAAACAGGGAAGCAACAGAAAGTTGGTCTGTAAACAAGACCTATTAAATTGAAGAATGAAAAAGCACAACCACATTTGAAAAGTGGACCGGTGTAGTTACACATCTAGCAACATATCTAATGAATGATACAATGTCTGGGAAAGTAAGGATGTTGTTCTTTTATAAAGGTGGTTGCTAAAGCACTTTTGCTGTGAGGGAGACCACTTTTTGCTCTTCAGTATTTACCAATCGTCTGTTGAATTTGTTTTCTGTAGTTAAGTCAACTGGAAAAGGTTAACCAGGAGGTGATACTTGACCGAGCTTCATCACATCAGATGTTTAAATCTGAAAAGGCTCGTGTGAAAGAGCAGATGAAACAGTTGACCTCTGAACTCACAGAAGCCAACCATAAGATCAGAACTTTGGAACAAGAAATAGCCAAACGAGATGACCATCTCAATCAGATTAAAGCACAACTCAAAGTCAGCAATGATCAAATGGCTCTTAAAAACGAAGAGGTCAGTGACAGTCTATTTGGTTGTTGATTTGTTCATTGGAGCAACAGTTGCTGTATGAGATTTATTGTCACATAACATTTACTGACCTTGTGCAAAACTCAGAAATGAATGTGTAGGGTTAAAATGCTTATATATATCGATTAAGGAATAATAATGGAATTTTCATATGACTTTATTACTACCCAGTGAAACACTGAACTGAGTGCCATTGGAATTATACTATCAGAAATGTTAGAAATGCGATAATTCTTAAATTTAAAGATAATTTGGTTTTGGTGCTTTCAAGTATTCCTTCATGTGAATAAGTGAATGTAAGGAGCTTCATCTCAGTTAGTTATTGATTTGTGATCTTGACCATTGTCCAAAATTATTGCAGTCAGTGAAGTTCTTAATGCTGGATCATGAAGGTCTTTAGGGTTTTAGAAGGAAGTTTGACCAATTAGATTTCTTCCCGAGCTCTTCTACTTTTCATAAATTCGAGAATATACCAGCAAGTTTGTGTTAACAATTGTTATTTTCTGCTTAAAGATCGATCAACTCGAGATGTGCAGAAATGAACAGACAATTAAATTGTCTGAGGCACAGAATAATCAACGCTTGGCTGAAAACAAAGTGAGTTACAACTGTGTGGAAATTTTGTGTTTATAACCAGACGTTTTTGTTAGTTGTGTAGGACTCTGGGAAAATGACTAGCAGAAAGAGTTGGCATAGATGATCTAAGCTGGAAACTTCTATAGTGCCATTATCATAATGCACAAGGCATTAATCAGTGGTTGTTTAATTAGAAGACTTGGACAGCTGCTTATACTGTACAAGCAGAAACGATGAAGTTGAAACTATTCTGACATGATGACAAAAATTAATGAGTAACTACAGCTATTTTATAATAGATGGACAATTGGACATAGAATAGAGAACTGATATTGGGTTGAACTAGAAACTAGCTTGATAATAAGGGAAAGATCTGGGGAAAGCAACATAACATTGCAGAATATTTCAAGTGGCATTGGAATGCATGTATATAAAATTTTCTAAACAGTTCACTTCTTGTAATTACCTTTTTACTTGGTCTGTTAAAGATTGCTGAGCTTGAAAGTGGTTGTCTGCATCTGAAGGAGGATTTGGATGAAGCCATTTCTCGGTACAAAGATGCAACACAAGAGGTTTTTGGTTCTGAGTTCTTCATTGCAAACATCCTTAAAAAACTGCTAGACATACAATGAGTTAGGATTATTAAAGGACAAGATTTTTAATATCAGGAGCTTAAGATATTTGTTTGTTATGTGATCAAATTAAAACACTGACAGTAGTGTTTCTGCTCTTATGTTTTCAGGCATTTTAAGAAAATTTTCCCTGAGCAGTGAAATGGTCGTCTCCAAAATGATCATTTTCGCAAAGTTTTCCTCAGGGGAGTTACCTGGCTGGTGAACTACAAACAGAAGAGAATGATTACAGTTTTTGCTTTGCTCAGTTCCCGTAATTTCAAGACTCCGCACTGGCTCTTGGCTGTTTATGTGCACCCTTTTTACTTGTACAAGGTGTTGTTAACATTGGTTAATTTTTGTAGCATGCACATCTTGAGGAGAAGCTGATCCTTGTGGAACGCAGTTTGACATCAACTCAGGAGAAACTGAGCCTGAAAGTTGGAGAGACGGCAAAATTGGAAAACAGCAGCAGAAAGTTACAGACAGAACTTCGAACCATGAAAGAACGCAATTCTAGCTATGAAGATGAATTGGTTGACCAGAAGCAGATGATAGGTAATCTTTCTAAACAAAAATACTTGTGTTTAAAGATGTGGGAAAGTGTCGCCCATCACAGAGTGCTATGGGGTGCAGCTTGCTGTAGATTTAATGGCCGCATGGTAAGTATATGAAATTGAGTTTTGTGACCTTCTGTAAATTTGTTCAAGAAGAGTCTTGTGTGTCTTACAGAAAAGATGTATACTATCAATTATGTAAATTAATTAATTAAATATATCTTCTCTCTGACAGACAAATTGCGGAAAGATCTTCTGTTGGAGAAAGAAGAAACTCATCAAGCTATACAGGAAATGATGTCATACAAACAAAAGCTGGCCATGTTAGAGTGTGCCTTTGAGGGTGAGAAAGAAAGTCAGAGACAGCTGAATGATCAGGTCAGTGAAACCTCAACTGTCCCTCACTTTCACATCAGCATACTACATGAGTCTATAGACTGCTTCTTTCATTCACTCTGAGACCCTACTATTTAACTCAATAGGTCAGTGAAGCCTCAACTGTCCCTCACTTTCACATTAGCTGACTGAATTCAGATTTAAGTCTATTGACGTTATAAGCTTTTATAACACAAGCTGAACTCTATAAGATTTCCATTGTTGTAAGGGAGAGAACTGAGAATACAGTTGCCCAGCATATTGATCAGTTGTGTGGACAGCCTCCTGTGACCTTCCACGAGTACGATTGTACAGTTGTTGGAATAATTCGCAACATACCTGTAATCATTCGGAGCTTTGCCAAAAGCACTACTAGTACCTTAGAAACTTCTGCATTGGCTAGAATTCCTTGACAATGGTTTCATCATCATCTCTACTACAGATCCAATGCTGTGAGAGATTTGTATTTGTGGGTGCTGTGGTTTTCAATGCAGCTGACTCAGCAGGATCAGTTCCTCACTCAGCTGCAGCAGGACATCAATGCCAAAAGTCACCAGCACCAGGAGACAATGGGACAGCTTCAGCTGACCAAGAAAACAATTGCCGAACTTCAAGATGAGATAGACCTGCATCAGAAGAGAGATCGCGAGAATGCAAATAAACTGCACGAACAAGAAACGACAATTATTCGACTGAGGGAAGAAAATGAAAACATTCTCCAGAGGATACGAACGCTAAAGGAGGACACAGCGGAAAGCGATGGACAGCTTCGAGTTTCCAGGATGAACTTAGACACAGCACACAAACAGCTGCAGCATCAGCAACAGCAGGTCTGTCATCATCGGCTTATGCACACACATACTCAGTGGTACACAAAGGCATACCTGCATTTAGTATTTTAATAGGATTTACCTGATCCAGTAGCTGGCTTAGTGCTGGATCATGAAAGTCTTTCTGCTGTAGTACTGTATTTAAGTTGTCTGCATTAAAGCACAAAATTTGCAAGAGAGCTTTCACATATCTTTATATTTCATTTATTTTGACACCAGGTGGCAAGATACGAAGAATCGATTGCACAGTTAAAGAGCGAGTTAGAGAAATCACAATCACAGTATTCCAATTCTCACAGTCAGGCATGTACACGAATTGTTTAACTGCTTAACTTTTAAGTTATCTGCCTTCTGATTTTTAATATATTTCATAGTTCAGATATATTCACTTATTTACATATATAAGGTATATTCACTTATTTATGTATATAAGATATATTCACTTATTTACATTTATGTTGCTCATTTTTGTATATATTGTACTAGTTTAGCTGCTCTTTGTAGTTTATTATTTTCATTTGCTGGCTTCGTTTTTTATATCAAAATTTTGCTTATTTTCTTGTCATTTACAGTGTGAAGAACAAAGTTCATACATCATTTAGTCATAATTGTGAGACTGGAAACAGAATTGGCATGTTAATTGCATTAAAATTAAAGATGCATGCATTTCATGGCATCAGCATTGAGAACATTTTTAGGAACCTTTTTGACGCTCTGAAAATAATTTCGGCCAGCTTCCAGAATTTTATTTTTCTGCAGCAGTCAGATGGCAAATATTTTGTGGCAGAATTTTAACCAACTAATTTCTTTGGTGACAATGGCCGAATTTGGTGACCTAATAACCTTCCTCCACCGTACATTGCTGACAGTGGTGCAAATGATGTTGGTTGATTACTTAATTTTTGGGAAATTTCTGCTGAAAACTAACTATCCTTGTCTGCCCCACTGATCACCAGCTATACAGGCCAGCAATGGTTCAGATATGTTGTGATTAAGTTTTCGCTTCATGTCAAGGTGAATGTCTAATGTAAGAAGTTATATATCTGAAAACTGAGAACTTGCCATGAACAGAACAAAATTCTAGATTGCTTACGATAGGACCCAGTTCAGTCCACAGAGATATGTGGAAGCAACCTATGGAGAAAATCCAGTTGTTCAACGTGTTCTTAGTCTTCGTCTAAAGATGAAACAGAGGTTTAGGTGAGTGAAGATGGGCCAGAAGGTGATCCTCCATTGTCATTCTTCATTAGAATATCATTGCCCAGAGTTCTAGATGTATGTACTTGTTTGGGCTTGACCGTGCCAGTCTTTCTTCAACAAACAGCAACTGTCAGAGTGTACAGTTCCAGCTGGCACCTTCTGTCATTGAGTGCTGTCTTCGCTTTCGTGGCTGAATTCGTTTTGTTGGCTGCAGTTGTTGGAGTGTCAGCAGCAAGTGCATGATCGCACAGTCCAGCTGTCAACTCTTCAGGGCAACCATAAGGAAACAATGGAGCAGTTGGCTGAGAAGTCACGGCAAGTCGTCATCCTCAAGACCGAGCTAGACCGTGCCAACCAGAAGGCTCAATCGCTTGCAGAAGAGGTTAGCACACTCACTCACCAGGTTCCCAAGAATTCTAAGCTAGCCAAAAGAAATAACCTGCATTTATCAGTTTCTTTGGCAGTCATTTAGGTAATTTTAGTGAAAACAGTAACATATTCATACTTAATTTCCTGGGACTTGAAAAAGGTCATAATTATTCTACCACAAAAAGCCTGACTTATGACTTTTAAATTACTTGTCATGACCCACCGTTTTACTTTGCATTTGCATGACACAATCTTGACCTCAAACGAACATTCATCCGTGCCTCAGATTAGGGTTTACTGACTGCATGCATAATAGGTACTTTATTTAAATAAATAAATAATTTGAGTAAGTAAGTCAGTATCCTTTATTAGCATCTGACATGGTCACCTACATTACATTATATAGGTCAGTTACATACATATTTAAGCATTTAGCCTTTCTTTGTTTGCTGAAACTTTCAGAAGCACTACCAGGCATGACACACAAATGTTAATGTAATGTTGAAACATGGTTTGTTGACACGTTGCTCTAAACTTTGCACAAAGCGTTTATTAAGTGTTGTATTGTCTGTTGTTTTAACATTGATTAAATGCTTACATATAAATATTAGAAGAACATTAGAATAATGATACTGCAACGTTATTTAGGGGTTATTTAAATGTTACCCTAATTGTTGATATGACATTTGTATGAAACATTGAGTAAACGTTGTTCTGTTAGTTTTCATTGTGTTGCTAAAACATTTACATGGATAGTAAAGCAATGCTATGGTAACTGGGGTTTCATTTGTTTTAGATTGCTATGTATGAGGACAAGATGAAAAGACTCAAACTGGAGCAGACAAAGTTGCAGGAACGGAATAGGCAGAACGAAGATGAGGTCAGTCTGATTTCAGCTCGATTCAGTTCGCCACTTTTTAATGTGCACCTTACATTATGTATTCTTGTAATGCTTCTGTAGCCATAGCATCTCTCATATTACATCTTCCACCGTACATTTGTAGTATTATGCCTGTGCCTTACGTGTGTAGGGTTACACTTGGCCTTACATCTGTAGTGATTTCTAGTATTACATCAGCAGTTTTAGATCTGTAACCTTACATCTTTTACCATGTTTCTGTGGTATTCATCAACAACATCATCAGTTACAAATGCTGGCCATTTGGCAGGTACATTTGAATGATCTCCATTGTTTTCAGGTATTGATGGTTGACTGGCTGACTTGTGTCGTGAATGCAAAGCTTTCTCATGTATTCTGAAGCTGTTTTTGGAACCTCTGTAGTTATATTGAAGCTCACCCCATGAAAAGGATCTTGAATGTAATCACTGTTTTGACTGGCAGCCTATTCTAGACTATAGTTTGAAACATGTGAGAATTTTGGCAGGTTGGTCACAGTTCAGGCAGCACAGTTGAGGACGGACTGATGTAGGCTCTTTACTGAACATCTCTTCCACTCTTCCTGTTGTATTGTTTTCAAGTCAGTTAAACTGGTACTTCTATGATCTAGGAAATTGATTTTCTGTCCCAAAAGCCTTTTGCACATCTTCAGCTGAAGGTATTTCACAAGTTCAATTTTTTATGTTGTTCATTTGTTGGATGTTTCTGTTTCATTTTTTCTGTTGTGCTTTTAAGAGACATGAGCTGTTCTATTTTTGTTTGTTCTTGAACAGTTAGATGCAGTTATGGGTTGTGCATTTTAGTTTTAATTTAGCCCAACATCCTAATAAATCGTGTTGCTATTTTGGAGCTTGACAGACAAGTTTATTGAGTGATCGTTTATAATGTAGAAAAATGAGATTCTTGCAAAATTTCAGCATTTATAAGATAGAAAAATGAGGTTCTTGCTAAATTTCAGATGACAGAATTATCAAGGTGTTATCAGATTATCTCTGTGGGTCATGAACTTCAACTGCAAAGCAGTGAACAAATGGTTCAGCACTTTATGGCCAAAATCATGATGAAAGCACCCAAATTCTGACTCAAATTCCATCACATCACCCTCACACAGCGAGCTTTCCAGACTCTGCTTGAGGATGGATTCCTAATGAACAGGTCTCTTGGTCTCTAAGTTATTGCACGTTGCTCAGCCAACCGATTTTTCCTCTTTGCTCATCACTAAGGCTCATTTCTGATGCGCTTCTGATTTTCAGCGCCAGAGATCTGATAAGAAATGTCAAGAGCTTCAGAACGAACTTTCTGTTGCCATGGATCGTAACCAACATTTCCTTAGAGAATTGACAGCTAAGGATGAGGAACTGGTTGTACTCAAGGTCGAAGTCACCTCACTGCAGGAGAAATTGAAGAACAGAGTGGATGAGGTATGTTATCTTTCAGCACAATGTAGAACATGACAGAAGACAAAGGCAACTGTATTTTAATACTCAGAATTTTGCAGCTGGAAATATGACTTAATTAAACATTACAAACACCTGCACTATATGTGTTGTTTAGGATGTGCTTGTCAGCACAAGAATCTTCTGATCGCATTTCTCATTGTGAAACAGAAGCTGCCTCAGGAACAGTCGTCCACTTCAGGCATTCTACAAAAAATGTGGTTTTACACCACTCAAAGAAGGCTGTGCAATCATGCTTCTTGTTTGATGACACAAAATGACCAGTAACTAGAAAATTCCTTCCACTCATGTTTCATTAGGATGCCCCACATCTTCTGTAAGGACAAATCGTTGAGCCTTATTAAAATACCAACTGACCAGTAGTTCCCATATGATGAGTTAATGTTATGTATACGTAAGAAGATATAGAAACCAAAGTATAGTTTAGAGGGTGTTGTTTAGAACAGGAATGATAAACAAAAAATTGGATTATGTCAAAATACTTGTCTTTTTTGTTTTGCCTTCATGCTCTAGTTTACAAGATGGACGTATAAATTAGGTAAACTAGGTCAGTATTACCGCCTTGATATTGGTTATATTTTACGTGTGAATGTGACAATTCTTTTCTCTTTTTGTTTGTTTGTGATATTATGAAAAAGTTAACATTTTACTGTTGTTACTATCTATTCTAAGCAAGACATTTCTGTTTTGTTGTGTTTAGAATGATCAACTAAAAAGTGAAATAGATTCTGTGCATCAGAAGTTGCAATGTGTGGCTGAGGAGAAGTGCGGTCTGGAGAAGAAACTTGAAGAGACAAAGTTGAAAAATGACCATCTGCATCAGGAAGGAGAACTCATTGTTCAAAATGTCAATCAACTTGTTAAAGAACACAAGTGAGAATCATCCCTAGCTCTAGAAAACAGTTCAGAATCCAGATTTTTAGTCTTAATTCCTTTTTGCATCTGAGCAAAACTCAGTTGTGAACAGTTTTACCTAATATACTTTTTCTTCCAGAATACATGTATGCATTTATATATACTGGCATCTATCAATCAGTGTAGATATTTTAACATTTTAATTTTTGTAGGCAGGCGAATGAAACGCTTGGTCATAAACTTCGGTATGTAGGTCTCTGTTTTTTCATTATGAAATATTAGCATAAGTTAGGTTCTACATGTTTCTTTCTGAGAATGGATCTAGCGAACAGTTATGTGTGGAAGTCTGTGTTGGATGTTGACTGGGATGCGCATAATTAGCTTCATGTGCAGTACAACTTAAAAAGCAGAAAGACAGTGGAATTTTCTTCCATCCACATCCCAACATGGCTGATGTGGGGATTTGGCTTAAGGGTTACACATGGCACCTTTTGCTTAGGCAGGATAATTGTGATTCAGCATGGATATTGTGCTATACATGTAGCAGGTAATTATGTTCTGTCTGCAGAGGTTTATTTTGTCTTGTTCTTTTTCTTCCTAAATTTCATCCAACTCTTCCATCCAACCCAGTATTCAGTATTAGAGAAGACAGGTTGTGTGAATAAGCAGAAAGGAAAGCAGAGATGAGTGAATTGGCGTGAAGATAAAGGAAAGGGGTTTGAATGCCAACTGAAGTGACAGAAACATCAATTTGTCCATTCTCCTTGACAAGCAGTTCAAGCAGGGCCTATATCTTAGCATGACTGCTGATGTGATTGGCTTGATTGCCCATGCCTGACTGTTTGTCTGCCTATAAGTCTGCCTGTCCATCCATCCATTTGTCTGATGCTGTTGTTGGGATGGTGTTTTAGAGAGAAGAGTAAGGCCATTATGCAGCTAGCATCAGAAAAGGAGTAAGTTTGAACATTGCCTTCTTCGTATTATACAAATAAAAATCACACGTTATGAAACTCACAATAATTCAACAGTCTTCAGCCACAATTGTTTCCCATACTTTCAGTTATGAGTGCATATTCTTCAGATCATGGGCTCATTGCCCAAAGTAGAGCTTGTCTGAATGCAAAAGTTTTAAAAAGTATAATCAAAATCATAATTAAAATAAAATTATAATGAAGGAAATTTTAATGCTACATGGGCAATGAGCATTAAAGTTTCCTTCAGAATGTGATTATAATTTTAAACATTTTGCATTCAGGCTAACTCTACTTTCTTCCTTTGATTCTTGCTGGTTCCTGTGGTTCATCAGTATTTGATGGAATCAATCGTCAGACTGCCTCATTCTGACTGTTACGATAGCAAGGATTACCATGCAGTCTGCAGTCTAAGATTGTGGAAGGTTTGAAGAGAGTCTGCAAGGGGGGCTAGTAACCTGAAGTTTTGATGGTGCTAAAGACTCACTGGGTTGGCCTTCTACAGATCAGAACTAGACATCACATATGTCCTAGTCCCACCAGCAGTGGCCGAATTTAGCAGTGGTTGAACTGCAACAGTTTTTGTTTCGGTTGGAATCTCTGCGTCCATTAGCAATGTCTGGATTAGCTGCAGCTATCAACTGACCGCATTAGACTGAATTAAATCAGATTTGATTGAAAATTTGCCATCAAGCTTGTTTTTCATCTCAGTTAGTCATTTTTGATGTGTGCCAATTTCAGACAACTTCAAGAACAAGTTTTGACAATGCAGAAAGAGAAAAACAAACTGCAGCTGGAATTAGAGAGAAGAAAAGTTGATTATGAAAAATTCAAAGTGAGATACAGACTATTTTTGTAATCCATTCTTTTGTTTAGCTGAAGTGTTAAAGAAATTATGCATAGTCATTTTTGACCTGCTTGTTGTGCAATATTTATTATTTGAATAGATGTGTTTCTGAGTCCATTGGGTAGATGTTGGTTTGATGCTGTTGGAATTTATGTACATGTGTGTATGTATTTACACTTTTATATAGTGCCGTCTAAGAATCTCTTCTCAAAGGTACTTATGATAATGGACATTTGTCATACATGAAAATGCCAATTGCCAACAAATATTTTTGTGTCCTTCATATGAGTTACTTACCTTATGTTGCTCTAAAATAAATTTTGCAGCACTAATACTTGAGTTTGTTAATGGTTTAATTGGTCATGTTTTGGTCTCAGAAATTATTATGGTTGAAGAGAATAGTGCTTGCAAGTGATTTAACAGAATTAGGTGTTTTATAGTGCAGGCTAATGACTTATGAATGAGTCTCTGATCTAGAACTTTTTAAAACTGTATATAAGCCAAGACATATAGAACAGAATGAGATCTTCAGCTCTTAGTTACAGCGTAAATCCTTCTATAGAGCCTGTTACAATTTTTCTTTGTTATCCAGCATTTCAGTGTAACTGCATTCCATGGTATGTTCAGAGAGCCAAACATCAGGTTAGAGTAGCCTTTCCATATCATATTCCTCACTGATATAATTTTATATCACTCCCTTTGGAAATATTTCTTTGGGATTTA
This sequence comes from Norana najaformis, assembly GCA_964023275.1. Classification (NCBI taxonomy): domain Eukaryota; kingdom Metazoa; phylum Annelida; class Clitellata; order Crassiclitellata; family Hormogastridae; genus Norana; species Norana najaformis. Next base: position 30,099,839 of record OZ029916.1, on the reverse strand, counting down.
AAATAAATTAATAATAATAATAATAATACACTTAATGCTGTTGCTTGTTACAGGCTCTTCAGAATCATTCTTCTGAACAGCAGATGGTTATTCATCACTTGAGAGAGAAGCTTGATGAGAAAGAGTCAGTCTTATTTTCTTATATCACATTCATAATGATATTCTGTTTATTAACAACAACAACTACTACTATTACTTCTACTACTACTACTACTACTACTACTACTATTATTATTATTATTGTTGTTGCTATTGTTACTGTTATTATTATTGTTTTTATTATTATTATTATTATCATCATCATCATCCTATATGTTCATAGTAGAGTTCCGGAGAAGCAGATGGCGTTCCCATGCTGGACAGCTACTGAGAGTCTTTGAAGCAGGTAGCTGGTCTCCAGTGGATCGTGGGTTGCCATTGTCATCCTTCGTCCTATAACTCCCACACAAAATTATTGTTATTATTATTATTATTTATGTATTTATTGTTCAGATTATTTCTTCAATCAAAAATGTGGGGCCGGAGATGCTTTAGCTACCATCCCTCAACATTTGACTGTAGGTAAACATTTTTGGTGGCTAATTTCGAGTTGGGTGAAAAGCATAGGAAGTTTGCTGGTAAGGAAAGTAATGAACAGATGAAAATATTGAAGGAAGGGTCAGAAACCAATGGAGAGTGAAAAAGGTCTTTAGAAACTTGGGCAACAAGAAAAGGTCATCAAAAAAGCCCCAATGACTAATATCTCCAGAAATCTCGAGTGAAATACAGTATGAGAACTGCCTTCCTTGGCTGCCCTTTCAAACTTTCTGGATTTATCCACTGTTGCCCCCCATTCTTAAAGCCATGCCAAAGCTCTCTGCTGACAGATGCTTGAGTTGTTTTCTCGTATTTTGCTGTAGAGATGAGAAGAATCAGAAGCTGAAAGAGAGACAGTCTGTTATTGAAAGCTTACAGGATCGACAACAGACTAACACTGAATCTGTACAGAGTTTGACTCAACAAGTACGATTATTATTATTATTTCTGTATTTGTTAAGTACCATCATTTAACGATAAAGCATCAGTCGATGGCACTAATCATTTGTGCATGAAGGACTTGCTCAAGTTCTCTACACAGTAACCGTCTCAGGCTCGAACCTGTGCACTCAGCATTAGAAGGCAAATGCTCAATCCACTCAGGTACCGTTGATACAAGTGGCCCAGGTGAGCATGCATTTTCATTTATTGGCCTCAGATGTGGTTGCATTTTCATTCATTGGCCTCAGGTGAGCTTGCATTTTCATTCATTGGCCTCAGATGAGCTTGCATTTTAATGTATTTGCATCTCAGATGAGGTTGCATTTTTGCATGCATTGGCCTCAGATGAGAGGTTGCATTGCATTTTCATGCATTGGCCTCAGATGGATGAGGTTGCATTTTCATTTGGCCTCATGAGGTTGCATTGGCCTCAGATGAGATGAACATGCATGTTCATTCATTGGCCTCAGATGAGCATGCATTTTCACTCACTGGATCAATTGTCGCTTACACTGGGTCAGCAGCAATTTCGGCATTATTTTTGATTCTGCAAAATCCTATTCAGAACACTTTCAGGCCTTATGTAATCAGCTCATTTCAGTTATGGACTTACTGTGTGCCGAATCAGACCTCGTATGCTAAGTTTGTTTTGATTTCACTTGATTTTCACTGGCTAGGGCTCTGTTTTCTATTAACGGTTGCTCATTTTTAATTCTCACGAAGAGCAATTGTTAATCATTGTAAATGATTCCAAAATTGCTGGCTAAGGCCATTATAATCATAACTGTAATCATAAACTCAAGATTTCTTCATTGTCCAAAGAAAGCTAAGTCATGGGAACCAAGTTTATTCTTAGGCACTCAGTCAAACAAAATCAATAGACAGGTCGGGTCAGATTTAATTTCAGGTCAAGATCCAAGGTTCAGGCAGGCAGAAATAATAGTCTGCAGAAGATTAGATTAGATGAGAATACCATTCTTTAAGCATTAGCCAACTGCAGAAGTTGATCTAGCTTCTTGCATGAACAAGATGCATGTGGCTGATGGTTGATGTGCTTGTTCTTTAATTCGAAGAGTTCCAGTGTATTCCTACTTAAATGTAAGGTGGAAAGGCGACTGATGCAGCTGACATCGAACTGATTTGTCTGATGTCATATGAAAGAATTTGATGGCCCATCCATTGGATTGATTCAACCAGAAGACATTGGTACAATTATAATTATTGTTTATCTTCTCAACAGTTCACTTAATTCTTGATTGACAGCTGACACATCTTCAGCAGGAGAATGCTAGAATCCGAGTGGAAAAGGAACGAGAGCTTTCTGCACTGCAGGCACTTCGACTTCAGCTTGAGAATAAGGAACAAGTCATATCCACCCTGAGAACTCAACTTGAGATGAAAGGACTGCACCTGACTGTTACTGACTCCTCTCCCAGCAAACGCTCTCACAGTCCGATAAAGGATTTTTCATCTGTGAGTGCTACAAATTCTTATGCCAGATTATCTATAATACAATATATGTTTGTAATTATAATGAAGACATGAAGTAACAACAGGAAATAAATATATAGGTTATCAAGGTTTTCAAGTTTTAATGTATTTGCCTTTCATTATTCTGCTGGTATTATCAGAGTTAAAATCATAATTTGCATCTACAGTAATAGGCTAAAATTGTCAAGAAGTGCAATGTTGAATATAAATTTACTGGTTATTGGTTGATTAGTATTGTCCAGCAAATCTCAGGTGAAGCAGAGGAAAATTACCTTGCAGTGAAAACATAGCTGTAACCTTTCTGGCAGCATTGGTTTAAATATACATCTTTAATAATTCAATGGATGTGCCATCCATGTTATTACATGTTATTACAGGTTCAGGCTTCAGTTGGATTTCTTCGTTTGGCCTAATAAAGTTTTACCTTTATGCAACTATCAGTATTTGTCAGTTATGCCGACTTCCTTTGTTTTCTAGTACAGTAATTGGATGCAACTCATCTGCCATAAAATGTGTGGAATGGATGGGTTGTCAACTGCTGACTAGTTCAAGGCATGATAGACAATCGGCTGCCATTCATTTAGCTTCTAAAACATGATGACTGTTGCATGTTAGTCTGTATGCATTTTGATGCTGTTGTTGCCCCGTTTCTGTCCATGATCAGTTTTTTGTAATCATGCCTGATGATCTTTACTTTCCAGTGGATCAGATCATATTCTATACTCTATACTGAGCCAGAATTTTCTTGGCAAACATAAGAGTGCTGCAACCTGCCACATAGCAAAATGTAGCCAAAGCTTTACTTTCAAATTCAAGGTCATAGTTTGTAAAATCAGTAATGTGCAAACACTTTTTTCGAAATGTTGCTTACTTTGTGTCTACTTTTACCGCATAGTTTAAAATTTGCCTCACGTGATGTTACTACACACTACAAATAAGCAAGTTAATAATAATAATAATAACAATAATCATAATCAATCATAATCATAATAAAAATAATAACAATAATAATAATAATGTGTATCTTCTAATCTACTTGCCTGTGAAATAGTGTAAGTACTTTAACCCATTAAAAAAATCAGTGTTGAAAAGTTAGCATATTGACATCATTTCAGATCTACATCTGGGTGCATTTGTTTAACACAAAAGAATCAGCTCTGTTTTATGAAACATCATTTAAATTTTGTGATCCGTTATAAAATAGAGCCGAACACTTCACAGGACCAAGAACGACCTTTCGTTCACTTGCATTAAATGCATATTGTGCAAGTGATACTTAAGTGTAACACGTCTATCTAATTCCAGATGGAAAGGGATTTATAATCTGATTTTCATATCGATGCTGCATGACTGATCTTCAGACATATGTATTTCTGAAATGCCTGACAAAGCAGAAACTTCTATATGAATTTTTAGAATGAATTTTAGTGCTACTGGACTGACTCTATATATGCTTATTTTAATAACTGATTTTGTATTTTGTACTCTGTGAGGTCGTTCTGTATCTTTCCATATTGCTTTGCATGCAGAGCTTCTTGAAGAATTGAATATTTATTGGTTTCAGAACTTTACCAATTTTTCTCCCACAAATTTCATCAGTAATCTGCAAAAGAAGGATAGACCAAATGGTAAGAGAGACAGAAAACTGTTTGACCCTATCATTCTCCTATTTGCAATTACATGTGTATATGGTCTAGTTAGCTATATCGGTAAATTTGTATGCCAAGGAGCCTCTGCGTGAGGCTCCCAGGTTCACTTCCCGGTCGTGGCTTATTTCAGAGATTTAAATCTTGGGCTAGTACGGTCCATGCACGGGGACCTTAAATGGCGTGGCGCCCATTCAAACGGGCAGCGGTGGTGAAGGATCTCAACTGATAAATTCATTGCAAATTATGTATATATATATATGTATATATATATATTTATATACATATTAAATCAGACTTATATATAGCATCATAGCAGTCTACTGTGCATGTGTGCTTACTTCTTTGATCTATGCTTGCTTAGACCAGATTTGATGAGGTTGGAGCAGTTCTGAATGTGATGCAAACTGATGCCTATCTGTTAGTGTTACGTGTGGCCAAATAAGAAAATTAGGTAGCAAAGGATAGACAGATCTTCCCTCACATCCCTAACCATCCTCTTCTAACTTTCTGTCTCCCCATGCCCTGCTTGTCTGTTGAATAGTCACCTTCCAACAGTCCCATTCCATTTTAAGGCTTTATCCTTTTTGATTTTGGGTGTTGCTTTTTATTTTTAATTCTGCGTTGCTCCATACACTACTGCTTCCATCTGAAATCATCGTTCTGTTGTTGAAGTGCGAGTTTCCCAATTTTTTTAGTGTAATAACTTTCCAAGACTATAAACTGTTAGGTTCTTTTGATTGAAAATGAAGTTGGTACTATACAGAAAAGCTGGCTGACCTTCCATATTTCATAATCCTTTAAGTGTTTCATTTTCAGTAAGGTTGAATGTTTTCAAAGACAGAGTTTGAATGGAGAAGTTGTTTAGATTTTGCATTGCATAAACATTTAATTGAACTGTAGCTATTATGAAATGTGAAGCATGTCTTGGCTGCTGCTTTGGCTTCTACAAAATCATTTCTTAATTTGTTAAACTGGTTTTTGCTGCTTTGAATGTTAGTGTTGATTAAACGTGTGACTTCTGTTGACTAGTGGGATTTTGTTATTTGCAGTACCTTCTACCGAGGACGTTAGAATTGGATGGGGAAACATCAGGCCAGAAGGACTGGGACAAAAGTTACTGGATATCTAAAGTAGGAGATGTGAGTGGATATGAAAGCAGTTAGTTGTGTTCAGCTGATTGCTTTTAAATAGCGTACTTCATTATACATTGTATTGTGTTAAACTGATTGCGTTTAAATAGCCACACTTCATTATACATTGTATTTCATAATAATCAGTTAATAAGTCAGTTCTGTCTACATACACTTGGAAATAACCCAAGGTGCTTTACCTGCAGCCATCAGTTGCAGTGTCAACGGTTTGGTGCCTGTAAAGTAATGTACTGGTAACCCAAGAATGAAGAGAGGATGCACAAGGAAGACATGCATTCAAGTGACAGAAAGTTCTGGTTGTTAATAATCAACATCACTTTCGACTGGTCACTGGTGTGGCCATTTCGACCTTCTGTGGCCAACGTGTCACAACAAACTGTTCTGAACACAGTAAAGTTTGACAGGCTTTGACTCACGACTTTTGGCAACTTGACGAAACATGAACCATTGATGGCCACAGATGGCTGTGGCCATTCGGGTGTTTAAGTTGTCCTGATTCTCTTATGTGCAGGTGACTTTTATGACTTGTTGGTCTGGAGTTGTTTTCCAACTTTGTCTTAGGTTTTGTGTGGGTTTAGACATTATTTAGACACCTTCAATGATCAAAGCCCTACTACCATTTTCATTCTTCCCAACATCCATCGTTTTTAAATCGCTTGGTGACTATCTAGTTCATTCGTACATTTATTAAGCGAATTGTAATTGACTAAACTCTAGTGAGCATTTGGATGATCGTTACTGCAACTGTTAGACAGTTTTTGGTTGGTTCCTTTTTACTTCAGTTGTCCAGCCAGCTCCAAGAACAGAATCAGTATTGGTCAGAACGAACTAAACAGCTGCAGAACCAGCTGGATAAGATCTACTTGGCATCATCCATCTTTCCAGTGCCAAAATGAGCCTGCTAGTCTTCCTCTTTAGCATGATCGTGATCATCACCCTCTTCTATTTTCATTCAGTGTTTTCTATGCTTTTAAAATGATTTGTCATAGAAAGTGTTTGAGTGCTAATTGTCTTATCAGTTAAACATCCTGGAAGTCACTTAAGCATCTAAATTTTTCTGATTTCTGCCTTTAACCTTTTTTATCAGATTATACTGGCATAATTTAGTGAAAAAGTATTAACTGGTTTTCGTTTAAAGCTTTAAGTTCAGTGTTTACAAATCGGTACAAACTGCCATGTTAACAGTTCTCCATACAAAATACATTTACAACTGCAAAAGCGCCAATCAGGGCTAACAATGCAAGCAGTGGGACATGACAAGGCTTATTGCTGTGGTCACATCCATCAAATGAGTTGCAGAAATGTCAGGCATGACACTGCACTGTGACGTCTTGAAAAGGTGTCCTGTTGTTGGATTTCTGCGGTCATGTTTGTGCTTCTGGTGAAAGATCCTTTAAACCAGGACCACATTTCTGAGTAATTTCTGAGTAATTCCTATAGAGGCATCTAACTTTATATGTACAATTTACTGGTTGTATTTGCTTCACTTGACAAATTATGATCACAGTAAACATAAACTTCTGGCATTTAAGTTGAATTTTAATTAACAACAATTGCCTCTGTCAGACTAGTTGAGGCAGATAGTAAATGTATTCGTTGGTGGAGGCACCTTGCCTTGCTTGAGCAAGCTGTTAACCCACATCTGTCAAAACCCACACCTGCCAAAACAAAGATTCTGTATCAAACAACAATCACACACATTGGATCTCTAATAGATAGGCTCTAATGCTACAGAAGTTAGGAAATGTGTTTAAACAAATGTAGCTGTACGGGTGTGCGTGACAATTGTAAAACAGTATTACAACTTGTTTATGCATAGAATTCATGGTACAATTTAGCAGTGGTAGTTACAAAATATGTCTTTAGCCTTCTCTTGTATTTTATGCAACTTAGAAAATGAAATAGGGATTGCTGTGGATTTTACTGTATATGCCTGTTTAAATGAATTATTTATTTCTTATGTCATTGTCTAGTGAAATTCTCTTTGCTAGTGGTGCTCAAGAAATCTACCAGAATTTGCACTGCATTATATGAAGTCTCCTATTTTAGCATGATCACTCCTTGTTCTTAAATTAATTCTGTTTCTGATGTGTCACAGTTTTATCTGACAACCTGTATTTCATATTTTTACAAATTCTATACAGACAATTTTTGTTAGATATTGTTAAAAATGCACTCTACTTACAAAATTAATAAATTTTCATAGCATTCCTGTCTTTTTTCAAGTCACAGAATTGGCATTATTTTACTAGACAGACTACAATATACAGTATGTTGTGCACCAGCAGTATGGTGATCTAACACACACACAAAGCTGCACTTTCTGAACACATGTTGTACTGTGTCTGCTTTAAATGTACCGTAATTCTGTTTTGCAGCATTTTGATCAATGGTCTAAATCTTTTCCCACTTTATCAGACAGTTCCAGCTTCTAGTGTTAAGAAGCAAATTTGTGTCAAATCACAATTTAAAAGCTAGGCAAATGGCAGGCAATCTTTTTGACTAAAACAAGTAATCTGTGTGAAATGTGTTTCCATTTTCCAAGATGTATTCAGCTGGTAGTTGAAATGTAGTTCTGTTGTACTGAAATCCAGAGGTTCATGGCCACTGATTTCATATAACAGTTCACCAAACGAAGGACAGATGCCCTTGTTTATCTTTATGAGAATGCTGAAGACTATTACAGCTGTCCTTTCTCCATCATGCAACCTTTGAATGAACTGAATCGAACATCAATTTCTCCTTCTTCCAGCTGAAATCAAAATCACTCATGTCTCAAGCTGATAGAATAAATGTAAAACAAAGCCTACACATGAAAGGCTTTGTCAGCACTGATCTTATTTAGACTGGTTAGCATTTTCACTGAAGTGCCAACACAGAAAATAAGTTTCTAGTATTTGTTGTCTGCCACTCAAAACAACCAAAAAATGAAGACCTTCCTGAGCAGGGAAATGACACATGCAGCAGAACAGCATATGAAGAGCATACATCAGTTTCAAATTGTAATGTAACTGTACATTTATTGTAAACAGTACTAGTACTAATCCACGAAAAGTAACAAGTGACACTCCCAGTCTTACCTCATCTGCTGCATACAATTCATTGTAACAGTCAGCAGACATGCACTTTCGAACACATCTCAACATCTCAACGCCAAACAGATCACGACATGTGTCACTATTTTCACATTGTTGCTTCATCAGTTTTGTTTTCTTCTCCTAATGACAACAAAACTGCCAAGGTTATAATTGCTATTGTTCTTAGTATGATTATTATTATTATTTTTATTATTATTATTATGTAATGTGATTTAGCCATTTATGTAAATTGTGCCTCTCCAAGACACATCTATCTACAAACCATCTGAGAAAAGGGGTTACAGAGTTGAACATCTAAGTTAGCCTGCGTTTAGTTAAATACAGATGATTTGCAATCTCAGCATGGCATTTGCAGTTATATGTTACAACACATGACTGCAAATGTTATGTTGAGATCAAAAGAAGAATGGCAATGGGCAAAGAAGTATTTTAGCAGAGGAGAGCTTCTGTAGGAAAGCGTAAAGAAAAGAATGGTGAAAACCCTCAAAAGGAGTGTAAAACTGTATGAATCTGATATGTGGACTGTCAGAAAAACAAAAGTTGAGAACCTGGAGGCGTTTCAAATGTTTTTATGGAGAACACTAGCAAAAATCAGCTGGAAAGACCACAAAACAAATCAAATATTGCAGCACTTGTTACAAGAGAGAACACTTGTGAAAATCATAAGGAAAAGACAAATGAACTAGCTAGGAATTACCCCAAGGATGGTGTTAGAAAAAAGAATTACCATAAAGGATAGAAAGCCCTAGCAAAGATGGACAAAATGATCATGACCGAGTTCCAACACTGGGAACCACAATGTATTGCCCGCGACCTTGGCATTCTTCTGGACGAGGGTTTAGCTATGCTGGAAAATGTTAACCGAGTTTACAGGTCCTGCTACTACCAGTTGCATTAGATCAGGGTCAAACTGTGCACCGTATCATTAGACGGAGCCATGACCCTGGGCCACATGTTCACTTTGACACGCTTGTAGTGGACTAACTGCGCCACCAGATTCATGCCAAAACTCTTGAACATATCGGGCTGTTTGTGCGAATAATTGCATTGGTTCCCTCTTGAGGAAAGAGTTTAATTCAAGATCCTCTTCTTGGGGTGAGCAGCCATAGTCAGTATGGCCCCAGAATACATCAGGGAGTTCTGTGTTCCAATCTTGTGTCAGCCTGGTTGACAAAGCAAGGTTCTGCAGCCCGTGGGGACATTCTTGTCCCTGCGACTCGAGCACAGTGTGCTTTCTCATCTATTGGACCATCTTTCTGGAACAGTCTTCCACTGCAAATCTGAAATGTTCCAGCTAATGCACTAGAAACATTTTCAGTTAAACTTAAGATGCACCTTTTTCGAACTGTTGGATAGCCATGTTCCATCACTTTTGAGATGTACTTAAAACACTATATAAATATTCAGGTACATACATACACAAAACACACAGACCAGAATTTAACTGGCATGGTCTCCTTCAAAAAGCTCACATTTTTCGGCTTCTTTCTGTAGTTGTATCTTTTGTAGCTAAACTCGTGAATTGGAATGTCACCAGATACAACATCTTCAAATAATGTGACAGTTATAAGCGCGACTGTTAATAATGAAATCCACTCCAACTTCATTTAAATGCCACTTTTAATTCAAGTACCTGCAACATACATATACAAATGTGCCAGATTATTCTAATTCCTCTTTGCCAATTTTTTACCAAACAAAGGTAGCACAAAAACAACAGAAATATGAAATAAACAGCATAATCATCTGGTCAGCAGACCTGCCTCTGACGTTATAGTACAATTTGACAGTGGCAGGAAAAAAATTAATTATGGTGATTGAGAATACCAACATCTACCATTGCCACATCCATAGTCCATGCTAAACTAGACTACTGCAATTCACTTTTCCTAATTATAGACACCAACCACCTTCAAGGTATTCAGAATGCCCTCACTTGGCCTGTCACCAAAACCTCTGAACGCTATCACATCACTCCTGTTCTCAAATGACTTCACTGGCTTAAAATACCTGAATGAACTGAGTACACAGCCCTAACGCTTGTGTCATTTCATTCTCAGCTTAAGACTTACCTGTTTCTAATTGTTTATCCACCATAGGCTGCCTCTCTATCTTAGCGGACTGACCTGGATGTCCACGTAATTGCGGCTTGGTTTTGGTGTGCCATCGGTGATGCCTTCTGCATAAGACACCGGTGCAAGAGAAGTTTTTAATTAATAATATTAATAATAATCTTAAGCATCAATTACTAATATGTGTCACTCTGCTGCTATATTAGAGTTGAGATTCAGTTGACATCTGCAAAAACGGATAGCACATATCTGCTGCAATCTGCTTGGTATGTACATATACAGTGAGCGTTCTGTTCCACATTTAAATATTTTCCCATATATGCAAATGCCATAACTGATGCTGAGATGGCCATATTATAAATGATGAAACAAAATACAGTGTATGACTGTTTCACATTGGATGATTAGAGCCAGATGTTGAAAATAAACCAATATTCTGTTATCCAAGGTTTTGCACTGCATTTGCTTCTGTGGATCGAAATATTTTTTGTGTTACCAATCTGGTACTGGAACAGACTAAACTTACTCCTCATGTTAACCACTATTTCGTGTTAAATGTTTCTGTGTTAAGTGTTTTCCACTGTACTTATATAAAAAATAGGGCCAACTTTTCACTTAAGAAGGAAATTGGCTTCATCAGTAGGAAAGAAATATGCACATGCAAGAGTTAAAGGAAAACAAGAATTACCAGGGTAGATTCAAAATTGAAATGTCATGTAAAGGTTTTGGCACAGTGTAAACAGTTATAGCGCTTTCTATGATGCCTTTTAAGATCCTCTCAAAGCAGTGGTGGATTTAGCTATATGCTTGGTTATATGCCGACACCCCTCAGACCAGACTCGTTCATAGTGGACTGTCAGAATGTGGCACCCTCCCCGGGAAATGCTCTCACCCCACCCCCACAGAAGCAATCCTGGAGCCTCCACTGTTTCAAAGGCATTTCTCAACACCCTGTGAATGGTTTTACATGAATAACAAGTCAAGGAACCTTGTGCAGCCGGGAATCTCCACTGGCACTCTAGCAACACACATTCTGAGCTCAATATTCAATATCTAGATTGAGCTCAAGACTGAGAATGTCAATTAGCGGAATGAATCTACACAGTTACAGAGCAGCATCACTCATGAGCAATCAAACCCACAGTTTTGACTAAGCACCTATATTGTTCAGTTCCCACAACTTAGTTTTCTTTTGTCACCTCGAGTTTACGATTGCGATTCAGATAGTTGAGTGCAGCACACTCAGCGTCAGCTGGGCAACCGACGGCTAGCAAGAAATTCTATAACGAACAAATGTTCCCATCAGCAATAAAAGGAACCTTCCCTGTTGGGGGGGCACGGATGCCACCAGTCCCAGCATCACCAGAGTAACCAGCGCCTCACATACTACGCTCTACTCTGTGCTGTTCCACGACTAGACGAATGTTCCGAGTGGACTCCCGTAGTGCTCTGCTAAGCAGTAGGAGAATAAGGCCTATTACATGTGCATAAATTACGTGCATACTATAATGGGTACGAGAATACGAAATAGGGTCTGTTAAATGTATAAAAAATATGTGTATAATATGGGTAAAACGCTTCAAAAATTCTCCACAACTTAAAACCCATTTCATTTTTGGCAGCGTGACAACATCAACCTTTCATAAATACACTTTTGCTAACCCTCGATGCAAGGACCTTGCCTCGATGTACGGATTCAAACATTGATCTGTATGAAATAGACTTTCTATTCTTATGCGCTGAAACACATTGATCTGTGTATTATAGACTTGTTGATTTCATGCCACTGTGCGGTTTTACTATAGTGTGTCCAGTAACTAGAGTAAATATAGCAGCAACCATCGACTGATGCCTTGAGCATTATTACTGCGGCGCTATAGAAGTTCTTAGATTAGATAAGATAAATTCTTGTCTCATTGTTACAATATGAGCAGCGCCAGTATCAGCGTACAGTATCAGTATAGAGCGCTGGTGAATGAACCAGTATTAGGCACAATAGGCTACCAGTTCGAATCATGAATGTTGGTTCACACATTCTCGGGCATTCTCTGACTGAGAACATGGTTAAAACAATAGATCGTACACTTGTTGGTTCATGATTAGACTATGCAAATGCGGTGTTATGTGATAGATCCTGTTTCAATCTAAAAAACCTCCAGGTGGTTCAAAACTCTCTTTGGTTGCTACGTGTTCTTCGCCACCACTACCTCTTCCTTCTTCTTCTCCTTCCCCTTCTCCCTCTCACCTTTCTTCTTCTTCTCATTATTCGTATTAAGTTTAAGATTGCATGCTTGATTTTTAAAGCCAAAAATACTAGCCTTCCATCGTATCTTTATACTTTGCTAACACCACAGCGCCCTCCTAGACTGTTGCTACCTTCTGATACCCCTTCTTCACCCCTTCTTCCTCTTATCTCTCTCTCTCCTCTCCAACCCCCCCCCCCTGTAGCTGCTCTTTCCTCTCCAACCCCCGTAGCTGCCACGCTCTCTCCGTCTGACTTTTGGATCTTGACCTGGAACCGAACCCTTTTGCCTATCGATTTTGTTTGACTGAGCGCCTGAGAATAAGATGGTCTCCGCGGCGCGGCTTTTGTTGGGCGCTGTACAAATCTCGGAATTACGATTACGATGGTACTGACTTGTTCCTAGAACCGAGGCTCAGGACAACTGTAGAAGCGAAGCGGGTTGAACGGAGTGGTTGGATTGTAAATAACTGACGAACATAGGAGGGTTAGGAGGGTTGAATTGTGTTATAGGTACGCGATAGGACTTTGTACTTTATTCCTTCAGGTATTTTAAACCAGTAAAGTAATTTCGGAACAGGAGTGATGTGATAGCGTTTGGAGGTTTTGGGTGCCAAACCGAGCCAGGCCATTCTGGATACCTTGCAGGTGGTTTATGTGGGTGGTGTCTATATGCAGGAAATATTCAGCCTACTCATGATGCCAAAATAACTTCTGCCTGCCTGACTCTTGGATCTTGATCTGGAACCGAACCTTTTTTATATAAGCTGGTCCCGGGACTTATAAGCTTTCGTTGGGTGCTGTAGAAATCTCGAGTTTTTATATTACGATTACGATTCTAATTCAGTCCTGTCAAAACAAAAATTGCGAACTTGACCAAATCTCAACCTCCTTACTCAAAGACTGTTCAACCCTTCTTGTTCCTATTATAACCAAGACCATCAACCTGTCTCTGTTGATCGGCACCTTGTCTCTGCTTTTCAAAAGCTATGCGTTGAACCAATTAGGCCTATCAAACAATACCTAGACACGGAAATCTTTTCTATAACTACCATCCAATTTCAAGTATCTCATTCTTATTTAAACTCTCATAACGGGTCGTCCTCTCGCCTCACTGACTGTCTTATCTCTAAAACCTTTAAATCGTACACGCCTTAATGGCGTGGCGTCCATTCAAACGGGCGGCTATGTTGAAGGATCTCGCCCGTCAAATTCAATTTAAAATGGGCATGGTCGAGGCCATACGGTAGCTATAGAAAACCGTGTACATATACGTTTTTGTTATCTCTATCAACTTCCTAAATCGCAAACAATCTGCTTACATCAAATACCACTCCCCTGAAACTGTCCTCTTCTCGCTATACAGCAAACTTGTATGTAATGCGATAGGTCGTCAACATGTAGGCCTATCTTGCCTTAGTCTTTAGACGTCTTTGCTGTTTTCGATACCATAGATTACGAAATCCTTATAAAAACGTACATCCTCTGTATTCAGAATTTCTTGTAGTTCCCTGTCTTGGATCACGTCGTACCTTTACTCTTGTGCTTTCGCTCTTGATGCTGCTGGACACTCTTCTAATCCTCGCACTCTCACATAATTATGGTGTTACTCAAGGTTCTGTTCTCGATCCACTCATGTTCATACTTTACACCTCCGCACTCAGTAAACTCATTTACTCAGCCTCTGTCGATCGTCACTTCTACGCTGAAGACACACAACTCTTGATGTCTTTCTCTCATCACCCCTTTTCACGCGCACTAAAGCCTCTTCGTTACACATCTCCAAGATACCAGCCTGGATGACTGCCAAGCTTCTATGCTTTCAAAAACAGAATTTCTTGCAAGCAATTAAATTGGAAGCAATAATATTGGCCTTCGTGAGCAATTAAACAAACAAAGCTGTTGTCTAGAATTTCATCCAAAAGACCTCATTTCACTTGCGACTCATTTGTCTGTCCACAATGTCGGAATCATCTTCGACAAAACCTTACATTTGCCGGCTACATCGCTCAGTTATCTCGCATTTACTACTGCACATGCATATTCGTAATCTCAGCCGACTTCGCCCCACACTCGATTACAAAACTGCTATTCATACAACAGCCACCGCGACTGTTTACTCCAAACTGGACTACTGCAACTACTCCTTCTAATAGCGTGTCTTCAAACAACCCAGAGTGCTTTTGTCCATGCAGTCACCAGAACTTTCAAACACAACTATTTAACCCCGGTTCTAAAATCCCTTGATTAGCTTTTGAAGTTCCTTCAGGGCATCTGCTACAAAAGTGTATCTTCTACCTACAATTCCCTTCAAACTTCACAACCCTCTTACATTCTCCAGCTATTCACTATACAGCTGCCCCGGTCTAATCGTTCTCCCTCATACTTTTCTCTTCCTCGACCTCGTCTTCTCTCTCAAATTCTGCAACTGCATGCTCTTTGGAACGAACCCCAGAAAAAACCCGCCAGTTCGCTCATCCCTTCCAGCCCATAGACATCTTGAATATTAATTAATATACATGATGTCTATGTTCCAGCCTGTCAATACGAGCACTCTTCCGCTTGCCCTCTCTCCTGCAGCTTTTCATTCAAAATTGAAAACACCAAGTTTTCAAGCAATACCAAGTTGCTTTCGTACCCCACCATCCCATGACCAACATCACCGACGATTTCCGCCGGAGTGCTATGTTGTCCCTCTGGCTTACATCCCTCCCAATTCTGACCAGGCACCATATATGACCAAACGGCACGGCTATTGCGGAATTGATTTGATATTGTGTGGCGCTGATCGAGATATTTGTGAGACTCACAGTTACATTTACATCTTATTCATTAGCTATGCTAAACAGTCTAGTCACGTGGTAAGGCGATGTATATGAAAGGTTTTGATTGGTTTTCTGGAGCATTACCTATCAGTGATTGGTCAAAATATGGATCACGTGATAGATCGACTAGGACTAGAAATCGACCACTGAAAGTCCAAGCCAAGGGAAGGTGATCCAAATCATCCGATGGAGGGGAATGTCGTGGTCTGAACATCATTATCTTCCGACTCCTGCATCTTCGTCTTACTGAACTGTTTGAAGCAGAATTCCATCGGAACAGTTTATGTGAATCGTGAGTATTTCTGTAGAAAAGCGCATTGTATGATATCGGCTTGCTATATTTGTTGAGTGCATGTGCACGGTTCACGCTTGTGAGTGCATGTGCACGGTTCACGCGTTTGCCTGGGCGTTTTGGCACAAGCACCGGCTAAACATCGAGCAGCAAAACACCCTACTTCTTTCCAAGTCTCCAAAAGCCCACGTGATCCAAATTTAAGACTGCGTTAAAGTAACTAAATATTACGCTGTTTGGTGACTTATCCCAAATTCTTTTGACCGAGGTGTCACCAGGACACCCAACATCACCATATCACTCATATCCTGAAATCACTCCATTGGCTGAAAAACCCCGGACGCATTCATTTCAATGTTCCTTTTCTAATCTATAACTCGGCAATACTCTCAGCCTACTTGTCTTTGCAAACTCTTTACCATCCTATCACCTTCAGATATTTAAACCTTGAACTAGCATGGTCTGTTCACAGGGGCCTTAAATTGCACGACACCCATTGAAACAGGCAACGGTGGTTATCTCACCCAATTAATTCTTTGAAAAATGAGCTGGGTCAAGGCTATATGGTCGATATAAAAAATGTGCACATTTACTGCGGTTACCTGTTCATCCCCTTACCTCACTCTTGTCTGTCTCCTGAAACTGCTGATCTTAACTTCTCTAACCAAACCATATACAACACTGCACTTTGACTCTGGAATGTTCTTCTTCCTGAATTTTGCGTATTATCTATTGTTGTATCCTTTCTGTTATTAACCCACCATCATCTATCTCAAGCCCCAAACCTTACTTATTTCTCCTCAGGCATTTCATTCAAGAGTGAAGTCTAGCCTTCACAAGAAAGCTTAGTTTGATCCATCCAGTCTGCTGCCTTCCCATTTCCCTTAACCTAAACACAACCCATCGCAATAGCTGCGCTGTCCCCTTTTCTCTGGTCTTCTGGCAACCAGACTTTGTTCTACCCATGGCATCTTTGGACAACTTCTCTGACTTGATGCAGCACTCATGAATAAGCTGATGTCCTGTGCTTAGCTTTAAGATAGCGGTTTAGAAATTCTCAAGATTACGATTAAAGGAACTGGTGTTGGCTCTGTTTTAAAAATTTAACTTATTTTCTGGAGAAGATATATAAAGCAATTCTTGAAGCCACTGTAGCTATTTCCAGCTCGAATAGCAAGAAAAACAAGGTTATATGCACTTTTGAATAGATATCTTGAAGATGCACTTTAAATTATGAATTAAATTGCATCATTTTATGTTTTATGATGGGACACTGACCCACTGAAAAGATAAGCATAAATAACAACTTTTGCAAGTTGCATTACATGGTTTACTAGTGAAACCCAGCATGGACTGAGGACTATAAAGTTGTAGCTGCATGCATTGGCAGTGGATGATTGAATATGCGCTTCTTAGTTTTAGAGTTCAAGAGTACAAATATGCTGTGTTCTGGTTCTTGTAACAGAATGTAAATCCATATTTGGATCTGTTTGTAGACTAACATGCCAACTGACAACCTGTAGCTTGTTTTATAAGTCCTAAAATGCAGTACTCTGAAACACAGAATGCTCTGAACTGATGCTATGTTGCAGATTTAAAAAAGCTGGTTAATTGGCATACTCAATTAACGTAGACAAAATTGCAGTGGTGATAAAATTACATACTTCTCAAGAGTTAATTTTCTTCTGCTTTGGCTGAACTTGTGCATTGATTCAATCAAATTAATTTTAAAAATTCTGATAATAAATTAAGAATCTAGTGCAGCATTCCTTTTGATATGTGTTATAATGTTCAAGTCAATTTATTCATCATCTCTTGCTCTGTTCATAGTTTTGAAAAGTTTTGTTTGATTATGTGAAGATTCTGGTACCCTGAGAAGCTACATTTCTACATCAAGATGATTACCTACATTCAGCGCTTGGCTCAGATGTATGAGGACAGTTTGCCATTTGCAGGTGGGTTGTGTGAGGAACTGTGGCCTGCTTAACATACATTATTTCACAGGTTCCTTTGGCTTTAGTTTGCTTCTAAAAAATTGTGAAGTCATAACTGAGACCATAAAGAAACTGTATGGTAAAATTGTTTTTATATATATTGTGTTGATCTGTACCAGCTGGCTTCATGGAACATTCATTGTGCATTTAACACTATGTATCCTGCTAGCTGTATGTAATTCTGTATGTAGTTGAACATTTATAAGTACTTACTGAAAGTGCACCTCACTAATCTAAATGATGTTAGAGTTCATTATCAGCAAGGTCATCTGTAATGAATTGATGTACTAGGGCTCTGATGATAAACGGTATTTGAATAATGTCTGCAAACACATGCATGATATCTGAAGCAGAGTTTAAGAATGAATTGTGGAACACAGCATAGGACAAAAGTTTTCTGAATGTATGAGAGTTGCTGAACATAATGTAGTTGAGACAGCTTAAATGTCCATATTGAACAAGACCTGTTGATACTGCCACAGCAACACCTGGCAAACCATTATTATAATACACCATAGTGCCCAGTGGAATCTGTGGGCCACCATGAGCTTTGAGGTGGCAAGAATTCTACAATAAGAAATGGAAAATGAAAGAGGTCTTGGTTCTACTGTAGCTTGAATATATTTCATGTGGTGTTCCTTGTCTGCCACTTTAGAATTAAAATAATAACATTTTAGAATTAAAATAAAATTTTCATTTTGATTCTCCTCATTCTTGCATATTTTACTATGTTTTTCTTGTGTAATTTTTATTTCAGATCCTCATGCAAGAAATTGGCTTCTGTTAAACAACTCGCCAGTTGAGGTATGGATTTTGACAGCTGCCTACCTTATCTTTGTGTGGATTGGACCAAAAGTGATGAAGGACAGGAAACCATTCAATCTTCAGCTGCTCATGGTCATCTACAATATGGCCCTTGTTCTTCTTTCCATCTACATGTTTGTGGAGGTTAGCAGTTCTTAGAATTTCCCAGTGCTTGCTACATTATTTAGGCTGATCTGTCTCTTGAAACCTCGATTTTTCTGGGTCATTTGCTTTGTTTGTACTAGGAGATGGACATTTTATTTTACTCCACCTCCTGTAGGAATTTGAAGCTGGTGTTATTTCTGGATCCTAATGTTGGGTTGGTGGAAACATTACTAATACATATGTACAAATAAACTTAATACTTGGACATCTGCATGTATGCCAAAAGCATGATGGCATATATATTAGGGCTACTTTAAGAGAATGCTCAGTCATTAATTTCGTTGTCGTCAATGTATTTTTACGTCAAATACATGCACATAAGATGTCTTGAATTGTACTGTTGCTGTGCTACACTGCTAGCATTCTAGAAATAGAACATACTTCATCAGAATGTTTGCTCTCATTAATATCTGAATTTTTGTAAGCATCATTTTTGCTTGTTTTGTTTAAAGGATGAGAATCTGGCTTTCGTTCAGTTGCAATGTGCTGTGTTTCCAGATAATAATTAGTGCAGTTGATGCTGGTTATGGATTCTTCTGTGCTCCTTACAATGCACATCGGCTGAACAGCGCTAAGGAATTGCGAGTGAGTAAAGCTGTTTAAGGGTTGTCACAAAGTTGCTATTTACTAAGTTATCTGCTGTCAGTAAAATTGCTTCCATGTTGGTTATGTGTGTTTTATTTCACTGAGTGAGTTGATCTTGGTTTTGAGCGTCGTTTCATGAAGAGTACTCGTGCTGCAGTTTTCTGTAAATGTTGCTTGTTTCATGGCTGATAGTATAAATGTAAAACGCAAGTAGTGGATTTTTAGTGAAATGGTTTTTATGGTATGCAGATTGGAGAGGAAAATACTGGGTATTAGATGATGGGTGACAGTTCAAGCAAGTCACAACTATCTTATTAAAACTTCTTAATGAAATTAAGAGTATAGATGGGACTCTACTTTGATAAGCCAATATAAATAGCTCCAAATGTCCTGTTGTTTTAGCAGATTCTTGAATTAAGGGAGTAAATTATACTTTTAAATCATTAAAAATTGATACTACAGTGTATTTGAATACTTTAGCACTCTTAGAAGTCTTTAGATAAAATGGTTTTATGTTTTCAAATTAATTTTGAATTGGCAGGTTGCGAGAGTTCTTTGGTGGTACTTTTTCTCGAAAGCAATTGAACTGATGGACACAGTCTTAATGATTCTCCGAAAGAAGATGAACCAAGTTACATTCCTACACGTGTTTCATCATGCAACCATGTTGAATATTTGGTGGTGGGTCATGATGTTCATTCCCGGTGGCCTCTGTAAGTTGAATTGTCTGTTATTTTAATAAAGTTTTCTTAAAAGTAGATTCTCATTTTGAATAGTGCATTTTCTGACCATGTGACGATAGCAATAACAGACCAAAGGAATGACTGATCAAAAAATTTTCTGAATAACATACTGTAGGAAAATGTTTATTCCTGTGTAGACCTCTACGTTTGAAATTGCAATCATTCAACTCTGCATGGCAATTTCCTGTATCACATGTTAACGTGTCTCGCGTCTTAAATAAGCAGCATTGGGAGACATGCTACAACCTCACGTTAAGTTAGCAGGTTGCATACAGACGGGATTGTACTGTAATTTCAGCTTTATATTGCTTTGATTAACTTGACATATATTTTGTTGATAGCTTGTTTTGGAAGTGGGCTGAACTGTTTGGTGCATGTTGTCATGTATTCCTATTATGGACTGTCTGTAATACCAAGTCTGAAGGGAAAACTCTGGTGGAAACGTTACATCACTACATTTCAACTTGTGAGTTTACTGTTTCTCTTTTTTTGTCAACCTTCTACTGTAGGCAGTTGTTGCAATCGTTAAGTTGCATGCCTGTATTTTTTGTTATTCATTCAAAAGGTTGAGCAGTCTTGGCTCCTGGGTGACCAGCAGGTGTGTGACTATCTTAGTAGCTTGTTGCACCACCGTCGTTCAGTGGGTTTAGTGTCTTAGAATCCTTTCAGGGGTGAGGCAGATTGCTTAAATAAGTAGATCATAAACATTTGAGGGCAGAAATCTAAGCCAGACAAGGGACATTTGGCATGCTGTTGATTGATGCTAGAGTTGGTTGCTCAACCTGATCGTGAACTGCTGTAGTCCATCTGTTAACTTTTTTGTGATTATGATTTGCAGGTACAGTTTGGCATTACATTGTCGCATACTCTTTATTCATTGAAAATTGAGTGTGACTTTCCACGTTGGGGTCAAAATCTTCTCGCTGGCTATATGATTGTGATGCTTGTTTTGTTCACCAACTTCTATATTCATGCATACATCATTGGCAAGCATCGAAGAACTTGCACCAGCTCCGTGATGAAGGAGGATGGCAACAACAAGGCAATGACGCAGAATGGATTTAAAAATGGTGTTATTTCTAATGGAAACAATAAGAAGCATTTATAAGAATACACAGTTTTGTCTAGTTTTGCAGTTTATACTGTAGTAGTTTAACTTATACAATGGTGTTGATAGGTAATGTGCAAAACAAGTTTTTGAATAGCCAAACATGTTTGTCTTTCCTACTTTTGACTTTGAATTCAAATTCTTTTAACAAAAGCTCTTGTAAAACTGGGTTTTCAATAGCAATTATCAAGTTGATGCTAAAAACTGCTTTGAGCATTATAAAATTTTTACAAATGATGCTGATTGTTTTTCTGTATTTGCGGTTCTGCCCCGATCCTAGTCCACGCCATACTGGTAACTGTACTGGTGCTGCAGCTTAATGGCAGTGAGTAATTTTTGTGTGGTCCTTCAGTGTTCAGTAATTGGTCCTTTTCTGCTTAAATGTTATACAACACCACTTTCACAGTTATGAAATATTTGAATCATAAGTTAGGATATTGTTTCACTTTTTTTAGAGGTGTCTTTATGCAGGTAGCATGAACAAACTGTTTATGTACAGGTCAAAAACTTGATTTTTTTAAAGACACTTTACTGCAGCTTAAGAAATTTGATGGCTTTAGTCTACAAAGCTTAACAACTCAGTTGTGTTAGCTGATACTGCCAGCCATTTGGTGTTATAATTTCCAATCAAATTATCTATGTCCCTATCTTACCCCACTCTCAGTATTAGTCATGGGCAATGAGTGTGAACATTGTGAACATAATATTACACTGATTAGTTAACAAGTTTAAAGTGCACGTTTGTACAGGAAATTTCCATAGTGCAGTTTTGATGAGTCGTTGTTGTGTTGATTTGTTTGTGACTGGCTGGCAGGTGGTAAGGCAGAATTTTGTCTGACATCATTTGGGTAATTGATTTATTTGTATGCTTAGCATATGTTTGTGGTTGCTGGATGCATCTAACTTGGATGCATTGAACACATACTGGGGTGTTGGTGTGACTTTGGCTTGGGCATTATGTTATCACATTGGCGCTCTTGTCGGAAGCAATGCGCTTATGTTGTGAAGAGGCATGGACCAGTCTAGAACAGTCCAAACTGATCTGCTGTTGTGGCAGAAAAAGCCTATGAAATGTGATAGCAAATGCTTTATTGAGAGCATGCCAGGGTGAAAAAAATTTTGTAGTGGTAGTCTGTCATGTACTCATTTGATAGCTTCAGTTACAGATATCGTTGAAAGATTTGGTTGTAGAAACTGTATGTTGATTAAGTACGTTTGTGATTGAATTGTTTATTACATTAATTATAATTACAAAAATCAAAGACTGTCTTTTCTAGAGTCAACACTGCGCTATAAATCAGGCAAGGCAACAGTTCGAAGCCCAGTCAATGGACACTTAGAAAAATCATTGACGAGGAATTTTACAGTTGTTTGGAACTGTTTTGTAAACTTATCACCATCATGTTACTGACTGTCTTCTCAGTCCTCTTCCACAGGTGGCCACCACCTGGGATTTGTCTTTGGCTTGGCTTGGCCCTCCCAATCCCACTCTATGCACCATGATTGCCATTTGATTGCCATTTTGCTCCTTTGTGTGCATTTTTTATCTGCCTGTGAGTGGTTCCCCATTGAATTGGTCTGTTTCAAAGTCATACTGTTGTTACTGGTATATAAAATATTACATTATGGTCAGTTGTAATACTTTAGAATAGTCCTTTTCCAGACTTGCCACTGTTCAACTGAATTCTCGTATTGCCTTCCTCAGAAGAAGGTGTTGTTGGATAGCACAAGCACCTTCAGTCAACCAGAACAGTTCACCCAAAAGTTATAACTGTTCTGGATTAACAAGCTCCTTTAGTTGTTGGGCTAATTCTCAAAGTCTGTCCCCGCGGCTGTTTCTGCTGTTCAGTACTTGATGTTCTTTTAATTATGACTCAAAATGTAGCTCCAGCTGCAAGCTTATCCATGATAAGCTGGTGCTGCGTGCCGGGTGACTGATGTAGATGTTGAGCTCACTTTAAAATTGGTTTTGATGTGCCGTTGGTTGATGCCTTTGCTTTAGGCATGGGCAAGATAAAAGTTATTAGGGTAGCTATTATTATTAATATTATTATTACATACATTATATTATTGGAAACACTCTTCTGTGTCTTGTATTGTTAACGAAACAGTTTGCTCATTTATGCTTATCATGTTAGCGATTGCTCGCACAGCATAAAGCGTATTTATCATATCGTTCTAGGATGAAGGATTTCCATATGTGTTGCGATAAGTGTTCCATGGTTTTAGCTTTTACACTTTACACAGACAAAGGTTTTAACTGTAGCTGCTAAGGTGTAGTAGAATATATTCATGTTTTAAAATGTATGCATCTAGATAGGTACCTTTGCTACATGATACAAGGCTCTGCCAAGACAGTTTGATTACCGTGCGTGGTTGAACTTGGAATATTCCCCATATTGTTTGCTTATGTGGATATGCAATTTATGCGGAAACAGTGACATTTATGGTTAAAATTCATAGACATGAATTTAACTTAAATCTTCCACGTGAGCATGTGCATCGCAGTGTAATAAATTGCACTTAAACTGATTTTATAACGAAACACTAGTATGCTATCAAACAAAATCTTTAAAAAAGAAGGAAGTGCCAATTATACTAATGTCATGTATGTTGAATTAATATTATTTAATCTTTACAACATTTACTATGTAAAGTTCTTGTCTTCAGAGGTGAGCAGGTTTCTGAGTTGAGGTAATTCGAAGCATTTTGCCACTAAACTGTTTTATCCAAAACAGAATGATCATCAGCTTAGTTTATAAACCCTTGTTGTAGGTACTTCAGCTGAGGCGAAGAAATGAAACATCTGTGCAACTTTTTGTAGTTATATGACTTGCATATAAGCCTTGTTGCCGCAGTGGAATGATGATGATGTTGATTTAAACTCTACATTCAACCAGAAAAGATGGGGTGGATGATAATTTAAATGTGTTAAACATGTAATAAAATTTATATAAGCTATGCAATATTATATATATATATATATATATATATATATATATATATATATATATATATATATATACATTTGAAAGTTACTCTGATGAGTAACTTGTTGCAGTGACAAATTATTGTGAAACAAAGTAACTACTGTGACTAGTTTTTTAAAAAGATTACAAGATGAAAGCAGTGTTTTGTATTTCTGCATTTTTACACTACTTAGTGAAGAGTCGATAATACATGACGGTTTCTGTTATAGGAGTTCACAAAATTGAAAAACTACATGCAGGTTATCAGGCACAAGATATTTCCAAAAAATGAATTGTGATTAACAGAGTTTGTGCTGATCGCATGTATTTTGCCTGTATGTTTGTTCCTGTTACCTGGGTTGTTAAGGACTTCCGCAGAGAGGGGTCAGCCAAATGCGGACGAGGGGATTATGGCCAAAGCAGACGCCTGCGTCTAAATTTTGTACATACACTGTAAATTATACAGTAGTTCTTTCAGAAGCTCCTGTTCGTTAAACACCAACTGCGGTCAGACAGCATACAGTACGCTGTAGGAAAACGCAGATTTAACAAGAGTCCCTTTGCTGGATTAGGTGGTATCAAAGTGCCCCACCCCGTAGCACACTTAGCTATGCAAGAGATCAATAGGGTAGCCTAATCTAGGCCTTAGTACTACACTGGAGTGCGGACGTCGGCAAAGAGGAATGGAGAAGAGAATGCGACAAAGGGAGGGATGGGTTCTAAGTAGGTCGTTTTTGCGGACGTCTTTGCAGACAAACCCTTGTTAACTATCATCGGTTCACCTCCTTTCGTACAGGACCTTGACCCTCTTAGGGTCATGTAAAAAGGTGTAGTGATTTTCTGAGCTGGAGCGCCACGTACAAAATATTATGAAGCTAGAAGCCTCGCATGCTCGGCCCAAAGCCATTTCCGATCCAGCATGCCAGTCTTCGATCACCGGTCACGACCATGCAACTCTGTGACGCCTTTAATTATAGGAGTGGGGCCGGTTCGCCCCCGCGCCCCTTATGGTTTTTTGCCTGCGCCCCTCAGTCCAGATTCGTGCATGGTGGACTGCTGAATGTGGCGCCCCTCAGGAAATTCTCTTATCCCTCCACGCAAGCAATCCTGGAGCTGCCACTGATGCAGCTGGCTATAAAGCTCTTAACGAGTCGTGATTTCGCACACTGTCATAGGCCACCAGAATACTTATGCCTTGGATTTTCAATGGCATGTCAACGAAGAGGTCTTGGATGGCATTCAGTAAGCTTTAGAACCCGTCTCGGACAGAATTCCTTCTTTTGTTTACGAGCTCTGAACAGCTGTACAAGTTCGATGGCTTGTTTCCGTTTACCTGGATAAATCGGTTGTAATTTGCTTTGGCCGGGTCATCATTCCTCTGTAATTTGGATGTCATATTTTAATTCCACCATGATAGCAGAGCATGTTCAGGCCATTGTACAGCTGTTCACTTTCATGCACAAGATATCCGTCGAAACAGTCCCATGTTTGCCTAGTTAGCTACATCGGTAAGTACGTACGCACTGTGCGTGAGGATCCCAGGTTCGCGCCCCGGTCGTGGCTTATTTCAGAGATTTAAATCTCGGGCTAGTACTGTCCGTGCACGGGGACCTTAAATGGCCTGGCGCCCATTCAAACGGGCAGCGGTGGTGAAGGATCTCACCCGATAAATTCATTGCAAAATGAGCAGGGTCGAGGTTATACGGTCGCTATATAAAACCTAAACATTTACCTGGCTCAGCCTGAATTGTTTTCGCTAACTAGCGCTTTAGTTCCTAGGCGACTTGATCACGGTAAATAAAATTTACACAGATAAATTGTTTTGAACTTACGAGCAAGGGTCATAAAAAATTCCAACATATTGCCGTATTGGTTCACTGTCAGACATAGTTTGAAGCATTCCTCACGACTCAAAGAACACTGAAACCTCCTCAATGCTGTTCTTGGAAGCCATCTCAAGACCACCTAGTGAGGTAGTTTCATAATAAAGCCGAACTAAATATGGGGTTCATATACCCTACCATGTTATATCACAACCCGTCTTGTAACAAGAAGGGTTATAATGAAGTTCTGGTGTATTACTTATGGGTCGGCCTTCCCTTGTTGCTCAATCCTCTTATATATAAATATTCCACTAGGTCATCGGACACATTCTACCCCGAACCGGGACATCATTTGGTACCCGGACTTTCTCTGTTGCTGGTCTGAGCCACTGAGGCTCGGGCTATAATATAAGTCAGTTATTTTTTGTAACGGGAAGTTCGTGCAATCAGATCTGATTTTCTTCAACCTGTCGACTTGATTTCTAACGCCCTGCTTCTTCAAGCCAACGTTGATAAAACGGGCGGCATATAGGCCTACATGTAGGCCTAAGTGGTCGCTTCGTGATCGCTCCAGTTGGCTTACTTAAAGCATATGTCACATTGGTTATTCCAGAATATTGTTATACCTATGATAATTGTATGACTGATATCGTGAATATCATAGGTTTATGAATTCGTTGGATTATTCTTGGATATAATGATGAATAAAATATTAAAAACATCGACTTTGAGTGACTATGATACCAATGGTTTTAAATATTTCACTAATTCCACTGACTGCATTTTTAACTTCATTTTGCGTCCGGATTTCCTTTGCACGGAAGAGTGTCTATCCACTCACTGGCAGTAAACTGACCCGCCGGACGCATGCTATTTCTCCTCCTCTTCCTCGTCGTCGTCCTCCTCGTCCTCTTCATCTTATCATCGTCGTCATCCATCAGTTCCAGATACCTGCCATTTAACGGCGTTAAGTGTGGATAAATGATCTGCATTCCTTTCGATCATTTGTCAGATCTGGTGCTTTTCTCGTGTTTAATCCAAGTATTGTTATGTCCTTGTTTATTTTGTCTCCTCGTCGTAGTCCTCTCTTTGCTCTCTTCTTATTCCAGTCTCCTCCCACCATCGCTTCCTCTGCGTTCTCCTACGGGTCTGTCTCGTCTTTCTACTCCTCCTCACCTTCCTCCATCACCCCTTCTGGCCAACAGCTACCATCCAAATATTTCAACACGCAGAGCAAGCTTTCCAGTGGGGCCCATGTGACCCTTTTATGCCACCCGCGCTGGACAACACGTGTGCAGTTTATGAATCCGTTAATGTCGGGTGGCGAAAATAAACCGTATCAGCAGCAGCGGTAATTTATGCCAATGTTTGTTTAGCTAGGTTGAAGGGCAACGCGTAAACCAAACTCACCAGCGATTATAATACACTCACACATCCTGTGTGTCTGAGAAGACGTTGAAATGGCGGCTTCTTTCGTGCTGCAGACGATGGAGTGGATGCGGCTGTCGGAATGAGAGGCTAATTCTTCCACTTTGCCTACCGTCACCCACGACCACCGCCACCACAACCCCAACCCCCTAATTACATGTATAGATCAAAATAGTTTCCACCAAACTGATCTCGTCACAACCGGACGATACTCAAATGTGCTGCGATTATAATTGGAGAAAGGAACTGGAGAAGTTGGAGACGAGGAGGAAGTAGGGACTAGAGAGACAAATAGGTACCGAGGCAGAGGAACAGAAGTAGGGAGAGCCAGAGTTAGACAAAGAAGCATGGAGGGAGAGAAGGTAAAGGGGACGAATGAACTAAGGCTGACAGCCAGCGAGGGAGACAAACATTCGTCGTAAAGCGATTAAAATTGACTGGATGTTTATATCACTAGCGCGTAATTAGCCTTTCGCAGCCACTGCATAGTCTTAAGAATTTTGGTTCGTGTAAACCAATTTGGACAGGACGTAAATCACATACACACATACACACACGCAGGCACACACGCACACACCTCATCTACACTCAAGTTTCCATGCCAAAGTCGTCTCATCACTAAAGGTAAAACTAGATAAAGATAACAATTTCACTGTCATATATGTCAGTGTTCTTGATTAGCTAACCAACCCACTTTATGGTAGAAAAATAGCAAATATTAATGTAATAACTTAATAGTGACAGAATGATTGTTAGCAGCAATACAATACAAATGACACATGTATAACAGCAGAGATTAGCAAAAAAAATTAAACAGTTAAACGCCGAAGCTTTCTAACTTTCCTGCTTTGGGAGATGACGCTTAATTATTACATTAATTCCAGTCCGTGGTTCGTCTGATTGTTATTTCGCCCTAGTAGGCCTAAGTAGGGATCACAATATAGTTTTGTTGGACTAAAGCAAGATCTAAACAAATCGTTGCGTTTGAAGACTTGCAAATAAACAACAACAGGGCTCGTTGAAGTGTTCAGAAGGCATCTACATCCAGTCTTATTGCGAGAAATATTCGCACTTGGGGCAGTTAGGTGCAGTCTGAGTGTGTCTCAGATCTCATC
This sequence comes from Norana najaformis, assembly GCA_964023275.1. Lineage (NCBI taxonomy): Eukaryota > Metazoa > Annelida > Clitellata > Crassiclitellata > Hormogastridae > Norana > Norana najaformis. The sequence goes on along the minus strand of OZ029916.1, from coordinate 30,071,268 downwards.
TGAACTCGTTTTTGCGCTGAACACCAGGCACACAGTGTTCATCTGAAGGCCAGGTAGATAAAGACATAATGTTCATCTGAAGGTCAGGTAGATCAACGCTGTCTGGTCGAGTGGCATCCACCCGCTTATGTCATATCAACATACCATATAATATCATGTATCCTATCATATAATATTTTATCATAACACTTATCATGTCATATCATATTCCTAGTACTTGTATCTCTCTTAATTTTGATTCCGAGTTAGTCCACGCCAAAAACATACCACATCACATCATACCACATGATAGGTCTACCATAAATTAGGCCTATACCATTTTAATATTATCAGTCATATCATTAAGTCATATATGTCTACAAACAAGACGGCTAAGATATGAATGAAAGGCAGTTTCGTCAATTCAAAGGGCCCTATCAATCTCTGCATCGCATGGCACCAATGCCTTCGACCTTCGATGCAGTTTCTGCACCACGACCGTAGTCGTGCATTGTGGCTTAATACATTCGTCAGTTGTTAAAGCGCCTTATGTTGGAAAACAATTCACAGGCGTTAGTTTTGTCGATATATAAATATCGACTTAAACTATTTGAAGGCAACTTTTCCTTTTTGCCGTCATCAATGTTTCTATGTATGAATGCAGTGTCAAGAACACCGAAAACATGGTGGGCAGAGTGTTAAGGCTGTCCATCGCCGATATGGGGCCAGAAATCCTTTTAGGGGGCCTATCTCTGGAGCCTTCAATTTGGATGTGCAAAAATACTCATAACCTTAATGCGTCAAGGGGCGACGTATGTGTCTATACACTTGATAAAACTGGCCAGTTTTCACAGATCTGGGGCCAGAGGTCTTTTTGACCCCAGAGACATTCAGCAAAAAGGACCTCTCGCCGCGAGTCTTTGGACCTCAAGAGTACTTTGTGTTTGAATGCTTTAAAAGAGTCGCGTATACTAGACAAGGTAACGGTTTTGATAGATCCCTCTCTTCCTCTTCCCCTTATCCCTTATCTCAATTTCAAACATCATCCACCGTAGCCGTCCGACTATCTGAGTGCCTACTCCTGGATCTTGACCTGGAACCGAACCCTTTTGCCTATCGATTTTGTTTTGACTGAGCGCCTGTGAATAAGCTGGTTCCCGCGACTTAGCTTTTGTTGAGCGCTGTAGAAATCTCGAGATTACGATTACGATTAATCTAAAAATTAGAAGTCCAATTTGCTCGCAAACCTGTGTCCTCAAAATCTATCCACGTTTTAGTATTACTTGACAAAATAGTCTATGAAGAGGACTTGCAGGTACTTTTGTTCAGCAGGGGGTTGCGCGGTGGTCAAGCGTTTAGCGTGCTTGATCTTTCGACCGAGAGATCTGGGTTCAAATCCTCACTCGGGTAGAAAGGTTTTTTACAAATTTCTGCTTCACTTGCGCAAACTCTAGCAAACTCGCTATAAAGTGAGTACATTAGCCTACGTGTGACCGTTCACTGTCTATGGAAAGATCGGGCGGCGAGGTCAAGAAATTGAAAACGTTAAAACTTATTGCCCATAGCTGCCTTTCTTCTTAGTTCGGCAGTATGTGTTTTCTCATTTTACTTACTCAGAGTGAGAGTTTGGGTTAGGCTTCAAAGCTCAATTTAACAAGCAAAGCTCAATTTAACAAGCAAAGCTCAATCTAACAAGCAAAGCTCAATTTAACAAGCGAGAATAAGTGAGAATTAGCCGCACATTCCACGTTACTGTGTCTCTCTGTCGATGTCTGTCCACATGTCTGTCTGTGTGTCTGTCTATAGGTCTGTCTGAGCATGTGTCTGTCTGTCTGTGCTCAGTTTATCTGCTAAATAAGCCCATTCCCGCGAGGCTCATTCTAACGAGAGCGTCTGTGAATTGTTTTCCAAGAGAAGGCGCTATAATAACTGACGAGTGCACTGAGCTACAATGCACAAGAGCGCTTGTTTTGCAGAGACTGCACTGAAGGTCGAAGGTATTGGTGCACATGGTGCAGATATTGAAAGGAGCTCTTTGAATTAACGGAATTGCTTTTCAATCGTATCATAGCCGTCCGTCATACCTATAGACATAATAATATGATTAAATGACTTTGACTGAATATTATAACATTAAGATTATATAGGCCTACACTATGGTAGACCTATCATATGGTTTTCTGTGATATGAAATCGGTGAGGTGAAAACCAAATTTAGTTAGATGCAAGTATCAAGATTATGACATGATATGATAAGTGATATGATAAATTATGATATGTTATGATGTAATACTTGAGTTTATACATGATGTAATACGATTGGTATGATATGATTTGATACATAATATGTTACATAATATGATATACGATATTCTATGATATCATATGCTATTCTGATACGATACATGATATGAAACATGATATGATATGTGATGTGATACAAGATATTTTGATATGATACATAGTACGATACATAAAGATACATAATATGATATATGATATTATATGGTATGATACATAAAATGATACACAATAATTATGATACATAATATCATGGTATGATACACGATATGATACTATGAAACATGATACGATATATGATATGATACATGATACGATATGATATGATATACGATACGACATTCATGTCCTATCCTATAGCATCCTGTCATTGGTATCATACGGCAGAATAGGACACCGCCAAAATAGGATAGCTTTGCATATGATAGCATATGATACAACATAGGATAAGATAATAATTGGGTGCCAAATTCGAGGCATTGTTCTCCCGCCTTGTGTAGTTTTTTACCTTTCGCATATACGACTGGTTAGACTCGCATGGTGCAAGATGAATTACCGGATCAGGCGGTAATGAGAAATTAATCTGGGAATTAGAGCGCCTTGAGTGATAGGAGACATCGGGCACATGCCAGACGCACCGCATCCAGACTCAGCTGTCTGCTCTCCATGCACACTGTGGGCTCTAATATCCTGCATCTGCTGGTGCTGCTGCTGCTGCTGGTGCAAGTAAAGGAATCCCATTCTTAGCAGCAGCGGCGGCGGCAACAGCCGTGTGGGGAGAGAGGAGGATGGAACAGAGAACAGAGAAGGGGCGGCTGCTGGCATAAAGTTCTTTTATCACTTAATCTTGTTTCCTGTTCGTATTTTCAGCAGATCATTACGAACGGCGTCCATCCTGCGGGATCCGTTGATCCGCCGATCCACGAAAGCTAGGAGGTAGCACCGTTATTAGCACCATCATCAGCCGCCCTCCTCTCCTCCTTCCTCGCTTCATCGCCATCCACAGCCACACCCTCAGCGTCACAACAACAAAGCTCTCCTCAGAAACTCCACAGCACCGAGGATAGAAGGGATCGCGAAAGTCAGACTGACAGACAGACGCACGCACAGACAGACAGACAGTCAGACAGACAGACAGGCCAGACGGACGGAATTAGACGGTTAGACAGACGGGCACAAATGATTTGGTGGAAAAGCAAGAGAAGGACGAAGAGGTAGGAGGAAAGTGGAGGAAATGGAGAGGGTAGAGGAAAATGAGGAAAGAAAGAAGAAGGAGAAAATAGCAGAAAAAAGGAGGCAAGAGAAAGAAAGGAGGCAAGAAGGAAAGGTGGAGGATGGAGGAAAGAGGATGAAAGGAAGAGGGAGGGAGGACGAAAGATGAGAGGAAGAGGGGGAAGGAGAAGGAGGCAAGAAGCAAGCCGGGCGCAGGGAAGGATGAGGTCGGTGACCCAGGCGCAGCAGGGAAAGTGTTGAAGGACAAGCCTCGGGCTGCTGAGACGGCGGCGGATAATTCGATCGGTTTCAGAGGTGATGATCTGCAAGAATCAGACGGAACCTGAACGGACGGAGGTTCTGGTCAGTCGGCAGAACAGCTGAGAACGAACAAGGAGCTAAGAAGGAATTCGACAGACAGAAAAGAAGCAGTCAGAGCATGAGATGACGATTAAAACGCAGAGCTACAAGCAGAGGATGACAGCAGCAATGATAAATGAAGAGTCCAACATACAATGGCAACGAGAAAGAGACATACGTTTGTATTAATATGTTTGTATACGTACACATATAGATATATACATAGAGCTATTTAAGCAGCTGTGATAAAGACAGCTGATGTCTATAGTATGCATGAAAATCTGGCTGGACTGGAGGCATCACATGAGGAGACAGAGCATAATGGTTGCGCCTGTGGCTGGCGAAGTCTAATCGTCTTTGTACCCAACACGAACTGACACAGTGTTTACCACTTCTCTTCATTCGCTTCCTCTCTCTTCCTCTTTACTCTTCACTCGACATCTTTATCAGAACTTATAACGGCTGCCCAGATAGATATACAACTAACAGAGTCCCTACGCTTTCGCAAGTGCCCCAATATGTGCGAATTTATGCAGACAGTCAGACAGACAGACAGACAGACACACAGACAGACACAGACAGACAGACGCGTGTTCGTATGTACATACATACCTACAAAGACCTACAAGATACTGTACTTATAAAATGCAATCGTAATTAAGACAAAACATGATTTGAGAAGCTAAGCGGCAGTAAAACAATATCGACAGTTTTATTTTTTAAACAAATTTCCACGTCGTGGTCACGTGAACCAATCGCAATATTTTTCGGAACTGCTTTCGTAAAAGAATCTTGACAGCTGCTTCCCTGCAGATTCCTGAGCTCGAACAGTGCCGTCACTTGGTCCGTAGTCAACGCTCCGTCCTTATTAAGTATGATGAGAATTCTCGCCAGTCAGTCTGGCCTCCATCAACAAGGAGATCCTCTCAGACCACCCCCATTCTATCTACTAGTATCTTCAGCTGTCTCTAGTCTTCAGTCTCTTCACCGTATAGGTTATCTTGATGATTTGAATTTAGAAGGGACCTCATCCATGAATATCAAGGACAGAGAGTCAGACAAAATGTGTCTGGCACTTAACTTTCCCAAATATGAGGTATGTACAGTAAACGCTATGCACCATTAAAGTTGACCTACTGACTCCGCTGGACTGTTTCGCTATAGCATCCCCAATGATGCATAGCTCCTTAGGGCACCTCTGTCAGTGAGCGGAGCTCTCGATGCTGCGCTGGAGATGCGTTGCACAGAACTTTCACTCAGAATTTTCAGTTTTCCTCCATGTCTACGCAGATAATATTAATATAATATTACTATTAATATTATTTCGCAGGTCTCATAGTCGCCCGCTCTCTTCCATTCTGATGGCTGATGTCAATAATTTGGAAACCCACTTCTACTCCTTTTTGACCTGATAATGCCTACGGGTCTAGTAAATATACTAAAGTAGCAAATTGTCGACTGCAGTTGGGTTCAAGTCACCTTGCCCGTTAGGAATGAGGTCTTGGCATCGGTCGCGTGTTCTCGTTGGCATAACCCTCCTTTCTGGATCCGCCTCATCTTTGCAGGCCTCCATCCTGTCCAACTGCGATGGGCCCCGGGATCGTCCTCTTGTAATGGCCCGAGAATCAAATGCTCCATTCACACAGGGAACCGTCTCTCATAAGAAATGTGACTGGGACCGCCACTTTATTTAGAGCGAGAGGCATGAATAACAAGCGATTATCACCAAGCCAGGCTCGTGGCCCTGAGGGATCGGACATTCCAGATGAAGCTTCTCCGAAATAATTTAATATCACATACTTTCGTTAAAACACACATGCAAATGACAACTAGAAAGGTGGTATCTCAATTGTAATTGTAATCAGAAATTTGTATAGCGCCTCTCTAAGAATCAGTGACGCTCACTGCGCTAGACTTGATGTTAAAAGTCACTGATGATGTTAAGTGTCATTAAGAACAGAATAGTATCCTGTAAGTGAACATAGCTCAGACAACTAGATGAGTCGCCAATGGCAAGCTCGCGCAGACACTTAAAGCCATACCAACAGATTCCCAACTAGAGTTAAAAGGCGATGGCATGTTCTGAAGTCCCAAAGTTCCTGAAGCACGTAGCGTCGACGATGAGGAAACGACGATGGGCGATGTGATCCGCCGCCGATGGCACGCGGTTGTCTCACCGTCACACAGTTCCTCGCAGATGGAAAGCGACGCGGCGTTCAGATATTCCCCGATCCGAAGGATATACGCAGGACGGACAGGTATTCGTCGCCCGCCGGCCGGTAGGTTGTTAAGCCGTTAGATAGTTGAACCGTTTCGTGGCTGACAGTCGGAGCCGTTCCTAAGGTGGTCTGAAGGTCCGAGGCTCGGGAATCAAGCTGGAAGCCTGTCCCCCTCTGTAAGTGGACTCTTCCAGACACACAAGGTCACGAAAACAGGCAAAGAAACCGTCCGGTTTGCAGTAAATCCGTGTTGGAAAGGAAAAATAATTCCGACACGCAGACTCGGCAACAGAAAGCAACGAAACTGCAGAGAATTATCGAGCTTATGTCACGCTAGACGATATAATCTGTCAAAATGACACATAGAAAAGCCACACGGCCAACATGGCCGCGGGCATGTAAACTCAAGCGTGTAAACTCAAGCATGTAAACAACGAACATGGATGTCTGATGCGCTTTTGAACTGAATGTCATTTTTCTGTTTAATTTAGATGGTTCTTAAAGTGTTTCATGTTCTGGTCAAGTTCGTCATCAGAATCTCTTAGAAATTTGTGCCAGTTGTTACAGTAATTGGACGTAGAAATTGATTAACCAGCATGCAAAATATGCAATTGCATGGGGCCCCAGTGACAAAGGGCCCCCGACTGAGTCAGAATTTTTTATGCTGTGACAAAACTAATATAGAATTCATTATACTGGTTATTTTTATGGCCCAAGTCATTAGATTTCTTTCATATCAGAATATACTCCATGACCAACACGCAATATGAAATCGTAATCGTAATCGTAATCTTGAGATTTCTACAGCACCCAAAGAAAAGCTAAGTCGCGGGAACCAACTTATTCACAGGCGCTCAGTCAAAACAAAATCGACAGACAAGAAGGGTTCGGTTCACCATGTCCACCATGCAAACAGTCGCTTTTACATACTTTTTTTCTTGCAGTCACACATATTCAGTCAGTATACAGGCCCTGCTTTATGCTGATATCACGCTAGCTGTTTATCAAAATGCGTATAGGTTCTTTGATTTTTTAGTTTAAGGTACAGACATAAAGAGACAGAGAATTAGAGATAGAGTATGGGACTAAGAAGATTTTGTGCTAAGTGTGGGTACCGTTTATGTCCGGACCCTCTGAGGCCAAGACCAACAATCTTGGGATTCATGTTTAGAGCCGATGTCTAGAGCTTTAGATATATCCTTCCCTCGATCGATGATGACTCTTGACTCTTTCGATGGACAAGTCTCGTACAATGCAGAATATTTTCCAGACTGATTTGTTAACTGTGGTATGTTGCAAGAAGCAAAACTCACATCTAGCCAGAATGTGCCAAGTTTTGTATTATAAATACTTCAGAATGCATTGGCTAAACGGGTTCCGCCCAGGAACATGCTGGAGAGCTTACTAACCCCCCCCCAGACCCAACAGTCGTTGAGGGCTTCGCACCTTCGGCGCTTGCTGTCCAAGACCCCCTCCATTTTCATCCAGGTACATACAGTAGGAACCGGCTAAAAAGGTTTACACCGCTGTGCATTCGTAATCGTAATCGTAATCGTAATCTCGAAATTTCTACAGCGCTCAACGAAAGCTAAGTCGCGGGAACCAGCTTATTCACAGGCGCTCAGTCAAAACAAAATCGATAGGCAAAAGGGTCAAGATCCAGGAGTCAGGCACTCAGACAGTCGGACGGCTACGGTGGATGCTGTTTGAAACTGAAGCGAGAAGAGAGACAAAAGGAAGAGGAAGAATCAGGATAAGATTTCTGGAAAAGAAGTGTTTTCAGTCTTGAGTGAAAGACCTGCGCAGAAACTGAAAGAGGTGAAGTGTTGGTGAGTTCGTATGATTGACCAGACAACTGTCGCAATTCTGGCGGGAGTTTATTCCAAAGGGGTGGGGCAGCTATGGCTATGGAGCGATTTCCAAATTTTAAGGATGAGGTGACGGGAGGGCGAAGAAGTGTTAGGACAGATGAGGAGCGGGTTGAACGGAGTGGTTGGATAGTAAATAATTGACGAAGATAGGAGGGTTGGGAGGATTGAAGTGTGTTGTAGGTGAGGGATAAGACTTTGTACTCTATTCGTTCTGGTATTTTAAGCCAGTGCAGTGATTTGAGAACAGGGGTGATGTGATGGTATTTGGGGGTTTTGGTGACAGCACGTGCGAGAGCATTCTGGATAGCTTGTAGGCGATTTATCTGGATTGTGTCAATATTGAGGAAAAGTGAATTGCAGTAATCAAGTTTTGCATGGACTATGGATGTGGCAATGATAGATGCGGTTTTGAAGTCAAGCATAGGACGGATTCTGCGAAGGTCGCGGATATGCATAAAGCAAGAGCGGGAAAGATGGCTGATATGATCAGAAAAAGTAAGGTTCTGGTCGAAAATAACACCTAAATTACGGACAGAGGAGTTAGTATTAAAGGTGTGGGTGGAGGCAGAGTCCAGGCTGAGGGAGATAGAGGAGTCAGGAATTTTCTTCAGCTGGTCACGTAGGCCTATAAGTATGAATTCAGTTTTAGATGGGTTCAGGCATAAGAGATTAGATGTCATCCAAGAGGAGATTTGTTTAACCACACAAAGAAGATGATCTGTAGATTCATTGAAACAATTTGGAGAGAAAGAGATGAATAGTTGGGTGTCATCAGCATAGAGGTGATGGTCAACGGAGGATGCTTTAATGAGTGAACTGAGTGGGGTAGTGTAGAGGATAAACAGAAGAGGTCCAAGAACGGAGCCTTGTGGAACTCCGCAAGTAAGAGGGCATGACTTAGAAGAGGCTTCCGAAGTTTTAACAGAGAAAGAGCGGGAGGAGAGATAAGACTGTATCCATAGGAGAGCAGTGTCAGCAAAACCAAACCAGGTTGAAAGTCGGTGGAGTAAGATATTGTGATCTATGGTGTCGAAGGCTGCAGAGATATCGAGGAGACAGAGGCAAGAAACCTGTTGATGAGAAATGGCAGAAACAAGCTTGTTGTAGAGAGATGTCAGCAGAGTTTCGGTTGAGTGGCGTTTAGTAAAACCAGACTGGTGTGGGTTAATGAGTGAGTTAGAAGCTAAATAGTTATTGATTCGAGAGAGGACAATCCGTTCAGTTAATTTGGAGATGAAAGTCAGGTTAGAAACAGGCCGGTAGTTAGAAAGGATTTCCTTGTCGAGAGATGATTTCTTGAGAAGAGGGGTAACAAGAGAGTGTTTAAAAAGAAGGGGAAAATTTCCAGTAGAGAGGGAGAGGTTAACTATTTTGGTAATAATTGGAACAAGGACAGATGCACAGTCTTTCAATAAGGAGGTAGGTATAGGGTCAAGTTCACATTGTTTGTTTGGGAGAGATTTTAGCAGATTTAGTATTTCGGTCTCTGATGTAGGTTGAAAAGCAGAAAATGAGGATCGAGGTGGGGAAGGTGGACTGTCATAGGTGGAAGAGGGAGCATCAGCAGCTGGATTGTTGGAGGTTTTGGAAAGTAGAGATTGAAGAGAGAGACGGAGGGTACTAATTTTGTTCGAAAAGAAAGAACAGAACGAGTCGGCTATTGAAGAAGACGGAAGAGAATTTGGAAGTGGACTAGATGAGTTCCGATGGAGGAGCTGGTTAATGGTTTTCCAGAGAAGGCGAGGGCTAGAGGATCGAGAACGAACTAGTGAGGAGTAAAATCTTTGTTTAGTTGCAGTAAGAAGGCGATGGTATTTATTTGTGGCAGATTTAAGGGCAGAGAGAAGTTGAGGATCCCTGGTGCGTTTATAGGCACGCTCAAGGCGTCGCCGGAAAGATTTGAAGGCCTGGAGATAGGAATTGAACCAAGGATTGTTAGAGTGAGAACGGGATTTGGTAATAATAGGAGCATGCTTGTCAAGGATAGTGGAAAGAGTGGTGTTATATGAAGAGAGAAGGTCATTCAGGGAGGAGGGTGGATTTAACACGAGATCAGAACAGGATATATCTTGTGTGAAGGCTTCAATATTTATTGAACTGATGCGACGAAAAGAATGAAAGACAGGATCAGGACGTGGTGTCGGAAGAATGTTAAGATATGTAAAGATGGGGTAATGATCAGATGGCGAGTCAAAAGAGAAAGATATATCAGGTGATAGAGTGGAGAACGATGACGTGATAATGAGGTCAAGTGTGTGATTGTGAATGTGGGTGGGGAATTTGACATGTTGAACCAGATTAGTTGAGGACAATAGGGTGAGGAATTCAGAAGCAAATGTGTCAGAGGGGTTATCGACATGTATATTGAAGTCACCTGTAATCAGAAATTCATGAGGTGTAGTGGCGGCAGTAGAGAGGAGGGTGGTAAATTCTTTCAGGAAGACCGATGGAGGACTTGAATATGAAGAGGAGGATGGAGGGCGATATACATTAAAGATAGTCAGATTTGTGTGAGGAAGTTTAAGCGTAACTGATGCATTGTCTTTCCTCCGCCCTCATCTCTCCTGGGTCGTTTCACTCCAGACTGAAAACCGAACTTTTCAACTATTCTGTTCCACCGGATTCTAACCTGCCACCGAAACTGATCCCACAACCTATTTTTGCGGACTTGAATTGTTATAGCGCCGGTGTATCAGACGGTTATCTGACACAACTTTTCTGTGGCGCTTGTAATGCAGTGTAAGATATCAGAGTTTTACACTGCATTACATTACATGCCATAGATATATGTTGTCAGTATAAGAAGAAATTGAGACAGATAATTTCATATTATCCATATAATCCTCCAAAATTTACAGAATCAAAGTTATCAATTGTACATAATTGTCTACTGAGTTGAGCAGGGCAGCCTAGTGTTTCAGTGACCCATCGCACCACACTTTGTTTTGACCGTGTCTACGGCATCCCATTTATCCATTCGCAGAACAGCATGGATCTCATGTAGAGTTTGCATGGGATCCGCCGAGTGGTTAATCCGGCCCTGGTTGCAATGGACGTCACTTGGAACTTCACACGTAGTTTCTGTCTACAAACTCCGAATCAATCTACACGTCAGGCAGTCTGAAGTCTGCGCATCACTGGCAGCCTTCGTCTCAGGAGCAATCAGCATCGCGTTTATCTTCAGCCCTTCAACTCCAAGCAGCTGATAACGCGGCGGTTTAAAGAAAGTTTGCAATATTAATAATTTATTTAATCGTACCCGAGAAAGAAAGTAAGAAAGAAAAAGAATAAGAAAGAAAGTACGTAAGTGAAACCATATACGTAGCAATGACGTTATTCGTAGCAAGGAGGAAAGGCATAACTCACGTATGGACTTCATTATTATATATCAGTAAAATACATAATGCAGGTATCATAATTGTTTGATGTTTGGGTTGTTCTGTTTGCATTACAGTAATCCGTAAACTTCTATGGCGCCACTGCAATCATGCTCAAAATATCAGTCGATGGTCGCTGCTACGTAAAGTGGTTGTGCTTGTAAAATTCAAAGGTATGTCTGGTCGAAAGTCAAGAGGGAAATCCGAGAACACACAAAAACAGCCTACGGAGGAAACGAGTCTAGGAAAAGATGAGCTTATAGTCGAGAAGTAGAGGCCAAACGGACTCTGCCGAGCTAACGTTTACGTCCGGAGAGTTCCAGAGACAGTAAGCGATTTATGTATTTAGACGATGAAAAACAAAAATGCGGCGGATGTAGTAAAAGGCGCCCAGGGTGGCAAGTGAAGAGATATATGGCCTACAAATTAGAAATATGCATGACAACATAGCTCGTATATTGTAATAACTATAAATACCTGCTGTTTCATCGGTCAAAGGCGGTAGGGTTCTGGAAGTTATTTTTTGTCGCCTGTGCACACAACAGTCTGCTGTGAAGATAACTGGAGAGATAACATGCACATGATATAGAAGAATTTAGTAGATTCTGTTTCTTGAACATTCGATATGTGGCAGCCATTTCTGGATTTTGATGCCACCAATATCCCTAAATGCTTTCCGTTGTCGACACAATTGCGCCTTCACTGCGTCACTATAAAGTTTGTACCAAAACTTATGGCACTCCTCTCCAAAAAGAGGGGCATTATAATCGGCACAAAGTGGAGGAACCGCGCATCGTTGGTCTTAGGCACCTCTGACTTTCTGATCATCTTAATGCCATTTGTGACCTAGCGTATCATCAAAATCAACAATCACCATTCATCATAAGCAGCATTCATCATCAGCCATCACCAATTAATAATCATTATCAATTTCTAAAGGTGGCGTCATATATAGAAGGTGGTGATATATATATAGGTCTATTTATTTACCTACACATAGGCCTACGTAGGGCCCGCATAATCGCCGCCAGCATGGAAAAAGAATCTAAAGTTAAGAATGCATTGGCTAAACGGGTTCCGCCCAGGAACATGCTGGAGAGCTTACTAACCCCCCCCCAGACCCAACAGTCGTTGAGGGCTTCGCACCTTCGGCGCTTGCTGTCCAAGACCCCCTCCATTTTCATCCAGGTACATACAGTAGGAACCGGCTAAAGAGGTTTACACCGCTGTGCATTCGTAATCGTAATCGTAATCGTAATCTCGAAATTTCTACAGCGCTCAACGAAAGCTAAGTCGCGGGAACCAGCTTATTCACAGGCGCTCAGTCAAAACAAAATCGATAGGCAAAAGGGTCAAGATCCAGGAGTCAGGCACTCAGACAGTCGGACGGCTACGGTGGATGCTGTTTGAAACTGAAGCGAGAAGAGAGACAAAAGGAAGAGGAAGAATCAGGATAAGATTTCTGGAAAAGAAGTGTTTTCAGTCTTGAGTGAAAGACCTGCGCAGAAACTGAAAGAGGTGAAGTGTTGGTGAGTTCGTATGATTGACCAGACAACTGTCGCAATTCTGGCGGGAGTTTATTCCAAAGGGGTGGGGCAGCTATGGCTATGGAGCGATTTCCAAATTTTAAGGATGAGGTGACGGGAGGGCGAAGAAGTGTTAGGACAGATGAGGAGCGGGTTGAACGGAGTGGTTGGATAGTAAATAATTGACGAAGATAGGAGGGTTGGGAGGATTGAAGTGTGTTGTAGGTGAGGGATAAGACTTTGTACTCTATTCGTTCTGGTATTTTAAGCCAGTGCAGTGATTTGAGAACAGGGGTGATGTGATGGTATTTGGGGGTTTTGGTGACAGCACGTGCGAGAGCATTCTGGATAGCTTGTAGGCGATTTATCTGGATTGTGTCAATATTGAGGAAAAGTGAATTGCAGTAATCAAGTTTTGCATGGACTATGGATGTGGCAATGATAGATGCGGTTTTGAAGTCAAGCATAGGACGGATTCTGCGAAGGTCGCGGATATGCATAAAGCAAGAGCGGGAAAGATGGCTGATATGATCAGAAAAAGTAAGGTTCTGGTCGAAAATAACACCTAAATTACGGACAGAGGAGTTAGTATTAAAGGTGTGGGTGGAGGCAGAGTCCAGGCTGAGGGAGATAGAGGAGTCAGGAATTTTCTTCAGCTGGTCACGTAGGCCTATAAGTATGAATTCAGTTTTAGATGGGTTCAGGCATAAGAGATTAGATGTCATCCAAGAGGAGATTTGTTTAACCACACAAAGAAGATGATCTGTAGATTCATTGAAACAATTTGGAGAGAAAGAGATGAATAGTTGGGTGTCATCAGCATAGAGGTGATGGTCAACGGAGGATGCTTTAATGAGTGAACTGAGTGGGGTAGTGTAGAGGATAAACAGAAGAGGTCCAAGAACGGAGCCTTGTGGAACTCCGCAAGTAAGAGGGCATGACTTAGAAGAGGCTTCCGAAGTTTTAACAGAGAAAGAGCGGGAGGAGAGATAAGACTGTATCCATAGGAGAGCAGTGTCAGCAAAACCAAACCAGGTTGAAAGTCGGTGGAGTAAGATATTGTGATCTATGGTGTCGAAGGCTGCAGAGATATCGAGGAGACAGAGGCAAGAAACCTGTTGATGAGAAATGGCAGAAACAAGCTTGTTGTAGAGAGATGTCAGCAGAGTTTCGGTTGAGTGGCGTTTAGTAAAACCAGACTGGTGTGGGTTAATGAGTGAGTTAGAAGCTAAATAGTTATTGATTCGAGAGAGGACAATCCGTTCAGTTAATTTGGAGATGAAAGTCAGGTTAGAAACAGGCCGGTAGTTAGAAAGGATTTCCTTGTCGAGAGATGATTTCTTGAGAAGAGGGGTAACAAGAGAGTGTTTAAAAAGAAGGGGAAAATTTCCAGTAGAGAGGGAGAGGTTAACTATTTTGGTAATAATTGGAACAAGGACAGATGCACAGTCTTTCAATAAGGAGGTAGGTATAGGGTCAAGTTCACATTGTTTGTTTGGGAGAGATTTTAGCAGATTTAGTATTTCGGTCTCTGATGTAGGTTGAAAAGCAGAAAATGAGGATCGAGGTGGGGAAGGTGGACTGTCATAGGTGGAAGAGGGAGCATCAGCAGCTGGATTGTTGGAGGTTTTGGAAAGTAGAGATTGAAGAGAGAGACGGAGGGTACTAATTTTGTTCGAAAAGAAAGAACAGAACGAGTCGGCTATTGAAGAAGACGGAAGAGAATTTGGAAGTGGACTAGATGAGTTCCGATGGAGGAGCTGGTTAATGGTTTTCCAGAGAAGGCGAGGGCTAGAGGATCGAGAACGAACTAGTGAGGAGTAAAATCTTTGTTTAGTTGCAGTAAGAAGGCGATGGTATTTATTTGTGGCAGATTTAAGGGCAGAGAGAAGTTGAGGATCCCTGGTGCGTTTATAGGCACGCTCAAGGCGTCGCCGGAAAGATTTGAAGGCCTGGAGATAGGAATTGAACCAAGGATTGTTAGAGTGAGAACGGGATTTGGTAATAATAGGAGCATGCTTGTCAAGGATAGTGGAAAGAGTGGTGTTATATGAAGAGAGAAGGTCATTCAGGGAGGAGGGTGGATTTAACACGAGATCAGAACAGGATATATCTTGTGTGAAGGCTTCAATATTTATTGAACTGATGCGACGAAAAGAATGAAAGACAGGATCAGGACGTGGTGTCGGAAGAATGTTAAGATATGTAAAGATGGGGTAATGATCAGATGGCGAGTCAAAAGAGAAAGATATATCAGGTGATAGAGTGGAGAACGATGACGTGATAATGAGGTCAAGTGTGTGATTGTGAATGTGGGTGGGGAATTTGACATGTTGAACCAGATTAGTTGAGGACAATAGGGTGAGGAATTCAGAAGCAAATGTGTCAGAGGGGTTATCGACATGTATATTGAAGTCACCTGTAATCAGAAATTCATGAGGTGTAGTGGCGGCAGTAGAGAGGAGGGTGGTAAATTCTTTCAGGAAGACCGATGGAGGACTTGAATATGAAGAGGAGGATGGAGGGCGATATACATTAAAGATAGTCAGATTTGTGTGAGGAAGTTTAAGCGTAACTGATGCATTGTCTTTCCTCCGCCCTCATCTCTCCTGGGTCGTTTCACTCCAGACTGAAAACCGAACTTTTCAACTATTCTGTTCCACCGGATTCTAACCTGCCACCGAAACTGATCCCACAACCTATTTTTGCGGACTTGAATTGTTATAGCGCCGGTGTATCAGACGGTTATCTGACACAACTTTTCTGTGGCGCTTGTAATGCAGTGTAAGATATCAGAGTTTTACACTGCATTACATTACATGCCATAGATATATGTTGTCAGTATAAGAAGAAATTGAGACAGATAATTTCATATTATCCATATAATCCTCCAAAATTTACAGAATCAAAGTTATCAATTGTACATAATTGTCTACTGAGTTGAGCAGGGCAGCCTAGTGTTTCAGTGACCCATCGCACCACACTTTGTTTTGACCGTGTCTACGGCATCCCATTTATCCATTCGCAGAACAGCATGGATCTCATGTAGAGTTTGCATGGGATCCGCCGAGTGGTTAATCCGGCCCTGGTTGCAATGGACGTCACTTGGAACTTCACACGTAGTTTCTGTCTACAAACTCCGAATCAATCTACACGTCAGGCAGTCTGAAGTCTGCGCATCACTGGCAGCCTTCGTCTCAGGAGCAATCAGCATCGCGTTTATCTTCAGCCCTTCAACTCCAAGCAGCTGATAACGCGGCGGTTTAAAGAAAGTTTGCAATATTAATAATTTATTTAATCGTACCCGAGAAAGAAAGTAAGAAAGAAAAAGAATAAGAAAGAAAGTACGTAAGTGAAACCATATACGTAGCAATGACGTTATTCGTAGCAAGGAGGAAAGGCATAACTCACGTATGGACTTCATTATTATATATCAGTAAAATACATAATGCAGGTATCATAATTGTTTGATGTTTGGGTTGTTCTGTTTGCATTACAGTAATCCGTAAACTTCTATGGCGCCACTGCAATCATGCTCAAAATATCAGTCGATGGTCGCTGCTACGTAAAGTGGTTGTGCTTGTAAAATTCAAAGGTATGTCTGGTCGAAAGTCAAGAGGGAAATCCGAGAACACACAAAAACAGCCTACGGAGGAAACGAGTCTAGGAAAAGATGAGCTTATAGTCGAGAAGTAGAGGCCAAACGGACTCTGCCGAGCTAACGTTTACGTCCGGAGAGTTCCAGAGACAGTAAGCGATTTATGTATTTAGACGATGAAAAACAAAAATGCGGCGGATGTAGTAAAAGGCGCCCAGGGTGGCAAGTGAAGAGATATATGGCCTACAAATTAGAAATATGCATGACAACATAGCTCGTATATTGTAATAACTATAAATACCTGCTGTTTCATCGGTCAAAGGCGGTAGGGTTCTGGAAGTTATTTTTTGTCGCCTGTGCACACAACAGTCTGCTGTGAAGATAACTGGAGAGATAACATGCACATGATATAGAAGAATTTAGTAGATTCTGTTTCTTGAACATTCGATATGTGGCAGCCATTTCTGGATTTTGATGCCACCAATATCCCTAAATGCTTTCCGTTGTCGACACAATTGCGCCTTCACTGCGTCACTATAAAGTTTGTACCAAAACTTATGGCACTCCTCTCCAAAAAGAGGGGCATTATAATCGGCACAAAGTGGAGGAACCGCGCATCGTTGGTCTTAGGCACCTCTGACTTTCTGATCATCTTAATGCCATTTGTGACCTAGCGTATCATCAAAATCAACAATCACCATTCATCATAAGCAGCATTCATCATCAGCCATCACCAATTAATAATCATTATCAATTTCTAAAGGTGGCGTCATATATAGAAGGTGGTGATATATATATAGGTCTATTTATTTACCTACACATAGGCCTACGTAGGGCCCGCATAATCGCCGCCAGCATGGAAAAAGAATCTAAAGTTAAGACACATTCCTTGAATCGTGAGGATTGATATTTTCGTTTAACACTGCAATCTGATTAATAACGATCTGTATAGCTTTCACGCACTCATATGTACACGTAGCCTACGTCACTGGAAACAAGGTTTTAAATGCAGGTGGCAGCATTTGGATGAACTATATATGTGTCGCTTTAAATTAATGAACGGAGTTCTTTACCGCAAAATTTCATCGAAATTTCCTCATAATTTGCTGTCATTTCACCCACACAGCATTGTTCCTCCATTCTGTCGCTCAGCCACAAATCATAGATCGTCACAGACTTCTGCTCTCTAATGCATGAATTCATACTGAACTCGACAGTGGAGATCGTCTCGTTTGGGTGGATGCTCTTTTATTTGCTTGCCTCGTATATTAGTTCTCGTCTCGTGGGCAAATCCTCTTCAATCGGCTGCCAGTCACTCATGCACTGCTGGCTTCCGCTTTATCTAGCGCCGGATATTTCGTAGGATGGTTATTGTTAGTTCGTGGCGCCGTTCTGCTGGTCTCGACTGACGACGACGACGATGATGATATGGCGCCCATAGACGACGAATTGCGACTGCTGAAGGTGAAAGGCCACGTCTGAATAACAGAAACAAGCCATCGTCTAATATCTACACTGTTAGGTATAAATTTTGATATTATTTTACACTTCTCTGCTTCTTTATAAATCCGGCTGTACTAAATGAGCTCCACTAGAAAGGATGGATTTAGGCAGCCAGTTGTAGATGCCCAATCAACCATAGCAGCAACTGCAGTATGACGTCAAAGACCAATGTCGTCACAACGTTTCCGTCTTAACGTTGTAGAGCACTTCATGCAGCAACTGCAGCATCATATTAACCTCACATTAATGCCAGAGAGTTGATGGAAGTAAATAGGCTATTGTAGTATATTACATTGCACAGTAGGCCCAGTCACTAGAGAAGTTATTGGAGTTGTGAGAAAAGAAGGAGGAACACTTTAGGGGCAAAATAACACATTGTTATCGTTGGAGACCAAATTGTCTTTAATCACATGCGGCCTGAGAATTCGTGTTTGTTCAAATCAAAATGAAGGTCTTCCAATATTATATATTTATCTAACAGTTTCTCAAGACGATGGCGAATATATTAAACGTTTATTACGGATATAGACATAAAATGACTGTAACTGGTTGATGCCAACTGCTAACTGCAGGATAGGCGGGAAATCTCTATAGTGCGCGTACGGAGTCCACCTTTAATCGCACATATAGGTCTATACTGCTCCGTTAGAATCGCAATAATTGCAGTAGTAAATAAACGTTATATATATATATATATAATCTTATGTGTTATAATCACATGTAACTGTAGAGCCCGCGGTGCGAAAAGGTAAAAGCGAAAGAGTGCGGACTGCAACAAAGAGAGGAAGTGAGGGAGGTAACAACCGAAGGGCAGAGAAGAAAGACAACGAGCGAAAGGATACTATGGTGATAGGAGATCCATAGCAAAGATGAAGACTTAATAGGAATGCGGTTCGAAATACGAAAACAAAGAGCTTACCTTCGCCTTCTCCTATTCAGGGAAGAGAAGATAGGTGAAGGAAACTAGAGCGTTGAAAAATTGGGTGGGCAGAAAAATTAATAATTAGACTCGTAGAAAGGAGCAGAGAGAGACAGAGACAGAGAGAGACAGAGCCGAGAGGAGCAAATGAAATGAGGAAACTAGAGAAGAAGAGTTGATTGAGGAGGGGTTCTATCGTCTTACGAACGGCCGGATTGCCTTTCGTGAGATTATTGAGACAATGATCTAAAGCACTTAGCTGGCTTGGGGAGGTCAGATGTTATTCTGCGTGTAACTGGATACGCATCAAACAATTATATTTGTTGTCGAGTCGGCAGCAGAGCAAGCGAGCGTCAGAGGTGGGCTGTTCAATTTATCTTTAAACGTGTGTATCTAAAATGTATATTATAACTTACACCTCTCATTTCGCTCGTTGACTTCGTCTGCATTAAAGTTCCTCTTTTGTTGTTGTTGTTATTACTGCTCCATTTGATGAACAATTACTTGACGAATTCATACACGCTGGACATCTGGATACTGTCGCTGCATTTGCCTAATTTAGGTTCACACCTCAGCTGTATTTACAGTACACATGTACATATACATATACATGTTTATTATATACATACGCATATACAGACGACGACGACGGATGTCGGGGAACTGACATTTGACATAGGCCCACCGAGTGTATATTCGCGCTGCATATGGTTTATCTCGCAGATAATAAATCGAGGCTGTCTATGGGGTCTTTAGTTTATTCGTTCACGTTTCCACCATCTGCGTGTCTTATGAGGCCAGGCTGCAGCTGCAATCAACCACCGGCGTAGACAGAAGTAATGAACCCCGTTAACAGCCCTAACCCAACATAGGAATTCGGCTGCATGGTCCCTAGACGGTCCATGTCATAGTCCCTTAAGAGCAACTTGTGACTTGGGTCGGTTGGTGGGTCGACAGAAGGAATGAAGGAACGAACGAACGAACGAGCGAACGAACGAACGAACGAACAGTTGAAGGAAGGAAGGAAGGAAGGAAGGAAGGAAGGAAGGAAGGAAGGAAGGAAGGAAGGAAGGAAGGAACGAAGGAACGAAGGAACGAAGGAACGAAGGAACGCAGGAACGAAGGAACGAAGGAACGAAGGAACGAAGGAACGAAGGAACGAAGGAACGAAGGAACGAAGGAACGAAGGAACGAAGACAAGAAGAAAGAAGGCAGGATGGATGGATGGATAGATGGATGGAAGATGGTTGTTGGATGGATGGATGCATGGATACTTGGTTGGTTGGATGGATGGATAGAAGAAGAAGAAAAAAGAGAAAGAATAAAAGGAAGAAAAGAAGAAAGGACCGACGAAAGGAATTAAGGAAAAACAAACGACAAAAATAAAGGAAGAAAGGGAAGAAGAACTGCGCATTTTAGTTAAACAGAAAAATAAGTTATCTAATTTTAACTTTAACCAAATTAACTGTTACTGGCATCCTGAGTCTTGAAGACTTTTCTCTACGGAACCATTAGCATTATTAATTATAGTTCCTTCTGCTTCAACCGGTTATCCTGTCACATTTTAAAGAATTTCAGAGTTGAAGAGATTCGTAAAGCTCGTATTATTTAATAAACTTTTCCAAAGAGAGTGAAAGTGCAACTGTTCAGCTGCCTTCACCCAATGCGTTTGTTGCCATTCCGTCAAGAAATCTGCCAACGGGTCAAATCCAATTGCACGCAGCGCCTTCACCTTCCGGAATAGACAAGGTCGCTCGCTTTCATGTCGTTCGCTGAAATTCTGCATCCAAAGCTCTCTCTATGTACCTACAATCCGGCTCGCTTAATTCCTTAGCGCATTACAAGCGACTGCTAATCAACCTCCACCTAAAGAATTCTCAGAGCAGAAATAAGTTGTCTACGGATAATTGCAGGAATAGCATGACTACAACGAATTAGAAAAGGAACAATATGACTTTCCATGGATGGAACTTGGTTTTACAGTTCTGCAAGAAAACACGTTACAATGAAGAAACCGATGAAAATATAGTTATGTGGGAAGAATGCACGACGTCGGATCCAAAACAACAAACTGGATGCAAGATTTGAAGGCAAGAGAAATAAAGGAAGGCAAAGACTCTGCTGCACGGATAGACAATATAAAATTAATGAGAGTAGATCAAGACTACTTTAAGACGAAACCGAAGCAATCGTAATTGTAAGCCCGGGATTTTCACAGCGCCCAGGAAAAGCTAAGTCTCGGGAACCAGCTTATTCACAGGCGCTCAATCAAAACAAAATCGATAGGCAAAAGGTTTTGGTTCCAGGTCAAGATCTAAGAGTCAGGCAGGCAGACAGTCAGGCGGTTATGATGGATGGCGTTTGGAATTGAACCGAAAAGTGAGATAATGAGAAGAGGAAGAATCAGGATAGAATTTGTGGAAAAGGAGTGTTTTCAGTTTTGAGTGAAAGACCAGAGCAGAAATTGCAAGAGGTGAAGTGTTGGTGAATTCGTATAATGGGTCAGGTAATTGTCGTAATTCTTGTGGGAGTTTATTCCAGAGGGGTGGAGCATCTATGGCTATGAAACGATTTCCAAATTTTAAGGATGAGATGACGGGAGGGTGAAGAAGTGTTCGGGCGGAAGAGAAGCTGGATGAAAGGAGTAGTTGCATTGTAACTGACGAAGATCGGAGGGTTGGGAGGTTTGAAGAGTGTTGTATAGGTAAGTGATAGGACTATGTACTCTATTCTTTTAGGTATTTTAAGCCAGTGAAGTGATTTCAGAGCAGGAGTGATGTGATGGTGTTTGGGGGTTCTGGTGACAGTAAGAGCGAAAGTAATGTAATGGATGTGGCAGTGGTATAGATGCAGGTTGAAGTCAAGTATTGCGGATTCTGCGGAGGTCGCGGATATGCATGAAGCAAGAGCGGAAGGGATTGCTGACATGATCAGAAAAATTAAGGTTTTGGTCGCATGTTGTTTCATCCGTTTATCTCATCACTTTCGTGAAAATTGAACATAGAATACTCTGAAGGCTAATTACTCTAATTAATCTTTCTGAAATCTCGCAGATCTCCTCTAATCTTGTATAGACAATCATCGACTTTCCCCACTCATGCAGTATTTCTGCATCCTGTTGAATCTTTGCTATAACAAAGGAACCCGTAGGACCTACAGCCCTAAAATCGTTTATCATAATAGATTCAATAATGCGGTTCTCAATAAATGTCCAAATTATGACTACGCGTGGGTTGCAATGTTTTATGTTCTGATGACATAACCATTTGCAAGATGATAACTAATTGAAGAGAAGTAAAGCTATGGACTAAAATATCATAGTGTCCTACTGTCCTACATGAAAAGGGTTCTTTAACAGCGCCATCTTAATTCTCAACAGGACTCAGCATAAGCCTATAAGGATGCACTGAGCTTATAATAATGCAGTTATCATCTAAGCTAAATTCTGCTCCAGCACCTGTTTAGTTTTCGAATGTTGACCTCACATAGGCTGGTATATGAAGAGAATAGAAGTTTAGCATTTGAACCGCATCTATTACATAGGAATTGGACTAGGGTACAGAGAAATAGAGGAACAGGGAAGACGGCTGAATGCACTGGTGAATGTACAGCAGCGCCCTTTTATTCGACCTCGGTCGTTTTACGGCGCTATATAAATTGTCTTATTATTATTATTATTATTATTATTATTATTATTATTATTATTATTATTATTATTAATGGCAACGTTTGATTCCTTGACCTGGCTATACAAAGGCATAGCGCTAAAGAATAATAAGTTCAGATCGGAAAATGGGGAAATTGTAACTTACCAAGTTCAGCGGATGGATGTTGGTGCCTGTGATGGCGGCGGCGGCGGCGGTGGTAGAACTCGAGATGGTGGCCGAGTTGTTGTTTCCTCCTCCAGGAATCGGAGACGACGTCTGTTGATCGTCGCTGTCCTCAGCCAGCAGCTGACTCAGGTGAGCGATGTAACACGACGCCAGACGAAGAGTATCGAGCTTCGAGAGTTTCGTGTCGGCCGGGACCCAGGGAAGCGACGTCTTCAGCCGAGAGAACGCCTTGCTCAGCACCCTCATCCGCGCCCTCTCCCGCTCGTTCGCCGCGTTTCGCTGCAGTGGAACCTTCTCCACCGCCGCCGCCCCCGCCGACGCCGGTCCTTGGTCCTGCAGAGAACTGCAGACGATATCGTTCGACGCCTGTGCGCTCGTGTCGGCGCCTGTTACCTTTGAGGAGGATCGATCGGAACAATCAGCTGCAGGCGATTTGTCACCTGATGGCGCCACCACATCATTGGACTCGGAATGTTTCCTCTTGCGACCCATCACCATCAGATTAGACGAATCTTCTAAGATTTCTCTGTCTGTCACTCTGTCTCTGTCTCTGTCTGTCTGTCTCTCCCGCGGAATATCTCTCTCGTTTCCCCACCTAAGTCTGTCGCTCGCTCGCTCGCTCGCTCTCTCTATCTGTCTGTCTCTTATCTACCGTCTGCTTTGTTTCTTCGTCAAGATAGAGATGAGCTAACTGAAATGGATGTAGAAAGTAGCAGCATTCAATAATCCTATTGTCTCATCGAAGTATGGTTATCCGAGTTCAGTCCTACCCTTGACAACATCTTCGTCGTCACCAGCATCAGTGTCAACAGCCACCGAATTTGTGATTAAAATCAACGCACGCAGCACAAATTGCCTGCCAAGTGGAGCTAATCCTTCGGACGGGCGATACCTGTTCCTCCTGCTGCTGCTGCTGCTGCTGCTACTTGGTGCTGAAGGTGATGCGTAGGGGTCCTCTGCTGTCTCCCTCGAAACTTCTTACCAACGGGCACCGGCCAAAGCCTTCACACGCAGCCAGCTGCCGACGCATGGCGTCGGACTCCGCCTTTTTCGTTCACAGACACACGTCAATCACAAGCGGCGAACCAATCAGAACGGACAACCGTGACTAAAATTAGCATTACAGCGCTGAAAGAAATTCAACCTGACTGAGGAATCAAAGAAAGAAGAGCAATCCCAAAATCTATCCCTGAGAGAAAGCCATGGGTATGGTGTGTTAGCGACTTCATTGTTTAGCACTGGCATATGAAGGCAGGTGGCTAGCTCTCCGTCTGACTTTTGGATCTTGACCTGGAACCGAACTCTTTTGCCTATCGATTTTGTTTTGACTGAGCGCATGTGAATAAGCTGGTCCCCGCGGCGAGGCTTTCGTTGGGCGCTGTAGAAATCTCGGAATTACGATTACGATTACGATCCCTAGTCTTCTCATCTTCCCACTGACAGTGTACGGTCAGTGCACTAATTGTAGCTTCCTACAACACATTTCAATCCTCCCAATCTTCCTATCTGTGTCATTTATTTACAGTCCAACTGCTCTGCTCAACCAGCTCCTCTTCTGCTGTAACAATTCTCCGCCCTTCCGTCACCTCCTCCTTAAAATTTGGAAATCGCTTCATATCCATAGCTGCCCCACCCCTCTGGACTAGCCTCCCGCCAGAATTACGACAATTAACTAACTCATCTTACGAACTCATCAACACTTCACCTCTTGCAATCCCTGCAATGCATGGTCTTCGCTGAAAACTGAAAACACTCCTGTTCTCATTCTGCCTCTTCTCTTTATCTCATTTTTCGTTTCAAAAACCATCCACCATAACCGCCTGACTGTCTGCCTGCTTGACTCTTGGATCTTGACCCGAAACCCTTTTGCCTATCGAGTATGTTTTGATTGAACGCCTGTGAATAAGCTGGTTCCCGCGACTTAGCTTTTGTTGGGCGCTGTGAAAATCTCGAGCTTACAATTACGATAACCCATCATAAGCACTCACCAATACTTCTTCCCCCGCATTTCAAAACTGAAACACTTAACAAATCATATCCTGATTCCTCCTCTTCCTCGTTTCCTCCTCTTCCTCGTTTCAAAGGAATCAGTAAAGCATTTATTGCATTTAGCATCGAGTCACGCAAGCAAATAAAGAGCAAAATAGATCTAGACGATTCTACAAAAGAAATTTTGCGCTATTAATTCAATGACACTTTTGTTGTTGTTGCTACTGTTGTTGTTGCTATTATTATTGGCATTATTATTATTATTAGTTGTTGTTGTTGCATTATTATTAATTTCTATGTTGTTTATATTATTAATAGGTCTGTCATTACTATTACTTTTTACCAGAGAAAAAATGTTACGGATGCAGAGATACAGATACTGCATCGCTTTTATACAGAGTACGCAAATTACACGTAGGCCTACAGTTAACAGCAGCGCATTATATAGTCAGTTATTAAGCCACCCCAACAAAAGTGCGTCTTAAGCCGCCCTCCAATATCCCAGTGCAATTTGTGTGGGGCTGCAGGAAGGTAGTGCAACCCAACGATTAGACTTTGATTCCATATCGGAACAGAGTTGAAAGGTTTCATGCTGGCTTTTGAAATCATGGCTGATGAAGCTAGAGTACATTCGGACTGGAGCTAAACTGGAATAAAACAAAGATTATAACACAGGGTGTGCCTCTGCATGTTCACACCGCTCTGGGAGCAATGGTGGAGATGGTGGACAGCTTCACGTGCTTATCTTGTTAGCCAGACCGTTGCCAATTATGTGTTCGACTCATAGATCCAGTACGGAAGATTTAGAATCAGTCAGGTCGTGCATCGTCTCTTGGGATAAGGAAATTTGGCACCCGAACACTGATCTCAAAATCACGCCGAAACTTTACAAACTGTATGTTTGGCATGCAGGCTCCGTTGTAGAGAATGATAGAGTGAGATATGGACGTCGAACGACCACCGAAGCCCTAGACAAGAAACTGGATGGAGTCGACATAATATGGTGCCTCAGGAGGATCTTCAAGAGCCATGACATAGACCACGCCACTAACAACCATGGAGAACTGGGCAAGAATGGCAACTACATAACCAAAGATCTTAGAGTTCACTTTGATAGAGCCGTCTCTGCCGTTGTCTGAGAACGCCGACTCTGGTTTTTTCATAAGCAAACGGACATGGAAACATGGAAACATGGAAACATGGAAACATGGAAACATGGACCAACTCCGGCACAGAATAACCCCATGTCGTAAATAAGTATTTCCCAAAAGCCAGATTAAGACGTAGGCCTATGCCACAGGCAGATAAAATTGACAGTGATAGGTGTACACAAGTGAGACGGAAAACATGCAGACGGACACACAGATAAGAACAGGTCGTTGCAGTTAAGGCTTATATGGAATGTTTTAGAAACCGGAGTTACGGTCCGTTTCTCTTCTTCTATCCTATAAAGTATGACATCGGAAGCAAGAGTAGCGCACAGCGTTCGCCGTAAGCATCGTAGGACCATAAACCCTAATCAATGATTAAGAACCGCTTCCAACGAATCGCCGTACCATTCGGACATACTCGAACGATTTCGGGGCTGCACTAGGCCTATACAGAACGGTAGCCCTTTTGAAGAATTAATTAGCCCCGTCCCCACCCGACTGTCCGACCGAGCTTTCCTTCCGCCGACAGTTGCGCCCTGTAAGTGATGACGATGCTCCACCCTCTGTTCCAGGAACAGCTGTTGCTGCTGCTGCTGCTGCGGCGGCGGTCGGGGTAGGACAATCCGTTGACGGCTGTCGCTGTCAGTCATCAGTGCCACGGTCATCATCCGTCGGTGCTGCGAAACCGCGGAGGATAACTCAACCGAAGCTCAGAATTAATCCGCTTCATCAATCACAGATCCTTGATTCTTAATTCGCATCACACGTGTGTGAATCAAAGGTTTGGCGATCAGCGCCTATGAAAAGTTTTTAATTGGCACTGTATAAATATCTAGATCATTCTACCTACCTACCTACCTACCTACCTACCTACCTACCTACCTACCTACCTACCTACCTACCTACCTACCTACCTACCTACCTACCTACCTACCTACCTACCTACCTACCTACCTACCTACCTACCTACCTACCTACCTACCTACCTACCTACCTACCTACCTACCTACCTACCTACCTACCTACCTACCTACCTACCTACCTACCTACCTACCTACCTACCTACCTACCTACCTACCTACCTACCTACCTACCTACCTACCTACCTACCTACCTACCTACCTACCTACCTACCTACCTACCTACCTACCTACCTACCTACCTACCTACCTACCTACCTACCTACCTACCTACCTACCTACCTACCTACCTACCTACCTACCTACCTACCTACCTACCTACCTACCTACCTACCTACCTACCTACCTACATACATACATACATACATACATTCATACATACATACATACATAGCCATCGTAGAAGTCAGTTCGAGCCACTCTCGTCTTCTCTCGAACTACACTAGGTATAAACGACTTGTGCGTAAACTTGTTGCATCTGCCAAATCTACATATTTAACAAATTTAATTGCTGAAAGTTCTGCATCATTTATTTCAAATTGGTGCTTATAGTTTATAAAGCATTGAACTCTGGCCAACCACAATACTAAGTCCTTATTCCTCAGACTTGTCATTATTCAACTAGGTCATCTGATTGTCTTTCTCTGGTCATATCTTGGACTAGAACTGTTCGTTGTGAACGGACGGACGGTTCGAGACCCCATGTCGATCCTGAGGCAGCTTTGGACCAAATAACACGATTTAGCAGATATAAAGACAACATATCAGTAAGTTGTGAATTTGAGAGATCGAGTCCATGCAACGTGTGACTTTGCTCGAAAGCAACTGGTAAAGAAATAGAATCAGCATAAGCAAGACAAAAATCAAATGTTTAAATCCAAGGATGAATTACTTTTTTTGCCAAGGGCTGAGAACAAGCACTTGATGCAATGGGGGGAAGCCCACTTTTGGTATACACTATATATTCATCCATTATACGTAATTTCACCAGTATGTCTTTGAATGTGTTATCACTCCGTTGTCTCTCCGTCTGACTTTTGGATCTTGACCTGGAACCGAACCCTTTTGCCTATCGATTTTGTTTTGACTGAGCGCCTGAGAATAAGATGGTCCCCGCGGCGCGGCTTTTGTTGGGCACTAGAAATCTCGGAATTACGATTGCGATTACATTTCAAATCAACTTTACATAGTCATTGATGACTTCTGGGATTAGTGGGTGCCTTTTTCTAATCTTTTTAAATCTTAACTCTTTTGGTTACACTTCAAGAGTTTGCAAAGTTCTTTCACCTTGAAGTTTGAACTCAAATTTAGTTATGAAATTGGCGAATCCTCTAAAACTGGAAGCATTCGAATGGCAAAAGAACATATTTTAAGTGCTTTTCGCTAGGTGGCAGTCAAATTTACGAGTCTAACACTGTTTTATGCGATGGATTTAACGATTATAATCTTGGACTACATGCAGCGACCGGAACTTTTTGGAATATTTAGGCTGTTCTTATTCCAACGATAGGTCGAGCTTATTCGTTAAATGCGCTGCGTACAAATACATCCGTTTACCTGTACGAGTAATGACCGAGAATTTAAAAGCAATCGCCCGTCTCTCGGTTTTTCCTTCCCTTTTCTCTCAGGTTAAACACGATCCACCCTAACGGCTCCATGTCCCTTCTCTCTCTGGTTTTCTGGCAACCGGACTTGGTTCTTGACATGGCATCTTCGGACAACCCATCTGACTTGACGCAGCGCTCATGAATAAGCTGGTGCTCTGCGCTTAGCTTTTGAGTAGCGCTTTATGTATTTGGAGATTACGATTACAGTTCGTAATCCCAATCGCATCTTAAACTCGAGTTTTCTACAGCACCCAACGAAATGTGAGTCGTAGGAATCAGCTTATTCACAGAGGCTCAGTTAAACAAAATCGATAGGCAAGAAGGGCTCTCAGTTCCAGGTCTTGTGGCACTACTGCTAACCCGCTTTCATCCCTGAAATCGCTTGTCAAGAATCAATTTTTTAATCTTGCATGACTCTATCCCATCTTGGCCCCTTAGCGAACGTGCATCCACGCCTCAGATTCAACTATACTAACCTTGCGCGCGTTATAAGTAGGCCTAATTTTAACAAATAAATAAGTAAATAAATAAATAAATTAATTAAAACGTGCTTTAGAGCAGGCCGGCAAACTAAACCCACCAGCTTAAATGTACCCAATCAAGGTGAGCTTTGTAAACTCAAAATCGAAATTTAGAATGTGAAATCATAAAAGGTGAAGGCTGTAAGATCTAAACCCCGAATAAGGGCTTGGGCTAACGAGATTGAAAAAAGAGACGAAGACCTACCCTATCCTGAATTTTCTTATCAATACTGGAGCCACAGGAAGGTGTGAACATTCCCTAAAGCTCAACAAATGGACTGTCTGTAGTATGAGACAGTTGAGATATTGAAGACCTATACAAGACTTTTCGACCATTGGTTGCAGCATTTGGTCATACTGAGCTCGAGATCGGATCAGGAGGCAATGAATCTAATTATGTTCCATTTGATTTTTGGAGGGACATGCCACCGATTCCTCCTCTAATTCGTTACGGCGAAAGTTACCTACTAAATTTGTAGAGTAACAGCAGGACACGATAAAACTAGAAATCTGGAAAACTAAAAATGGTCATAAAATCTGAAGAACTAAAATAGTCATAACAATTCTCATGGCTAAAAAGGTCATCAAAAATGAAGATGAATTTTCTGTCTACTAAACCCCTAGCTGGTTAAAATTAGTGAGACAGGCATATAGTATTGCCTCAGACAACACCAACACTTGTCCGCTACATCAAGCCAAACTGTTGAGAATGAAGGAACCTTGAAGTTCAATCAGAGGTGTCTTTTAGATCTCTTTTGAAACGGCGCTATATAAATTTCAAGTTACAATAACAATTAAAATCCAAACAAACATTTTAAACGACAAACTGGAAAATTTATGTGTTAGTCATCTATTAGCCGGCCTAGTTAGCCACATCGGTAAGTGCGTACGCCAAGGCGCCTCTGTGCGTGGCGCCCATTCAAACAGGCAGCGCTGGTGAAGGATCTCACCCTATAAATTCATTGCAAAATGAGCAGGGTGGAGGCCATACGGTCGCTATATAAAACCGATACATTTTTGCCTATTAATTTTGTTTTGACTGAGCGACTGTGAATAAGCAGGTACTCGTGACGTGGTTTTTGTTGGGCGCTGTAGAAATCTCGGGATTATGATTACGACCTGGAACCGAACCCTTCTTGTCTATCGATTATTTTGACTGAACGCCTGTGAATAAGTTGGTTCCCGCGACTTAGCTTTTCGAGTGCTATAGAAAGCTCGAGTTTAAGATTACGATTAGGCTACGGTTAGGCTTAGAAGTATCTAATCAATAGTTAGGCCTACGATTTTTCAATCCAGATATCCTCTGATTACATAGATTACTGCCTTTATGCAAGTCAGGTTGTCAACATGTGAATTTTGCACCAAATATTAGATCTTTCAGATATCAGAAAAGAATATAAGTGGTCATGCGTGTTTGAAAACTTATTCAAATCGATAAAAAAGGAGAATATTTTGCGGTTACCGTCGCAGATATGTGCCCTTGCCTTTGGCTTACGTTTAGCGGTTTTTAAAAGATGTGCGCGATGTGGCAATTTGTTTTACGACAACAGTTCTGAGCGCCCAAACGGTTGTAATTTTTCTTGAGGTTTGTTTTTCTGTTTATTTAATAATGATTGTTTAAAATGTCATCGTTCGGAAGTAATGGTGTACAGGTTTTAGTGTTCGGAGCAAAACGGCCTCATTTAAGAACAGAAGTTATGTAGTGTGCTGTCGCTTTGCAGGTAGGCTATAGTCAGTTCCCGCGACTTAGCTTTCGTTGGGCGCTATAGAAATCTCGAGCTTTCTATTACGATAGACGAAACTCTAAGTTTATCTGCTTTGCTAATAAGCGACATTTACCAAGAAGTACACAGAATAAAACACAGTATTTGTCAACATGAAAAGTATTTGAATGTGGACAGAAATTAACATTAGTACTGAGATCCAAAATCCGATTACTTGTTGCGGCGCAGTATTGATGAAACAGTTGCATACAACTCAGTTTGTTTATGCTGCTGCAGTTAATGCGGTTGCGTAACTTTTGTTGGTATGGTTGTTAACCAAATCGCTACATAAATGCGCAGCTGAGCATATACAACAACATGTGCAGACAACTGTTCGCAGATACGAACATAATGACCAGTGCATCCCTAACAATGGCAAACATTTGATGCTGCATTCCGAGTGACTGAATCCCTGGTTCATGTTTGTGCATAAGGTGATATCAGCAAACTGATGAACTGCTAGCAAAACATGATTTTGATGTTAAACAAATTTTATGTCTGTTCATGCAGCTCTGAAGTCCTCTGGCCGTCAATTAAGAGCAGAATTTGTGATATTCAGTACGCAAACAGCAAGACATGGGATTATCTCTCTGTGTTGGCCATCATTATATTGAGCTCAGATGAGTTAGAAGTTATCACATTGTTTGCTTGCTGAGTTTCTTGTGACAAGGTAGTTTGAGATCTACTGCTTTCAGAAGGTGACTTCTAAAATTCATTTCCAGAAGAGGGCATGAACTCTTCTTAAACCAAGTCAGAAGAGTTTTTCATAAGACAACATAGCTTAAATTTGCTTACATTTTTTTATGAACAACAACTGTCATCAGTCTCATTAGAAAATTGCAAAAATTACACCACAGTGATTCTTGAAGCTATCAGGGAATGACTAAGTGGTGATAAAGTTGATTTTATATCTGAAATCACTCTGATTGTATGATGGACATGCTGTGGTGACTCCCTGTCGAGGAAAGAATAGAGTTCAAGATTCTCCTAGTGCAGGCCTTGTTGGTCGGCATGGGACCGGCATACATTTACAAGCTCTGTATTCCAGTCTTGAGCCATCCTAGTCTCAGTCATGATTTTTTGTGTTTTTTGCTTTTGCTTCATTTGTTTAACCTGCCTTTGAATTTGAGCAGAGTGCAGAGTTTGAATAAATTCATGGATTATGTTATAGTTGTGATGATTGGCTGCCATTTTTGGACATGCTAACAAACTTCAATGTCCAATACATATTGCTTGCCTTTGTGCTCCGCTTTATCTAAGGGGGCTTTGCATCCCCCTTTCTTCTATTCCTGGCCGCAGACCACTGCATTCGTCAGTTCAGGGTGATCTTGCCTTCCCTCTAGCACAAACTGCCACCACTCACGCTGCAGCTTTGCTTCTGCTGGCCCTGCTTCTTGGAATGACTTACCTGCCGACCTTCGACTGGAGCTTCTCTCCCTCTCCCCCTCTCTTCCATAAGGTCTTGAAGACTGTATTATTCCTCAGTTCTGGGATGGGCCAAGAGCATCTCTGATGAGGATACCTTGAAGCGGTGCTTTACAAATTTACAATTACGTAATAGTTTAGACTTTACCAAACCTGCATAGATCTCTTTTGACTCAAAAATCATGGATTTTGGTCCTGAAGTGATGAGTAGGAAGAGTAGCAACCTGGGGACAGCAATGGTGTGGTGTGAGTCTGTCCACAAGTGCTGGGCTGGAACTGTCTCCAGGCAGCACAAGTTTGGGAGTGTGAATTTAAGTTGGTTTAACTATCTATCTGGGAATGGCCAGTTACCTCACTTGCCGAAGATAAACAACGTTTTGCCTGGTTAATGCTTAGATATGCGACTATTTGCAAATGCTCAATACATATAAATTTATGTATGTGATCATTTAAGAAAGAGCATCAGAGAACTTGACTGTAAGAGAAATTGATTCATTCCTATTATTTTGAATAACATTTTTTGTAAATTTGTAAACTATATGTGTAAGGGCAGTATTTGAAGTGTCTTGATACATATATACCTGCATTCATGGATTTATATGTCCTTATCTTGTTTCAGATGGAGTCAAATCAATTCCATGTTATGCCAAACCAGAAGCATATTGGATCGTATGTTATCTTTGTCTTCCTTTTTTACACTTGTTACAATTATTTTCATGTATTTGAGTTTTCGTCCATTTGAACCTACTTTGAAACATTACAATGAATGATATAGAAATTGGAAGCAGTTACTTTTGGTGACCAGTTCACGTCATTTTAACCATTGCCATCCTGAGCGTTTAGCATAGTTTTTCATTATTTACAACATAATTTCATTTTCATGGTAAGGATCTATAGTTAGTTAATGTAAATTTTTTAATAGCACAGAAGTGAACTTTAAATCCAGACTACAAGAAAAACGACAGAACAAGAGGTTACTGCCGTTTTCATATGATGCCACTTCTCTTATTTGACAAAGTGAGCTGTAACAGAGTAGATGGTGTTATTTCTGTTACAGACGTACACATAAAGATGTTAAAGAAGGGAAAATAATCAGAATTGATGAAGACGGATTTGAAAATTTCTCTGATTACTGGACTGATCCAGGCAAGCAACAAGCATATTCATGTTTATGTGCTCCCCTTTCTCTGTCATCTGTTCAGCAGTTTTCAGTATCAGTACATTTCCTAACCAGTGTAAGCAAACCATGATATAAATTCTCTTATTGAGGAAATTAGGACTTAATGAGACTGTGATGTGTAAATATTTGACTGAAACAGTCCTTGTGAAAGTGTTTTAAGATATTATGGATGCCGTTGGTGGAGGCAGTGTCACAACACTTGTGATACTGTATTTATCCGCCGCTTTTAACACTTAATCGTGATGTTCTCTTCCACTACCTTCATTGCGGATATATAGCATTATTCTTGCATCAACTTGCTAATTTCTTATTTCGAGGGTCATTTACATTTGGTCATCAGAGGTGGGCAAGGGTGTCCCACAACCCTTGTGGTACATTGTCTTGCAGGGCTGTGTAGTAGGACCAGTGCACATCATACATTACACAGTTGATCTGTTTCAGTTGGTGAACAAGTGTAATCTCAGTGTCAGTTTCTAAGGAGATGATACACAGATTTTTCATTTGTGCTTGTCATTGGTGATAGCTGATCTTGAGCAATATACTGATTCTGTTGCAGAACAGTGAAGAACAAGCAACTTAAGCTCAGTGCAAAAAGACTGATGTCTTGTGGTGTTACAGATACGAGTATAGGAGATTCTTTGCTCCGGTGCTAAACATATTGTGAAGACATATTGCACCATCTATGGGAGTCATCTTTGTGACCTGACTTTTAAATTTTGTCTGGCTAGACGGCCCTTGAACCAACCAGCAGCTGAAAGAAGATGCCCCAGAATTGTTATAGTTGTTGTAAAATGCCCATTTCCAACACTGGCTTTCTGCAAACTTGTTGCAGGGTTAATTTGAGTGGCTTGCTTCTATGTTAAGCAGTTTTAGAATATAGGTTTGAATTGTTGAGCATCATATATATATTTATATATATTTTTATGTGTATATGTGTGTATAGATATGATACCTGTCTTGAACTTTTTTCAGTTTTCTGGCAAGCTGTATCTTATGTTACAATAGCTGAGAGGTGCACTTTGAAACCCGGCAAGAGGAAACATTATGAGCCGTATGCAGAGTGGAGGAGGTGTGTTTTTAGCAAGAATGTCGTAAACATGAGGACATAAAGGATCATGATGGCAGGTCCAGCTGCCATAAGAGTGCCAACATGTGCAGGTCTTGGTATCCTTTACCATTTAACAAATGATTTTATTTTATGCATTATCTTGGATTTAACTTAATTGGGTCATGTGTATGGTATGATTACATTGTAGATACTCCACAGTCACCAGCTTCAGTACACATTAAACCAAGTGTTCATCCTGATAACAGAAAAAATCAAGCCAAAAGTGACCTTGCACTAGTGAGTAACAGATCAAAGAGAATAATTTGGTTAATTTGGCTTAAGAAGAGCAGCTTTTGCCCATTGATGTTACACTGTCAGTGTGACAACCTTTATTTTCTTAATCTTACGTTGATTATCTCTAGCTATCTGCAGTCACAGGCTGCCAGGGTATGCTGCCTTGTGTTTAGGAAAACATGTTATCCATTTGTAAACATGGAAACATTTTACTGATTGCATTGAAAGTTAACTAATTGGATTAAATTGGGGGAAATAGCCAACACATTGAGTTGTATCTTGACACTTAATATAGGATCTTTTAAGTACCTCACAAAAGTGCTGCATATGCTAACGTAACTGATGTTAAAGTTCATTAACCGTTTGCTTACCAAAGGTGCAAAACTGCAACATCAGAAAACTTGCCACCTACAGTCCTACACCACAGGTGCAGCACTGACATATGTGTGCTTAGTAAAGTGATTGAAAGTTAGGGTACCAGCTTTTATTCTATGTTCAACCTCTTCTCACTCACCTCAGTGCCCTCTGGAAAACTGCTATCATCCGAACTGTGAACTGAGTGCAGATGAGACCGTGGTTGCATTCAAAGGCCACACAAAGTGAGTGTATGTATATAAACCAAACAAGCCCCATAAAATATGTTCACTAGGTGGTGTCGAGATGGCTGTTCATATTTATCTCTGGTTGTTTATTTTATTACAAAGTCAAATTAACAAGCGTAACATTGTTTTATGCTATGAATTTAATGACTATAATCTTGAATTATGTGCAGAGACTGAAGCTTTCTGGAGTGTTTGTTCCACTCAGAGTGATCAGTTGAGTTTAATTATTAAATGCACTGCGTACAGCTACACCTGTATATTTTTTCAAATAACGTTTGAGAATTTAAAAGAAAGCGATTGCCCTCGCCCGTCTCTCTACAATTTTTTTCAGATTGTTCTGACTGGGGTTTATACTGGCTGTCTTTTCTCTTTCTGTTTCGTCCCCGGAAGAGATGGTTGTTGAAAGCTTTTCTTGTGGCACTACTGCTAATCATGTCTGGAAACATCAAACTCGACCCTGGACCATCGCATGAATATTAAAGCAAGGCGATGTATCAATCTTCGTTACTGAAGTTCTGAGCCCTAAATGTTCATTGTGCTGTGCATCATGCTGCAGTTATCCACAATGTCATAGACCTGTTTTTCTGTAACTGAGACGTGGATTACATTTGACGCATCGATCTGTACCAGTCAAGGAGTAGAGCCTGATGTTTCTCCATTCTACATGTTTACCAGCATCCTGTTGATGGTGGCCCTGACTGTGGCAGTGATCTTGCAGTCATCCACCATTCCACCATTCCATTCACCATCCATCCTCTGTCCAATTCCTTCTATCATTGTATGAGCTTCGGCTGCCAGTACAAACTGATCGTCTACTTCTCCTGGGGTGATTTTAACTGTCTGGGCAGTGATGAGAATCATATTAATGACACCTTAGAAGACTTAATAACATCATTTGATCTCAAACAGCATGCTTTGACCTCAACACCCTGTGGAAATTTGCTGTATATATTAATTGCTGATGATCCTGTGATGGTTGGAAATGTCCAGGTCGGTGACATGGGCCGTATCTCTGACCACAGTCTCATCACTGCTACAGTAGCAGTGGGTCCATCCAGCCGTCCAGTTGCATTCTCATATCGCCCAATCAAGCAGATTAACGCAGTTGAGTTTGAGCAGCCCTGATAAAGACAACAGTTTTCATAACCAGTCTAGACAGCACATACCACAAATGGGAATCAGTCAGCCTGTTGAAGGTGCTAGTCTTCAGTGATATGCAACCAAATACCACCAATACATGCACAAAGCGCAGGGCAGACTTAAGAAATAATTTGTAAACACACAAAAATGTAGGGTGGCATTGAGTGATGGTAATATGTGAACTTATTAAATAGTGTTATTAAATACTGTTTTCTGTAATTTTATTTTAGGGAAATGAATCTACTGCAACTATGTCTCCATTCACTCCAACTCAAGATGAACTTACCAGTCTGCAGATTAATAGTCTATCAGGCATTTCTAAAGCTTCTGGACAACCGAGTGATGCAAATTCGCTAACTGTTCCTAGTTGTGAAGAAAACATTTTGGCTACTGACAACAGTCATGTAACTAAGGTAAGCATCATGTCCTATAAAACCTTTGTTTCTTTGACAGTTGCCTTCTAACATAAGCCTAAATATTCATTATTATAGTTGTCAGATTATCTATGTGTTCTGTGTGTATATGTATATGTATGTGTATGTGTGTATCTAGATGCTTAGTATAGCACCTTTTATATACCTCTAAAAAGTGCTGCCTAAGCTTGCCTGAATGATGGTGTTGATGCTATCAGTCATTAAGGGCCAAATGTTCATTGGTAAGCAAACAGTGTTCAGAGAGCCCAACAAAAGGCATTCAAAGTTTATGGTTGACAGCATGTTCAGAGTTCCTCAACCACATTGCATCGAGAGTTAGATAACAACAACAGCCAATGAAGTTTGCCTTCCATATGATAGAGGTTGATGAAAAAATCTCTCATGTTGGGAAGAAGCTCATCCATGAAGTTTCAGTTTTTGCAACTTGCTTCCGTCACACCACCTTTTGGTTGAGTTACTCTGCAAAGTGTATCATTTTAAACTTGCAGCTACTTCAGGTTACATTTACTGATATCAGCATACCGAATTAAAATGTTCATTGAAGAATATGCTATTTGCTAGTTTCATTAATTTGTAATTGAGATTGAGATATGTAGATGAAAAAGAATATGTGATGACTTTGAATAGCCTTTAAAAGTTTATGTGAATGCATTCATGCATCAGAAGCAGAACGAAGACTTATTTAATTTTCTTTTAATTTTAATTTTTATTAGTTCTACTATCATTACAGACAGTCGTTGGGAATATCCATCAAGCCGAGTCATATGATGTTGCAACCACATTAGAATTTCCTAAGATGGTGACTGAACACAGGTCAAAGATACCAGAGCGGGTGAAAGGAATAAGAGCAACAATTGTTGAAGCAGATGGTGATGAATCTGATGGGGTGAAGGGAATGAAGTCATCTGATGTTGCCACTACTTCAACATGTGAAAGAAGAGTGGGAATTAGTCAGGATCCACTTTGTACAGAATTACCCAAAGACAGAAGTTATGGTTGTTTTGAGAAATGTCTTGACCAGTCAACTGTAGCTTCAAAGGCCATAATAAATCCTGTTGTTGTTCTGCATGACCTGAGTCCTCGCTGCTCCGTTCTTGCTGGAACTACTGGTTTGACGGTTGTTTCCTTTCCCTTGAACACGAAAGGAGACATTGCAGGGACAATATCGCGACCTACGACTATATTACCTTCTTCTACAGGGGTTCACCAAACTTCACCAGAGATTGTAAAGCCAACAAGGAAAAGGTTTGTTTTGATCTTGGTTAAATTAAAATTATCTGATGGAACCTGCCCTTTTTCTAATGATAGCTAAAATCAATATTTCTATTTATTGAATTATTTGAATTACTTTGAAGCCCTAATAATTATGATAATGAAAAATGATTAAACCCTTTGATCCTCACCATAAAATATAGAATAAATATCTTACACCCACCAGATCAATAATTCCCCAGCTTTTGACAGCATGCAAAATTGTGTGAAAAAGAGTATCAAATATAATTTCTTTACCAACACTAGCTCAATCAGTTGTAAGATAACTGCCAGCTTTCAAACTTTAGTTGAAAATATTGTTGGCCCATTATCCTACAGTTTTCATTTTGTCTAACCATTTGGATAGCTTGACTCTTCTGAAATATGTAAACTGACGTTAATCTGTACTTTTCCAAAACCACTATAACAAAGAAATATTATCAATTTAACCAAATGCATTTGTCCAATTGCATGTAGGAGATGAGCCTTTTACTTAAATTTCTAGAATACCAGGAAGGCAAGGTATATATGGGAAGGAGTGCTTTGATGAAGTTCTTCCTTATAGATGCTATGATTAGACTGAATTCCAGTTGTAATACTTCTATCATCATGCATAAGTAGTATTTGCCCAACAGAAGAACTTCACACATCTCTTGCAATGTTATTTTTGCTTTTATGGATGGTAAATTACATATGGTATTGTTTTGGTTAAATTTTAATTGCATGGGTAAATTATTTTAGTTATTTAATTTTAGATTGACTTATTCACCTGAATCTCCAGTAAGCAGCAACATTTTCCAGGGGACACAGCAGGGGTATGTGCAAAAGAAAATGAAATGCTTTTTGTTAATTGGCAATTGTGCGATTGCATTTTTTTAAGATAAATACAGAAGCAGTGATACTACTACTAATGATAATAATAATCATATTGATTGTTCCTCATCCTTGATGCTACGTGCTTCAGAAACTCTGAACATGCTGTCATTCATCTCTAGTTGGGAACCTGATATAGTTATATGTTTGTATGTGTGTATATGAATATGAATGTAGGCTTGTATGTGGGTGGGTGGCTTGGTGTTCCATTAACTTTCACTGATACAAGAACTAATCTGGCTCAGTTTTGCTTAACTTCTCAGCACCGGCCAGTATCATATCAACTGATGCTGTGGCTTGGCTAAACAGCAATATACCTATGTTTAGGAATATACAAACTATGCAGTAATGCCATGAGTTTTAAGTTATTAATACTTCTGCATGACTGCCTACTGTGTCCAGTCCCATAATGCCATCACCTTTACAGGTACCATTCTGAATTGCCTCCAAAACAGGGACAAGGCCTGATTTTCCAGTGATCAATTTTCCACATTCTCCTGACCTAATTTTCGTTCCTGAGGGATCGTTCTTACTTTGGGTAAATAATAATAATAATGATGGTGATGATGATGATGATGATAAATAAGTATAATATTAGTGCTAGTTAGGTATTGCTTACGGGGAACCATCATGCAAATTTCACTATTCTAAGGGTCATCACTTGTCACTTTTGATCAGTTGATTACTAGTAGTTTTATAGCGCAGTATAGACTGACAAACAAAATGGTACCTCATGTAATGTAGGCTAGAAGTTCATCTTTGAAATCTGGACACAGATTGAGAGCCTCTTCTTGGGAGGCTCTGATGATGACGTGCTGTAAAGTAAGGCAAGAAAAGGGATTATTAAGGCAGGGAACTTCTTTTAACAGAACCAAAGTCTTATGCTAAAATATTTATTAGTTAAATCATAAAATCAATATAATTGACTAATTACTTTCTCCCATATATTTGAAGAATGCATTGATGTTGATTTCATTTCAGCGATGTTGCTCATTCAGAGATAAATGGAATAGTATCTTCAAGTTTATCACCTGCAGACAAAAGAATTGAAACAGATGTTCTGCAGCAGATGGAGACTTTCATGGTGGCAGAAACTAGCAATACTAAGCCGGGAGTGTCAAAAACTTCTGTAGCAAAATATGAAGAGTTTCCTGTAGTGTCAAGACAAAGAAAATCTCATTGTCAGACTGAGATAAAGCCAAAAGATATTACCAATGGTAACAGTCCTTCTAGTGTTACCAATGTAGTTGCATCTGTGGGAAGATCTTTGCATCTAGAAAGTGCACAGAACACTAGACAGTCAGAGACTTTCTCAAATGAAGCCCAGGCAGCTGTTCCTAAGGACAGTGAACGACAAATTCCTGCAGAAAATGAGATTGAAGTTGATAATTTGCAGGACACAGAAATATGTTCAGAGGCTGACAACGAAGCCATTAGAAATGTTCAGCGTTTTGATCTTTTTGAGAAGGCATCTTCATCATTAGTGCCTACCCATGACATGATTAGAGAAGATGATGATTTGGTGGCAGATGGGAAAGAAGGGGAGACTTTGATCTTTCTTCCTTCAAGATCTACAGAGGAAAGAGATCATGGTGATGCTGATGATCGAAACAATGATGATGATGATGATTTTCAAATGGCTCCACTCAGTCAAGTAAAAACAGTCAAACTCAACTACAGTGCGATGGATATAAATGTAGATTCTAAAAAAGTGAAGAAGGCAGCAAAGACTAAGGCAGAAAGTGATTTTATTGTGTTAGTTAGCAACAGCAATTCACCAGACTCAATGGATGTTATTGAGCATACATTGGTTGGTGAGCAAAATGAAATAGCTGCTGGTTCTCAGACAATTCTTGAGAAGCCAGACAGCACCAAGAGCCTCACAGTGCACGAATCCAGTAGCAGAGTAGCCAGAAGTAAAATAAAGAAGGCAAGAAAAGAAGCTTTTATCACTAATGAAGGCAAGAATAAAACATCATCTGATGCTATGAGAAGACAAGGTGGAGCCACGTCTATGGATGTGCCCAAGAATTTACAAAAGAATGGACCAAAACCAAGAATGGGTTACAAAAGGATGAAAGAAATTCAACCGCCAGACATTTTAAGGAAGAGGAGGAAGAGAACACCAAGCAGTGATTGTAATGTCAGTGAACAAGGACAGGAAGATTTGTCGACTGAGGCGATGAATCAGCATTTCAGAAGTAACGTTCCATCTCAGTCAGTCTGTCGGATCAGGCATGTAGAGGCAAGAAAGGAGGAGGATATATCAGATCCTGTCATCATTACCACAGAAAGAAGAAAGTCAGTAATTTCTTCTGAATGTGAAAGAAGCCCAGGTGAAGAAACTGAAGAGGAAAAGGAAGAGCGCAAAATACCAGGGTGCAAAACAAATGCTGTCAGAAAAGCTGGAGACACAATTCAGAAGGGTAGGACGAGCAGAGGAAAGAGCCGTCATTCTTCTAGCAAAAATAATATGATAAAAAGTCTGACCGATTCCTTTAAGAAAAACACTCGGACCAAAGGCAAGAATAGGCGAATTATCCAACCACAAACAATCCAAGAGGGAAGAAGGAAACAAAGCAAAGGCAAGCACAACGAAGATCCTACTGTTTTGGATCCTGTGTCTATTAAAAAGAGCGTGGCAGACAGTGATTATTCAAGCAAAAAGAACACTGTATTAAAAGAAGATCAGGCCAGGGACTCAGAACATTTAATGATCGCCTGTGGTCAAATGGGCAAGGAAACTACTGGTGGAACAGTAGTTTATGATCTGCGGCAGAGCAACATGCTGCACAATGTTTCCAATATTGAACCAGCAAAGACTAATTTAGGCAGCAATCTAATTCAGTATGTCTCAACACCAAAGAATATTAGGCGGTCCAGGAGACGTGCTGCTGCTGTGGCAAAGCAGAGGAGTAGCCTTATGCTGGGTCAAGCAAAGCAGAAGAGGATAAAGTCGGTTTCAAGACAGTCTTTGGTTAGCAAGCAAACTGAAAGGGAAAAGGTTTCACCTTCACTGGAAGACACACCAGGTAAGAATGAAGGTCTGATTTTTGATCACTTATATTAGCACTTGTCATTTATCAGTTTTAATGACAACATGGCATTTCTTAATGTGGCTTAACAACACTTTGAACATTTTGCAAAGTAAATGCACCGTTGTGTAAGACATTATCCTCTTGACAAGCATGATTGTTTAAACCCCAAAGACTTATGCTAGTCTGCTTTGTCCAGTACCCTTTGGGAAGCGGATATTTTTCTTTTAATGATGTAGGGGTTTCTTTAATTCTGTCTGCAGTTATTTCATCAGTAGAATTCTTGGGGTCCCATGGCTTCTCTTCCAGCATCCCAGGATGTTGGAATTTGCTGCTCTCGTGTGTCCACTCTGTCCACTTCAGTTATGCAGCAAACCAGAGCAGTACCAAACTCTGCTTTTTCAGTGGCTGGCCCAAAGTTTGATATTTGCAGCTTATTTCTTCATTTCAGTTTTCTTTTGTATTATCTATACTCCCACAGCTTTCTTTAGCCAAGTTTTGTTGTAAGGATTCTTTCTCATCCTGCAGTTATCACTGTCTGAAATTCTGATACTTTTGATGATACAATCCAACTTTTGGTTATAACCCTGTCTCACATATTCTTGCTTTTGTAATCTCCTTGCTTCTTTGTATCCTGTTCATTCCAAATGTGTGAAAGCTCATCCAGTTCT
Organism: Norana najaformis; assembly: GCA_964023275.1. Lineage (NCBI taxonomy): Eukaryota > Metazoa > Annelida > Clitellata > Crassiclitellata > Hormogastridae > Norana > Norana najaformis. Next base: position 30,028,666 of record OZ029916.1, on the reverse strand, counting down.
TTTTATGTTTTTCTTGCTATCACTATAATTAGTCATCCTAGATAGGTGAAGTGTTTAGTAATTGATTATTTTCTCCTTGAATGCTGATTTAATTGGCCAATAAAAACATGTTATGATCACCTGTTGATGCAATTCCTGGTGTTTGGAGAACGACTATAAACCTGACTGAGCTGTAGCAACAAAACAAAGTTTGTTCTCTTTGTAGACAGAGCTAAAACTTTATGTACATGACATCTTCTCTGCATATTATCCATGAAACATCAACAGATACCTGTCTTTGACAAAAGCTGAAACTAACTGTATTGTACATTTGTACAAAACACTTCTATAAACATACAACCATGAACTGCCCATCCCTGCCTAAACTAAATGATTATCTCATGGTTCACATACCCCATGAGTTCCAAAGAAAATTGGCTGATAATGGGTTTTGTTCATTTCTTTGTGCCATTCAGGCCTCAACTGAGTCCAGTGCTGTAGCTACCTAATGAATGGAGAATTATTTGTGGGTAAAAGCACCAGTAGACTGTTATGTCCCCAAACGTAAAGTATGGCCATGTGCCCCCTGCAGCCACTGTACAACCACAAAATCACTGCACTACTGGAAGGTTTTCAATCCTGCTGATATATGACACCACTGTTTCCACTTACCATCATATGACCTTAAGTGCAGCCTAGTAAACCCACCTACCTGTATAATCTAGTGTCTTAAAAAAATGCTGCTTCCCTTATGTAACCATGGCACATTGAGAAAAATGTGTACTATGATAGATGCAGCTGCCTTTGTTGCATATGTGAAGATCTACCTCAGCTTCTTTCTGGCTGAGAGGTTCTTCTAAAAAGGAAAAGGTAAGGCACCTGTTTGTACACCTCTACAGAAACTCCTCTGAAGCATGGTCCTGATGTGGAAGGGTCATTTTGGCTGACACGACCACAGCAATCCAACAGCAGTCCTAGTCTTGCACATGCCTTCAAAATCTATCTTATGGTTTTTAGCTGTGACATGTGCTATGTACCATGTATCTCTTGTAACGTATGCAGCATTAGCCTTTTTACAACCCACCAGATCCAGACTCAAAACTGTTTAAACTGTGTAAAACTGCTGATCGACTGTAACCTGCCTTCTGGTATCTCCTCTCAGATTTCGATTAATCCGATGGATTATTTACATAGACTAACCATCAGTAGATGCCTTATTTGATATGGTGCAATACACATCTGTAGGTTGGATTAGGTTATCTTACCTTATTTATGGTTTAGTTTTTTCTTTTCTTTTCTGATCCTTACTGTTCCAGTTTGGTTTCTCAGAGTTGCCATTTGGTATGTGCTAACTTTTACCAAGGAATGTAGTCTTATATTTTGAGACTGTTGATATTTTTATTTCTTTTTTTGAAATTTCTATAGCACCACCATCTAAAGCTTAAGTAATTTAATCATGTCATGTGTTACTGAATTGTTCAAAGATCTTTTTTGGTTTGTGTTTTGGTGTGCTGATGATCCAAGGCTGCAGAGCTGGGTTTAAATCTATGTTGTGGTCTATGCATAGCAGTGTAATAACAATGCAGTTACTCATTTCTTACAGAATTGTATTTCAGACATCTTTAAGTAATTGTAGGCAATGACCTGATGCTTGCAGATGCTCAGAATTCATCTGATTTGCACTTGGATGATCCAACTGTCAGAAGAAAGTTCCGGAAGAGCACGACACTTCAAAAGCAGCCATTTGTTTCAGTTCTTAATGGTAAATATCACTGTATTTACCTCTTTTGTTTAAAACAATAGTGGCTATCATAGATTACCTCAAAATGTACCAGTTGGAAAATTGCAGGAAAATATGTGCTAAACAGACCTGAGAACTATTCTATTTTTACTATGGCAGAGTGCGTGCTTGACCCAATTTCAACATTTCTACTTTACAAGTCAGGGATGACCTGCTGCCATTCTTTGTTCAGCTCTGTAGCTCTACCTTGTAGAAAAGATCCTTCCTGCAAGCAGAAATGAGCTTCCATGAGTGCACTTATGGCTGTATTTTGATGGTTTCAGAGGGTTTTTGGGCCATTGTGGCCCATAATGTCCCGCTGCGTTCAGTTCTTGGGCCACTCCTATATGTCCTTTATATTGCAGATTTTATATTGCTATTCTCGACTCCAGAACAAATCCGCTTGCCGAGGAGTTGCGAAATTACAGCTGTGTTCAAGAGGCTGGCTGGTTGATGCTCTTGCATGTCAAACTATTTCAAGCTGAGTTAGATCAGAGTCATATGGAGGGCACTGTGTTCTGATTCTGCAGCAACTTTGGTACACTGCTTTTTCCTGGCTTGTCTAGATCACTGTAGCACTGTCTTCATTGGGCTACCTGTATTCTGAATTAAACAACAGCAGTCCATATCCAACTTTGGTGCCCATTAATTGTCCAGTCTGCCACGTTTTGCACGTGCATAGGAAATGCAGTCAGAAATCAACTTTGCTGCCCATTAATTGTCCAGTCTGCCACGTTTTGCACTCATGCGGGATATTTATATGCAGATGCAGCATGCTCTTCTTCATTAGCTATTGATTGCTGATCACATGTGCTACAGGTGAACAGTTAATAAATGAACCGTGTAGCTCACCAAATTAAGACTTGCACTTTGCAGTTTGATGTGCCTCAAACGCTAATAACATTTTATACTGCATGCTGTGCATTTGTGTTAATCATTTGATTAGGTTATAATGAAATTGTGTTCATTTTGCTTCTTCTGCTTGAATTCTATAATGTAGGTTTTTAAAACCTCTTAAAGCTTTTGTAGATATAACTTAGAACGATTCATTGTTTCCATGTTGATTGCAAAGTATTGGCTTAAGCTGCCAATTTGTAACTATGAAGTTCTTCTCAAAGTTTTGATTGAAATTAACTAATTTTGAGGATTTACTAAGAAGGTAAGAAAAGAGTAAAAATAGTTGACTTTTGTGTAAGTATCTGGTGATTGACAAACATTGGCTTAGAAACTGAATGGAAAAGATTACAGATGGGAAGTTGATCCTAAATTGACTCAGAATACATAAAATGTGGTAACAGTTAAGTTTTTTTCTACACGTTTTTGCTGTTAGATGAACAAAGTAGAAAATGTGTTGAACCAGTGTGCGCAATTAAAAAACATGAATTGATGGAGTTGGAAGTATGCACTAAGTTCTTCTTCTCATGTAGGTGTTGAAAATAAAGACAATTCCCGAATAACTCAACGGAATGTGACCAAAACACCTGAGACCAGACTGTCGGTTGCTAGTCCACTTCATTACTTCGATAGTACTGTCAGTCACAAGAAGTCAGGAAAACAGAAGTTGTGCAAAATTTGTGAGTGTTATTTTACACACAAGTCACCCTCCTATCCATCCTTAACAGACGAGTCATCAAAACTGTTTTTTCACAGTCGATATAATGATGACTATCCATATTCTCGAATTGTTTGTTGATTGCCTTCCAAATTTTATTCCCTGTATGTGTGCCTCTTGCCATCTGAAAACCAGGCTACATTTTCTTGAGATCTGCTGTTTTCAATAAAACAGAGACCATGGTATGTTCCTGAATAAATGAGACACTTGTGGTCAAGGACGTCACAGGATATGCATTGAAACAAGTTGAAACCTTTAAATATCTTGGGTCAATAATGAATGCTAAGGGAGGATGCAAACATGATGTTAAAAACAGGATTAAGACAGCTTGGGAAAAAAATGGAAAGACCTATCAGGTGTATTATGCGACGTCAAAATGCCGGTTCAACTCAAAAGAAAGGTATACAAAACAATGATAAGACCAGTGATGATACACAGAGCAGAAGCCTGGACATTGATGAAAGAGGAGGAGAAGCTGCTGTAGAGAATAGAAATGAGAATGCTGTGATGAATGCTTGAAATCTCACTGAAAGACAAGAAAAGGAATGAGTATATCAGACAGAAATTGGGAGTGGCATGTGTATCTGACAAGTTACGAGAAGCCAGGTTGACATGGTATGGTCATGTGATGAGGAGAAATGAGGAAAGTTGCATTAAAAGAATTATGACAGCAGAGATTTACGGATGACACAGTCGGGGACAACAAACGAAGAGATGGGAAGGCATGATTCAGCAAGACCTAATGCTTCTCGGACTGAAGGAAGAAGTTACTGGACATAGAAACAAATGGAAAAAAGGATCCGTGTGGCTGATTAATTCCAACTAGAAGGAAAGAAGAAGAAGAAGCTTATTCCAGCATTATACATCAGATCGATATTGACAGACAATTTGTGAAGTCCTGCTTGGAGGAATAGCGCTCTATTTTCTTGCAAAATCTGGAGTAGCCATATTGTTGATAACTTAGCAGCTGCAAATGGCCTGCATATGAAAGATTACCAATATTTAATTCAAATATTGGTTTGAAATAGTAGTCTGTCTTTTATTAGTAATTGAAGACAGTACTTACTAACTGTAGCGAATTTTGCTATTAATAAATATGATTTAATTTATAGTGTTTATACTGATCTTTGTTGAAAATAACTTATTCAAAAAATTTGAAATTTTCACAGATAAGGTGCACCTTTCAATAGGACGCATCCCTGGAAGTTCATGTAAAAAAACACGATTTGTATGTAGTCCAGAAAATGTGGTACAAAGTCAGTTTTACAATCTGAAAATGTACATAGCAGCTATTTTCAGCAACATTTTTCTGTTGACAGTTCCACCAGCTGGCAATGATGCCGGGGGTTTTCGTAGGTCTCGAAGAACACGTGTGAAGGCCTTAGACTGGTTTCGTAATGAAAGAATCCACTATGAACGTCGAGAATCAGGTTTGTTATTGTACAAAAATTTCAAGAAATAAAAAGTACCTAATATTGTTTTGAGGTTAAACAAGGTTTCAACTTGTTTAATTTTTTATGTATGCTATGTTTGGTATTTGCGTGTACACGTGCTTTTGTATTTATGATACGAAGATAGAAAATATGTACAGTTAGAGGCATGTGTGCTTTGAATGTTTATAGACAGGACTGTTGCACTGTTCTTTTGTCACACATTTTTGTGTCAGCATACAGACACATTTATATAACGTAGTCATAATCTTAAGTGCACCCTTACGTAGCACCTCTTCATGAAAACTCGTAAGATGTCTTCCAATCTGACAACAGAAGACCCCAATTGAAGACCATGCTAAGTTGACCGTAGTTTTGTGTTTTCGAAAGCACCTGTGAGTTTTCTTGGAGGTGCTATATAAGTATGCACTTATGATTACAGTTACCATTGGAATTACAATGAAGACTAGGTGATATGTGACCCTTATCTTATCTTAGGGCAACCGAGATGACACAATTAATGCCTCATAACATTAACACCTGGTGGCAGTGGATAAATATACGATGCTGTTGTTGCACAGTTAAATGGGTCGTGCATTTCACCTCGTTGGAACATGTGGATATGCCAATGCCCATGGATTACACAGTGCAACACTTTTCAGTTATGCAACATTTCTCTTAAGCACGTTCTAGTTGGACCATCCTTATCTACAGCCCATAGACTTGCCAGGGCCTCTTGTTATGGCATCAGGTGTCAACTGAGGATCATAATCTCAGTTGCACATTTATATAGCATCTCTTCAACAGAAACGTTTCAGAAGCACTTCCAGCTTGATAGAGCAAAACATGATCAGATGGAATGATTTCAACTGCTGATGTTAGACAAATAAAGACTAAGAAGCTGATGTAGCAAGTTAGTATGCAACCTATTATTTTGACAGCCTTCTTTTGCAATGGAAAAACTTTATTTCTATTGAAATGGAGCATTATGGACTTTTTGGTTGTTTGTTTATATGCAAATTTGTGTTTGTTTTGGCAGGATTTGTTGTTGCTGGGATATACAGTCCAAAAATTGAATCAAAATTTGAAGCTGCTGAGAAAGTTGGTATGGTGAATTTTATTTGTTCACGTGCACCTAAATGCTCACTCCTCAGATCTCTCATTTTACCACAAGGTTCTCTGAATGCCTTACTTGTTTCGTCAATGTTCTGGACAAGGGAGATTTTAAGTGGCTGGGCCGGGTTTATAAAATGCATTTTCTCAATCTGTCCTGCTCTGCTGAGTCATTGCTGTCCTTCTGATATTGACTTGCTAACTGCTTCAGCATGCTGATCCTTGTTTGGATATTGCATCTCTAGCTTACCTGACTTGTCATATGGAATTGAGTGGATAGATGTTGTTTAACTTTTGTGCATTATTATAATCGTGCTAGAGAAGTTTTGAGATTATTTCTTGATAAATTGCTGATGTTACCTTTTTCACCCTTTAGAGAACACCACTTCTGTCAGAACTAGCTCACATCTGTTGTCTCTCTCTTTAAATAATCACCCACATTTGGCAGTCTGCCTGCCTCCATCTCCAGAGAAAGAAGAAGAACCAAAATCTGAGAAGAAAATGTATTTTGCTTAAGAGTTCAAAGAGACGGGAAAAGAGTGCTTGACAGTCGATAGAGTTATAAGCCTGTCACAATGTTATACTGGTACAATGGTCTTATAAAATTTTAGACAGGTTACCAGCATCATAATAAAACTTTAATGTTATAATTTTAAAATATTTAATTATTAATAATATAATTACTGCTGTTAACAGTAATAATTTTTTCACTTGACCAGTTATTGGTTTGAAATATGCACACATTCAATGAAAACAAATGAAATAAGAGTTAATATGCAATTTCATTTGCACCAGTTAAGAAGGTGATTTGTAAAGAAAAACTTCCCGAGCAGAAGAGGCACACTGAGAGAAATCTTTCCATTCATGCTGACCTTTCACACTCACTTCTTCCAAGGACTCAGTCAGAAATAAAAGTTGTGAATCCACAAACGCAGGAGGAAGTTTTCGTGGGTAAGATCATCATTCAACATATGTCAGTATTTCTGGTTCTAAGTCCTAAGCATTTACAGTTTTCTTTTATGTGACATGTTGTTACAAATGGCATTATTCAATAATTCATCAAGGTCCTGTTGCTTTTATTTTCAAATCTTCTGCCATCATTGCTTTGCACTGGACATCAGTTGATGGTTGCCCTGAAGTGAAACTGTGGTTGAGAATCATCAGACCAGCACTTTTGAATCCAGCAGCAGTTTCCAACAGAGCATCTCACAGATGTTGTGAAATGCTTCCTCACTTTCAGAAACATAAGCCATAATTTCCTTGGATGATTTGTTTCAATGGCTAACCTTTCAGTTTGATTACCTGTATTGGTGCTTTTCAATTTTTATTTGTCTGTATTGGCAGATAGTGCTGCAGCCACTTTTTGAGGCTCTTACATTTTATTTCAACCTAATTGCATAAATGCAAACCAATACTGTCCTGCACTGGATATTTACCCTTCTACTATCCTGCATTAGTAAAACATACTTTCCCACTGCTGTTTATGACATAGTAAACTACTTATGTCAGTGTGGATGATTTCCAGTTTTACTCCAATCAGATATCATCTATAGGATGTAATGCGTTAAAATAACCACTTTTAGATGCTTTATGATTCAGCATAAAAGTATAGCTGTATGTATCTAGACACCATGTAAGCATTTAATGATGCAAATTTCTAACAGAATGCGTGAAGACGTTGGATCAGGCCAAAATGGTTGGTGTTTCGGGTAAACCACCAACTGACGATGAACCTCTTTTGCTGTGCAAGCCAATTCGTCAAAAGACATTTGCAAGTGGCACTTTAATCATTCGACCTTTGCAAATCAAGAAGATGCAATTCGTCCAGAATGACACCATGGTAAATTTCTGTCCTACTTTACTCTATGCTGTTGCAGTTCATAGTTCTGGACTCTCATTAATTTGGCAGGAGTTGTTGTTCAGTTTTTGTAATCCTAATGAAGCACATCTTGTATAGCACTGCAAAGAAGCATTTCTTTAAGCACATCTTGATGAATCCATGATGAATGGTATATGGTGGTGATAGTGATGCCAGTGGATTGGACATATTCAGGTAGTGAGTGAGTAACTTTTGGACAGAACCTTTTGAGATCCATGAATCCACAAACTGATGGGGGGGTTTAATATTGAGGGTGATTGGGCTGCAATCATCTTGTGTGATTGAGACAGCCATAGTAACATGCTGCTGCATGCCAAAACAGGTGATGAGATGTCACAGCTGTTCGGCCCAAAAGCATCCTGGATCCTGCAGATGGATTTTATGGTCTGTTGTGACCAGTGACATGAGACCTTATACAAGAAGACAAAAGTTTACATACAAACATGATAGCTTAAATTGTTATCGTTTTTGTTATTTTTCAGCTCTTCCACGTCATCCATGGAAAGGTTGAAGTGACGATTCATCAAACAAATTTCGTTGTTGAATCAAGGGACAAGTTTTTTGTACCTGTTGGTAAGCATTTTAGTACCTACTTGGATTATGCACAACCCTTTCAGTTTCAGCTGTCCTGATAATTCCGAGTATTTTGAACTACTCCTACGTGTGTTATGCACTTACGTTTAAAATATTAACTGGTGACGACATCTGGGCTTGTGCATGCAAAATCCAGACATCTTACAGAAAGCCAAAAATTAGCCTTATATGTGTTGTGTTGTTTGAAAAAATTCCAAACTTGATTATAAGGAAATTCCAGCCATATTGTAATTGGAATTTTTACCTACTTTAGATTTAAAACTTCTGAACCAGATAAATTGATATGTTTCAAAGTTGGCAACATGTCTTGGGGTTCTGAGGCAAGATCGATGCTCATTTTAAACAATTCTCATGAATCAATACAGAAAAACTAGTCATTCTTTTAGAATTTTAAGTTATGCTAGCAAGAAGAGCTTTTTGAGGTAAAAAAGGTGCTGCAAAAATACCCAGACATATGCACATAAGTATGTACATACATACATATGTACATGCATGCATATTTACATACTTACATATATACTTGTTTGGTGGGTTTGTCTTTAGCAAGGCCCTAATTGCAAGTTTGTTTTAGAGGCAGATAAGAAAGTTGTATGCTCTTACACTTCAGATGTTCAGATTGTTATGACCGGCTGAGTATATTAAAAAAATGGGTTTGGCAAGTGGGGTGTTGTAAAGAACATGAAACAAACATGATGGCAAAGATTGGAACAGGGAGGAATGAATGAAAATGAAAGCCATATTTATGAATGGAAGGAGATCTTCAAGCTTCAGTAGAAATAGAGCAAGAACAAATATGCCGTAGTTCATTTCACCAGATCTGTGGTCACAAAAATTGTGCAGTTTATGGACTGCAGGTTATAGGGTTAGAACAGTAGAGATATACTGAAACTAGATAAGTCAAAGGTGTGGCAAAAACTGTAAAGAGCTATTTCAAAGAATTTATGATCACTAGTAGTCAAATTTTGCCTGTAGAATGTTTATAATTTGTACCATTTTAAGATGAAAATGAATAAATTGTTTCTTGATCAACAGTTTTGGGGAGGAATCACAGGCATCACATCCAGTTTATGGAGACAATTGGTATATGGTATTATGTGTTATTGTGATTATTCAAAATTGTGTAGTACTTAGATTGATATCAGGCAGATATGTGGCATTACTAAGGAATTTGGTTTGGTTTGAGCGTTCGCCTTGTAACACAGAGTGTGTGGATTCGAACCTCTCCTGAGACAGTTTACTCTGTAGGGCCCTTAAGCAGTCCTTTGTGCATTATTGCTCCTTGATTGATGCATCAGTTGATGCTTAGTCATTAGATAGTGGTGCTTAATAAATGCAGAAATAATTAATTTGGGTATGTGCTTCTGTTTTCAGGTAATTCTTACAGCATACGAAATCTTCGTAATGAAGATGCAGAACTTGACTTTACACAAATTAAAAGCTGAATTGAAAGAATTTGAACCGTAATAATCTTAAAATTTGATTTGTGTTCATAAAAATAGCCCCCAAGGTGAGTTGTCATGTACCAGTTTTCTGCCCTAATGTCCTTGGTTAATGTTTTAGGCTGAGTTCACCTTGAATATTAATACTCAACCTGCTGCTCACCACATCTCTTGGTCTAACTTGAGGCTTTGAAGTTCAATTCCCTTTAACCAGGTCTTTCTCTAAAAGTATAGGCTTATTGGTTAAGGGGTTTTTCTTTCTGAGCAAGTGCACTTGCTTTACTCAATAATGGCTGATGAGGTATGTGTTCATATCTGGTTCAACCAGTTGTCCTGATGGGCGAACCTTATTGGTTATTTGCCCCATACCTTAGCTTTGTGTTCTTGTCCATGTTTATTCCACAGAGTTGATGCTGGCATTGTAAATCACTTCGAAAAACTTAACTTATGCAGATCAGATTTTCCTTGTTGTTTGTGTTCACAGACTGCAGTGCTGTATGTATTTTTTACAACTTTTCTGTATAGCTGTTGATTTTGCTTTTGCAATAACCTTCAGTTCATGTCATTTGCATTATTACAATGGAGCTAAAACCTGTTCACATTAGATTGGATTAGCGGTAGTCTCGTATAGCTGTAGCCACGTAAGCAGTGCTGTGTCGAGCCCAATGTTGATTTGGTTCATATCCCTCACAACTTTGGTCCCACAAGGTCTCTTTGAATTTTAACCAGGTTAGTGTACCAGGTGGCTATTAATAGTTCATCTTCTGGTATCAGTTTAACCACTAATTAATTGATCATTTGCAAAAATCTTAGTTATTAGAGGTTTTATTACTGATTTCTTCACCAACAGTGGCTTTACTGTTGGATATTGGTTGTTGTCAAATTGATGACAGATGACTACTAATCAAATTCTTGACAGGAAGTAAAAGCCTGACTTATTCCCATGAAAATCGCTATTTTTGGGGTATAATGTATGAAGTCCAAAAACTTAAATAAGATAACTTCACTCATTTTCATGATGATGATTTTTCTTCTAAATTTATTATTTGTTTACATTTATCTGTTTATTTTTCAAGATGGCATTTCCAGTCTTCATTGTCATCTTGCGTTCATTGCTGTGAAAAGATTTTTCGCTTGCAAACACGTACCAGTCTGGCACTTAAAAAAGTGTGATTTTTACAGATCAGTTAGCCGAAAGTTCTTTGCTTAGGAAAATCATTAGCTACTGTTGCTTGGATGTAATCTACGAATTCTACAAGTAGTAAAATATGAGAAACATAAAATGTGGCATGCTTACCTTGGTAATTGCTATTAACTGCTGATGTTTATAAGACCAAGACCCGCAGAGCGCATGCAAAGACCTATGAGGCCCACGGGCCAGAACCAACAAGGCCAGTGTGAAAAGAAACTAACGAAAAGTCATGGTTGACTGTTAATATAATTGTTGATTTAAAAAATAAGGGAATAATTAATTTTTAATTCAAATACTAATGATGAAAAAGGAGCCCATGGCCACAGATTGTGAGGCCAGAAGCAAGTGGCAAAGGCCAGATGCCAAGAGGCTGAGGCTGCCAGATTTTGACCTCAAAGCCAAGGTAGCGTCACTGCTTTACTGAGACAGACTTCTTGTAATCCCATTTGCTGAGTAATTAGGTAGTACTAGTGTTATGATGAAAAGTTGCTGTGGCACAATCGTGAAGAACCTACCTTTGAGAAGTTTTTAAAGGCACTGTATATATACTTATAATCTGAGTACATTTGATATTTGATTAGAAAAGTTAAGATCACTTTTCAGCTGTTTGATAATTTGAAGTTCAAAGTTGAAGTGACGGTTAATTTCACGTCCAGTTTATCCGAATCCTTGGGTCCTAGCCCAAAGTATTTCTTCAAATCTGAGTTGAGTCTGTTGACCTGGGTTGCATAACACTGGTCAACATAGAAATCGTTACTGACTGGAAAAGGCCCTAATGTGTAGCATCTTGGTGTGCTGAACACGAATATAACCATAAAAAATTTTTATTGGCTCTCGTTTTGAAAATATTTCATATAGTTCATTTTTTATGTTTCACCATGTAAATTTATGCAGTAGGACTGCGACAATATCCTAAATAAGTCTAGAATGATGTAATATTCCACCTCATTGCATAATCCCATCATGGACACATCATGCACAGTTGATTACGTCATTTTCTGATGCAATGTAAAACTACAGCCAGTCGGCTGCTGACGTAAGATGACGTCAGCAGTGTACTATATAAAGCGAGTCGGAACGGTTGAGCATTTACAATATTACAGACTTTGTGCGAGACAGTTTAAGTTACTGTTTTATAAAACTATTATTACTTTATCCATTTAGATACAATACAGAACAGTAATGCCTCGGAAGTGCGAAAATACTGTGGACAACTTTTGTTACATTTGTGGGGAAGTGACATTTGCCAACCAGAAGAAAAGTATCACTTATCAAGTCAAGAAGGCATATCATGCTTACTTCGAATGCAAGGTTGGTGACCAAGACAAGCCATGGGCCCCGCATATATGCTGTGCTACATGTACAACACAGCTTTCACAGTGGTTGAATGGCAAAAGACCATCAATGCCGTTTGCAGTTCCCATGGTGTGGAGAGAGCAAAGCAACCACGTAGATGACTGTTACTTCTGCTTGGTTCCTCCTCTTTCCGGTGGAATAACGAAGCAAAAGAAGTCGACAATAGTCTACCCAAACATTCCGTCAGCATTGAGACCAGTTCCACATGGTGATGGACTTCCTATTCCAGAACCTCCAGCAGAATATATTTTCCTTGATTCATCTGATGAGGACAAGGGTGAGCCGACATGTTCTTCTCCTGGTCCGTCAGCGTGCAGTGATCCCGATTTTCACTGTGGTGCATCATCAACCCCACACAGAATAACACAGGAAGAACTAAATGACCTTGTTCGTGATTTGGACTTATCCAAAAACAAGGCAGAATTGCTAGGATCAAGACTCCAACAATGGAATCTTCTAGAAGAAGATGTCACAATTACTTCATATAGAAAGCGCCATCAGCAGTTGGAACCTTTCTTTATGAAGGAAGGTAATCTGGTATTCTCTTCCAATATTGACGACCTCATGAATGCCTTACAGATCACTCGTGACCCACAAGAATGGAGACTCTTTGTAGACTCTTCAACACTGAGTCTTAAGGCTGTGCTTTTGCACAATGGAAACCGTCTTCCATCTATTCCATTAGCGCATGCTGTCCACATGAAAGAGACACACGATAACCTAAAACAGCTACTGCATTCCGTTGACTATAACAGGTACAAATGGCACCTGTGTGGTGATTTGAAGGTAGTTGCCATTTTAATGGGACTGCAGCAAGGATATACAAAATATATGTGTTTCTTGTGTGAGTGGGATAGCCGAGCAAGAGAGTTGCACTACGTGCGGAAGGAATGGACTCCCAGACAAAACATGGCAGTTGGACAGAAGAATATCCAGCACCCTGCTCTGGTCGAGGCTCACAAAATCCTACTACCACCCCTTCACATCAAACTAGGTTTGGTGAAGAACTTCGTGAAAGCCATGGACCGCACTTCGCCAGCTTTCCGATACCTGCATGAAAAATTCCCTCGACTCAGCGAAGCAAAGATTAAAGAGGGAGTTTTTGTGGGTCCTCAGATTAGAGAACTCTTCAAAGATGACCGCTTCAACAACTTGCTGGAGGGTGATGCGAAACAAGCATGGAATGCTTTTCGTCTAGTGTCTACAGACTTTCTGGGGAATGTTAGGGCAGAAAACTACAAGGAACTAGTAGAAGACATGCTCAAGCAGTACCAGAAATTTCGCTGCAATATGTCTCTGAAGATGCATTTCCTTCATTCCCATCTGGATTTCTTCCCTGACAACTGTGGTATGGTTAGTGACGAACATGGCGAACGTTTTCATCAAGATATCGCAACAATGGAGCAAAGGTACCAGGGAAAATGGTCCACTACAATGTTGGCTGACTACTGCTGGACACTCCGCAGAGATGCTCCCGAACAGCTGTACAAGAGACAGGCAAAAAAATCTAAGAACTAGTCTATGACCTGGTTTTTACAAATATTAACTGTAAGTGTATCACTATTGGCATGCATTGTGCGATATAAAATTACTTCATTTCAGATTACAAAAAAACTAGAGCCAATTCGGCATTTTCACTGTCATATTCGTGTTCAGCACATACAAATTGATAAGAACTGACTAATTTCATTTCAGTAACATGACTTTTGTAAAAATTTGTTGTCCAGTGCCACCATAGCTATTAGACATTCGCCATTTCTGCTGGTTTTGCATATGCATGTAGACCCCTATACAGAATTTTAAGTGAAATATTGGTGAGCCGTTCCACATAAAACTCGACCAAAGTAAGACGAATTCAGCCGAAAGCGGTTGGACGATATCCAGGCACGAAGCACCTCCGATGTCTGAACTATTTTCTCCACTAAGGAGATGGCCTTCGCAGCTAGGCCATGGACATATGCCTATGCCCGTGTATCATCAGCATGCTGATGTGCAGCAACACTCCTCAAAATGAGGATCATGTCGGTGTTCAAGGTATCTGCAGTGCATGAAGTGGGTAAGCGTCAGTGTTGAAATGTAACGGGACTGGAGATCATCAAGGGTGTAAGATGGTTTGGAAATGCGGAATCTATGTATGAAAGCTTGACGGTCAATGAATCCACTGCTGCTTAATGATTGAGAAAAGAGAAGGACGATGAAAGGCTTAATGTCCAGATCGGCAATGATTAGATAATTAATTTTCTGTGATCTCAAGGACAAAATGAAATAGGTTAGGAGATAATTTTCCTTTGGCCTTTCACTCAAAACTGAAAACATTTCTGTTTCTCTCCGCTCCAGTCCCAAACACAACCCACCGTAGCTACCATGCTGTTTCTGCCTGACTTGGATCTTGACCTGGAACTGAACCCTTTTGCCTATAAATTTTGTTTAGACTGAGTGCTCGTGAATAAGCTGGTCCCCGTGACGTGGCTTTCGTTGGGCGCTGTAGAAATCTTGGGTTTACGATTACGATAAGAGAGGTGGAGGAAGTAAACCTAACGAGAGTGTGGCTCATGGTGTAATTGGTGAAGCTCACATGTTGGCTGAAGTGGAACGATTAAATCTGTCCGTAGCAAGACGGGTCAGATGAGTTAACAATGCGACTGTTGAATTCGTTAGGTGTAGCCCTAGTGGTGTATTCGAAGAGGTGTGGTCATCGCAAGGACGGCGCCTAATTCACAAACTACGAATGCGATTCAGCCGCCGATTGTGTTTGCAGACAGAAGAGAGGCCTACATCATCGAGTTTACTGTGCAGAGAATAACCAGGAAGAACGGGCACGCTAACCATTTCACCTTATTACATTATTTTATACGACATGGAAACACGATTTACTCGATATCGGCATAAATTTGATGCTGACTGCGTAGGCTTATTCAAATTTTGGACTTGGGGATAAAGGCGTCTTCGATTCTTGTATTCCGACTAAAGTGGATCGCAAAAGACGTGCGTGAGACGGATGGCAAGTTTCTTCCTCCTTTCAATCTGCCTCACAGCTTTTCATTCCGCGGAAAGGTGTCCTCCTATCCTTCCTTCTGTTCCTCTTTCCACCTCTGCTTCACAGCTTTCAGTCCATTGGTGGGTGGTGTCCTCCGCTAACGCCTCTTTCCCCTCCTTTTCGTCTCTGTTTCACAGCTTGCTTTCATCCCATGGGGAAGCGTTATCCTCCTTTTCATGTGAGTGTGTGTGTGCGCGCGTGTATAGAAAGAAAGAATTCCGTTGGTGAGTCTATGGATAGTCAACCGTGCAATGTATTTGTATTGAAGAGAAGGAGATTTTAATCCATTTCTGGCACTTACTGGTTTGGCTTTTCTGCTGCGCTTATCCGTTTCTGTTGCCAGTTCATCACTGACAGATTCTGTTTATGACTGACATAGTGTACGACGTGTTGGTTATAAGTCTATCGCTCAGTTTATCTTTGTATTTAGGCGATGTATAAGTATACACAGGGTTTATGTACACGCATATGTAACGATTGTTCTGTCTACAGCGATGTCTGTGTGTTTACGACCCGTACGTGTAGATGTTTTCTGCTAGATTTAACTTCATTTGGCACCGATGATTGTGAGTACATGTGTAGGTCCATTTCGTTGAACCCTGCCTGCAATCGCCATTAACAGAGTCTATTTTCACAATGGGTCCATTGCGTTCCTATTCGCATTCACAGCGCTGCTATTATTACGCCTGCATTTGGGACTTGTGTAAATATTTGATCAGCTAGACTCAATTACCAAAGCCTCAAATATCGTCGTCGTCGTCGTCGTGTAAGACGCCGCCTTCTTCAACGCTTCGATGTCTTCCGTCTCCTTATTCGTTCGTCGCTTCTTTGACGAAGACGCGGCTCCGAGCGGACGGCTTCTCTTGAGGCCAATTGCTTTTGCTGCGCTGTCGTCTGTTTTCATAGGCGGCTGTAACCGCGATTGGTTATCGCCCGATAAACATGTGGGGCTAAACAATTCAACCACTTCACTGTCGTCGTCTCCACACACACGTAGCAGGCGCGACAGTGTAGCTGTTTGCCCTATCTAAACACGTTCACGTTTACATTCTGCTTATTCAGCACGTTTTACACACATCTCTCCGCCCGGTGCATCGTGGCTAATTATCTACCCCTAATCTCTAGCATAACGACCAATAAAATTTCACGTGGCATGGAATATATCTATATATCAATATATATTACTGAAAATGTAAAGATTAGCTTTATGTAGGCCTGTTCGTGTAAAGTGGTCGAGCGCTAGCCTTGTTCTGTAAGGGTAATGGAGTTCGAGTCGATATACTGAACAGACGCTGGGTAGCCTAACTCAAGGAGGTCTAGGTAACTAGAATCTGGAGGTAATTGCCAGCTCCCCTTTTCAGTTGGGGTCCTACTGTTGCAGTCACAAACAATGCTAGTGACGATATTTGCTGCGGTCGGTTATCAAAACAACGAAGGCTCTACGCAGATTTTGTTCGGAACTCTTTAAAAACCTTCGAGTATTGTAGCGTTTCTGTACCTGAAACACTTCATTCAAATGCTTGTCTTCTCTGGTGAACAGCATTTTCACATGTGTGGTTGATAATCGATAGACCTATGCACCCTGCGTAGGTCAACATGCAAAAATTGGAGACCTGGGCACTTTTCAAATATGTTAGAATGTTTGAAAACGAAAGTGATACAAATTTCGTCTAACACACGCTTTCTTACATTATTCGGATCTGGATAGATTTTGTGTAGGCATGACTGTGTGTGTCATCATTTATAGGTTCTGAAAACGGCCCACCGTGGGTTCTGGCCAAATCCTCAATCTAATACAAGAGGAATGCCTTAAGCAAGAAACTGACCGTGTAATTTGGTCGGTTCGTTCTCTGATCAATAGACGATGAGATCGGTCCATCTGTAATCGTTTAGTGCAAGTCCGTTCTCTGTCGAAAGTTCTACTTTGATTGCATAATAAGAAGAAATCGAATGTTTCCGAAAGGAATCTTTTTCTGCCCCAAAAGAAACACAGAATACGTTCATGTATGTAGACCAAACAATTTCCTTTTGTGATGCCCACAAGTGAGCTGCCTCTCCATGGATAGCATCGACTTCTTTTCAGTCTGATTGCATTATCTCTGCGATCCTTTGTGTCCACCGACCGACGTCGCTTATTCGCTGATTCGCTTGTCTCCGTTGGTTGCTTTCGACTCCGATTCTTCTGTCGAAGGCCGGATTTTATCCTTCCTGCAAACAGTTTCTCGCCAGACAAATTAAGTTACGAGTGGATAGCTGTATGCAGCAGAGGAAGATACAGAGGTATGTTGCACTTGTAAGACAGCAGCGACAGGAAAAGGAGAATAATGCCCTGAAGCTGTCGATCGAGCCAAGTGTCTGGTAACTTGGTTTGTGGCGGTCAACGTGCTGAGACTCGGCTGAAGGACTCTCTAACCTGGTTGCAGGAAGCTGATTGTCGTACGCAATGTGTGGAGGGACGGAGCCATCGCCTGCCATGCAGAGAGAGAGAGAGAGAGCGACAGGAAGAAGTGCGAAGGAAACAAATTTCCCCGCCAGTAGCTGGATTCAAGACAGAAGCAGCAGCGATAAGTGACTGGCAAAACGTCTAGGCCTACTGGTCGATCAAGAGGCGCTGTTCGTGGTCGACTAAGATTGTCCGTCGTCGTCGTTTGGAACGTTGCCGACGAGAAGAGACATTGATGCCTGTAGTAGAACGTGTGAAGACTGGAGGCCCCTCTCCCTTCTCTACGCGCGGTTTTGTGGTCCGGTGTGTAATTATCAAAATAGGTGATTACTGTTAGAGACGGCCACGTAAGCTGCCGTGAATAAGTGAGTGTGAAATAGACAGACAGACAGACAGACAGACAGACAGACAGACAGACAGACAGACAGACAGACAGAAGATAGAACGAGAGTAAGGTCGACCGATGGATGGATAAACGCAGTCTGAAGCTGTCGTGACGACCTATTAAAGCTGAACGGGGAACCAATGTCAGCTGCATTAAACCGCACAAGACGAGATCACTGATATTAATGGACACAGACAAACAGACAAAGCGACATCTTTAGCCCCCATATAGGGGCGAACAATAGGGCAGAGTGCGTGATTTGGGTGAGCAGATTTTCTCTATGCGCCCAGGAGACCGGAAGTCTCAATTGTGCGCATGACTCGGCCGACTTGGCTGAGAAGATCATCACAGGACGACGAAGTGTTCAATCAGCAGGAAAGCGTTAAAGAGGATAAGCCGCGTCGCTTTGTGCATCGAGGAGACTGCTTCTGCTTATGTAGCATAAGCGTATAGGCTACTGCAGCGACCTATGCATGGAGTCAGAAACGCCTCCTGTTTCTTTCTTATATAGACAATTCGACGGGTCGACGAATTTTTTTATCGCAACCGCATCTGAAGAGAAAGTCGTTCAGTTTTCAAGACGCTCAGTTTTTATTTCTGAACGTGTATTCTCATTGCAAGCTCAGTTCATTGCAATCTTAAAACAAGTGCGACAGCATATAACCAGGCTTCAGCGTCAGGATAGACCCTAATAATTATAACTCACCTCTCTACACACCTCTTTGGCTGATGTCGTCAATAAGAATGTAAATCTGAAGATTCAAAAGTTAGTCGAATGAGATTTTTATACTGAATCACGTGATTCGTGATTTTAAGGTGTGTTGTGATAGACACAACAGCAGCCAACACAGCCGTGGACATGCATGCGCAAACCATTCATCAGTGGCAGATGCATAGGGCTTACGTGAACATAGACTGTATATACTTGTATACTTTTTCTTGGCAATTAAGCATCATTCGCCGGTTGAGCCGTCATTGATAACGACACCTAACACTATTTAAGATAACGACGAGCGCCTTCAAGAGGGTTTTATTAGCTGTTGCACACCCGGATTCATACACACATATTACATAGACACATGCAGGCATGCATGTATACGTACATATACACATAGGCGTATATGCATATACGCATGCATACATACATGCACGCAAACACAAATACATACATATAACGTACATACATGAATGCATGCATACATACATACATACATATATGTATAGCTCGAATGACGACAATCGAACACAAACCACCTGACAAACTGTCATCATTGTCGATTATTTATCCACAGCTTTAAAGCTGTAGACGACGCATGCGCCGAAGAAGATCTGAGGTTGGCTGCAGGTGACACTGAACTCTCATGTTACTCGAGATGAATAATGGATGTTAACATCAGAAATGAAGCCAAGAAAACTGCTGCTGCAGCCAATCATCATCATCATGCCATTGCTTAGCCTGTAGTGCTACACACGACCTGTTTACCTGTGTCGCCGTTCTTCAGGTTTCCGTAGAACTGATGACGTCACTCTGAGCAACCATCAAGACCACATATTTGTCGACGATCTTCCCAAATGCCTGCTGCCCAGACATCTACAACACGGCTTCTTCTCTTTTGCCTGCAGGTGCTAGCGATTATAAAGAGCTACTTGAAATGCAGACATTTTCAAGTCTCATGATGTCAGCCGAACATTCTTCTTACATGCACAAATCCTATACTGATTCCTCCTCTCGCCATACATCTATCTTACCGCACCGATTCTAAACACCATCCACCTTATCCGTCTGTATGACTGTCTGCCTGTTTGACCCTTGGATCTTGACCTGGAACCGAACGAACCGAACCTGACTCTTCCCACCTATCGATTATGTTTTTACTGAACGCCTTGAATTAGCTGGTTCCCGCAACTTGGCTTTCTTTGGGTGCTGTAGAAAACTAAAGTTTACGTTTACGATTACGATATCCTTGACAGCAAGCACAGCGATAGATCTGTTTGTTCATTTCAGGGGGCCTTTCCTCTCTCCGGCTAAAGTAGGACTGTGCATGGATACGTTTTACTATCATCTTATCTCGATGATTCGATTCATTCTTTCCCAGTCCACGAACTGCTTAACTCGCCACTGTCTGAAACCCCCTCTCCATCACGATGCAATCCTTCGGATTCAGCATCCTCTGACCGCCGATTTTCAAAGAGCCGTAGTGGGTAATTAATTATCATGCATGCTATCATCTTCTTCAACAGTTGGAAGGGCAGAGACTGACAACCCAATTCTTCGCACCGATTTTCCTCGCGAAGATTGTTAACGGTCATATCCTGCAGGTTCAGCAAAACTGTCAAGATTTTTTACTTTTCCTGACTAAGAGGCTTGAAGCTATCAATTTCTTCCATTTGGACGGCGACATGACGTCGAGTGCCACCGAACTTTCTCTCTAACCTTTCCTTAGCTGCCTCGCTGATCGCTTTGGAGTGACCCAACTTTTCAACAGGTTCCAGTAGTTCACCCAGTATCTATTGGCGAAACTGCAGAAGCCTATCTTCCGAAGCAGTCGCCGCTTTATCGATGCAGGTCTTGACGGCTGCTTTCCAGCTTTCGTAGGTCAGCTTACCACCGTTGAAAATAGGAATAAAGAACCGACGCCTTGGAATCTTGTCCGATATCACTTTCCGTCAGCTGGTGTTTGAGTGAAAGGACGATTCCATTCAGCCGTTTCATGATTGTCTTTCTGTAGCTTAGAACTGGGAATAAATGCATTAGTTACTCACTTACTTACTTACATCATAATACGGGAGAAACACCGACTCACCCGGAATCAACTGTTTCGAGACCCTGATCAGTTTCATCGCGCCTTTCCTGAGCTGACGATTTGAGTTCGAAGCCACTTCTTCATCCGAGGCCATACTTCCTGCATCACTTCGATTCTGTTCGTAAGTTTGATGAACCTTAGGCCTATTTACAGCATCTGAAAACTCATGATTCAGCTTCTTAATTTCATCTGTTGTTCTATCGACCTAAATATTTATATTTATATACGATTCCAACAGATCTTCCGTCATCCTAATTACTTGACCTGCGACCTCTGATTACTTGTCACGCAAAATCTTAATATCAAGTCGGTGACTTTGCATTTCTCTGTCTAGTGCTGCCAGCAGCTTATTTCAAACACGAGTAAATTCAGATTTACGATTCGTCTTTCTGCGCCTTAGTTCAACCAGATCGCCAGGCGACTCCTCTTTCTTTTCTGCCACTCTCTCCATTGCCGAAGAAACAGGCCAAACGACGAAGAAACTGACAAACTTCACAAAAACATCGACGAATTGGCTATGTCTACGTGCAAACAACGGCGAAGCATTCGAAGAGGCGTGCAAGGCTGCGTGGGAATTGGATTAAGAGACGGACAACGAAGTGCACGATGAACGCTGAATTCAGATGAGAACGAATATTCTAGAGACCGGTAGAACCAAAGCTCAGCCACAAAAATTGTTTTGTTTCCGGCCCAACTGACGAACCAGTTCTATTGTTGAACTGTTCCAAACACTTAATCTGATTTCAAAGTGAATAACTGAGCTGTGACACAAGCCCAACTATAACTAAATGAAAACTTATCATACAAGACAATCCTTAATTATTATAATTTGTATATAATTATAATGATAATGATAATTATATAATAAGAATTATTAGTAGTATTTAATAATAATAATAATTATTATTTTTGTTTTATTATTATTATAATTATATAAAAATAATAATTATTATTTATTTGTTTTATGCCCGAGGTACTTATGATCCCTCGGGACTTATAAAAAAGGCTCCGGAGAAATAAAATATCTGGGTTCGCTAAATTATTAATATTATACTTTATTTAATACTACTACGAATAATAACAGTAATACTAATAATAATTTTTATAATTATTATAATCAAATAAAAATTATTATTTAATTATGAATTATATATAATCAGAAATTTAGATATATACATTTATATATTATTTAATAATTATCAATTATAAAAATTACTATTATTCTTACATAATAATAATAATAATAATATAAAAAATATAATAATAATGATAATAATAATAATGACATTAATAAATATGAATAATTATTATTACTATTATTATATACTTATTTTTTATATATTTTTATATAATTATTATATTATAATAATCATCATTATTATTTATAAATAATACATATGTAATAATAGTAGTAATAGTACTAATAATAGTAATAGTAATAATAATAATAATATTATTATTATTATTATTATTATTATTTATTATAATTATTATCATCATCATCATATAATTAATGTTAATATCATATTAATTATATAATAATAATAATTTTTTGTTTTATTATTTTTTTAATATTAAAATCATATAATAACAATAATAATGTTATATGATAATAATAATATTAGTTATTATTATTATATAACAGTATTGTTGTTATTATATGATTTTAATAAAAAATAATAATTGACAAGTAGCCGCCGTTCTAGATGTTTTACCTCTTCTCCAATAAGTTTTTAATACGAGGCCTGATTTTCCAGAGACCCTTTACCCTTTATAGTAGCTCCTCGCGTCATGTTTTGTTCCTGAGTGATTACACTTACCTCGGGTAAAAAATAAATAAAAAATAATAATGCTGTACAAAGTTTTTGTTCGTGATGGATCATAGGGCCTATATACATGGGGTAAATATAAATTGTATTGTATTACTGTAAAAATTTTAATGTATTATATGTTTGTTGTTATTATAAAATAACGTAAAAGCTTAATAATACAGGTAACAGGAATGGAAATTGAAAAGGTGTAGCCTCTATCGTAAGGAATGGATCGATACCGGCACTTTGCCAGAGCACATTAAAGACGCTGAGTAAACTCCAGAATAAACTCAAACAGTTCTTGTAACTTTTAATAATAGCTTATACTGCGATGTTCATGTTGGTGATCAAGGCTGTAGGCCGGGTCGTTGTTAGGGCGGGGGCGAACGGACCAAGCCAGAGCGTTTCGTGTCGGCTCTTGGCTCCGCCCCTGCACCGCCCACACGGAGGCCATCGATTTTGATGTATTTTAGGGACAAATCTGAACATCTGAGAGCAAGTACTATGTGCATCTGACTAACTAATCATTTCTACGATTTATTCATTTCTGTATGAAAAATTATACACTACATGGAGATCAGCTGAAATTTGGCGCCTGTGAATAAGCTGGTTCCCGCGACTTAGCTTTCGTTGGGCGCTGTAGAAATCTCGAGATTACGATTACCCACATAATGATGCCCTTTACTATCTCCGCAACTGTCTCGTCCTCTATCTTGTCGGTCCCTCAGCTGTTCTAGCCCTGCGCTCTTACTTTGGGGTTTGAGGTCAAACTCCATTGTCAGTCTTGGAGGCTATAGACTCAATGCCTCTGAGTGATTCTATACTCGCTTTCCCAGCCAAAGAAATTTCTAGAATGGTATTATTCTTCTCTAGAGAGCATGCAAGAATTCAGCAACATATTAAATTCAAAGTTCTTTCACGAACCTATGACTCAGTATTCTCATCCCACTCATTTTTGTAAACTCTTCACCTACCAATCACTCCATCTATGGCGCTTTAGACGAGGTAACTCTCTTATCTCATTCTTACCCGCCACAAGTCACCATTCATCTCAACCTATCTATTTCCATACTGTAGTTCGCCTCTGCAAAGAGCTCCAACCTGAATTTCTCTTATCCTCCACCACACCTGTCAGTCACCCAGTCTCAGTTACATCGAGTTCCTCTGTCTTTCACACCTCAGGCGTTCAACTCAAAACTGAAGTCCCGCCACTTTAGGAAATCCTACCCTGGTCCATCTAATCCGCCGCCTTCCCACTTCTCTCAACTCAAACATAACCTACCGTAACAGCTCCTCTCCACCCTTCCCTCTCTGATCTTCTGGCAACCGGATCTTGTGCTTCATATACGGTATCTCTCGTCAACCTCTCTGCATGACTTGACGCAGCGCTCGTGAATAAGCTACTGTCCTGTGCCGTAGCTTTCAATTAGCTATAGACGTTTTACGATTACGATTAATGATGATGATGATGATGAAGAAGAAGAAGAAGAAGAAGAATTATCATTATTATCATTATTATCGTTATTGACGTTGTTATTATTATTATTGTTGTTGTTGTTGTTGATGTTGTTGTTATTGTTATTTTAATTTTGTTATTAATGTTGTGCATAATCTAACACTAGGGCCTATAGGTCTGTGAAGTCCTACTTCTATATGTTTTAATTTCATGTATCTGCAGATGTTAAATAGAATGCCAATGACTGACTAAGCCAAAGAAATATTTTGCTAAACTTCATAATAAAAAGACATGCTAATTAAGCGTTTATAGTCATTATATCAATTACTCGACGCCGCAGACGTCATCTGATCGAATCCCTCCCTAGTCAGTCGGCCAAAGAAGGCGCTCCTCCCGTTTTCGCGAGAACCCACTGTGAACATCAACCGACTTCGAGGGCGCAGTGGCCCAACGAACAGGCACCCTCCCCGTTTAGGAGCACCTTGTGAACAGTAACAGTTACCGACGATCACTGACCGCGTCTCCGCTTCAGCAGCGCCTCAACCACTTCTACCATTGGTCAAGGTCCTTCTACTTAGAGGATGCTGGTCTTTGGTCCTTGTCTTTACCAGATGTTGGTCTTTAGTCCTTGTCTTTAGCGGATGCAGTGCCAGTTGTTCGCCTGGAAGAGGACGGCTGCAGTTGATGGCGAAGCAGTCGGCAGCAGAGGAATTAATCCGGTCGACATGGACTGGTGATGTCTGTATTTGATGCCAGGGTCCTGTTGGTGACTGTAGGCGACTGGACGAACGGTTCCAGCCGGACTACATGAAGCAGCACTAGGACCAATCGACAGTCCACCTCCGGCGGCATAAGCACCACCACCCGCCGCCGTCGCGGCCGCCGCAGCTGCTGCTGATGCTGGTGAGACGTAAGAACCGCATCGAATCGAGTCGTGTAGATGGTAGCCAGGTAGAGATGAACGCGGAGGAGAAGCAGAGGGGACGAGGGCGCCTGTCTCACCCATCAGTCCGCCTTCTCCTCTGCATCGTGTCGGGATTTCGGAGAAGGAATTATTGTAGCCAGACCGAGGATCAGAGCAGAATTTCACGTAAGAAGACGACGGAAGAGGAGGAGGAGCAGGAGGAGGACATTGACTGGGTTCCTGGAGCGGATGCCTTTGAGAAGCCGAGTGGGAACAAGTGGATTCTGAAGGGGTTGTCTGCGTTCGGCAACTTCCTATGAGACTATCAATGGAAAACTTATGCTGAGCAGGATGCTGCGCATGCGCTTCGGCTGCTGAGCGACAGGAGGAGGAGGATAAAGATGATGAGGATGAGGCGGCAGGTGCAGATGCCGAGTGGTTGGCTACAGCTGTCGATGGACAATCAGGTCCTATTCTACCTTCATCATCTGCAGTTCTAAAGCCATAAGCTGACAGCGACGACGACGAAGACGACGACGACGACGATGATCGTGATGATGATGGTGGTGGTGGTGCATTGGCTTTAGTCGTCGTCGTCGTTCGATAGTGTTGCAGCTGCTGCTGTTGGTGATGATGATGATGAAGAGGATGCGGATGAGGAAAGAGCGCATCCTGCAAAGCCAGTGATGTTGGTGCCACGGCATCACGAGGCCCTGAGGAGCAACCGTTGTTCGAGTTCATCATCATCATCCTCATCATAGTCGTCGTCATCATCGCTGCTGCACCGTCTCTCCTGTCTCGGTTCGCCTGAAACTGCAGCTGCGCATCAGAAGCCGCCATTGGACGTTGAGGCGGCGGCGGAAGGCCGGGAACGAGCAAATGATGGTGATGGTTGACTACTGATCGGTTGGCTATTGGCGCAGGAGGAGGCGGCGGCGGAGGAGGAGGGTAGTAGGTTCTGAAGCAGGTTGACGACGGGTGGATGACGCCGGCTGCTGCGGCTGCTGCTACGTATGCTGCCATTGGAGACGAATGACGTTGACTCGTGCTACTGTAGAGACTCATGGCCGCCGCTGCTGCTGCTGCTGCGTTGGAATCCCCGGCTGCTGCGGCCGCCTGTTGGAGCATCAGGACAGCAGCCGCCGCCTGCTGGAGCATGTCCCCGCCGCCGGGGGCTCCTGGTGGGACTCCTCCATGGCCCCCGCCGCCGAGCAGACTGAGGCGCTTGAATCGCTTGCGTCGGCGGAGGAAGCTGCCGTTGTCGAACATGTCCTCGGAGGCCGGGTCGAGGGTCCAGTAGTTGCCTTTGCCCGGGTTGCCTGGCTCGCGAGGTATCTTAACGAAGCAGTCGTTGAGGGACAGGTTGTGCCGGATGCTGTTCTGCCAGGCGGGAAATCGTTCTCTGTAGTAGGGAAACCGGTTCATGATGAACTCGCAGATGCCGCTCAGCGTTAGGCGCTTGTGCGGTGACTGCAGAATGGCCATCGTGATCAGAGCAATGTACGAGTACGGGGGCTTGACGAGGCTGCGCTGCTGCTGCTGCTGCTGCTTGCCGCTCGACGAATCGCTACCTCTCGATGACGTCGTCAACTGACTCGCGTCATTGCGTGGTGACTCCTCGACGTCATCAGTGACGCTACAGTCCATATCGTCGTCGTCATCATCATCACTGGAGCAGAACAAGTGCGTCGTCTTTGGCTGTGCTTCAGTCGGATTTCCTTCGTCGATGGCGCAGTTCGGCGAGAGGTGAGATGGAGATAACGTCGTCGGTGATGATGATAATGACGACGGAGATGATGATGATGAGACATCACCAGACAACGCCACGTCGACTGCATTAGAATGATGACGGCGATGATGAAGGAGAGGAGGAGGAGGAGTTGGAGGGGAAGAGGATGGAGAGACAGATTGATTGGAGTCAGCGGAACAGCAGCTGCTGCGCTTCAGCGCCGTCTTCTGTCGGCAGCAGAGACCGCGCGTCGTCGCTAGGTCGTCCTTCATGGCATCCAGTCCATCATCATCCGTACGACGACGACTCTGGCAGTTGGTCACATCATCTTGGCATCGAATCAGTCCGTCTGACGATGTCTTCAGTTCACCTGCAATCAGCTTCCGCCTCTGCTCCTCCTCCTTGTCATCCACCTCCGAATTACACACTCCGACGGCAAACGAGTGATGCTGCTGCTGCTGCTGTTGCTGCTGAAGCTGTTTCTGATGCTGACGATGATGCAAAGATCTTTCGTACGATGGGGGCGACTGGTATAATGATTCGAAGTTTCGGAATGCAGATGGAGTTGATGAGAAAGGAAGGTGCAGTGACTGACTGCGTTCCCCTGTCGTTTCCATAGTAAACGGAAATGTGTCAAAAGATGATGATGCTATAGATACAGATGGGGTTGTGTAGAGAATCGCCACAGAGCAGAGCGACAGACGCGTGGCCTACCTGCACGTTGTCTCCAGATCAGCTTAAGAAGTCTCTCTTGTCCAAAGTACCACACCTACTCCAAGTATTCAAAGTACCTCAATTACGGTCGGTCTATCCCAAGAGGCGCTTCAGTTTATTTCCGTTCAGCGTACAGTAGTTCAATCGAACGGATTCCTGTCGGCCGATGATGTAACCGCAGATGCCGTAGACATGATCGTTCGAGTTACGGCAAAACAATTCCACTCTGTTACTAAGACATTCCTCCCCAGATCACAAATCCACTGGAGGCACGGAAGTACGGACGGACGCACAGACGTTTCTCTAAGCACAGCGTTTCTCAGCGTTTCTTAAGCCGAACGTCGTCAACTTAGCGCCGTCACTATTCGATCTCCGCCGTTGCCCATGACGCGTTCGGCTCTCGTAGGCAGGCAAGGTTTCCACGGCTATCTCCCATTGGTCAGATCTGCCTGTCAATCAGCGGCGGCTCCGCGTCGTTCCAGCACCGTAAGGCGTCGCTGTGCCGAGAGCGAGCCGTAGCCAATCCGGCGAAAGTCGTACGGTAGCGATCGATTGTCGTTGAACAGACTCCGCCCACCTATCGCCAGGTACGAAGAACGTTTTGCTCTTAAAGAATATGCGAGCGTTGATAAGAAGATAAGGACTGTTTGAGTCATGACAAAAGACGAACATTAATTCTAACTCACTTCGAGATAAGTTTAAGACGACAGTTGCGTCTGCGCTTAAACAAATACATGTCCGAACCGACTGCTTATAGGACTCATCTGCGGCCGCCACCTAGTCCCTCACTCCTTCCCTCCGTCCGTCCGTCCGTCCTTCGAAGTGCAATCACTCGTACCCAACACTGCTTGGACATGACGATTGTAGGCCTAAGCAAGACCTTCTATTAATGGAACGCCGCATGGCTGTCGAGACCACTCATTTTATAGCTCCACCATGAGACGATATGAGGGCGCCATATCATCGACGCCAGTCCAAGAGGAAACGATTTGTTCGCTGAACTAC
The DNA here is from genome assembly GCA_964023275.1 of Norana najaformis. Lineage (NCBI taxonomy): Eukaryota > Metazoa > Annelida > Clitellata > Crassiclitellata > Hormogastridae > Norana > Norana najaformis. The sequence goes on along the minus strand of OZ029916.1, from coordinate 30,000,004 downwards.
GCCATAGAGATCACGAGAGGCTGTCTCTGTCTCTGTCTCTGTTTCTGTCTCCTTCTCTTCGTCTTTTATTTTTCCGTCTTTTGTCTCTTATGCTTGCACAAGGCAAGCTGTTAACGTTTGCGTCATTGGAGTGAATGCGATCAAAGGGTTATTATTTTGTTTGTTTATTTGTCTCTTTGTTTCGCACTTTTTCAATATGCTTCCTCCCTCTCTTCCTCCTCTCTTTCTTTATCCCTCTCCGCCTTAATCCTCCTTTTGAGGTGACGACAATGCTGGTGAGTCTCTAACACATGATGTGGATAATAGCGTACATGTTTAACAGTCTGCATTCCTGATTCACCCTCTTTCGGCCTGTATTATTCTTCTCCTAATGAACCCCATCTCACCTTCTCCTTTCCCTCTTCCTCCTTCTCCTCTTCCTTTCCTCCTTGTCGTCGTGCCTTCCTTCCCATTATTCGGTCGGCTCTGAGATTTGAAACATATGTGTTGCACATTTGGCGCGACCGATGTAAACTAAGCAGCGGCGGCTGTATACGTGCGAATCCAACATCCCAGTGGCATAATTATTCATGGGGAACTTTATTTGTATACACGGTTCATTTATATTTATTTTCCGCGTCTTCAAACAATCGACGCTGCCGTCTAATAAGCAAGGCGAGGCGCCGAGGAGGAGAGGGGAGAGGAGGAGGAGGAGGAGGAGGAGGAGAAAAAGAGGAGGAGCAGAAGAAAGAAGATGAGGAGGAAGGAGGATGCTATTGGATTCAACGTCTCTGTTGGGATCGTAGCTTCGACGACTTCCTCCTCGTCCTTCTCCTCCTCCTTCTCCTACTCATCGTCGTTGTCGTCCTCATCCTGGTGTGTACGTCTTCTTCAGGCTGCCGCTGCTGCTGCTCATCCTCTTTCTACGCATCTGTAGTTTAGGCTGATCGGTAAACACTTAACTTGGCTTCCGGACACGGATGAGCGTATCATGTCAAACGCCGCCTTTGCCGCTTCCGACCCACTCATCCCTCCGCTTCCTCTTCCTTCACCGCACCCTCCGCCCATCCTCACTGCCTGGGTCCGTCGATCGGTCGGTTGGCTGTGGCGGCAGGGGCCTATAGCCACGTCAAGTGAGGGCCCAGCGGGATGAGACACATCCCCTCATCATCACCTTCATCTTCGTCGTCCTCTTTGGCCAATAGAAACACTGATGCTGGCACTTGACCCCACCCCACCCGGCCTCCCTTCCTCAGCAACGGACAAATTATCTTTCAATTAGCAGGGCCTCCGTCTCTCCTGTGAGTCTGCGTCATAGCCAAGACACCGGGGCCTCGATTCCATCCCATATATACATACACAAATACATACATACATACATACATACATTCATCCATCCATTCATCCATACATACATACACACATACCTGTATCAAGGCACCTAATGCAGCTGCTATTAAGACCCTCTCACAAGAGTTTAATTTTCCTAAGCAACCGATAGTCGTGAGTACAGAAAAGAAAAGAACGAAGTGAAAAGTGAAAGATACGAACAGAATGGATGAATTACTGGAAGAGGAGTAGGAGGAGAAGGAGAAGGAGAAGGAGAAGGAGGAGGAGAAAAATTGGAGGCGGAGAAGGAGGAGGAAGAGGCATTCCGTATGTAATAAATGTTAGCATTTATGTATACGATTAAATATTTGGTATCATGTGATTATATGTTGGAGTTGATGCCCTAACTGCCGAAACCGATCCTCTGCGAACGACGAGCCCTCCGTTCTTCCCTTCTTCCTTCTTCGTCGTCCTTCTTATCACTCTACCATACTCGCCGCCTTCACCACGTCTTTTATAGGCCGTCTTATATTTCGTCTCTAGCGATGGATGGTGTAAACAGAGCTTCAAGTATCTAGGGAGCTCGATGGCTCTTATGCCTTCCAGTCTGTCCTGCTCAGCCTCTGTCGGGCCAGCTACTTCCCACACGCATGCGTCGACGCTTTCGTTTCTTTAAGATGCATCATATCGGTTAAACGTCGTCGCCTTGTTTGTTAAAGTCATTAGGAGCTTTCCGACGAACGATCTTAGGTCGCCGGCTGAGGTGGCGGCAGAGGCCTTGGCTCTCTCTAGGTCTCGGGCTCCCCCTCCATGCACGAGAAGCTCCCGCTGCCTCCAAGCACGCTCTCTGCACCAACCGCACCAACCACAGGGCAGGCACCGTATATAGTGGCCGACAATGAAATCTATTGGCCTAATAGTGCATGGCAGAAATCTCAGGACTTCCCTCTTTTTTGAAATAAAGAAATAAGACAGTCTTTTGATATATAGGTAACTCCGCTGAATGAAATCGTTCAGCGAAAACCCCAATTGTTTGGTCATGTGGAAAGACTATGCCAATTGGCGGAAACCCACACGTTATACTACAGTTCAGTCAGTCAGTCAGTCAGTCAATCAGTCAGTCAATCAGTCAGACATATAGACAGACAGACAGACAGACACCCGTCCGTCTGTAAGTCTGTACGTTTGTCCGCCCGCCCGCCCGCCCGCTCGCCCGTCCGTCCGTCCTTCCTTCCGTCTGTCTGTCTGTCTGTCTGTCTGTCTGTCTGTCTGTGCCCCATCCCTATGCCCTCTGTACGCTGCAGGGATCAGAGAAAGCTTGCGCTTTTTTCAATTAAGGCGTGAATCCTGACGATTCCCTTTTAGTTTATTTGAGTGGAAGAGCAGCTGGAAAAACAATTTGCCAAGTCCCCGGCGGTCTCCTCTTCGGCTCAACGAGCTCTCCCTCTCTCTACCGACCGACCGGCCGACCGACCGACAGGGAAGACATTTCATCCGGCGTGATATCAGCCTTTGATGTCGTTTAAACACGAACTGTTGTTCATACCAGATCCGATATCGTTTATCTGGCATTCACTTCTCAACTCTTTGACTTCCCGTTTATATGGCGTTTAGACGAACCCGTGCATGATAATCTCTGCGTCTGCTTCAGTTTCCTTCTGCTCTCTGAGCTTTGCATGCGTGGCGGCCAGTGGATGCTAACCTTCACAGTTCAAACACCGGTGTGCCAATCGGATAATGTGTAGGTTGTCGAGTCACCAAGCCTTCAGAAATGGTTGTCCATGCAGCTGTTAATTCTAATATTTTAATCAGTATCAGATATGGTTGTTCATTTGCTTGTTGTGGTTGTTAATGCTTCTCTGTTGGTCAACATATGCATCTACTAAAACTTTTCAAGTAATGCGATGACATCCACCGGCTGAGATCGTAGCAGAAGTAGTAGTAATGCATACAGGCAGGAACTTAGAGTCGAATAAGGCGCTGAAAAACGCCTAAAAGATATTCACAAATGCTTATATTGATATAATCCTTCACATATGGTTAACCATGTGTCTACACATGAACTGAATTTGACACAAAGGTTTTGATAACAGAGAACTTTCTCTTCGGTGCTGGTTTCGTCCCCCCCCCCCTTTGTCTATGCTGCTACATCTGCCTTTGGTTCTGCTTTTGCATATCCTGCAGTATGCGGTATTATCAATTCGGGGGTACTCAAACCCTTGTACATTGTGGTCGCTGTGAACTTGGAATGGGAAGGGTCGGAAGTGGCATGCCTGGCGAGGAGTCCTGCATGGGGTCCAGATCCCTGAGGCCAAGACCATCGCTCTTGGATTTGTGTAAGTCCGATTAGATGTTTAGGTCCCCCTCCCACATGGATCGGTGACTCGTGACTACATATACTCTGTCGATGGATACGACCATTCAAGTATTATCGAGCAAATTCCGCGTATGAAGAACTAATCTTCTTAAACAGCTCTATAGGCAAAAGAACGACTATCCGCAGAACCCAAGAATCTTTTAGCTTAAAATAGAAATGTCATACGTCCCAGTGTGATAAAAAAATTGGCATTAAGAAAATTCCTGTGTTTGCTATACGTTTGTACTATGTAAATTTGTTTAAAACAAATTTTCTGAAGTAATAAGCATAGTGTACCTTAGACGTTGTGTTGTCAACATAAACAATTGAACTTGAAATTGGTTAATCCCGCCCTGGAGGAACAGCGCAGGGTCTTGCATGTAAGTGTTAAAACTTAAAACACAACCTCTATAGGTTTATAAGTGCCATTTATACTGAAAGTTATAGGAGTGTGTCGAAACAAAGAATGAAGTTGGTAAAACCTACAATTGTCTAACTGCAGTTTTCTGCATTCCTTGTAATAGTTGGAGAGGCAGCAGACCATCAGCAGACACTTAGAGAAGCATGAGACAAAGGAAGAGAAAGATTCACAGGGGGCCTATGCAGAGACAGTAACAGAGCTAGAGAATGAGAGGCAGAGAAGGGCAGAAGCAGAGACTGCAAGAGAGACAGAGACAAAGGTGTAGACAAAGAAAGAGACAGAGACAGAGGCATACATTGCAGTCAGTCTATCGCTGATCAGTCGGACACGAGTTATCACCGTCATTACCGAAACAACCGAAACACACATTGCCAACCCTCCCCCGGCCGCTGCCCCAGCGTTTTCTTTCATATATCGACCTGTGAACATCTCGTCCTATGATTAACCAGAATCACCTCCTCCTCCTCTTCCTTCTTCTCACCGGGCGCGCTATCATTGATGATAAGAATTACGACTTGAGGCAGACAAGCGAGTTGACATCGATAGGCTTCGGTGACTTTGAGAGGAACTTAAAAGGCGCTATATAAATATTTATATACATATTCAGATACTTCGAAGGCCATCGAACTGCATGGCAGCCCCAGTCGACCTCAGACTTCATCAGTGCATGGGTGCCTCTGCTTCTTTCGCTGCCTCTGTTTCAGGTGTCTCTACCTCTGTCTCTGCCTTTGTTTCTCTCTCTCTCCCCCTCTCCCTTTGCTTGAACTAACTTGTTAAAACTTCATAGCGCCATCATACGACAGAGGCATCAGTCGATTGTCGCTTCCAAGTGACAGCGCGGTCTCCTCCAGTGACGCTGTTCAGTTGACGTCCAAGAGAGAAGGAGATAGAGAGACAGACAGACAAACAGACAGACAGACAGACAGACAGACAGTGGAAGCGGGAGAGAGAAAAAGAGAGAGATAAAGAGAGAGAGAGACCGACAGGCAGGCAGATGGAGACAATGATAGACAGAGACAGAGTGAGACCAGAAGCAAGGCAACAGCGCATAGGGGGGAGTACAAGTAAAAACGCAAAGGTAAATCTGGACTTGAATGGCATCACAGAAAAGGAACCAACAGAATTGCGAAATCTTGGACAATCCCTGGATGACCGTTAACGCAATCAGAACCCATTGCAAGCACTACATGACGAAGTAAAGTATTTTGGAGCAACGAACAGAAATAGGTCGGCCGATGAGTCTGCCTTTGCCTCTGTTTCTGAATCTACCTTCTCCTCTGTCTCCGTCTCTGGGGTTGTCTTTTTCTTCTGTCCTTGTCTGCCTGATTCTTGTCATCCATCATGTCTCTTCCGGTCTCTACATTTACCTCTGTGCTCTTGTCTCTGGCTTTCTCTGCATTTGCTTATTTTTATGACCGGCTGTATTTGCTTGATCGTCCGTCTGTGTATGTGACTCTGTCTCTATTCCTGCTTCTGCATATTAGTTTATGTGCCTGTACGTGTATCTGTCTCTTCCGGCGGCCTCTGTGCCTCATCTTCCCGGCGCCTGCACGATTCGCTGCCGGTCGAGGGGCCTTCAAAGCCGGACGATTGCCTAATTAGTCTCCTAATTAACGACACTGTCTGATTACCTTTGGCAGAAGTTCAGAAGAAATAATCAGAGCATCAGCTGCTGAGGCAACACCCCAGGAGAAGACCTTCGTTGATCCTTTCCAATCTCGACAGAGATTAGCTTATCCTAAACTTCCTCAAAAGTCAAATCCCCAAGATAGTGTTATCGAGCGCATTATCATTGAGCGATGATTAAAGAACAGGTCACCCTAAATATACACAGACGCAAACGATCGCAGTTGTAATACACGCCCCGTGTATATGATATAAGCTGTCCGGAGAAATCACCACCGCGATACTCCCTCCCCGCTCCCGCCCGCCATAGAGAATACCCGGTCATTAATTACGTTCATGATCTTGTATTGTAGTGTACTTCAACTGCTGGTTGTATTGTCATAGGTATCTGTTTTGAAATCTATTCGTCCACAAACATGTATATTAGTATCCTTAATCGGTAGATTGTATTGTCGTGTCGTGATGAACAAAGTTCAGAACTTGAGGCTGACTAATTTCGAAACCAGGTGATTATACAGTAGTTTCATGCATTGGTATGTATATATCGGAACATTTATGTACGTATGTTTGTAGGTATGCGTGCATGCATGCATGTATGCATGTATGGCGTATCGGCCATAAGGCTTGCCTATAGACAGGATTTATAAATAGCAAATATTTTGTTTCAGTGATAAAAGTTTCATAAGTTGTTCGGTCGGTTTTAGTTTATTTCTAATATTTCAATGATTTGTGTTTTAATTCATTTTAATGACTGAGTCCTTCTTTCTTTGCAACCCTTCCCAGCTGTCCAACAATTTCCGAAGCTCGATTAAAGCGGCGCCGGTCGTCGTTTTAGGCCAACAGCCCAAGTGCATAGGAGGCCCTTAGGTTCTACTTGGTACCTGGCATTAAAGGCTTCCCTATGACCTAACCATCGTCGGTCAAGGTATTTCGCATAAAAGCAATTGGATACAAGTTAAGTCGTGCCGAAGTCTCCGAAGACCGTATCACTCAATAGTATGCTAACAGAGCAGAGGCCTTCGACTAAAGATTGCCGTACGATGCGTGGCTTTATTCGCAGAATGACCAACTAATCTCATGTATTGCCTCACCTTTTAAAAGTCAAAGGTGTTGACACTTGGCCCCTTAACAGTTCTACAGATAAATAAGTTTTCAGATAAGCTGAAATCGTTTCTGGAGCTATTTCTATGGACAAAGTTTTAATTTTGAGCGAGAGACTGTTCAGAAAGTGGCACGAAAAAGAATGAAGTGTCCAAATCGCTACATGGAAGCGCGGGACCAACAAGTCTCCACGTGCTGAAGAGTGCATTGTTCGTCGACCAGCCTCGATACAGGAGCACAGAGCTTCCTCAAATGTTCTAGGACCGAACTAATCATCGGTGCTGGCCCGTAGAGGAGGATCTTGAATGTAATTCTATCATCCATCGGGGACAGTTATAGTGTATCTGCCATGGCAGGTAGTTTGAACCATGCGAGAATCTTGGCAGATCGGATACGATGCAGGCTGCACAGCTGAGAGCTGAGGTCGGACTGAAGCTGACGAATTCGGATCTTCGGCAGGTCTGCAAGAACAGCGTTGTAGTAGTCCAAACGACGCAGGATAAAGGAATGGACAAAAGTTCACATAGTCTTCAAACGGTAGATTTCGCCACATGTCCCTGATCTGATAAGATCTGGTAAAAGCAGGACCCGCAGAGAGAGAGGGAGAGAAAGAGATAAAGAGAGAGAGAGAGAGAGAGAGAGAGAGAGAGAGAGAGAGAGAGAGAGTTGCTGTGGTCCGTCATCGATAGACCTTCGTCTAGGAGCATGCCAAGGTCCCGGAAGACGCGTTCTCGTTCCCAGACCGGGAATTCCAACGTTATAGTCTCCTTGTCCATTGTTTGCTGGTGCCTATCATGTGCTCAACCAAAGACGCTCCTTTGAATTGGCAATAATAATAAGAGACAGACATAGACACAAAAACAGAGAGAAACACAATGATAAAGACTCTGACAGAGTTAGTCTTTATCAGAAATAAAGAAAGATAACAAGTTTGCGGTTCATGTGCGTGTAATGTATTGTATGTGCGTTTGTGTGCGTGTTTGAGTGAGTATGAGAGAGAATTAGTTTTTGTCAGTTAGATGCATAAGCATGTAGTTTATTTAACGAAAATAAACCGGTATACACTGAAGCAGGTACACATATCTCTGTCTCTCTGCCTGACTTTTGGATCTTGACCTGGAACCGAACCCCGTTGGCTTATCGATTTGGTTTTGACTGAAGGCCTGTGAATAAGCTGGTCTCCGTGACAGGTCTTTCGTTGGGCGCTGTAGAAATCTCGAGATTACTATAACGATACGATCGTACTATATTCACGATGCATGCACTGCGGACTGCAGAGCTGAAGAGGCAACGAGAGTCGTATGCAGTATACGCGGTGGTGTTGTTATCTTAAGATACGAATTGATTGAGGTCTCGACTCGTGAGAAGATGCCTGCCGTTTAAATAATGACACTCAAAGTGAACTTTATCAACTATACATATGTAAGCCTAGAGTATAATGGGATAACGACGTTAAAAACAACTTATCAGCTCGAATACATAATGCACACACATATATATGTATATATATATATGTATAAGCACAACTCATATAATGTCATCTGCCTCTGCTCTACCTGTCTTCATTTGTCAGCTCATGATAGAGACAAACTTTCAGTATTCAGTTGAATAGTTGTTTCAACGGTTCGACATATACTCCGCCTATTCATTATCAGCTGTATAAAAATTATTACATTAATAATAAACTACTACAACGCTGTATGATAATCTTGATGAAGACGAAGGTGGTGGTGGTTGTGGTGGTGGTGATGGTGGTGGTGATAAAGTCGATGACTTTGCGCTCCACATCTTCAGGACCACATTTATATAAAAGAAACTAGGTCCTTCTATAGTAGTCCTGAAGTTTATCTGTATAGAGAAATGGGCTACTGACAATGCTGAGTGTGGAGTTGTCCGACGAGAAATGCCTCCAGGCGTCTCTTCCGGTGAAGCCGTGTCCTTTAGATTCACTGTCCTTCTCCTTCGGCACTTTCAGGCTTCTTGGCTTCTACTGAGAACACATGCAAGACAATACAATGGGTGCACATAACTGCTGCCCAAATCCACCGAGATCTCTGATGAACTAGTGAATAACGCGCTAAATGTATGGATGGTCGTCAAGGGCGCAAAGTATCTTCAGGATAAATACCTAATTGTCAAAAAGAATTGGACAGCTGCTGGACAAGCAAGACACGGGGAGCCTTCCTGAGTCCTGCAAACAGTCCACTTGACCGCACTCGCTTTTTCTGTCTCTTGTGCGCCATATGCTGGCGACCCAATACAGGCTTCTTTAGGAGCCGCTTTGGGAATCCGCCTTTGCAATGAAATATTACATGTAGATCGCTAGTGCAATGCGATGTGGAGTAACTTTTGCAACAACATTTATGTCATTGCGGCGAAAGAGTCGACGCCAGAGGACTCCACGGTCTGGCCTGCAGAAAATGCGCCTGCAGACAACAAGAGGTGGCTGAATGGGAAGGAATCAGGACATAGAAAATTTGTACGGTGAACCAACATGAAATTTGAGGCCCATCTAGCCATTTGTAATCGTTATCTCCGCATTTCCTCAGCCGCCAAAAACTAAGTCTTGGAAACCAAATTTTGGCATTGTCAATGCACGAGCCAAATAAAAAATGCCATTGTATATTATCAACAGTCACTTCTGAACGTGGCCCTATACCCAAATTCGTCCACCCTGGTATGGAAATTTCAAGGCCTGAAGCATTTCATTACTAATTCAGCATGTATTTGAATAACACACTTGTGCCTTAGTTTTACTGAGAAGATGAAACTCATTAGCTTATCTTCATTATCCATGGAAAGGTAATCAGCGAATTGATGTTTTGAGCATTGTTGCTTTTATTTCTTTTCTAGAGTATCATCATCATCATCAGTTCCTGATGCCAGCCATTTGATGGCGATAAGTGCAAATAAATGATCTCCAGTTTTTCGGTCATTTGTCAAGGCCAGTGTTCCTCTCGTGTTTAGTACATGTCTTTTTATGTCTTCGTTTACATTATATATCCAACGCAGTTTCGTTTTCCTTTGTTTCTCTTTCACTCAAATCTTGCATGTATTCATTGTGTAGAATTCGATCAACAAGTATGACCAAACCATCGGCGTCTTCTATGAACTGTCTTATGTCATCATTTCTAATTCTTGTAGCTTTAAAATTCCTCCATTTTCCCGTAATTTTTTCTGCTGTGAGGATTCTTTTTTCATCTCGCTTTCGTATTGTCCAGCATCCCGATCCATACAGCAAAATGGGTTTATCAGCGTGTCGTGTATTCTTGATCTGGTTTTCTTAGTTATTTCCATGCTTTTCCAGATCCTATTCGATTTTCCCGAATGCTTGTGACGTGCGTCCAATTCTCCTTTGTATGAATTTTTCGCTGTTGCCATCTACAGAACTGTTATTAGACCTCTAAGATAGACGAAATGATCTACTTGTTCAGTAGCTTCTCATTAGATTCTAACAGTCATTGGTGTCTCTTATGGTTTTTTAAACAACCACTGTTGTAGATTTTTATCCCTTATTCAGTAGGCCTAAACTTCTGCTGGTTTTGTTTGTCTGTGTCGTATTATCTTGTAGTTCTGTTCCGCTTCTATAGTGAGAGGGTCAATATCGTCAGCAAATCAAAGATTATTCACCAGCCTTCCATTTACTTTGATGTCTCGTTGTACCTTAGGCTGAACGTGTCATTACAATACTATATAAGCTGAATAGGTATGGTCAAAAGATGTATCCTTGTCTTACCGCCGTTTTCGTCCGTCATGTATACGCTTCAAGGGCGGATCCAGGGTTTCAGACCGATGTATTCTGTTACTTTTTTGGTCTGCAGTACTAGATAATTTCCTACGAATCTCTTGTACAAGTTTGATCAGTTTATCTGATCGTTCTGCATTTTTCATCGCTCCCCGCATTCTGTCATATACGCTGCATGTAAAGATTAAGCTTACATGTGTCATTTGTATTGCATTGCCGTTATCACGTCAATCTTAAACTGTGAAGTGTGTACATTATACTTAGACTAAGCAAATGACCGTTAACTCGGGCTTCACTGCCGCCCAGAATGTGAAATAAGCGTTCTATATGGCGATAAAAGATATATATATATATATATATATATATATATATATATATATATATATATATATATATATACAGTGTAGGGCTTCGGCCTATCCCGTAAGAGATCCTTTGGCCCTATAGAAAGACTAGAATCATCCTGCACTGGCTGATCCAAAAATTTTCAAAAGGAGTCAACTAAGTAAGCCCGATTCAAGTTTTTTATGCCTGGTACGTTAATCTCTTAATATTCATTCATTCATTCATTCAAAAGTCTGGATAAGGATTACTGATCGAGGCAACTCGTCCGGTGCTCTCCGGGGAGCATAACCTTGGGCTTCAAATATATTTGATGATCAATTTAACGTTTCGAGTTTTCCACTTTCCAAGATTTTAGGAGAGTTTCCCAGATTTTCATGCATTTTTCCCTCTCCAGTTTTCAATATATTTACTACTTTTTCTTGGTTTTCCAGATTTATATACACTGTTTAAGTTTTCCACTTTTACCTTGCCCTTTCTACTTTACCAGTTTAATGGGTAACCTTAACAAAAAGCCATGGGAGCCAACTCAATGGCGTGACCATCAAAAATCAAATGCTGCCATTTTGTAATTAATTATAAAATGCAAATTTGACGAGAGTCTCTTCAGACATTTGCCTCTGGATCGCCCATTGGAATCATAAGCAAGAACACAGGGACCGCGATGAAGTCCGATGGCCCACCTCGCAAAATAAGGGGAGCAAATTTTCCTTTTGGGGCTTTACATTTTAGCTGAAAGTGCGCTTTCACGGCAATCAATAATAACCATAATCTTCAGTATACAAGATTTTTTATGCATGTATGTATTTATGTATGTATGTATGTATGCATACATATATGTATTCGTGTATTTATATACGTGTGTGTATGCTTTATCTATATATGTTAGTATTTGTATTTTAATTTATTTATTTACTGATGTGTGGCTCTCTGCTTGTATAATGTATATATGTGCACTATGTAAGTGTGTATGTATGTATGTATGTATGTATGTGTAGAACAGTCTTCCTGACAATGGGACGAATGCCCCATCCCTGGACACATTCAAGTCACGACTCAAGACACATCTTTTTAGGATATCTTATGACTGTAGTTGATTTTTTTAAACCCATGTACAGCGCCCTTTTCTTCGGCCTCGGCTGTGCTACAGCGCTGTATAAATTGTCTTATTATTATTATTATTATTATTATTATTATTATTATTATTATTATTATTATGTACAAACTGAATGCATCTATGTAGGGCATATATGTATAGATAACCGTATACGCCTTTGCGACTATAAAGACCCATTTATAGCCCCTTTGCGTATATCCGCCTAAACGATAGCCTGATATTCTCGTTGTGCACCGCAGCAGTCACGAATATTTCATGCGCTGTCGACGCGATAACTGTATTATATCTAATGACAAATTGTCGGCTGATGAAGGGTCAATAAAACAATTTATTAAGGAAGCGATAAGAGTTAATTAAGTTTCTAACATGTTTCATTCGAATCAAAATTAGTTTGACATGTCTTGAGTTAAGACGAGTGTGCATGTATGTGACTCGTCTGCTGCTAAACACAGTAGGCTACAGATGTATTGTCGGACCTGACTTAGAACCGTGCTACTGCATGGCGTTTGGTGGACCTGAGGTATAAGAGCTCTTATGAACTGGGTCAGATCGGCTGTGTATAAGATAAATTGAAGACGCCCGAGGGTTGTGCCCTGTGAGATAACGAATGGAAATGATGTCGGTGATTAAATTCCAAGCCGTGTCTGCCGTCATCGTCTCCAGAAAATACCAAGGTCCCTCTATAAGCAGGATGATGATTCCACACGAACTGAATGTTGAATCTGGTGAGCAGGGGTCGGTGTTCAAATGAGTCATGATCCACTGTGTCAAACAATGCCAGAAACCGCGGCTTTTCTAAAGCCTAACTGTAGATTTGGCATGAGGCTGCACTAATCAAGCTAACCAACATCTGCCTTGCCATGTCGCAAAAGCAGAAGCCTTTAAAATATACGCGATACTAGAGGTAGGCTTGCAGTCACTATGCCGCATGGTCGATTCTAGACTTCTTAATTGACGGCTGTATGATGATATGCTTTTGATCTTCTACCTTCAGCCACTTAACTTTTTGCAGATCCGTGTTAAGAAAGGAAGCGCAGCTCATGCACAGAATCATGGCAGAAGAAGGTTGGAATTGGATCCAGGGTGCGTATCTTTTGTGCAGAAAACTTGGCGTCGGTTACAGTGTTGAACTGATCGAAGTGGCATTTAGTTGTGTACATAGCTAGAGCTGAACCTCCGTATCTCAATGGAAACTCGAACAACTTCTTTGGCAAATGACGCAGTGAGTTCTTTGCGGAGAACTTTAATCCTGGCGAGCTCAGTTATCAGCCCATGATCGTGAAGGCATAATTTCAGATCCGTCGGCTGTTGGATGGTATGTAGGCCTACATTTGACTTTCTGGCGGAAGAGTTTGAATTTTCTGTGCACAAGAAAGCACAATGCACTGTCGAAGGCGAATCTGAATGGGTATAAGTTGCCTCACATGTTCAGCCCACGGACATTCCAGACTAAACTGTTGCGCTTTGGCTCCTCTTCACTATACCCACCGTCAGGGCGGCTGGCTGGCGATCTTGCACTGGGCGAATTTGCAGGTGAAGCAGATTGAACTTACACCTACACCACCACTGATGTAACACCACTGATGTCTTGTTGAGTTTCTTGCCTGCTTGCATTCAATGACAGGTTCACCATTGCCGTCGTGTATACCCGGATCTCGGCATCCTTCTTCAACTGAGATACCCGGGAAGAGGACGTATTTAGTTGTCATAAGGTAATTTTCAAATCCACACGGTTGCTGAACGCAGTGTAGGCCCTCTATCGTCCCGATCATGGGCTCGAGTCGAAAACTTGGAGCTGCTTGATGTATTCTGGGTCAGCGCCGACGATCGAGGCTCGCCCAATGAGGAGGATTTTGATCGTGATAAGGTTCACAGCGGCGTATGTATGTATGTAATTATATAACGAATTTAATAACAGGACCTTGGAATTATACAACATGGCTTCCTAACAGGATGAAGGGTGCGATTTAATGTGGGTTTAAAATGCTTACTGAGCTGCATCTGTAGAAAAAGCAAGTATTTTCAGAGGAAGATTATTCCAGTATAGGAAGGTCCAGTGCACGAGAAAACATGACGGGCTGCAGAGCGCAGTGATAGCCGACTCGTCTGGGTCGAGGCAAGAACAGCACGGACCTTTGTTATGTGTTCTGGATCCGCATTGACTACCGAGGTACCGAGGCTGGTACAATGAGTAGAATCTCGTATACAATCCTGTCCTCTAACGGAAGTCAGTGCAGCATGTCTTGCACATTGCTCGAAACATTCTAGAATGTTTGGAGGTTGGTATATATGATTCGAGTGGCACAATTCAAGATAGTCTGAGGCTAACATATCTGGAGCTTCGGCAGTCTGTATACAAGGACAACTTTACATTGGCCCAGACGCGTTAGAATAGACAAGAGTTACAGCTTAATTTACGCCTACGCCATAAGGACGTAGACAGAGTTACAGCGTAATTTACGCCTACGCCATAAGGACGTAGACAGAGTTACAACGTAACTTATGTCTACGCCATAAGGACGTAGACAAGAGTTACAGCAGCGTCAAAAGATAAATTTCCCCCGATGACTCTGATTGACGCAGTTAGTAGACGAAGCATGACCTGCAGAGTGAGTTCACATGCTCCTCCATGAACATTTCCTCATCTAGAAGGACTCCGAGGTCCCAGACAGCGTGCACATTGTACTGCCCAACCCTATAATGACGCCGCCATCGTCTCCATGTCCATCTTAACAACTGCCTGTCATGTGCTCAGTTATTTGAAGTCCATCGTAACCGTCGAACTCAGGGTCGACCAGTTTGATCCTGCAATTGTGTCACAATGTGTCTGTATTGTGGACAAACAAGTCAGTTGGGTGACATGTCAGGTAAAGCTGGACATTGCCGGTGTACCGACGAACTCGGGCTTCTAAAGCGGCGACGATTCTGGTCAGGTCTGCCATGTAGAGAATATACAGAAGGGGCTCAAGGACTGAGCTCAGCGGAAGACCGAAGTCTAACAGTCAACGATCGGATGGCAATAGATGATAAGAGCGCTGAAAGGGAACTTTCAATTCGTTATGTAAATACATGGTTATGCACTAAGTGTTTCGAACTTTTAAAATGCTTTGATACAGTAATACATACGTGCTTCTTAAAAATGCTACTTGCCTGGTTATATGCCCCTACCGACGTTATATAAACATAGGACTCGATCTGAAAATTGTTGACATGGACTAGATTCTTCCTGCAGACATTCAACCGAGAAGTGACCAGATCTTAAGCAGTTCAGAGGAAAATCGAATCAAAATGAAACGCATTGACTATAGGGTCAGACATATCTGCTTATGGTGGATAACATGCTGGCAAGCACAGTAAAATCACTGAACACCAAACAGAGTTAGAACTGGCTGACCATCTAAACCTTCTCTGATGAGTCAGTAAACGAATACGGAGGAACTTTTGGAGGTTAACTATCAAACGCAATAAGGTACAGGTAACATTTGTTACCTTACCTTATGTCGAAACTTCTCGGAAGCCTAGTCTCTCCGTGTGTTGCATATACCTTTAGCTGTTATAACTTTCATCAATCGTTGTTTGTTTATCTGAATATTTAATCAACGCCTTTTAATGATATCTCAAAGCCAGTGCATGCATCAATGGCGGTCGTTACTGTATCCTATGCACTACGTGCGTGGACGACAACGTCTCTAAGAGTTGCACTTCAATCAACTGAATTACACGGATTCGTCTTGAGAAAGGCCTAGGGCAGGATAATTGATGCTAACCAGCAGATGGTGGTGAATGGCGGAAGTTTTATTGCTAGCCTGGTCCAGCTGCATAATCTCAGCCGATATTTCTAAATACCCGACGAAGACGTAAGAATGGACATTCTTGTCTTCAGCCTACTCGGAATTAGCATAAACAGCAAAGACAAGCATCGTATGCCACCTTTCGTCTATTCTTCACCGGTTTCCAGCCACTTCCTCCTAATCAGCTTCCTTCTTCTGCTCCGTGCTTCCTTCGCCTTCTTCCCTCTGCAGTTTCTTCATTCTCGTCATCATTATCTTTCTGCTTCTTTCCAGTATACTATTTCACACTGAACAGCAACGTTGATTTATTCAGAAAAGCTCAGCCACAGAACAACATACTCTACGAAAAACTAATTCATATTGTGGCGACAATAGTCTGTCATTGTTCCGAGCGAGAAGTAGATCGCTGTCCGTCAATCATGGCATTTTATGTTCTCTGCTGTAGTACGTCATAAAGTTTTCGACACTTTTCGCCGCCCAGCATCTGGTTGCCGTCTTATGAACTCGGTCGAATTTCAGCAGCAGCAGCAGCTCTGTTCAATGCGGCCAATGACTCTGACTGTAGTCAGCTGCTGTGGCCAGCGGACGATGTTTGAACTTCCGTGTGCATCTTTCCATCTTGTGCGCACCCGATAACGTTGCGCTTCTTAGCCTATTAAGTATGATGCTCGGTTATAATTGAATAGTCTTGATAGGATTCTGGACGGGCAGATGCGCAGAATTGAAAGGGTTCTTAGATGAGAGGACGAGGCAGGGAGTCGGTGCTCAAAGAATTCAACAAAGCCGGCGCTGGCTGACTAGGTGGGTGGGAGAGTGAGTGGCTAGCGTGGCGTGGACGAGTGACGACAACAACTGAATCCAACTACAGCAACAGAAAACGTGCAACAGCTGAAGCAACATTGGTATTTCCTAACACAACAGACAACTTCGTCCAATAATTCACAGCAGACATCGTCTGCAAAATAAATATTTTCACATTTGCTGCAGAGGCGGCGGCGGCGGCGGCGGAGGTGGCGTCGGCGGCGGCGCACGGTGTCTGTGTGTGTTCGCTTCCAAGGAAACACCCGAGGAGCGCCGGACACGCAATCTCGCCAGTTGACGAAGGTGGCAAGTGTGGTAAGCTAAGCGATAAAAGTATTGCCGCTACTGAAAAGTCATTAAACTGTTCAGAACTACTGAAGCATTAACATGGTGACATGACCTGTGCCAGAATAACACTTCATAAATCGTTTTCTTAGTTCCATTTCTTCATCTTTCCATCTGGCCATTTCTTCGTGTCCATATTTTCTGCACTTCACCATCTCTCAGTTTTTCCATCTCCCAATTTCTCCATCTCTCAATTTTTCCATCTCCTCATTTCTCCATCTCTCAATATTTCCATCTCCCCATTTCTCCATCTCTCAATTTTTCCATCTCCTCATTTCTCCATCTCTCCATCTCTCAATTTCTTCATTTACCCATATGTCTATCTCTCCATATTTGACTTTCCCATTTCTTCGTTTCTTCGTCGGTTGTAACATAAAAGGCCGCCTCTATATAAGCGAGATAACTTCATAGGAACATACATAGAGAGCTGGCTGCTTCGTACAACTGCTGTCCAAATCAATCATCGTCTGACATGCGCACAGAGCCAGAAATCAACCTAACTCAAAACATCGTTTCTCAGGCTCTCCTGCCTCCCTCGCTTCCCTACTTTCCGACCCTCTTCCACTCGCCTACCGTGAACCACTGGCCGCCGACCCAGCGGCGGGGAGGCGGCCGATGCAGCTGTCGTCCGGCCGGACCTCCTCCTCCTCCACCTCCCCTGTAAGACGATCCGCAGGAGATCCGTGTACTAAGTAATTGGAGGTTAATTTCTTGAACCGAAACATTCACAACATTTACAGACTTGCTAAGCAAAGTAAATAGTGATCTTTCTTTCGCTTTCTGACACATGCGCACAAATGCATAAACACACATACATACATACATGCATACATACATACCTGTAATACATACATATACATACATACATATACATACATATACATGCATACATGGCTAGTTGTCTTGCTGCTGCTGTTGCTACTGCTGAATGCTTGCTGTAGCTGTTCATTCATGTAGCGCCACTTCTAGCTGTCCCACATATACATAAATGCAAACATACATACATGCAAACATACATACCTGTAATACATACATATACATACATATACATACATACATATACATACATATACATACATACATATACAAACATATACATACATTCATATACATACATACATAATACATACATACAAACATGCATGCAGCTCTCTAGCAGCGAACTGAAGCGAGTGTTGTCGTATCCACAGTATGGCTCCAAGCCCTTGCGTTAATCGGTGGTAATAAAACCGCAGTCGTTGTCCGTAAACCATTGGACAACACACGTCGAAACCTGGATCATCTGCACAGATAACATCAGTAGAACAATTATGTGACATGACATGTAACATAACTTTCACCAATTTTGAAATTATGCAAAAAATCGCCTTTATCATCAGTCAATCACTTCTTGCAGCAGCAGCAGCAGCAGCAGCAGCAGCAGCAGCAGCAACAACAACAACAACAACAACAACAATAACAATGACAGCAATCGTTGCGGTTTAATTCTCACATATTTCCACGTATTTGTAATCGTATTTCTTGTGGTCATTCATAATGTTGTTTATGCAAAATGTAAACAAATTTAAACTAAGCTCTCTCATGACGAAATTTGTGGCTCCAGATAAGGGGCTAAAAAGCTAAAGCCTCCAACTTCCTAATTCGATAAAACGCCACATTTCTTATGCTCTGCTTTCAGTTCAATGTCCCGTATGCACTGGCACTGTCTGCAGTCAAGAGAAGCCAATGTGTTCAAAGCCGCCTGTTTGCATGCTATATTGGGCTCAGTCAGTGCAGATTGCAACGGCATAACAATGCCAAGTTAGCTAATTAGTGAATTCAGTATTAAATTTTCCCTCATGCCTATTAATTTGCATGCATCGAGTGATTTTTTTTTCTATTTTAATATTTGTGCATCTCATCAGTTTGGAAAACCTGAAAACTGGTTTTCTGTTGTAGCTTCTGGAACATGTTCGTAACAAGTTTGTCATTGCGAGTTACTAAGCGGTGGCTTGAAACTGTGATAAAAATGGGTCAGAGGCATTCGTAACAGCACGTTTGTACAGCGCATTTGTAAACCTCTCAGATGTACTCTATTATGAACTACCAGTCAGAGGGAAAAAGGTAAGCCTTTACTGTTTGATATGTCGGAATATATATATATATATATCACGTTTATATAACCACGTATTATAATTGTGATTAATATATATATATATATATCACGTTTATATAACCACGTATTATATTTGTGATTAATATATATATATATATCACGTTTATATAACCACGTATTATATTTGTGATTAATGGAAATGTTAACTCACTCAAAATATGCACACGATACAGCCTCGGGCGACGAGTTCATGGCAAGTGAAGCTAAGTTCGACTTTTTGGGGCGAAGCCCAAGGCAAATCTCAGACGAGGGTCATGACCGGATTGCCCTGCCCTAGATCCATCAGTGGCTAGATATATATAAAAGCACAAATTCGACCGTCGCGAATAGCTTAAGATGGTGTCCACTGACAGTCTCGCCCTGACACCTAGAGACCGACCGATGACTTCTGTCCACGACTGACAGGAGACACGTGTTCAGGGTCACTGGTCTGGATCGCGCAGAGGATGAAGGTAGACGCCGAACCGAATGAACCCTCACAGGATACGGTTGCGCTCATTCCGCGGCTAATTCACTTAACTTTTGAACGCAATGCAGCCAGGGATCCTGCGTTTCCTGGTCTTTTTGCTTTTCTACGAATTCCTCGAGAATCGACCGACGAGGATCTCTTCGAAACAAACAGTGGATGCTGACCTGCGTTGGAGCGCCTCCTAGCAGAACTGAATCCCTGATTTCTCGGGCGCAAAAGGCACGTGACCAGGTTCAAACGGGTTTTGATTCTTATAGAATGCATGGGTGCTTTTATTAAATGGACCCATGCAGGATCACCGTGGCCCCGGCAGTGTTGGCGATATTAAATGCCACATCGTCCAAACCATAAAAACCCGCAGAAAGCTTAAAGAATATCTCTAGAAGCACCTAGCGACCGAACATAAGAAAGGTTTTCAAAAGAAACGCCACTAAAGAACGACTTCTTACTTATTTCTTGAACAACAGAGAATATGTCGGAAGACGCATCAATGCGCCATCTGTCGAAAAACGGTAGAGCCTACGTCACTGAACTGTATTTTGGACCTCACCGTCGCAACTGCTGCCGTGTTATAATGACTAATTTCAGTCATTTAATTATCAATGGTAAGGATTTTACATATTAGTGTGAATGTGAACTCATCGTCAGCTAACCTTGGCGTGTAGTGTCACGTGCTTAACTCGGCTTAAATTTATAACTCTTCATCTCATGAACTAAACATGCAGACTAGGTTGGTTGAAAGTGATTCTTAACAATGAAATCAACCAATCTGCTTTGAATAGATTAGCTGCTAAATTCACTAGACATTTGGACATTCTTCGCCTTTTATTTGGCAGAGTTGCATGAAAAATCAAATGTTTTAGCAAATCACGTGACGGCTGGGCAGCTGCAATGGAGATGCAGTTGGCCAAAGGAGCATCACACTGACCAGTGTGCCTTTCAGCAGCAACCATGTTCGATTGTAGCTTTGGCATAGGGTTGGACGATTCCAGGAAGCGCAGCGAATGCGGTCCAGTACTTTCCGCGCAATCTTCGAGATGAACATTTATGTTGAACGAGAACACCATGCGTGCGCAACCTTTAATAGAGCCCGTCAGCATTCAGTATCAGAGGGATGGCTAAAACAGGGTGAAACTATTTGTCAGGTGCACGTAGGGTTGTGTTTGAGAATCGGGTGGACAACTGCTGGGGAGCGGAGAAGGATTTCTCTTTACGCGAGGCAGTAACTACATAGGCTAGACAGCTGGATTATCCTGCCTTTTCAGAGGGCATTACAATGGATGGCCATTAAATACTTCTGACATCGATCTTCGTATGAAGTGCGATCTAATAGCAACCGAGAGTTCAATTACTTTTTAATATATGTTATCACTCGAATAACTGTTGTGTATTTACATTATTTGATCTTTGATTTTGTTCGCATAAGCAGGAATAAACGTGAAACCCGTTGGAACGAGATAATTATGTCGTGCGCACGACATGAAACATTTCAAGCACCAATTTTTGGCCTCCTTGGAAAACAGTTCCACTTGTAGTAATAACGAGATCAAAGAATAGGGCAAATGTTGGTGGCTGTAGCAGCAGAGCTGTTAGTTGAAAGCATGAACGTTGACTATTGTTGACCGTGTGTGTTTCCATTTGATGAGAACAAAATGACTGATGACTGAGTCATTGGGGCGCTGTTTGAAACTATACGAGGGGCATGAAGAGCTGAATGAGGCTTTGGTGGCGACCGTTGTCATTATTACTCTGTTCTTAGAGGCCACTGACGAAAGCGCCTCGCTAAACGGCTACTTCACGGTTACTCCGACTTCATGGACTGAATACTAGCGGACTGGACGACTAAATGGCGACCGAAGAACAGACAGACCGACGGGCATTAAATGTCATCGGACGGTAGGAGACGGTCGTTAGCCTCGGCGAAGCAGAGGACAGTGGGGCGGGGACGGCGCTCGAGTGGATGATTGGTTCCGCCCAGTCAACGCACCACTGCACCGCATTCTAGAGACATTAGCACATCGGCACCAGACCGTCGTCAATCTGGCCCTCCGGTCTCAACCAAAGCCACCAAAGGCCGTTTAATCGTGCTTAATCCGCCCAAGATTTCTAAAAGACGGTACGTGAAATCGTCGCGGAACGGCGGTAATGATGATTAGAGACAGTGCTGACAAAAGACACTAGAATCCTATGCGGGTTTCTGCTCTGCTGGCAAATGTTTGACAATGTTATCATCAGGGTCATGAACTGTGTTGCCAGATGGAGACACTTGTGTATCTTCACAGCAGTTCCTGGAAATCGCGCCTTCTCAGTAACCTTCAATAGCTTGACGATTTTATGAGACTGAATTCACGGAGTCTTTCAAATAATTGTGTAAACCTTTTAACTCGAGTTACAGTCTAAATAGTAGCCTCAAGTGTGTCACACTGTAACTTAAGGAAATAGACATTTCCTTCGCTTAGGCCCTGAAACCGCCAAGGGACTAATCATTAAACCCTATATACCGGGTCAGTGTATGGCAAGGCAGTTTGCTTACATCCAAACTTACGCTGCTTCGTCTGAAAAACAAATGCGAACAAACAACTTGCCTAGTCTCAGTGACGGTCCCAAAAGTTTACGAAAAAGGAAAAGTGGGGAGGGTGAACATATTTAACTTTGCCGATTTTACTTTGCTTGAACCTTATTAAGCATCAAAATTTCATATTTTAATTATATTTCTTGTTTCCCAGTTTTTTACGATTGCGTACACGTGCCTGTCACCAAGTAATATAATTTGGTACTGGCGTCAGCTGGGAAGTAAAAGGCAAGTTCTGTGACTTACTGGCCCCGTGTTGTCTTGTCTTTAGCCATCTTCGATCCGAAGTTGTGCCGCACCATGAACCGTCCCTATCAAGATGTTTCTATCTTCCGTCGTCCTCGGTAATTGACCCATTGTTAATCCTGTCCAAGACCTTATGTTCTCAATCCAGCCTGTTCGTGGTCTTCCTCGTGCTCGCGATTCAGATGTTGCACACTGCATTATTTCTCTCTCCAAACACTCTCCATTTTCCTCATAATATGACCAAAGTATGTCACCTTCGTTGACTTGATGTTACTTAACAGTTGACGTTCCATGCCGGTTTGTTCCAGTACCCATTTCCTGGTTTTCCTTGCATCCAAGAAACCCTCAGTATATATCTGCCTCAGTCTCATTTCAAATCCATTTATCCTCATTTCATCTGTTCTCTTGGTGGTCCACCCTTCGCAACCATGTCAGTGCCATAAAAGCCTAAATTTAGTTGTAACTGGTAAACCATGACTTTTACGTAGTTTCTTCAACGTTTCCATAATTCCATATGACCATAAAGGCCATATAGTAAATTTAATTTCAAAACATTTACTACCTTTTGAAGTACATTGACGCCTGCGTGGTAAGACAAATATTACATGCCTTCTTAAAACAAGAACACACACAGCCCGGATTCTGGACTTCAGCCAAAAAACATTTCTGGACCTCCATACAAAATATCTGAGTAGCCCTGATGTACATGATGTTGATAGCCTCTGCTGCTCTGCTGCTTCCGTCTGCGATTGAGGCCAAAAGCACTCGATGGATTCGTGATCTTAATCGTTAGCTCGAGATTTCTACAATGCCCAACAAAAGCTAAGTCGCAGGAACCAGCTTATTCACAGAGGCGCAGTCAAAAACAAAATCGATAGGCAGGAAGGGTTCGGTTTCAGGTCAAGATCCAAGAGTCAGGCAGGCAGGCAGTCAGACGGCTACGATGGATGGTGTTCGGAATTAAACAGGAAAATGAGATAAGAGGAAGAATCAGGATAGGATATGTGGAAGAGGAGCGTTTTCAGTTTTAATTGAAAGACCCGCGCAGAAACTGCAAGAGGTGAAGTGTTGGTGAATTCGTACGATTGTGCATTGTGGGTATTGTAAGAAAAAAGTAAATAAGCAAGTATCTCCCAAAGATTTCAAGAAGGCCCTTCTTAAAATCTTTGATACCGCCTACACATATGCGATCTATGGTGACATGGAAGAAATCAAAGGCGCTTAACCAGAAATTCATATAGGGATTTTTGCAGCATTTAGGCCTACTAAAGACGCTCAAGTGGCCGAGTCTCTTCTCTAAAAACGAATGGCACCGCTGAGTTGAGCAGTAGTTAGACACCACCTGGCGAATCTCCAAGGCGACGGCCAGATGGAAGTTTACAGTTTACCAGCAACCCACATCTGCTGCAGATATTCGATGACATGCCGGTATTCGCCATCAGTGACCTCTCCATTATCTATAGCTCTTCTGAGAGCATAGTAAACTGCGTAAAAGTTACCTTACTGCTATTTGTGACTATGCTTCATAACGCGGACCAAAATGTTTCACGCACAAGTTAACTTTCAAAAGTCATTTTTCAATCGTAATTAACTGCTCTTTATCTTTGAATCTTTATAATCCAGAATTGTTTGAAGGCAAACATATTTGTCATTCCTTGGATATAGAAACAACTCTGCTGGATAGGCCTAAAGTCGCTAAGCGAAGATTCCGAAGATTTGGTCATGTGGAAGAATATGCCAGCTTACCGATTCCCACACAATATCTTACATTACATACAAGATTCGAAGGAAAGATAAACAAAGGCACGCCACGACTATGCTGGACACGGACAATATAACAAAGACATAACAAGACTTGGAGTAGACATGAGAAAAGCACGAGATTAGAAAAATAAGAGATTTATATAAAAGAACGTTGGTCATTTCTTTCCATGCATGATCGCCTCCAAATGGCTGGTATCAGGAACTGGTGATGATGACGGTGATGATGATGACGACAACGACGACGATGATGACGACAATGACGACTATGATGATGACGGTATGCGAGAACTTATGACACTTATTGTATCTCTACTTACTCTCACCGTTGCATCTCTACTTACCTTCGATCTTTGGTCTGGTCGCAATCGCGCACTTCCTGTTGTGGTAGATGGATACAGTTTGAGAAAGTATGGCTGTGACCGGTTGTAGAACGACCTTGCGCTTGATCTTCAGTGGAAAATCTGCCCAAATTCCTACCAAACCTTGGATAGGTTTGGAGATAAGGTCGTGCAGACCAATAGGAACATGGAGATGCGCCAACAGGCACAATAAAACGAATGACTGCTTGCTGACGAAATCTAACGGTAAACATGTGCAAATATTAGACTATGAACCTGAGTTGTCTTGAAATTTAGTGTCCCAGATTATACAGAATTCGACATTGGCTGCTTTTGTCATTCATTTAAATGGTAGTATTTCCAAGCCGAGACCGAGACTACATCCTAACTGCACGGTGTAAGCAGTTTAGCAGATGATGTGCTGGTGCTCTTCACTGTCCCGTGATGCAAACATCTCCAAAGCTAGCAATACCAAGCAAAAGGGCTGCTGATATCTTCAACCACGAAATTGGACCTGTTTCTCAGGCTACAGGTGTCCTCACAGCCTTTCCTCACAGATTAAATGGCTACAAAATGTGAATTTTACACGACACTTAATGCAAAAGAATTTGAGCCCTGAATACAGAAATGACAGGCAGGTGATTTTGAAGTCTGCTGCCATAACACCTAAATGAATTGTTTTCTTCCAAAATACGCAGAAAATGTAGATTTAGCATCTAATAGGTACTCATTTGCAAGAGTATGGACCAAATAATCAGCTTGAGCAACAAACGCATCCTGACCATTGTATTAGTAATGAAAAATATAGATGAATTAAAATCTGTTGATTTTGTTCTGTTTTACTTATGTTTATGCTGTATTGTATATTTGTTTACTTTGTTTAACTGCAGAAATTCATTTGTCTTTCGGTTCACCAACCTTCTCCTTTCACACTTCTTCAGCTGCATATAACCCCAAACGAGATTACTACGATGTGCTTGGTATTCCAAAATCTTCATCACTAAAAGATATTAAAAAGGCGTATTATCAGGTTAGTGTTCCTTGGTGGTTTTGCCTTCTGCGAGTGTTTTCTTTTAAATAGGGGTTTTATTAACTAAATAACTAGTCAAGTAAGAATATATCAAAATACTGTTAGTTTTGGTCTAAAGAAATAAGATTTAAGGGAGATTGAGCATGTCTGTTGCCAAAATGTCCACATTTTGTCTAGTGTGTTGTTTTTGAGACATTATTTAGTCATGTGGATTTTTCTCCATAATTTTTATGTGTTCGGACTTCTAATGTGACCAAGTCTGCATTTTCAGAATAAATTTTCTCCTTCACTGTTGTTTTTGTGTGTTTATTGAAGCCTTGAAAGTCAGCATTAGACTTGCTGCTCCTGAGGAGATACAGGTTGTTTCCACTTTGGCATGTGATTTTTCGTTACTGGTACCTGTAAAAGAAAATATATTAAGATAAGCTTCTTAATCATAATAATTGTTTTGTTTCAGTTGGCAAAAAAGTTTCATCCTGATATGAACAAAAATGATCCAGATGCACAGAAGAAATTTCAAGAAGTCTCTGAAGCTTATGAAGTAATTATTGTTTTCTGGAATGATGTATTTATTATAATTCTTATACTTATTGAAATTTGGAGCAAACTCTGCAGTTGTTGCACCATATTCTGTTTTCCAAACTTTCTTGCAAGCATTGATTACATATTTGACACTGCTGGAGATTTTCTTTGATTGCACAAATGGAAGTTTTATGTATGTTTCATATACGGCTTTGTGAGGCACTTAAAATTTGCTATATTAAGTGTCTTGATACATACATACATACACTGTTGCCTAATCCAGGTCAGTCAGTTAGTTTGTTTTCTAGACATTTGATATAGTGCCTTTTAAGTACCTCGCAAAAGTGCTGCCTATGCTAGCCTAAATGATGTTAAATTTGATTAAGAACAGAAAGTAATTCGTAATTAAGCAGGCAAAACAATGCATAGATAACTAAAAGTCACCAGTGGCAAGATCACACACGAATATGGAGCCCCACCAATGAATTCCTATCCAGCTTTGACAGATGACTCGATGTTTAGTTGCGTTGATCGTGTAGAGTGATAATACACTGTGTCCGGAAAAATTCCAAGGCTTTACGGTAAATATGAAAATAATTAGTAAACATTAATCGATTTTTAAAATTCCAAAAACAGTTTAATCCTGAAATATTATTTGCACTATAATTGTTGTTTTGGCGTAAAAATTTTATAACAATTTTGTCTTCCTCGCTGAACGCCATTTTTCTAGCAACTTTCTTTACAAAATATAAAATTCAAATACGTCACTGTGACGTAATTTTAAACGGGGGCCGTTAATAAATTACAAAGAATTTTGTTGGTAATTATATATTTCAGGATTAAACTGTTTTTGGAATTTTAAAAATCGATTAATGTTTACTAATTATTTTCATATTTACCGTAAAGCCTTGGAATTTTTCCGGACACAGTGTAGTTGGTAGGGATTATGATGCTTGATAACACCACTGCCCAGCGGTCCCTCGTTGGTGGTAGATGTAACGGCATCCAGATATTCCTTGACCCACTGGGTCTGAGTAGAACAGTTAGTTGGTAGATCACAGGGCCATCTGTGATTGATGGTGAAGGTTGCTTCAGAGATCCTTGTCACTCCTCATTCACCAGGACCATTACCCAGCTGAAAACAAACGGCATATGTAAGTCTGTAGACTGAGACTTGACCGTAAACAAGGAAACCCATCCCTCCTCATACAGTCATGTACGCCAAGATGATCTATGTAGAAAATACAGTCCAAAATGTTTGAAATCTATGGTGGGAATGAAGGTTAATTCCAACACACGAACTCAGCAACAGCAAATGTCAAAACATGTCAATGATTATCGAGAAAGGTCTGTATTAAGACAAAAATCTGTCAAAATGGCACAGGAGGCGAGCCAACAACTGACATGCTGACATGTGTGGACTGGCAGTCTTCATCGGATTATAATCTTTTTTGCAGTCCGTACTTAGTCTTAACCTAAAACTTATCAAGTATGAATTTTACCTAGGGTAAATATATGATGTTTTCTGGCAGTTGTGGCAGAAGACTGTAATTTACACCTATCGTTATTCACAGGATTTTGCAGTAGATTTAAGTCCATGTCATTTAGTGCTGGTATTTTATTTTCATAGGTGTTGGGTGATGACTTAAAGCGCAAGCAGTATGACACATATGGAATGGGTGGAGAACAGTTTGCTGGAAGTTCTGGAGGACCATTCCAAAGTGGTACCAGTATGTATCTGGTTGTTGTTTGCTTTTTGTACAAAAAGTCAAAGATGCTAGCTAATATTCTCTGTGAAGAATGCACAATGTTATGAATTCACTTTTTTTAGTACCACACAGTTACCATATTGTCCATACTCAAAAAATGTGTTCACCTTGTGTTCCTGGCTGCCCATGTTGTTTTGTACCAAGAAGAAGAGTTCTTGTAAACCCTAGGCTGGAATGGATAAACTTGTCCCCAGCTCGATTTAAGAATTTCATAACTTGTGCTTGAAAAATTGGGCCATTTATTATTGGTATTCCTTTTTGCCTGTATTGAGCAACCACATTGACACATGGCTTCGAATATTTCCAGTTTATCAGAATAATGCACGCGCTTTCTCACAGGTCTGATACTAGAGTTGATATCTTTTACAAAATTACAATCTACCAAATTTTATGATTCTTTTTCAGTGTAGTTAGCTTGACATTATGAGCAATTTCAAAGTGGGCACTTTAAAGGTTTTTATTAATTAATTGAATACAACTCATGATTTAGTGAAAAGCACCACAGTCATATTCTGCACTGACTGGGTTTTTATTAACTCTGTTGTTCTACCAGTAACTTGAAGTGTTTCACATTTTAAATGGTTTGTACCGTTTTTGATTAGTACTTGCTACCACTATGTTTTCTGTTACTCAGTATTCTGGACAAAGTATGGTGATTATTTGTGAGATGCAGTAAGAAGCAGCAGTTTCATTAGTTTTATTATGGGCTTTTAACCCAATTTTTAAAAGAAATTAAACTAATAATTTTGATAATTATTGCCCATGGCCATGCTGCACAGACAATTTCCTTAGTGGAGAAAATGCTCCAGACGTAAGAGGTGCTTTTTACCTGGATGTTGTCGAATTACCTCTGGTAGAGCCCCGGTTGAACCCCAGTTCTTCTGGCTTGGTACCTGTGGGCAGATCTCAAGAACTGATATGCCTTGTCTGCAACATTGCATCCCTGGCCTTACATTCAAGCTCTCTTTCTTCACCAAGTGTGCTTGTCCTGAGTGTGGCTTTTGACCAGGTTTTCTGAATACCTGATGAGTGTTTGTTGAAGCTGCATTTCTACCTACATCAGATCCAAACAGTGCAATGTTTGCTTACAACTCAAACCGCCACAACTCTGATGCATGCATTATATGTATGACAGTTGATTATGGTTATGCTGTCTATGCTGGCCTAACTGTTTCGTGCGTTAATCAAATGCGATCTGTTTTAACTCCTTGGTCTTTCTTCATGCTTTTCCATATGACCTTGAAAACCTTTCTCTATGATTTTGGTCATGCGTTGTCAGGTCAGGTGTGCCTCTAAGGAGTTTCACTTGAAGCAGCGCTATGCAAATTTGTGATTACGAATGCAGCATTAGCAGACTTGTTGTACTCTGGGTAGAACACATGATCCACTAGTTGGGTGTAACTTGGTGCCTTTTGGTATTCGAAAAGTGGTACATAAATGTCCAGGTTCAATTCCTAAAAGCATGTTGACTTGTTCCACTTACAAAGGTTGAAGTTTGGGCGTCAACTTATACGCAAAGTCAAGTGTATACAGTATTAATACTGTTGATAGATATGCAAAGTAGATTAGCAGTTTCTTTACTGTAACAATGTAATGCTGGTTTTTATGTTTAAAGGAGGCTTTGAACATTTCCACAGTAACATTGATCCTGAGGAACTTTTTCGAAAGATCTTTGGAGAAGAAGGATTTAGGATGTCAGGATTTTCAGATTTTGGTGAATTTGCTGAATCCAACTTTGGATTTGCACCTGCTTCAGAGGTTAGTGTTTGTTGTTAAATAAGATATGTTTTCTGCGGAATTGTAAACATCTTGAGAAATCTTTACTCTAGTTTGGCTTAGGTACCACATTGATGAACATCTCTTCTGCTGTCCTCAGCAGATACATGCTGCTTAGTTACATTTGTTCCCACATGTTGGAAGCAGTAAGATATATGACCAAAAGATGAGCAACATCAACAGGAAGCATGGAAATTAGTTAAGGTATCTGTTTATATATTGTATATGAAAATTTATGAGCAGGGTATTGGAGCAAAAAATCTAAACTTAATTTCTTCTTTTTGTTTGTTACATGGTTAAGAAACCTTAAGGAAATACATGTTCTTTGTGTAATCTAATCTGAAAACTTGTTTGCACCATTACCAATTTACCGTAGTTCAAAATGTAGTATCAGTAATTAGTCTTTGAAAGTAATTACCATGCATGTATATATCTGCGTGAAGAACTATGCTGTCTGAATGTTGGTAAACGTGGCCATCTGGTTAATGTGATGTATAATGTATATGGTTCCCTTTAAAGATATCTACTTGGAGGCCCTCCCAACCCAGTATCAGTGAAATAGAAGATTTTATGGCAGAAGGCACTGTTGTCATCGGCTTTAATCATAAGATGGGTGATGCTGCAGCGTATAAAGCACAGTGCTGCAGTATAGTGATGGCAGGGAAAGGGACAGACCTTTAACCTCAACAAAACAGAGGCATCTGTGCTAGAGAAGTTGGTGATCCGGTTAGTTAACTCTGTTAGATAGTTGGTTAACTGGCTCACTTGGCAACCATTTCCACACTATGTGTACTAGTAGCTCAAAAGCCAACGGAGAGCGTCACACATGTAAGCCGAGACATTATCAAACTTACATCAAATTGATAGAGTACTTGGCTAACAATGTGCAGAGTGTGGGTTTGAGCCTCATCTAAGAGGGTCACTGTTGAAAGGACCTTGAGTAAGTCATTTGTGCACAGTTGTTTAGCACCATTATGATAATGGTCTCAGCTCAAGCAATGTCTGACTTGAACCAGTCATTTCTGGTTTGGTTGTGTCATGATGACATCTTGGCATTTATATGTTTTGTGATAGGTATCGATGAACCTAACATTTCAACAAGCCGCTCGTGGTTGTAACAAGGAGATAGAACTGAATGTTTCTGATACATGTCAGAGATGCAATGGTGAGAAGGCAGAGCCTGGTACACGCAAAGTACGATGCCATTTTTGCAATGGGACTGGCATGGTGAGTATGTAAAATATCAGTGAATTGGGTGAACACTCGGAAATGCCTCTAGCTGTACCACTGTTATAAACAGCACCTTGCTGTATTATGTAATGGTCCTGTTACAATTAGTTTTGTAGGTTTTTGTCTCTGTGTGCACTCATACACGTCTGCATTTTTGTGACTCAATTTTTGTTGAATGTAAGTAAGTAAGTAATGCATTTGTTAACATGCCATATGTCCATCGGTTTAGTGAGGAAGCATAGGCTAGGTATTGCAATTGATCTTGTATAAAGGTCATTTTTAGCAAGAAAATTTAGATCAAAATTGATTTTTAGCTTTATTTGACCTAAGATTTAAGTTACTTTAATAATAATAATAATAAGACAATTTATATAGCGCCGTAGCACAGCCGAGGCCGAAGAAAAGGGCGCTGTACAAGGCTGTGATTAATAGTACCTACCATAACTTGTTAATATTAATTGATGAAGAAGTTACTTTATTAGGTTACTTATGTGTTGCAGAATAGTTGAGAAAGGTGACATGTTAGAGCTGCTTTTACTTTTGAAGTTCTTTTTGCAGAATTGACTTCTTGAAAAATGACTGCCATGACAAAACATTTTTATCAAAATTCCAATTCAGAAATGAAAAGATGTGATTAGTGCAACATGCTACCTTCCTGGATCCAGTTTTGATCTGTTTAATGGAATCTTTGATTTCTTATGAGAAAATTTGTTTCTTGCAAGTAGCAACACTAACTTTGATCTGAATGTTGCCTTTATTCTATATTTAGGTAAGTAAATCAAAAAAGTCGGTTCTTTAAAAGGCACCTGTTTCAAAACATTATTTCTAATGATGCTGATGGCCGCTTAGTATAATGTCTGCAGCATTGTTTATGGGTGAAAATAATCTTTGTTGTCTTGGGAACATATATTTGTTGGGGAAAAATATTGTTTAGGAATTTAGCATAACAACGTTGGTTCCTATTTTTGCTCCCTCTTACATGTAAGTGACTAAATTGTACCTGGTAAAATGAAAATCAATATAAACTGACAGGAATCTTAGCAGTTTCTCTTGTTTAATGCTGTTTGAACTGTTGTTGCTGTGCTGTCTATAAAATTTAATTTTGTACACAGTACAGGAAGTTGTGATTCTGAATTGTATTTTTTGTTATATGCAGGAAACCATCAGTACAGGACCTTTCATAATGAGATCGACATGCCGCCATTGTTTTGGATCTCGCATGTTGATTAAGACTCCTTGCGTAGAATGCCAAGGCAAAGGCAAAACAGTTCAGCGTAAAAGAGTCATTGTTCCAGTTCCAGCCGGTAAAATGTTTTTTGTGTTTAATACAGGGAAGGGAAGGACACTTTGAAGAAGGAACTAGATTTTTTAGATTGAATGAATAACTGTCAATTTTAAATCTACATTACTGTGCTTTAGGGTAAAAATGTGATGTCCAAAGTATTTGATAAATTTTATGAACTTATAATGAGTGTATTTAATTACTTGACAGATGACGTTACTGCTTTTCTGACTTTTACTGCCATTCAAGCCCAGATTGTTTCCTGAGTGCACGTTGGGCACAGCCTGTTATATTTGCTCAAAACCTGCTCAAAGAACTCAACAGATTTATCAAACATGAACGACCTCTTGTAAATCTATGTTGTCTGCCTTTATTATATCATACTCATTCAAATGCTCCACCATATGATACTTAATACTTCTCTAAATGACCTTGCACACAACACTGGGTAGACTGACTGTCTGTAGTTACATGGTTCTTTTTCGTTCTTAAACAGTGGCACTATGAGTGCATTTCTCCGTTCCTGTGTTACCTCTCCAGTCTGCATTGAGGCACTGAAGACTTGTGCTAAAGCTTCTCCAATTTCTTCTCACTTCATTGACTTTCATTTTAAAGTGTAATGGCTTTCAATTTTAGCAAAGATAAACATTAATTTTATTTTGTCCATTATTTAAGGAGTTGAAGATGGACAGACAGTGAGAATGCCTGTAGGGAGTAAAGAAATTTTCATCACCTTCAGGGTAAGGTCACAGAAGCGCATGTTGCAGAAACCGCCTTTGTTCGTAATAGACAATGATTTTTGAGAAGAGCATTAAGATAGACTTAATTGCCTGACATAAGATTCAATGCTTGACATTGCTTCAAATACATGAACTTCTGACTAGCTTACATTTTACACATATTGCAGGTTTTAACTGTACAGTTGGTTATTTTCACAAGAATATAAATGCACCATATAATTTAAGACTAACTGAAGTTAGAATAACAAGAGTTCTGTGCCTTTCTGTAATCTAATTTAATGTGATGACTTCTATATCAGGACAATTAGAAGTTTGGGCATTCATGAAACCAGGCCATTCCGCGGCATGTGAGACCTGATACTGTTGATATCTCATTTGAAAGTGAACAGATTGCAAACGGCCTAAGCATGATCTGAGGAATTCGGAATCAAATCTGATGCCCAAATTACGTATTGACCCAGTGAGATTGACAACCAATCCACTCAGAGCATTTATGTAGCACCCCTTCAAGATTTCTCCTTTGCAGAGGCACTTCCAGCCCATCCCCAGCAAAAGAGAACAGTTGTCAATAAAATGCTGATGAGGTATGAATATAGTGTCCATAGCCAGAAGGACATGCAGATCCAGAAGAAGGCCATTCCAGATAGACAACCACTGAAAAGGCACAACACTGCATTGTGGGTGTGTGTGCTAAAGGAGCCACAAATTCACCCTGGGTTATGGAGTGAAGGCTTCTGTGGCCAGCCATATTTGAAACTGGGCAACTAACTCCTGCAAATTTGAAGGCACTTTCCCCAAATGGATTTGCCAGACTTCTACCAAAATGTAAATTTGACGCCCTGTTTATACAGGCAGCCAGTGGAGTATAAAACGCTTGTAATGCGAGGCAGTTGAACTTGTGCCACTGATTCCTGATCAGAGGACCTTGTCCAAACCACTCTTCGTAAGGAATTCTTTGGAGTTTTGGGGCCCTATCATTCTTTCTGTTGTAAAATAAGCCATGAATCGGGTGCAGTTAAACAATATCAGCCTGGGTTAACACTCAGATGAATGAATGATTGTGGGATACCATCTGCTATCTGGCTTCCACTCACCTTTGTTATTTGGTGGCCAGTATACAAGTCCCAATGCAAGTTGGAAGAGGATTGCTGTAGTCTGTCTTACACTTTACCACGCTACTGAATGATTCTTTGATCCGAGACTGTGCCAGTGAGGAATTTTTATAGATGGTGTATACTGGTTACCTTTGCTTGCTTTTACCTTTTAAAAATATTTGGAGCTGTTGCTTTTGTTTTTTGTTTTTACATAGGTTGAGAAAAGCAAAACATTCAGAAGGGAAGGTGCTGACGTTCATTCAGAAATAGTTGTGAGTTTAGCTCAGGCTGCACTGGGTGGAACGATTCGAGTCCCTGGTATCTATGAAGATATCCTACTCAATGTGAGTTTTCCATTAGTCTAATTTGTCTTTGTTTATTGAAACTAATTATGGTAAATTTCTGCAATACGTTCCATCTGTTACAACTCAGTGGTATGATAACTCAGGATCTCCTATATTGGATACATATGTGACCAGTGCAAACAAGTAAGATGATCTTCACAAAGTCGGAAAGCTTAATTTGTGAGAAGTGCATTCAGAAGGCAAGTAGGCATAAAATGGGTTAAAATGAGTTCTTTGCATATTTATGTTCCTTTATTGTGGTGCCTATGAAACTGTAAATTGTGACTCTTGATTTCTCAAAAGTAGCCAAGAAGAGACCTACAGCTTTCAAAAATTGTAACTTTTTACTATTTGTGATAGAAACATTAAGTTTTTACTTAATTATTCAGCAATTCTGACCCAATCCAGTGCAGTATCAAACTCAGTTTTGATTTTTCCTACTTTGTGATGTTTTTTTCAGGCACAGTCGTCACATGTATGACAACAACAAAAACACATCTTAATCAGCACGTGTGTTTAATTAAACGCTGTATGCTTGTGTTTATTAAAAAATGTTGTGTAATTAAAACCAATGATCCAAGTGCAATTGCCAGTTCATGTGGAAGGGGTTTAGTTGGTCTGTCAGCAACTGCCTGACCAGGGAATCCTATTTGTATTCACCAACAATACTAACCTGCAAGATGAATGTTAGCTAATGGGCACAAACCTATTTTGCTACCTCAATACAAGCTCACTGACATTATCTGCAGAGCAATGGAATATTTTTCCTGTTGAAAACTGCACTACTCTCTGGTGACACAATTTAACAATTTGTTCAATGGATAAAAAGCCATTTTAATTGTAAGTGTAATTAGAAATTTATATAACACTGCTTCAGGAGAAACTAATTGTTGGCACTCTCTGTGGTAGTCTATACAATGTTAAATGTAGTTAAGAAGGGAGAGTTCCTCAGTTAGCAAGTAAAGCTCAGATAACTAGAGAAGTCACCGTTGGTGGGATTGCACATACAAGCAGAGCCCAAACAACCGATTCTCATCCAGAGTTGGCAAATGACAATATGTTCAGAATGCCTAGACTGTGTTTTAACAAAGAAGATCTGTGATAGATTGCTGGACATGTGCATTGGATGGCAAACCACATTGCCTCTCATCGTTCCTCATCCTCGATGCAATTTTTCTTTCTCATACATTTGTACTATATTTCTGGAACAGTCTTCTGCTGAGAATCCTAACCGTTCTGTCTGACACAGCTCAAGAAACATTTTCAGCTTTGCTGATAGCTATGTTCCATAGTTTTGCGACAATACGAATACACATTCACATGTTTATATCTGTATGAGTTAGTGACACCCCAGACTATAAGGACTGTAGAATAAAAATGCCTATATAATAATAATCAGAATAACGACATGGGGTATAAACTGTCGACAGTTTGTGCCATAGTTGACCGAGGCCATGCTCAGGTAGGTGGTTGAAGCGAGTCCCTTAATCATGCATGCGATTAACCAGTCAAAGGTGTAAGAGTTGCTAGGCTATTCTGAGCATCTCACTGTATTTATTAATTTAGACAGATTTATATACACAGATACATTTTGCTATTGAACACTGTACACACACTATACATTATATTTTTAGATTCCTGTTGGCACTTCATCACATACAAAGATACGTCTAGCTGGCAAAGGAATCCCTCGATCACACAGTTATGGACATGGAGATCATTATGTTCATGTGAAGGTCAATGTGCCAACGTAAGTACTGAGTGCAGCTGATTCACTTGCAGATCCTACAACAGTAGACTAGGTACTTTCAAAATGGCACTGACTGTTCTAATGAATTATGCGAAGTGCAGAGGTAGGTGCTGCACAGCACTGGGTTTTAGGCCTAGAACACATTACCGAGGGCCATCCCAGGCTGTTCTCAATTATGAACACTTTACCATACAGGAGAAGTGCTCAACATAATGGTCAACTGCTTGAGTAAAACGTTGAAATTTAATCCTATGATTTTGATTTCACATTTTCTGCCAGTATTTTGGTCCAGTGGTGTGACATACTGAACGTGGGAGGAGTGATAGGAAATGGCCATAGATCATTTATGGTGTAATGTGCATGGCTCTTACAGAACAGGCATATTGATCGGTGAATAATGCAAATTTTGATTTGTGGACTTCAGTAATGTTCTTTCCAATGAATCTCATTTACTTTTTGGTCATTACTGATTAACCCCTTTACCGTGGAATAAATTTTTTCAATTCTTTCCACACGTGCATTTATTTTTAGGTATTCTTCAAAATAATGCATGTGATTAAGGAAGACTGGTATTTGTAATTGTAATATTCCGGAAGTCTTTCTTTGCTCTGAGAAACATAAAAGTCAACATATAATAATTTTTAAAAAAGTAGCCCTGTAGTGCTCCTTATTACTTTATATAGAGCCATTTTAGTATATTCGCTTTGTATGATATATCACAAAAGCATCGTGCAGGCCAAATCGAGAGACTCCTTATCTTCCGAAGATAAGGAGTCTCAATCAATGGTTTTGTGGACCAGTATAGTTCAATTTTCCACTGGATCCGTCGTATCAGCAACTGAAACACGCGTTCTAGGTGTTCCTATAGGCCTAAATGCTAAGCGTTGACGTGGCCCGATTTCATCTCTTGACCATGCAGACGGCGAACTGCTGTCCTAGGCCTACTGAATGGTTTTCTGGCTATCATCACTGTCATCATTTTCTCACACAACAACATTACTAGAACTAGAACTTAGTTAGCTATCATCAGTCACTCTCATTGGGCAAACTATCATCACTTTCAACCAATAAACGATGTATTTCTTCGTTAGATAAACCACGCTTGCGACCAGCCATTTTTATTGTGAATTATATAATTTTAT
This sequence comes from Norana najaformis, assembly GCA_964023275.1. Taxonomy (NCBI): domain Eukaryota; kingdom Metazoa; phylum Annelida; class Clitellata; order Crassiclitellata; family Hormogastridae; genus Norana; species Norana najaformis. The sequence continues at coordinate 29,962,828 of OZ029916.1, read as the reverse complement.
TTAGTTTGCCCGCCCAGCGTATGACCTAATTTATAATATGGAAAGCCGTTATTTTAATCGTAAAGCAATATTATATTTTGCTATTGCCATTAGGACGAGTTTATTTGGCATACACGGTGAGTGAATAGATGCATATCATGAGGACGAGTTAACTCGGGTTTCACGCTGCACAATGGGTTCCCGCTGGACGAGTTAACTCGGGGTTCACGTTAAAGGGGTTAAATATGACTTTTATTGTTTTTGTATATAGCCATCTGTCATCACAACAGAAGGCTTTGTTGCTAGCATATGCAGAGACTGAAACAAATGTGGATGGTACTGTAAATGGGATAACACAGACAAAAGATGGTGAGCAAGTTTTTCCAGAATCAGCAGTGTATAATTTAGGCTCATCGTACTGAATTAGATGTTACTGTATCTTCACATGTGTAGTGCAGATGATATATTATGCACTTCTACCTAATGCACATCTCTCCCACCCCTGCACCAGTTTCGATTTTTGTGTGCATGTTTCATAATCTATATGCCAACCATATTTCATCTTGGGGCCTTGTCAATAACAATATCTGATGTAACAGAAGCCCTAAGGCAATTCAAATAGTGAACTTAGTCTTTGGTCTGTCTTTGTTAAGTCTGTAAAATTGTTTTGGCTGACATGGTCGATGGTATGTAATGACGACAGGAATGTCCCTTGGTTCGCCACTTGTCTTTTGGCAGGAAAGTTGTGGCAAGTGACTTCTACTGAAATGTTGTGAAGTCTGCAAAAATTCTGAACTTTTTGTGTATTTGTGGTACAGTTGAGATACATGGCTTTAATAAAAATGTCACTAAGTCTGCATTAGGTGATGCATGCCAGGCAATGAAAGAGCAAACAGAAAGACCAGGAATCTTTTAAGAGGAATGACTTCTATCCAGACAGTGAGCAGTAGGAACCTGCTTTACCAATTCACTCTACTCAGTGTGCAATTGATCAGAAACAAGCCATCAGTCGGCTGCGGCAGATTCATTTCCGTCAGACTTCATAGCTGCACGATACTTGAGGCCTGGTACAACTCCTTTGAAAGCCCCTCTCTCATGGCTACTGTTACATTGAGAGGTCCCAGCTCAACACGAGTCTGACTGCTGCAGATATGCGGCCAAACCACAGTGGCATCTGTCTGTTCTACTCCTCTATACTGGGTGGGCTCCGCAAGGCATCTGAGGTGCTAGTTGTCTATATCTGCTATGTTCAGAAAAACGCCCTTTTGGTCATGATGCATGGGCCGATGTTGAAAAGACATCAACTAATTTTTGTTTCAGAACACAGACACAAAAGGAGTCATTAAATAAAGCGAGTGAACAGTAAAATTCCCCAAGAAGCTTACACAGAGCAGGCTCTTTTTATGCCCATATAAACCTGAATTTATAGTTGAGTCAAGATAAACTAGGGTAGCATCTGTTATGTTTGAAACTGTTGTGAACATGCTAGGTAAATTAGAGTAGCATCTGTTACATTTTAAACTTTGTTGTGAACGCTGTCCCCTTGCTTATCTAATTTTCAGGTAAAGGTGATAAGCAAGGGGGCAGTGATGCGGCTTCATCTCCTATTTCTGGACAAGTGGTGAACAACAAAGACGAATCCTTCCTGGGCAAAATTAAAAAGAAGTTATTTGGATAAGTCAGTGAGGTAGTGAGACAACTTTTACTTTGCTTTTGTTGGGGACAATTCAAAGGTCAACAAATACCTCTCAGACTTCTCTTGTTAATTTATTCATAAAAGCTTGATGCCTATGTTATTAGCATAGTATAAAGTTTTTAAAACTACATTTTCATGTAGTATTAGGTCAGTTTGTAAAAAGATGAAAAATTTTTATATTTAGAAATAACTGCAAGATATGGCCTCGTGATGTCTTTCCTTGGCCTCGTGCCTTTTGGCCTCGAATTTGTGATTTAAGGCCTTGATACTGGCATTTTGTTGTTGCGGTTTGTTCTAGTGTTTACTTGTGTTGAATTTCCCAATGCGACAGCATGCCATGGTTTGATTTCCTTTATGCCCAATACTTCCTTTTATACCACACACCCTTGTATAATTTTGCCTGTTCAATCCAGAATCTGCCTCTCCCCTTGTCCACATTTTGCATTACCCTTGCCCATCCCCTTTACAGATGGCCACACTCACCTGAGTGCCAAGGCCTAGATTAGGCTACCATGTCGAGTTTGAGGGCTGACTGTACCACTGGAGCCTTTTGCATTAGACACCGAGGCTATAGAAGTTTCTAATTATTAATAATGCAGGGTGGAGTACATTGACACTGCCATGTCCAGCAAAGGTACGTTAATTGGATCCAAAGCAGTACAGAATATCTGCTGTCTGACAGAAGTTGGTGCTTAAGACACACCTCTATGGACCAAATTTAGATGCAGGTGTCCACATTTGATGTAAAACCCTTGTTCACAATTGGGTGACTCCTTCCCCATCTTTGCGGACATCCTTAATGGACGACCCTTCCAGTATATTGCACTAGCATTATCTCACTCGGTGTTGGAATGTAACAAATATTGAGTTGAGTGGAAATTATATCTGTGAACATATATTATTGTTTTTACTCTAGAGGTAGTTGTTGTATTATTAGTATTGGTGGTAGAAGAATTACAAATCAAATTAAAACGCTGCAGGTCCTGGTCTCATTGATCCTGGTTACAAGTCCACTTAAATTTCCGAAAACCAACATTTTTAGAATTTCAGAACTTTTAAATTTTGTTTCTGTATTCATTGGAAGTTTGTTTTATTGTGCTTATCAGGAAAACAAGTCTTTGGAGACGAGGAAGGAGTTGTAGACCAGATACGGAAGAGTCTCAACGATGAGAAGACAACAGCCAATAAAAGCAACTGATTAAAATTTGACTGGTTCTTGCAACACCTCAGAAGTTTTATGTACTTCTTTTCACTGTGAATAACAAAAATTTTGCATTCATGATGGCAAAACTGGAACATTACACTTTGACTTTTTCTTTTAATTTTGAGAACTTATATAAAGCTTCTGAAAAGTAGAATGACTTAACTAAGGGTGCCACTACCCCTGTGTTCAGGTCTGGCCAATTCCAAAGAAAATGGTCAATGCGACATTGAGGCTGTCTTTGGAGGAAGTGTGCATGCTAGAGTTGGAACGGAAGGACTGCAAAGACTGGCAGAGCAGACAATCACGTCTTTTGACTCGTTTGGTGCCTTTTTTATCAGTGCAGAAGGCGTGAGTCATCATTGGTCACACTCAAGTATAACCAAAGTCAATGTCCAGATGAGAATTCTAATTGATATTGATAGGTTCGGGAGAACGTAACACCTAGTTCCTACGTTGGGTAAAAACGTGAAACAGTTTAGTTTTGAGTGTAGACAAACTTTGAAGAACTGGCAGTGGAAAGAACTGGACGGCAAATTTGAAGCATATGCTCCAGCAGAAGGAAAAGCCCAAAAGCATCGTGCAAGGCACTCGGTTGATTTGTTGCACTGAACTGTGAGCGATGAACAAAGGTAGGCTGATTTAAATGCAATGCCTTGTAAGCTGTGAAACAGATATTAAACTGTATTCTATGCTCTATAGCCAACCAGCAGAATGTATCCAATACAGAAATGTTGATACTTTTTGATCTGTTTTGTCTTGGACCAAGGAATTCTGATCCATTTGAAATTCCGCCAGGTTCAGGGGTCGACCGTTAAGGACGTTAGCAAAGAGGAGGAAAGCCCAAATGCGCAAAAGGTCATGCCCAATGCGGACATCCTCGTCTAAATTTCGTTCTTAATACAGTCTGTGACTTAAACACCAATTTCTCTAAGACAGCAGTCTGTACTGCGTTGGATCTAATTGGAGTCCATTTGCTGAACATGGCTGTATCAAAGTAACGTGCACCGTAGCGTAACTGACCCTGTAAAATTAACAGGTGCCCTTACCTCGGCCTTAGTACTTCGTTGGAGTGCGGGCGTATGCAGAGGGGAATGGAGAGGGTAATGCCGAATATGGACAAGGGGAGGGAGGGGTCCAAAGTAGGTCAGTTTTGTAGGCATCCTTCTGGACAATCCATTACTTTGTGATACCAATGAGGAGGGAGTTACAGATGCCTTCCAAGAACAGTCTAAACAGAAACATTTTATGCATCTTTAATGTATTGTGACTAGGCATGGCCTTCTAAGTTGTCTGAAGCCAATTCCTGCAAACCTAAGTGATGGTAGATTTTGTAAGAGCAAGTTCATCCGCAGGCGAGTGACACTCGAACTGCTGGTATAGCGCATGTCTGGCGGCCAAGATGGCTGATGTTTCTGCTTCTTGATGAAGAGGTTTGTCATGTCAAAATTTGCTCGATAATTCTCGTATGTTCGGACGTCAACCTCCTTCCAGACTGCGTTTTCGACTTTTTTCTTAGATCTGCTTTAGATTTCGTGCTTTTTGGAAGGCGCATAGTTGCCCAGCCGCCACTTTTAATTGTCCCCGTCTGGACAGTGGAACCCAGACCTATTGTACGTACTCCAGCTGCAACCGGGAAATCTTGGATTCGGTGAAGCAATGGTGAGGCAGTCTTTGGAATGGGGTGTCGACCGGTAATCATAGTGAGCTTCTACAACCAGTCTGCCGGCCTATTTGACCAACAGCAGTAAAAATAATATCCATAACGTCTACAGCATACAGTATTTAGATAGTGGCCCAATTAAGGACGTACATAGCCTCGCTGGCCCATCAGAGATCGCATTGTCGTACCTCCCCAAATCTAGGCGTTATTTTCAGAGGAACCCGCACCCCCACTTTTTGAACGGGAATACCGTACACTCCACTTTTTCATACTGTAAATGAACGATGCCTATCACTATACTACCGCCCATTTCTACTTCCAATTGTGCCAAGTATTGCTGTTTCTGCGTACCAAGGAGGCAGGTAGACAGACTGTGCAGACAGACAGTAAGACAGAACTATAGCAGTAACTACTATATATTAGTTCGATCTGAACACAGTTAACCATTTAATATATTTCATATTGTGACGTTTCACCCGAGCGAGGGCGCTGGTTCAACCGACAGCTTGCAGCAGGACGACCGTTACCATAGCCCGGTCTATGGTTCAGTCCGCGGGGTAAGGCCCCCTTGGTGTATCAGGAGGCTGAATCAGCAAGAGTCTTCAAGTTTCAACTGTTATTAATCGCAACAACACTTATCTTAACATCTACGTAAAATCTGGAGTCGCGTCTGCGAGCGTTCCGTGGCGTAGGCAACCGCCGGCACGTCTTCTAGTCGAGTGGTCTTTCTGTTTTCCTCTGTCGATGTCCGAGCGATCACACACTCGTATGCTAATACACACACTGTCGAAGTCGGGTCCTTGTATAGGCCGCCGACAGGTGCCAAAAACTTACGTACATTGTGTACCTTACGTGCATTACGTACATTATCCGATAAGACAAGTTCATCGCCAGCTTGTCCGACAATTAAGTCAGAGCAGAGGCGTCTACATATCGTTGCAGGTTGAGAATGACCTCAGCCACACGTGACTCCCGGGGTTCCTGGGCCTCAGACATCTCGAAAAAAAATTAAACTGTAATAATAATAATAATAATAATAATAATAATAATAATAATTATTATTATTATTATTATTATTATACTAGGCCTACTACTACTACTACTACTACTACTACTACTACTACTACTACTACTACTACTACTACTACTACTACCACCACCACTACCACTACTACTAATGTTAATAATAATTTAATTTTACCCTTTGGATGTAGGCCTAATCTTCTGGGTTAAAAATCAATAAGCTAATCGAGAAATCCAACACATAGGCCTAGCTTGTACCAAGTCGAACTGTATTAACTCAGCTCCTTTAGGAATGGAGCTAATTTGGGTCAGACTGATGTGGCGATCGGCTCTGTGAAAAGCAGGACACGTCTTGGAAAAATGTTTTCCTAGAAACAGCCGTATCCACCGTATCCAATTCTTTGAACCGTGGTACAATCCCGTTTTCAATAGCAAACGACTAACCCGGTTGTAGTGTATTGCTTCGCATTATTTCAAGCCAGGAAGTGGTAGGGCTTTTCTTACTCGAAATATCGTGAAGGGCATCATATGTTGCCCCTGCTCTACTTGCATCTCCGATTTTTTGGCTGTGTTGCTTCAAATACACCGGAAGTTCCTTACAACGCTGTCTTCACGGGCCATATCAACCTCACCCTTACAGAGATATTTTTTGATCTATATGTAGCCTATCAGACCGCGTTTTAATAGGGACCCATGTGCCCGACCGTGTTTTAATGGAGCGTCTTATAAGGAGAGTCTGGTGTACTAGGAAAGAATGTGTTATACGCTCAGAAAACTCGTTGCCTGCATAGCTGAACATCGATAAAGGCCAGTAGTTGCACAGCAACCCTCTAAAAGTGACATAACACTTGAGTGCACTGTACTTGCACTTTACACGTATGTGCTTTACAATTCGTCTTCAGTTAAACGAAACTTCTTTCTCCTGCAGTGCATTAGTAGGTCCGCCGCTCACTGTAGGACCTGCAACGAAATACGCAAGATGTTTTCCGCAGGCAGAATTCTCCGAAATCGAACAGAGTCTTGTTTACCACCAACTCCACCTAAAGCCGTCGGAGCAAAACGAAAAGACAGAAAATGTCGTTGTTTTATTCCTTTCATATGGCCAGCACTAGTGGTATCGATTATCGGAATTCTGCTAATCGGAAGCGGAGTTATTATGTGTACTGCTGGATATTACAGCACTTATTCGACGGTAAATATAACTCTCTCTTCGGACATAGCTTTTTTCTCGTGGTTTTATAATGGAACATCTACCAATAAACAGTTGAAAATATTGGTATACTTTGGACCAATAGTAATGAGCTTCGGAGTTTTTTCAATAGTTGTATCTTGCGTAATTGTATGCGAGACGCGTGACGAAATTCTCCGCACCATGGACACAGAAAAACTCGAGAAAATGGCTGTTACTACGTCTGCAGAGAATGATAACCGCGCAACTCCAACAGCTGACGTCGGCTTACATCAAGACTTTGAAAATTACAAGAATGATGGAGTCATTTGCAACACGCGAAAAGATTCGACTTTGCTGTCGCAGGAATATGAAGTCAAACATAATAAACGTTTCTACTCTCTTAATAACATCTCAACTTCGCCGACTTTGCCTCCAGAAACAATGCGAATTGGCAGAAGTATGAAATTCGAATTTCTATCAGCGGGCAAGGTGATGTCTTCGACAAACTGTAGGCCTACGGTAACTTCGTGGAACTCACGATTGTCATGCCCGATTCTGGCGGGTGAATGAACGATAGGCCTACTAACTAACCTAATAAAAGACAAGAACATACATAATTTCTGTGTATAATGAAATGGCATTTCGGAAACATCCTAATAATTTTTTTTCGGTCTCAAAAGTTTGAACATAGGCTATATTGTGTTACACTCGATTTACAAAATTTTATTTGTCTCGTTTCTTGTGGCGCTTAGGCCTAGGCCTACTTATGAAGTTGTGTATAGGTCTATAACACAGAAAATGAATTAATTAAAATTTGTGGAAAGATGCCAGGAGACATTTTTAACCTCTGACGCTATCTTATCCGAAGCTCATACAAAGTGGTTACGTCAGACAAGAACGATGGAGGCTGTCCTAACTTCGGCTGTGTTAGCCAAGCCACAGATACTTTGTTGGCCCGAGTAGGCCTAATGGCTCAAAGCTGCAAACAAGTTTCAAGTCAATCACGTACAACTAGAACTTGACTTCTTAGTAGAGGCCGACCGAAATTCGGTTTCGGCGCCGAAAGTGTCCATATGGCGACTTTCGGCATAGTTTCGGTTTCGGCCGAAAGAGAAAAGCTAACTTTCGGGTTACTTTCGGTTTCGGCCGAAAGTGATCTTGGCTTTCGGTCGCCAACCGAAAGTCTATTGTTACGCTCACAGGTGGTCTGTCCTCTGCTGTAGCTATTATATATAACTAGCGGTAGTAGCGGCCTGTGCATGTTCTGTGCGTTCGCTTCAATGATCAATCTATACACGACGTTTCCACGTGTTGATGCGGAGAATCGGATAATATTGATATTGACATGTAGTAAAATTAAACGAAGTATGGGCCGTTCTCATGTTATATAACGCTCTGGGGTAGAGTTAGGTTCCGGTTTTGTTATATGCGTTATATAGGGGGTGGGTGGAGGATTTCTTATATGTGACCCGCCATCCCAAAACTAGGCGCTTGTCGGCAACGTTAATTTACGAGCAATAAGCAGAAATTTGACTATATCATGCATAATCCGTTTTCATCAAATTTAGGCTATATTATATCTTTACAACAAAATAGATACCAAAACGAAACTTAAAATTATTTGTTTATCGATAAAATTGAGAGTTTTGATTAGGACTCAATGAAAAAGATGCGGAAATCCAAACAACTTTGACCGTTTTTCAAAGGGTATATCATTTAAAGTCGCCTCAGTGAAAGGCATCAATGTTATACATGCTTAGGAAGGTCACGATTTGGTCTACACGGACACACACGAACTATGTAAGTTTATATCTTTCGGTTTCGGCCGAAAGTTTTGTTAAACTTTCGGTTTCGGTTTCGGCCGAAAGTAATTTTTAACTTTCGGTCTGGTTTCGGTTTCGCCGAAACCAGAAATTCGCTTTCGGTCGGCCTCTACTTCTTAGTAAGTGCCTCTAAGTAGATGTATAGGCCTAATATTTTCTCGTCTGTGTACATATTTTATCTTGGTAGTAAATATATTGCATTTTCTTTATCATTTTGTACACATATTTAATATTTGTGCATATATAGGACTATTGTTTTTACATAGGGCTATTATACAGATATAATAGGCCTATGTTAAAAGGTGGAGTTTGCATTCTGATATAGAGATTAAAATTGTTCTGCAGCTTTTACATTTAGCATACTGTCATCACATCTCAGAGATCATGCTGATGAAGGTGTTTAGCATCTACGGTGTTTTAAAGTCTCCAGAAGCGAAACTCTTTGGATATGTTAAAGAGTTCTGGCATCGAATAGACTGAGTTTTATTTTCCTGAGCCTTGGATGAGGAGGATATGGCATCTACGATCTCTTCGTGCAAGGACAGTGTCAGAGTTTGTAGTCTTTCAGATGTACACGTTCCAATGCCCGATATGACTACTGTAAACTCCTGGAGCTGTCGATTGTTTCTTGGGTGGAACGCCTCACGTGGAATCCGTTTCCGACATCCAAGAGTCTTGTGGTTTCTCATATCGCGAAAAAAGCATCTCAATGAGGTCTGTCTCTTGTAACTGCCGTTTATGTCAAGTGCTGGTTCCACAGACCATCATCTGCAGCTGCTCCAAGAACTGACCTATCCTTGCTATGTACTCTGTCGGCATACTCAAACAAGGAGGTCACAGAAGCTGCCATTACAATCAGAGTAAATTAGTGACAAGCGATTTAAACGATGACAGCGAGTTGGCAAGATGGGCCTTTTGTGGTAGACGATTCCAAATATAAGGAGCAGAGCTTCTGAAAGCACAAGATCCTACATTTGTCCTGAACCTTGGTTCTAGCAAGAAGCCAGCATCAGAAGAAACCAACGGCCTAGAAGGGCAATGTGGTGTTAGAAAAACTTTTGAAAATATGATGGAAGGCTGGCATTCAAACATGCAATCTTAAACTTAATGCGCCATTCAGCAGAAAGCCAGTGAAGCTCACGAAGGCGATCGAATGCATTTGATGGTGATGATGATGACGAGGAGGACGACGACGACACGAAGAAAACGACGTAGCAACCATGGAAAGATTTTGGTTCCAGCAATAGAACTACTGTATGTGAAGAGAAAGACTGCATACGCTGACGAGTTGTAAAAAATTGCCTCTGGCTTATCAGGGTTGATTGCGTGATCATTACAACATAACAAAACTTGAAGAAAGGACAAAGGGAGTTCGAGTTGAGTTATAGCTGATGGATCTGTTGCAGAGAGAGCAAACTAGAGTCGAGTATCGTCAGCATATTCCTGGAACATTGTATTAGGCCTGTGCATGCGCGCAATTTGACAAATGGGCGAAATAAAGATGGAACAAATGAGAGGCCCAACGACAGAACCCTGAGGTACACCTGAACGACAGGCAACAGGATCAGAGCGAGATGAGTTTATTACCACTCGTTGAGTACGATTATTAAGATAAGAAGATATTTAGAGAAGAGCAAAACCAGCAATTCCAAAGGATTCATAGAGTCGAAACATCGAAATACCTTGATCTACAGGATCAAATGCAGCACTGAAGTCAAGAGGTATAAGCAGAAATGATTTGCCGGACTCCATTGAATGAAATATATTAAGTGTGCCAGTACGAGCAGTCTCAGTTGAATGATGATGGGATCAGTGGTATCGAAGATGGAGATGTTAGGCCTATATGCCTCTTAAAACGCCTGAAAAATAGACTTCCAAGCAGTTCAGAGATATTAATCAGACTGGAAATAGGTCGGTAATTAGCTGGACAGTCATTATCTAGATCCAGTCTTTGAGTAGAGGTGTAGCAAGAACAGCTTTAACAGCATAGGGAACACCAACTTCGCATAAGAAGAGCATAGCCTATACCTACCCTGTACCCACCTCCTTACTGAAAGACTGTGCATCTGTTCTAATTCCAGTCATTACCAAATGGTTAATCTCTCCTAGTCTACTGATAATTTCTCCCTCCTTTTCAAACACTCTCTGGTTACCCCTCTTCTCAAGAAACCATCACTTGCCAAAGAAATCCTTTCGAACTACTGATCTGTTTCTAACCTGCCCTTCATCTCCAAATTAACTGAACGGGTTGTCCTCTCTCGGATCAGTGATTATCTAGTTTGCAACTCACTCCTTAATCCACACCAGTCTGGTTTCCCAAAATGCCACTCAACTTGCTCAACTGACAAAATGCTACTCACTTCTCTCTGCAACAAGCTTGTTTCTTCCATATCTTTCTTGCCTCTGCTTCCTTGATATTTCAGCAGCCTTCGATACCACTGATCCCAATATCTTACTCAGCAGACTTTCAACCCGGTTTGGTTTTAGATACTGCTGTCCTCTAGACACAATCCGACCTTCGGACTCCTCGAGGCGGCTTTTGTGTGACGCTGAGAAATTTAGGATATTTACTTTTATATTCAAGCAGGCCTGCAACCAATGCATGCTCTGGGCAGAAATGGAAATGCACCCACTGTGCTCAGAAAGATTTTCTGTGCATATACCGAAATAGAGTGGCGGTTCTAGGATTGCTTGCGTGGGGAGAGGATTTCCAAATGGGCGCCACATTCTAGCATTCCATCATGCACGGGCCTGATCTGAGGGGCGCCCGAATATAATCAAGAGGGGAGTGGGGAACAGATCCCCCATGCCTACAGCTAAATCCGCCACTGCTATACATACACGTTCGTTCATTCAGAACATACGCGTTAAATTTTTAATAGTTCCTGTTTATATTTTATACCACGTGTCTGTTGGGCTGAAATAACAACCAATATCCAAACTGGCAAGTTCCAATTTGCTAATTTATATTCATGTTAGCAAGTCCCAATTGCCGCGTTCAATTTGGGAGTCTTAACAAAATGGGATTTACGTCAGAGTCCAAGTCTGAATATTCTAATACAGTAAAACTTCGTTATATCGAAGTTCAACGGACCATCGTCAATAGTTCAATATCTCTGAGGATCGAAATACGCGAGATATTCACCTCACGCTCTTTGATTCCACGAGAACTTAAGTCGTAAAGTTCTCATACATGTACTGCAAATGCGTTTTTGGTGATAATAATGACGGTGTTTAAAAAATAAAGTAGTTAAAAACAGTATAGGCTTTCACGTATTTAATTTATAACTGTGACGCAAACTCTGAAACATTCCCGACGACTACAAACCTTAGTGGAAGTTGCTAAAAATAGAACGGTGGCTAAAATGCCACATATACGTATTTTTAGATTCGCCGTTTTCTATGCGTAGCAAAGCATCTATTTTCTCATCCAGATTCTTTTTTGCGAGGCCATTATTCAAAAAGCTCTCTGTTATTAAGGATCACAACGAAGACGTGTCGCAAGGTTATTCTTTGTAAAAAAAATTGGGCCTCAGAAATCTCGCCTTTCAGAGGGTCTAGGATTTATGTCAGTAAAAGGAGGTTAAGGTACAAAGTGAAATTGAGAAGCACATTTCTAATATTAATCAGTCTATTTTTGGTCGTTTTGGAGTTACCATCGCCATGTTATTCATTGTATGCAAATCTATAATGTACATTATAAAACAGTGCCAAAAACTCACTAAATACACGAAAGAAATGACTTGGCAATTTTTGTAAATTTCCAAAACTCAGTCCATGCAGCATGCAATGTTTAACTTACGACAAGAAAAAGCTGAAAGTATGGTTTCACCAGCAGAATATAATAAAATATTTAAAGATGTGGTCAAATGCTATGCTGGGGGCATTGAATGGAAGTCATATGATTATCAAAGTGTCCAGAAATGGATTTGCAAAGCCACAATTCATTCAGTATGCTGAAACAAAAGGCGTTAATTTTTGAAAACTTGCATCCAAATAAGTTGGTACACAGACTGTACTCCTAGGACTAGTGGCGGATTTAGCTATAGGCATGGGGACAGTTCGCCCAGCACGGTGGACTGCTAGAATGTGATGCCCTTTGGAAATGCTCTCGCCTCCCACACAAGCAATCCTGGAGCCGCCACTGCCTAGGACCCTGTGTTTGCATCCGTTCTGTAGAAATGCAGATTGCTGTTGAGCTGGATACAGCACCTCCACTACAAAAGACAAATAATATGCAGGTGGCTAAGGGTGTAATTGCAGCAGCTGACAACAAAGGCCCTGAAATTGAACCTGATATTTATGATCGCTAAACTTTTCTGTAGACTTAATGATTATCGAACATTACTTTCATTGGCAAGTAAATAAATATTAAAAAAAAATTGTTATTTAATTTTTTTAAATTGACGCATATAATTTTACACATAACATAACCTTTTATGCCACACAGTAAATACCATAGCTTGCAATGAAGAGATGCAAAGACACAAACTTTTCCCCCAATTTTACACAATAAAACATTATAAAGACTAAGGAATAGGCTCTGAGGATCAGTTTTATGCAGTTTGGCTTGCTTGAATGTACAGTTAGCACAAAGAAAGATACAAAACAGACACTGCAGACTGAACACAGACTAAAAAAACTAAACAAAAAATCGTTTTCTCATAATTCGTCTCGGTGGACTGAGTTTTGGAAATGTCTTCCTTAAAGTACACATAGTCTTACTTGACTGACCCCTCCAAGCAACCCAGACATAAAAGTGCATCGTAATTTGTCTCGTGCCTGGAGCCAGTCATGAAACAATACATCCGTTATTCATCAGTCAGCTATAACTAGGCAGGGCAAGAGTATCAAGTCACAGAGTGGCCCTGTAACTTTTAAATATCTGCTAGCAAGTAGTTTAACAAGGACAGATAAATGCCTTCGCAATAAGCAAAACTGCGATATGTGCAAGTTCGATAACAAAAAGTCAAGTTTGTATGTGCTTGCATTGGTTGTGGCCGGGCCATTGACGGTAATTCGATATAACTGGAAATTCGATATACTGGAGTAACACTGTGAAAGTTGTCTTCATAAGCAGACAGCTACATCTTTACAATGTCATTTAGATTTTCATAAATTCTTCTTAGATAGTGTTTTGGAAGCTCGTATATTAAAGAGGGCAGACTATAAATAAGTAGGCCTATTAAGGTTATTTCAGCAGTTGTGATGTCTAGCAACTGCTCCTAAAAATTTTAGCACATCCTGCATCAACAGAATAAATGGTTCAGCATTAGCAACAAGCATCTAAGCAAAACAACTGTCAAATACATGTTGGGCCATTGTATTAGCACTTTGAAATATGGCACAGGCCAAATGTCAAATTCTTTTCTAAGCCGAGTTCAGTCTCAGTCTGACTTAGGAATTTCTTATGATTCAGTTTTCTTGAACAAGCTAGCCAACTCCACATTACTGAAACGTTTACGTACTGTAGGTTCTCCCGGTTAAAGCTTGCCCACAAATTACGTTTCACAAACAATGCTGTGCATGAACTTATTAATTTTATGAAAGAAAGCCAATCACCTGAAAGGCTACAACTGAAGAGATAACTGGACAGTCACCAACTGTACTGCAAGTTTCTGTAAAATAAATTTAGATCTAGCAATGATTGTTGTCACTTTTCCCAGATGTAACAGCTATGTTTGTTGAACATCTGCAAACATTATCTGGTTATCTTGCTCTAACCCGAAAAGTGCCTGCACTGTCTCAAATGGTATTTGCTGCCCAGGTTGACCATGTATTTGAATAGATCCATCTGGATTACGTATGACTATCAGACCGTCGCTTGTCTGAATGACTTGGGCATTCTCATCAAGCTGTATTTCCTGATGGTTGCTTGCATATTCACCCAACTCGCAGTCTTGTATTAGTAGCTGCTGACTCTGTAGCTGCAGCTTGTCATCAACAGTTCCAACAAAGTCTTGAATGGGTGAAGTAATGAAATCTGCTTCAGTACTGCTAGAAGCCGGCTCTTCAACATTATTACACATAAATCGCAGATGAGCGGCTTGTCTCTCTGTAACTGTGCTAATGTGTTCATGTTCCACAGCTGATGGCAAAGTTCCATTTGCTATTGCAATTACACCTGCATTGCTGTTGACAGCAAAAAGACTAGCCTCCATCAAGCTGGGTTTAGCTGAAAGGCAGGATTTGTTCTCTGATTGAGATTTAACTACAAACAAAGACTGAAGTTCATCTGAAGAGAAATTAGCTGTAGAAAGACAATTTGCAGGTACAGTAGTGACTGATGAAGTTCTTCTCTCTGAGAGACTATCGGTGTCACTTAGGCTACCATTATAGTATTGACTGACAGCAAGACAAGCAGGGGTCATCATGTCGGATGATGCAGAACTGCCAATTAAATGAAGCACCTGTGATGAAGGCTCTGTGTTTACACAAGGCAAACTGTTTGACGCAAGTGTAACACAGTTATGATTCGCACTGACAGATGGTAACTTGCAATCTGCAGACAAATTACCGTTTTCTTTGCTTTTTACCAAATGGTGAACTGCACCCATCATCACAGGAACTGGTGTATTGACAGGAGCCTCAGTTGTCATTGGAGAACTGGACAGACTACAAGACCCAATGGTTTGCGAAGAGCTAATCAACTCAATTAATTTATTATTTACACTAGCCTGCCGTACTGATTCATTGTCAGCAGACACTGTCTGTGAAGTACTACTGTTAGTCTCTAACTCTTCTGCTGTTTTTGATAATTCACCATTGTGTATTTCTGATTTACCACTGGCAATGGATGAGACACAACTTTTGAAACTCTTCCATTCATAATCTGGCGCAGCACTGCTGCTGCTGGCTAACGAACTGGATGCTGCACTTCCAAGTGCATTTTCTGTCAGACGAAGCCGTTTTCTCAGAGGCAATGCTATAAGCTGGTCCTGTGAAACCAGTTCTACTGTGCGGATGGCCATTTGACTAGGGTTTTGATGAACAAGAGCTGGGTTTGAGGTAAGCAGTTTGTACTGACGCAATGGTTCCTCATCTTTCACCTCATATCGTCCAGTACTTAATCCCAAACAATGAGCAACATCAACATCAGAAATCTGCAAAAATAAATAGTAAAGTAAAATATCAAAGACAGACAACAACTAAGCAACACAGCAAAAAATGCACCGACTAATTTAATCACATTTAGGTCAGTAAATCATTCCAAGACCTCACATGTTGTCCTTTCAAGGGACTTCAGTGGCAAAGAATCTGGCATAGTATAACTGGCAAATAAGGAGAAGGAGAAATAAAGGCCAGCGGGCAGAAACTCAGTTCTGCATGTATTAAAATATTTGCATCTGAACATTTATACAGCATCTTTTAAAACCTCTCAAAATGCTTAGCTTTGTTTTTGTGACATTCTTTCAAATTTTAGACCTGACTGCACCTGGCTGGCACAACATGAACACACCCCGTGATTCTACAGTTAGGAGATACCGAGGCTACTTTTCCACTGTTAGACTCAACACAGATTTCTCAATAACTTTTGAGCTTACAGTTGATTGATTTTCACATAAATAAATGTCACAACAGGTTTTTAGAACATAAAAAATTGCCCTTTCCTGAGAAGTGGTGCATCTGTAGAACAAATGGGAACACCAATAAAGTATTTTCTTCCTTAAAAACTAGAATGAAGGTTTGGAACAAGAAGCAAAATGCAACAAGAATCCTATTACAGGTTGCATTTATCTTAAAAATTTATAGATTTTGTATGTACATGCTTTGGTTTTTATCCTTTTTCACACAAAACTGCCAGCTGTCAGGGGCTTTGGAGTTACCTCACTGTCGGTATAAGAGATTTATTTATTTTTGGTGACCTTCAAAGTGTTAAACACAAATTTTTAGATTACCGATTCTGATGGCAAAATTATTGTAAATTCAGTACACATGCAGCACTGGCTAATATTCAGTCTTGCCACTGTTATTTAGAAACCCCTTATCGGCTGTAACAGCTGCCTGAATAGGCGGCAACAGTTGTTGGCTGCAGCTGGCTTTAAGCCCTGCAAAGAGCAATACAGTTCCAAAGCAGGTGAACTTAATATAGCTGCATGTGTCTCCGTTCCTCATAAGGATAAAAGGACTACACCTAGTTGCAGCTGTAACTGTGATAAATTATGGTGCTTGTGCGCTTGCCTCAAACAGCCAGGCTAGCAAACACCAACAGGAGCCTAGCTGCAGTCTCAGCCAAGGTTAGACAGCTGTGTACCAATAGGCTTTGGCAGTCCAATGTCAGAATTTCACCTTTAAAATAATGTCCGCAAACAGTAGATATTAATGTAGCCAGAAACATAAAAGTCTGATATTAAATCACAATCACTTGCTCATAACAAGACAGAAATGTGGCCTTTCAAAGTACTTGTACATAATCATCTGGCAGCATGCCACAATGCAATTGCCTTTTGCAAATTAGTCAGCCTTTGAGCTTCTTATCCACACTAAGACTTACATAAATCATACACTACTGTATTTCAGCATGGCCCTATTAACCCGTGGTTCGTTAACACACAGTCACAGTGACTTTACCTCGCGACAACTGCACATAAACAGATCAACACTGTATATTAAGATTAATGGTATTGAAAACAGCACATAGGCCACAGAGAATGAGAGGAGTTACGTTTTTGTCCATGGAGCCGATTATGTGATTGTGAACATTAATTAGTGGAATTTCAGTGGAATAGTTTATGAAATAGGCAGATTGGAAAGGAAGGTACAGGAAGAACCAGAGGAGATGATTTAGGGTTTGAAAGGTCATCAGAGGAAGGACAGTTAGAAAACTGCGAGTCTAAGAGCCAAGATCTTGTCTGCCGACAGGTTCTTCCACTGAATTTTAGAGCCTGTGTGATACAGAGCTCAGTAATAAGCTGCACTTATCAGCTTAAGGTTTACTTCACTGCATGTCATAGTAACATCGGAGAAGAAGAGCTTTCTGAGACAAGAACGAGGCTCTGGCAGATGGGAAATCTTACAAACAAAAATCTGTAATTTGGACTATAACTGACATAGGACTATGTCATCACTGTATATTTTGCTTGGAACTGAAACATGAACAGTCCTTAAAAGGCCCTATATAAATGACCAGATACAAACATATAAGAACAAACTAAAGACAGTTTCTTGCCACTGAACAACGTTAAATCATTGCAGAGCAAAAGATGTTTATTCACCTCAATTACAGATTTTGTAGTCTTGGCTTTAAGTTTTGTATGGCAATCAACAGAAGTATTTTCCAGCTCATCCACAGATTTATCAGTTTCCATTTTATGCTCATCAATGGCTGCCATGCTGGAACTGTCTGCTGAAATAGGTACCAATTTTGTACGAAACATTGTAGCAATCTGTTTACGGAAATCTTCAAATTCTTTAATCATCTCACTGAGATCTGGTCGTGCACTTTTTCGTTCAGTTTTCATCAGCAAGAATTCCCAGAGGTTTACTGAAGCAGAAAGTCGTGGCATGACCACTTCCATGAGTTCCTCATCAGTGCAGTGTCGGACCAACTGAAGAAACATAAAGGAGATATAAAGATCTTCATCTACTCATTTCTATCATCAACCATCAAGGCTATAACAGATGTAATTGTTATTTGAAATGTAATTAGAAATTTATATAGTGTTGCCTCAAGAGAAACTAATCAGAGGAGCTCCCTATACTAGCATAAAATGATGTTAAATGTCATTAAGAACAGACAGTTCATCAGTTAGTAAGCAAGGCTCAGATAACTACAAAAGTCACCAGTGGTTGGTAAGCCCTGTGCACATGCAGAGTCCAACCAATGGATTTTCATCCAGAGCTGACAGTTAAGACCAAGTTCGGAGTTCCTGAACCACGCTGCTTTGAAGATGAGATGCACTGACAGTAGATGTGGTCTTCCAACATAGGCACACAGCTGCCTCACCACCCTACAGTCCCTCACAGTTGGTAGATGATACAGCATCCAGACATGTCTTGAGCCAGCAGGTCTACACAGAACAAGCATTTGATATGTTGCAGAACTTCTCTGTTAATGGTTGATGCCACTTCAAAGACTCTTCCAGCTGGGAACCTGTCAACTCACAACGGTAGATGTCCAAGTGATGACAAGGCATCGATCAGTGGGATGAAGCACCAAGTGAAAACGCACAAAAATCATGCCAGAATACAAAGAACACTAAAACTCACAATCGGTCGCAGTAGAAGCCCAAGCAAACGAGAATTAATGAGCAAATTTCGCACAAGAAAAGAACCTGCCACATGAAATAATTAAGTTAAACACAACAAATATGGCCACAGACATGCACAGATTACCATCAGTGTACATATGTATGCAACTAAAAACTTGTATAGTTTCTCTAAGCAACTCTCAAAAGTATCCTAGCTACCCTAAATTAATTTAGAGTTTGCTGAGAATAACAAATTGATCAGCATACAAATAATGCTCGAATAGCTAGGAAAGTCGCCACTCCACTGGGGGATTCTACTTTACTGTTCAATATTTAAACAGCGACTGAGTTTGGACTTCATAATTGTGAGGTTTGAATTTTTAATACTGTAGTTTTGTAGAATAAACAAAATGAAAAATATTTCTGTATATTTGTTTTCAAATAATTTTGCGATTGGTTTATTCCAACTTTCATGACACTAATATGTTAAGACTTTCACAAAATTATGTGAGCCACCACTGGCAAGTAATTGCACGCATGGCTATAGGCTTGCGCATTCTTCTGAATTTTTCTTTTTTCTCAGACAGACTTCATCCTTATCGTGGATATATCTCTTTTGGTGGATCACGTCCATATGCTGGAAATTCATGACGAACAAGTGCATTTAGAAAATTCAGGAACTTTGGGACAGTTTTTGGCAAAGGGAGTGGCATGTCAACAAAAGCTCATGCTGGTTTATGTAGCCAGGTATGAATGAGATCTAAACATGTAGCTTCTCAAAATAAGATTGAGCAAAGCATGAAAGACAATTATTCATTTTTGTTTAGGTAACTACTGCAGTTCCGTTCACATCAAATTGGATACATGTCCAAATCTAAGAATACTGCCAAAATTATGTCCAAGGTTTGTGCAGAACCACCATGATTAAAAACCGATTCCAAAATGAATACAAGTAAGCCAGTTTTATTTGTTTAGCAATTTTATTTCCTGTACAATTTGCCTTCTCAGAAAATAAGCTATTTGATTCTAGACAGACAGAACTTCCTATTTCCTTACAGAAAACATTAAAAGCCAGAAAGAAATCTGATAATCTCAGCCTTATTCCCGTGCAAAGTCTTATACAAAGCAAGAAAAGATAGACCTCTTGGAGTCTCTCTTTTCGTCTTTCTGCTTGCTGAGTAGACGGTGGTCGGCCACGTTTACCACGTTTTGGTGGATGGCTAAACACTGGAGTGGAACTGATGGAATGCTGATCTGTAGCATCTGTCAAGTCCTTACTAACAGGAGATGAATTTGACTGTTCTTGATCCTCACAGGCAGAATACAGATTTCCACTTGAAATTGGAGGAACATCAGTTACCTCTGCCATTTCTCCAGCCACATCACTGCTGGTCATTAAATGACCATTGAATGACGATGACTGTAACGACGACGACGTTGACACAATTCCATCAGCAAAGGTCGTCACCAGTTGCTGGGTACTACAGGGTGTAGTGCTCACACTTTGAAAACTGTCACTACTATTGCATGCATCTGTACCTGACAAAAGATATGATAAGCAATTCCAGTCAACTTTAAATTCTGAATCTGTGTAGGATTGAGAACATAAATCTAGAATTTGTGTATAACTGAGAATACAATATTGATATTGTGGACATATTTCAGTTCTAATCTAATCTGACCTGAATACTCTAATCTAAAGACTTCTGAAACACTGTCACAGCTTGGCTGCTTTGATAAGACTAAAATGCAATCTTGTCAACAATGGCATATAAACAGATTCAAGTTAAGGCCAGCCTTTAAAACTCTTCATGAATTACAAGGACCAGTAACAGAGAGGTTTCAACGAAAGATGTTCAAATTATGTACGAAACTGCACAAAATCCAAAGTAAAGTTTAACAATTTGGATACTCAGCCTAAAGGACATGGTTAAAAATGAGGAAAATTCTAATCTTAAGACTATAGTTAAGTCATGACACACACGACCAACTTGCTTCAAAGTGAAATTCGTCTGCAGACGTTATCAGAGGTCATTCAATAAAGGCAGGCTGCAGCCATGTGGTTGTGTCCAGTTGCATTGGTCCAGTACCTGAATTAACGCAACTTTGCCTCAGATTTCGGGCAGTTTCGGACATTATTTCAATACCTCTCATCAGTGCTCCTGTCTGCATGACGAGCTTGGTGGAGCAAGGGATATTCAGACACAGGACAAGCCAACATTAGCTGAAAGAGTGCCAGTCGGGTAAGTGCAACAGTTTGCTGAAAAAACTCCATTCATTCCTCCTCCTCTGTGTAGCACAAACCACGATTCCATACTTATCAGTCAATCATGGATGAGAAGAATCTGTTGGTTTGATCCTAAATATGTGCATGAGCCTGCCTATGGAGACTTTCCCACCATCTGAGCAATGTTGCCGGCAGAGGAGCTCAAGATGTTCTTAGACGGGAGCTCTATTTATGCCCAGGTACAAGTACATACACCCATACATGAATAAGGTGAGCTTTGAGTTCAGGTATAAACAGCATCAGAAACTTGCAGATCTGACATAAGAGTAAATTTTAAAACTTTGGAACCCCACCACGAAAATTCTGGTCAAATAATACACTTTGACAGCAGCACAGTCCCTGATATAATGCCGTACTTGGTGTGGATCCCAAGTACTGTGTCATACGGATGAAGCACTGTATGGTCTATACTGGGCTCCACCAGAACCTGCTCTGCAATCGAAAGGCACAGAGAGGCCGTGGAATTGTTTTCACCATCTACCAGAAAGGGGTTCAATCATCAAAACTCGAGTAGCCATCCATGGCAGATCGACCTGGTGCCTCGAGTTATGACTGGACGCTGCAGCTTCTACTAGCTACGTGGGATGGCACTGAACAATGGTGCTCTCGCAAACTGCAGATGCTATTGCCTGTCGTTGTTCTATGACTGCTCGGTCAATGAACTCTGAACATGTCGTCATATGTTGACTTTGGATGGAAACTGGCTGGTTGGGCTAAGCACTTGTTTGTGAGTCTGCTACTGGTGACATTTCTAGTTGCCTGAACACTGCACGCTAAATGATGGAAATTTTTGTTCTTAATAACACCACCGTTTACACTAGCATCATAGGTAGCCCCTTTGTGAGGCACTTAAAAGGCACTATATCAAGTACCTTGATACATACATACATACATGTATACATCTCATCTTTGCTGAAGCCTCTACAGCCATGACTTCACATATGAATACTGAGATTGATTTCTAGTGTGCGGTTTATTACGTGTCATGCCACTCCACTTCCTTCTCCACTGGTCATATACATATCTATGCTTAGCATCACAATAAGGCACTTTGCAGTTTGACACTGCTGCACTGAGGGCTGCTTTAACAGCTGCATCTGCAACTTCCTTTCCTTTAATGTACCCCCAACCACAGCCCTCAATGAAACTTAAACAGTATATGCTATTTAATATAAATAATTATTAATAATAATTATTATTATAGACAGCATTTACTATCACATACCAGTCTCAGCCAAACTTCCATGTGTTGGATTTAATCGATAATGCCGTGCCAAACCTCCAAGACCAATGTAGCCTTTCTCACATGTATTGCACTTATGTTTCCTTGGCTTTCCAATTCCTGACAAAATATTGCACTTAAGTCACTTTTCAGTGTCATTCAACAATCATAAAATGACATAATTTGCATATCATGGCACTTAGAACTATATTAGCATAATTACAGGTTTATCTCCACAGAGACTATGTGTAAATGTCATTGCTTGTGCATGATTTCTCACCCATATTACCCCTGCACTCAAATCTTTACATCTCCCAACAAGACGTCTAATTCTTTTCAAAATTCAGCTCACTATTTATGGGATATTGTATGATTGCACATATCAAGACACTTAATATAGCGCCTTTTATGTACCTCTCAAAGGCATTGCACATGTGACATGGTATTCATTGTATTCAAGTTGACTGCTGTGACTTTAAAAATTATTACTGGTTACACCCATCATCATATCATATTACATCGCTATTCAGAAAACTTAAAAGTTCTGGGGCACACCCTTACTCTGTTCTTGTTGATATATACAGTACTAAACTTGTGTGCAGAATATTTTTGGGATATTGCATCGTTTATGGTGCCACACTGAAGATGAATTCTAACAGAGGACAGAATTATTATAATGGCCAGTTTCTCTGCAATAGTAATAAGATTTTTGTCAAACAGCAAAACATTGCATTCTTCAACTGTACTTATTAAAAGGGAGTTCTTCAGTAGTACCTTTTTGTCAACAAGATAATTCATCACAACTGTTCAGAATTAATGATCAAATGTGGACTTGTAAACACCGAGGTGGCTCTTCTCCCTTTTAACAATAATATTATCTGCTCTTTGGATAATGGTTAGGCAGCTGAACTTGCTACTCTTGACTTACCTGCTCAATTTGACACTGTCAACCATCCTATCTTGCTCCATCACCTTCAGCAATAGTTTGGAGCATCAGGTCTGGCCCTAAACTGATTTCAGTCATATCTTACTCCTGCACTTAAACTGTCTTCACTCTAACTATACCAAAGATAAGGACAGCTCTCAGTGGGTGTGACTTTTCCGTTGCTAGCCCCAGACTCTGTAACTCTCTTCCAGCAAACATTCGCTCTGCAGAGTCTGTGGTGGCCTTTACAATTTGGCTAAAACCCATCTTTTCGTTGACTCATTTCCTCTGTAGACCGTATCTGTTTCCTTTTGGATTCCCTCTTGGCTCTTGATCAGACTAATCCTGGAATTTAATATGCACATCGACTTTGCTTAGTAGTGACCATTGATGCCTTGAGTGTTATTACAGTAAAGCTAGTGAAGTTCTTGGACTATTATTACACACAAATATATACATGAATACTACATACAAACAAACACATACATTGGCCTATTTACATACACAGGCGACACATATACACACATTATAACATACATACATATATACATACACACTGTACATACATAAATGCATGTGGTACATAACCAGTACATAGATAGGCATACATACTTATAAGACACACACACACAAACACACACCTAAACCAATACATTTATACATGCATTTACACACATACTACATACATACATAAATACAAACATAAATATATACATAACTCAAGCTTACCATGGGACAATGAGTAACTGTCAAAAATTCTTTGATTTATAAAATTATAGAATTTATCCAGCAATATCATGAGACCGGGTCAGACAAAATGAATCCTAAGTCGGATTATTAACATTTTCACACTTTTATTTAGTGAAATGGTATGTCATTTGGCAGAAGGTGACAAAATGACTGTCTAAGTTAGACCAAAACATAGGAGTTTTAATGACCACTGGTCATGATTAGTGCATTAAAGTCTTTAAATTCAAACATTCATATGCATAAAAATGTTAGATTTCAGTAAAAACATATAGATTAGGATATGTCTGACAAAAATATGTTAAAAGGTCAACATGCATGATTTCAACCTAAACATCTTAGTAACCAATTTCTGGAAAACTGTGCGACCAGTGCAACTTAAGAATCATTTGGTCAGAGCAGGTCTCATAAAATCTATAATATTTGAGCTCCTAAATCACTCTTAGTAACTACTACTTGACTAAATCCTCCGATTGTTTAACCCTGAATCATTGAGCATTTTCACTCAGTGGCACTACAGAAGTTTTCAGATCAGATCAAAATTCTTTAACTGTATCGTTTTTCAAATTATGCACTACAATTCAATCCCGTGATGCTGAAGTGGACGGCAGAGATATTAGCAATCGATAATTATCAAGCTACAAACACACATATTGTCATGATGGTTTTAAGCTGAAGAAAATGTACGTCTAATAAATACCTAGCTGTCCTGGTTGTCCAAGAGCAACATGATCCGTGCTTTTAGTCTTCTGCGTCAGATTTCCCTCATCTTCACTGCTGCCTTCTTTGAAGTCTGAATATCCACCATCAGAATCATCATAATCCTCATCATAATCAACTGGATGGATATGTTTATAATCCTTTACCATGTACTGTGGAGGCCGTGAAACACGACCGTATCTAGTTCTCTGTCGACGTTTCTTACGAAGTTCTTTCTCTTGTCTGCTAAATTCTGATGTAATTCCTTTTTCTTCATTCAAATGCTTTCTCTTGTGGAACATTTTTTTCTGGCCCACCATTAAATTTCCATTTTTTGACCCTTCGATCTGTGATCCATTGATAGTCGTTGATGAAGTGGTCATCAGCGGTGCATTTTTATGAAGCTCAGATGGATATACGACTTTAAATACAATTTTTGTTTGAGTTTGTGGATTGTAGAGGATACTTGCCTGTCCTGTCTGTTGAGAAGAACGAATTAGCTGCTGCTGTTGCACAACCTGCATTATTTGAGCAAGCTGCTCAGATGTCAGATTCTGCAAAGATTTGTACTGATTTCCTTGTTGGATAATCCTAATTGGATTATCACTTGAACCAAGGGGTGCCATTTTTTTAGAATTATTTTGAAATTGTGTTGTTGTTGCAGAGGCAGCTGTTAAGAAGGTAAATTTTGGTGGCACTGAACTTTGAACTAAATTTTCTCTTGTCAAATTACTAGTTATAACATCCTCTGAAATCAGATTTTCTGGGTGCGGTGGTTCAGTGCCATTCACAAGCTGAGTTTGATCACCTAATAAATCTGGCAACATATTGGGGCTGCTTCCTGTTTCTTGATATGCACTTGATGCATTTGTTGCATAATTATAAGGCTGGATATTGCTGAAAGTCTGCAGAGCTTCTCCACTTTCAGTAAAATACGTGTAATTTGGTTCGTTATCGCCTAAAACAAGTCGTTCTTGATTAACTATCCTCAGGCAGGTCATTCCGATTTCTGAATCACAAGGCACTATAGTCTCAGAATCATTTGCCGTTGCCATCATAGTGTTCTGCCCCTCGTACATGACAGCTGTTTCCTGTGGATACTCGTTATGAGAGACTTCTTCCAGGGCCTGTTGAAGAATATCTTGCACACCAGCAGCCTCTTGTGCCATAGAACTAACTGAAGTCCCACTCAAAGACACCACCAGTGAGCCATCGGCAGGAACCA
Source organism: Norana najaformis (assembly GCA_964023275.1). Taxonomy (NCBI): domain Eukaryota; kingdom Metazoa; phylum Annelida; class Clitellata; order Crassiclitellata; family Hormogastridae; genus Norana; species Norana najaformis. The sequence goes on along the minus strand of OZ029916.1, from coordinate 29,936,977 downwards.
TGGAACCAGATGAAGCCCCACTCGCACTCAGGCTCCCTATTGAAACAACGGCCATTCAATCTAACTGAAATACGCAGGCAGATATAAAATACAGATTTCACAGAAAAACAAAAAGTATAGAATAAGAACAAGAAACGACCATTCGACATATTTCTTCGACGAAATGACGCTAGATGTCGCTTGCATTCAAACACAGGCTATATATCATACATACACATATGGAGACGTCACTATACAGAAAGTAATATTTAGCGCCATCTAGCCATGTATGTAATTCGCAATATTCATCGTAATCGTAATCTCAAAAATTTCTAAAGCGTTATTGTAAAGCTAAGCGCAGGGCATAAGATTATTCACAAGCAAGCAAGTAATTACGTAAATTCTTCCTCTTTCCCTTATCTCTCTTTTCGCTTCAACTTCAAACACCATCCACCGTTTAAAGAGGCATTCGTAGTTGGTGGTGCAGCTAGGAAAATGTTAATGATTTACATGTAATAGTGGTAACAGTTACAGTTTTATAGCGCCGTACAAATTCCAAGCCATTACAATGGTATTTTCTAGTGATAGACCTATAGCTGCAGCAGTGATAAATGTTGATTACTTTTGATGGCTATAAGCCTATGACCTAGTTGTGTTTGTGGATGTGGTGTGTTTCTCTGCGATTAGATTATTTTTATAGGAGTTTGTTGAAATAGTTTATGAGAGAAAGACAACCAGTAGAAGGTGTGGGTTTTAAATGCTTCAGCGAGCCGTTGAAAAGATACGAAGAGGAGAAATGAGTAAATGAAAAGCAGAGACAGTGTGCCTCACAAAACCATTTCGAGGCATCTATTCGAAAAAGGGTACAGTGGAGACATCAAAAGGATTCAAGTGTGACTTTTGTCGTTAGTTATGCTTGACAGTTAAAATCAGCAATAACATCTTACGACGTAAGTTTAACACTTATTTTTATTTGCTTGTCATGTTCATGTTTGCTTAATATCAGTAGTATGCTCTTCCAGTTTATATAAATTTTACTGCATTAGTCAGCAAAGATGCAGAATTTCCTCATCATTCATTTTAATCAATTTTAATCATTCATTGTTAATCAATTTCCATTATTCCAAGATGCCCATCCCATGGGCTTCTTGCACTATGGGGTTCTTAAGATGCCCAGCTTGAAAATATATACATTTCATATTTTAAAAAATTATCTTATTGAATAAACTATTGTCCTTGCTCTGTTAGCATAAGGAATGTCCAGTCTTTGTATTGGGTTCGGATATGTCCTTCTCATGCCATACACACAGAAGAAATATGCAGTCTTCCTTAGCGTGGGCATCTTGGACCACTCTCCCCTACGGTAATTTACAACTGCACTTTACAATTGCGTCTCTAAGCGACTAAGTTGTTGATTCAGCTCAGTAGGGTTAAATAGAGTACAGTATTAACGGCTAGAGGTTTTCCACATTTATTTCAGCCAACATACTTCTCTATTGTGCCTAATTACATACAAGGCTCTTAATGGTCTTCTGCCAGGCTACATATCCGACTTCCGTATTCGAACAGCCGACAACCAGAACACATATAGGCTACGGTCCTCATCGAGGAGTCAACTGCATGTCCCGCAGTCTTCCACGAAGTTTGGCGAACGTTTCTTCACTGTCGCCGGACCCACTGCTTGGAACAGTCTTCCTGAGAATGTGACGAATGCCCCATCCCTGGACACATTCAAGTCACGACTCAAGACACATCTTTTTACTTAGGATATCTTATGACTGTAGTTGATTTTTTTTTAACCCATGTACAGCGCCCTTTTCTTCGGCCTCGGCTGTGCTACGGCGCTATATAAATTGTCATTATTATTATTATTATTATTATTATTATTACTATTATTATTATTATTATTATTATTATTATTATTATTATTATTATTATTATTGTGTTACTGGCAGAAACAACCGTGAGAGTGATACAAAATTTTGAAATCTTTGCAAAACGGTAGAAAAATCCATCAAACACAAGCAGCACCGAAAGTCAGTTCACTGGCTTATTCAAAGTCTTAAAAATTATCAAAGTGAAAGTTATTGACATCAGTCAGATGACTACTTTGATATCTTTGTTATAAATATTATCAGTTTATAACAGCCGGCTTTGAACTGTACACGTAGCACGAAAGTCGCCGAATTCGCAGTGCAAACAGTGAGCATACAACAACTGTAAAAGGTGTAATGCATGTGAAGCTATATAAATATCAAATTTTATCATGCAATCATTAACTATTGACTGCAACGCGGGCTGGATTTGGGGCGTGCCGGGTCAAGCCACAGTTTTTACGATGCGGGCCAGGCCCTGCTCGACACGAGCTGGGCCGGGCCATATTTTCTCGGCCCATGCTCACCTCTACCTACGATATGAACTTCTTGCCTTTTCTCTGCCTCTATTTTCCCAGCGATTGAAGACCGTTCTATTTGATCTGGTGGCTGTGTGTTATCATGCTGAAAGCACCTCTGATTAGTTTTCTTGAAGAGGTGCTATATAAATGTGCAATTACGATTACGATGATAAATTGCTTAATGTTTGAAGAAGGTTCGCGATATCTTAACCACAAATCTGGAGGCGGTTGGTCGATCCATTATTCTGGCGTCTGTTGTATTTGTCTGCCTTTATTGCACCCATTCATGACTCCTGTTCTTTCTTAACACAACTCTTCTAGTTCCCTACTTTTGTAACCTGTCCCTTTAATCCCGAATGTCACAGTATTACAGAGTCCATTGTTTCATTGTTTTAATTACCGATTACTCCATTTGTTTTAATTTAGATTCATCAACTGGGGCTTTATTGTCGCTCTTGCTGACCAAGCGACAACTTTCGCATTGCTCGTCGACCGTTGCCCTTTGCTTCAGCCGATCTTCCGCATTAGTTGCTCTTTTTGTTGATTGTTCGGATGCTTCGTCGAAGACTTTACCGTCGTAAGTTTTCCACGAATGGCTTCTGTTCTTGCTGTTGCTTGTGATGCTCGCATTTCCTGGTATTCTTTTATCGTCACCTGCACTTGCCTCTCGCGCTACATCCGGTGGATCGGCGTTACTGCAAACCAGTGACGCTTCTAAAATGATAAAAACGTAGGCCTACAGTACAAGCAATACCAGCTGATTCTGCCCGGGCTATAGCATGGCTTCCAATCGACTTATACTTACTCACTTACTTACACAACTACCTACCTACTTATTTACTTACTTACTGGGTGACATATTGTGAATGTGTTCTCACAGCTCTGTATCTGCAGCTGATATGGTTCATGGGACGTGTGTTTGTCGTGTGAAATAAGCAACTCGTTGTCGAGCCGTGCAATCCGTAAGGAAAAAGTTGTCCAGTAGTTGGAATGCTGATGCCGTGTTTGCACTTCAACCAAAATTTCCCAGGACCACACTTCTGATTTTTACTTGCGTGTTTGCTTACTTACTTATTCAATAACGCATAAACGCACGCACGCACACATATACCTATAGACACACAAGCACGCACACATACAAACTATGATTTTATGTCGAGCAGCCCCGCCATCCAAAGTCTACGTTTTGGCTTATTTCAGAGATTTAAATCTCGGGCTAGTACGGTCCGTACACGGGGACCTTAGGCCTAAATGGCGTGGCGCCCATTTAAACGGGCAGCGGTGGTGAAGGATCTCACCCGATTAATTCAATGAAAAATGAGGAGGGTCGAGGCCATACTCTCGCTATAGAAAAACATGTACATTTCCATTTCCATTTATGTTAATACAAAAGCCATTCATTCAGCTGAGTCGAGCCAGAAGCTTCTTGACTGATTGACTTTTTTCTTAAACAGGAAAACAGGTTTCGCTTCGTTTATCATCATTTGTGAGGTTGGTGGCCACCAACCTCACAAATGATCCTAGGCTCTTCTCGCCACTTGAAAGTTCAAGCTTATTCGTTCCTAATGTGGCGGTATAGCCCCGGGCGTGTATCGTCTACCCTCCGCCGAGCTCCGGGCATGTATCGTCTACCCTCCGCCGAGCTCCGGGCATGTATCGTCTACCTTCCGCCGAGCTCCGGGCGTGTATCGCTTCTCCCCCACAATATTGCAGGGCTATATAAGACACATAGAACATAGTGACAAGAGCAGAGAGAAGGACAGGACGCTAAGGAGAGAGAGGGAGTGAGGCAGAACACTTTGTAGTATGTGCGTGCGTGCCTTGTGTAATTAGAGTTTTAGTCAAGCGAGTTCAGTAGTTCGATAAGGTGTTGGATGAAAATAAAAGCGATTTTTAATCGATCTGTCGACTTGCTCTCAAGTCTCTTGGGGACCTCAAGAGCCTTATCGCGCGGACAGGCTGTAATTAGGCGCTGGTAGGAGTCATCCTGGTAGGGTTTTGGACAGACCAACGCCTCGGCCACCCGATTGAGTCGGACGCGGGTGCGGTACCCCGGCAAGTTTCGTCACACTAACAAGACAAGAATTTCGGAATTTCACTACCAATGCAAATGAAAGGATTAAATCGGCAGCTTGTTATAAGAGACCCCCTACTTAATTAACTTAATGACAAAACATTACTCGATGGTGCTGCGCAGTTGTGCGTGAAGGCCTTGCTCCCTATACAGTAACCGACTCAGAGGAAGTTTGAACCCGCACTTTAAGCTTTACAAGCGCACATACATACATACATACATACGAACGTACGTACGTACATAAATACACACATAGATACGTACGTACGTACATTAGTTTTATTAAATGCTTATAGACTGACTTAATTCCTGGTTACAGCGAAAACATTTTACGTCTACTTCTACAGTTCACGTAATGTAACAAATAACTTACTGGAGTTCGTATTCTCTGCATTTAGACTGTCTCTGTTTGAAGAACTGGTACTGGAAATATTGCTTTTACAGAGAGAATCGCTTTCTTTTCGAGGTAGCAGAGGATTCTCTGTATCACGGCTTCTCACGTCGTACTGTTCTCTCCTCCTCGTCTTGTATATCAGAATAAAGGCAACGGCTGCAATAAATATCGCGATGGCAGCGGCTATCAGGGCGACGAGGGCAGTCAGAAGGATGACTTGGGTCGAGGAAAGAGAGCTTGGAGTATCGTTCGGAGAAGGCTCAATTGGCGCAGATGTTAAAAACAAATGATCCACTGGAGTAGATATCTTGGGGATGGATCTGAATGTTGCAGTTGTTAACTTCTTGTAGAATTCTGTTGAAACAGTTTCATTTAAAATACAATCTCGTAATCATTTGAACAGAAAACTGTCTTTCCTTATATGTCATTCAGACAAATATACACTTTCATTTATTTTGTAGGACTTGCATTATGGGTGCTATGTTCAAATTAATTCCAGTTACGGGCCCAACGTGGGCTATCAGGTATAGGCCTAAGAATTATGCGGATTCAGAATAAGGTATAGTCTATTGAAGCCAGCAAACGCTGTCAGTGCCCTTATTTAGTTCAAGTCTTGACAAAGATCTAATTTTTCAGCTTGCTTATCGCCCGGTAGTCTTATCGCCATCCAGTTTCTGACGCTTATTGGATTTCCACTTGTTCTATATAACGAATTGTGATTGCAGAATGAAAGTTTATTAGATACAACCATCAGTAATGGCACTCTACAAGTTTTCGGATTAGATTAAACTGATCAGGGTTATACTAACTCAGTAATTCAAAAGCGTCCTTAATTCTGCCAGCCAGTACCACGCGTTATCCTATATATGCGGTAACCTCTCTGGGAGCTGGCCTACTTCTCACTTCACTAACTATTCTTGCCTGCCGACTGTGCACCGTCTCAGAATCTCTCGTTAGCCATTCACCAGTGTTCTGCCATTCTCAACTTTAAAAATACTTGAAACTTGAAAAATACATGCCATAGTGTTCCGTCTTCTCTATTACGGTGCACGACCGTATACTGTCGGACCTTCTGGCATTAAATAGATTCGTTTATGATTTTAAAAACTCATTGGAATACCAGTACATATCCTGATTCTCTCATATTTCTTGCTGGTGATATCAAACTGAATCTTAGCCCATCACTCCTAAAACCCTTAAACCTTTGCCATCTCAACACTGGCTATACCCGTTCCAAAGCTCCAGCTCTAATGATGCTTCATTGAGCAACAAATTGATACCCTGGTAATTAATTAAACATGGCCGCGTCTTAATGACTCGGTCCTTCATTTCTGATATATAACAACTCCTTCATTGGCATTGCTACATGAACCACGGCCTAGCGGTAACGGTGGGGAGTTAGTTTCCTTTACAAATTTTACTAGCTTTTGTCTCCATTTCTGCTCCCAATACCGCCATAAACCAAATCTTGACCTCCACAGTCAAACTTTGCCTACTTTCATTTATCTCACATTTAAAATTGATTTTTGTTGATTTCTGCGAATACAGTGCTAGAAGTTTATTTTGCGACTTTAGTTGTCTGCATACTTATTCACCGGTATATCGCCAGAAATACACGCTAGTCGCATAATTTATAGGCTAATTACATTTTTCTTCTTCATTACAACATGAAATGAATACGTGTTTAAGTGTCGATTAATGTAAAACTCAATAAGATTCTTGCCGATTATCTAACTCGAGATTTAAATAAGGCTGCTAAAACTGACCCTCCCACTCCCAGCGTATACTTAATCTGTATACCTATTATAAATGACTGTGTCTGAATAAAACAGCTGAAGTGTATACCTGGGCAGTTGTTCTTGCAGAACGTAAGCGGTTCTTCTACGCACACACTTTTACAAGGTATGCATGTGTCTTCGATTCCATCAAAGTACTCATCCGGGGTACAAGGCGACTGGTAATCACCGATCCCCATGACTTCCTGCAGAGAAAATATTCCTCAAATTAATTTATTTGAACGTAGGCCCTACTTGGGCACAAGCTTTCTATTCGCTTTGTGAGTGTATGTATTTATGCATGTATGTGTGCATGCATGTATGTATGTATGTATGTATGCATGCATGCATGCATGTGTGTCTTTATGTATTGTTGCAGGTTGTCTAGGGATGTGTTATAAGATACCAGCTTTAAATTAAAACGGTTTTATTTGCTAAACTCTTTACAAGCGAAACAGGACTCGCTTAGTAATAAGACGCCGACCTGAAGCGATGACAGACACCAGCGAACATCCGACGAATAGAAGGCACAGCGGACACCAACAGACGGTGACGAAAAACGGCTCAAAAAGAACCAAAAACGACCCCAAAGAACCAAGCATATCATCAACGCGGGGAGACTGTACACAACTAGTTAAGAGACTGGCAAAAGCACGACCAAGCAGGCACGTCCACAAATCAAAACCCAGTCTGTGCCAATGTTCAACACAACAACTTTGTTTACGATCGGTTTTCCCGCGAAAATTTACAGAAGACGTACAACGTACAATAACTCAGTTTACTCGGTTGTTGTTGTCCATGGGTTTAACGACATCTTATGGCAACTAAGGCCGTTGACGTCTTCGACATGAAAATGTTGTTGACATTTTCCATAAGTTCATTTCTTTCTTCTTATCGGTTCCTTTAAGATTTTTGTTTCCGTAGGTAATGTATGTATTTTTTTAAACTGATTGCAGCACGACATGGAAGAGAGACCAAATGCAGGCGAAGGGGGTTTTTGTTGACTGGTTGATGGCACCTTTGTCGACTTCTTGTTGGTTTTCTTCTTGTTGGAAGACTGTCCACTGTCCATTTCGGCTCTTGTGTGTCCATTAAGGGTCTGAGTTTACTCGGTGCTATCATATATAAGTCGTATGTAACAGTATGTATGCATGGATATGTATATATAAATATGCATGTATATACGTATGTATGTATGTATGTATATATGTATTTATGTATATGTGTATGTATGTGTGTATGTATGAATGTGTGTGTATGTATATATACATGTATGTATGTTTGTATGCATGTATGCATGTAGGCCCTATGTATGTATGTATATGTATGTATGTATGTATATATGTGTATATATATGTATGTATATATGTGTGTATGTATATATATATGTTTGTGTGCATATGTGTATATATGTATGTATGTATGTATGTACGTATTATGTACATATTACGTTAGTATGTATATATATGTATGTATGTATATATACGTATGTACTTATGCATGTATATGTACGTCTGTCTGTCTGTCTGTCTGAATAGATTGAGTAAGTAAATAAATAAACTGTTGAGTAGACGTACTATTTTGGGTTTTTACGCGCATGTCATAACGCTATCAAAATGAACGCGGAAGTTCTTCAACTTTCCAATTCAATACTCCAACCGAAAGCTTTCAATATTTCCTGCATATTCAAGTATACATGTATATGTATGTATGTATGTATGCATGCATGTAAGTATGCATGTATGCAGATTTGAGAAGAGTTGACCTACGTATTCCAGGTAACCTAATGTGATAGTAATGTATGCATGTCGCAATCAATTAAAGCGAGTTACGCTGATGTAGATATCTTTTGTGGTTTTCATTGTTTTCATTCTAGATTTCTTTCTTCCTTCCTGTTTGGTATTTTCTGTTCGTTTGTTCTCTTGATATGTATGTATGTATGTATGTAGGCCTATGTATGTATGTATGTATGTATGTATATGTATGTATGTATGTTTGTTTATATGTGTATATGTATGTATATATGTATATATGTATGTGTGTATGTACATATATGTATGTGTGTATATTTTAGCATCGCCGTTTTCTTTCACTGTTTTCTATTCTTTCAGTCATCTTTGGGGTTGTCCTACGTTTTGTTTGAATTTTCGTTTTAATTCATTTCTTGTTATCACCTATTTTATTGTCTCAATTCCTCGTTGTCCTCACTGCGGTGTCACTTGCACCAAAGTAATTGTAATTATTAACTTCTATCGAGCCGGTGTCTAATGCACAAGGCACTAACCGATGGCGCACCAAAACCAAACCGTAATCAGGTCACTATCGAGAAGCTCAGTCCACTAAAGGAGAGATACAGCTTATGGTGGATAACCAATTTGAATAGGTGGGTCTTTAGGGTGAGAGCGAAGTGACACAAGCGATTACGTAGAACAACACAGCTGTAGTCTTATTAGGTATGACCACAGGAAGACAATCAGATGACCTGGTTGAACAATGATAAGCCCGAGGAATGAGCACTGACCAGGGTGTTTTATAAAATATTAGCCCCAATTTGGAACAATTCTTTGCTGAACAGGAAGCCAATGAAGACATTTAAGCACAGGGGCTATAAGTTCGTATTTCGACTAATTAGTTATAGCTCTAGCCAGAGCCGTGAAACTGTTTTCAGTTTCTGCATGTTTGACAGTGATACCAAAAAGAAGCGAGTTACGGTAGTCAAGGCGACTGGAGACCAAAGCTTTTGCCATTAGTTATACATACGAAAATCAAAGACTGTGTGTTTTTTCTCGAATTAACGCTAGGGCCTATACCCTACAAATCGGGCGAGTCGACAGCTCGAAACCCGCTCGATCGACAACATCGATAGATCGTCGGCAGAGCCAAAGCAGAGCTTCTCACAAATAGTAGGCCTAGGCCTGTACACATACTATAGCTTTGGCAGGTTGGTCACAGTTCGGGTGCCGCAGCTGTGGACAGACTGTATCGGATGTTCGGTAGGCCTGCAAGGAGAGCATTGCAATAGTCTAAGCCAGTGCCATCTACGAAGACCAGCCATTCCAGAAAAATGTTGTCCCTAATTTCTGTAATCCTGAGGTACACCTATCACTTATACTTTAATAATAATAATAATAATAATAATAATAATAATAATAATAATAATAATAATAATAATAATAATAATAATATAATTTTTGTTACTGATGGATCATTCTTTCCTCGTGTAAAGATACAAAATAATATTAATATGAGAATGTATGAAACTGATGCTAGATTATAGACCCTACACACATACATAGGCCTACACTTGCGTTCGTGTACAGTACCTCCATACGTAACTTACCTGGCGCTTCTTCGGATCGCTCGCTGTATGAATAGTTAGTTAATTGGAAGCGTTCAAATAAAACAACAGTTTCGGTCTCATTATCTTGGGCCACTTTCGAAATCACGGCTTCTATGTTTGCGTGGTTTCACGATTTAATGACACCGAACTCTGCTTCAATCTAAGTTGTTGTCTGCCTGGTGATAAGGCTGCTATTTATGTCACACTAAAGGCTGCCCATTAGGCCTCTGGCTGTGTTTTGGACTAGGCTCCGGTCAGAAGAAGTTGGTCTATTGTCAATCCCACCGAGAGTTGTTGAGTCTTTTCAAATTGTACTTCCTCTTACCGCTTAAGTAGGCCTACTGCATTATGGACGCGGAAGTAGCCCGGCACAGACTGTGGACTGCTGGGGAATTGTCACTAATGCTCGCAAATGTAAAATAAATGTAAACGTTTGGGATTGTTTGTTCGCAAAAAGCCGTAAGAGGAAAAAGAAGTCCCTTAAGCTAGACTGAGAGGCAGCCAATGGGAATGACGTGTTAATTAGCAACTTCATTTTTCTTTACCTCGACATGTAATCGGGGTGGTCAGCCCTCTCCCTCGCCATCTCATCTTCCCACTGACAGTGTACGGTCAGTGTACTGTCATCTTAGCTGCGTTCTTTAGGGGGCTCATATGGCGCCAAAATCTGGAAACAAATTTCTACCCTGGCGGGGAATTGAACCCCCGACCTCTAAGTTCACAGTCCAGCACACTAACCACTAGGCTATCACTCAACCAAAAAGCCAAAATGTCATCGCATTATTATTGGCTTGGTCCAAGTATACTTTTGGGCAGGAAGTGGTAAGTGGTTTTCTGCCGCTCCGATCGGTTTCTGTTCGATCAAAGTGATCTCCAGATTGTCCCACTTCATCACACTCTTCTTTATGCGTTGAAGATAACACAATCGTAAATCGTAATTCCGAGATTTCTGCAGCGCTCAACGAAAGCCACGTCACTTCTACCAGCTTATTCTCTGGCTCTCAGTCAAAACAAAATCGATAGGCAGACATTTTTCTATAGCGACCGTATGGCCTCGACGTCCGTCAAGTTGATTTGATGAATTAATCGGGTGAGATCCTTGATCACCACTGCTGCCTGTTTGAATGGGCGTCACACCATTTCACCGTGCAGTGGTCCCAATGCTGGTAACATTCTGTAGGCCTACTCCGAATCGTGTCCCCTTCTTCGTGTGCTGTAGGCAACTTGTAGGCCCCATATGTAATCTGGAACGTGCAAGTTCACGTATCCAAGCGAAGAAGTATGTCCATCGATGAAACCTTTTGTATGTAACGATCCGAATCATATTGAGCTGTAGATCTACTACTGTGTATTATCTACTGTACAATGCAAACATACCCTTGCGCTATAAAAGCTCTACTGTAAAGCACGTGTGGACCCCCGACAGTCATTAATTACACTGGCCAACAGAAAAATTTTTTTTTCTTGTTGCCTTCGGTTTTAGACCTGTTCTTGGGGTAATTTTGAGCGCTGATTCAGAAAATGTCATTGGATTGAGTGCATCAGGTCTAGTTTCTGAGATATCGTCGATTTTGTAAAGAAAACCCAGTCCACTCTTTAAACGATGTCTTTGGCAAAACTAAAATGTCATAATAAGCTTTATTTATGGCTAATTATAATTCTTGCTGATTCATATAATGCCTACATCCTAATAATGTAAAATCAGCATATCTTGCCGCGTGCTGAGATATTGCTGATTCAACGAAATAACTATTCCGTAGCCTACAGCTTACTCAGCACTAAATTCATGGCCTCATTTAGAATTTATTTGTGCTTATACAGCGTTTCATGGTTTCGAACTATGTAAATAGATTATGCTGAAGTCAGCATTTATAGCCTATATAAACCGCCTCCTGAAAGCTAGAGCAGCCGCAGTCGTCTTAGGGCATATTAAGAGTTGGTCGCAAGAACAATCTGTGAATGTGAGCATTAAATAACTACATGTTCTTACTATTTTTTAGGTTAGTCATTTAATTCCTCAGATGCGAACATCCTTAAGGTTATGGCTACTTCCAGACGGAGCTGCATTAACCATCCAGACATATTCTGCTACATTTGTGGGGAATACACACTAAAAGCAAACAGGAAACCGATTTCTGAGTTTGTAAAAAGAGCATATGTAGGTTATTTTGGTGTCAAACTTGGAGATCAAGATAAGCAATGGGCTCCTCATACAGTATGCAAAACTTGTATTGAACAATTGCGCCACTGGACAATTGGAAAGAGAAGCTGCCTGAAATTTGGTGTACCGATGGTTTGGAGGGAACAGATAAACCACTTCGACGACTGTTACTTTTGTATGGTTAATATCATAGGCATCAATCGAAATAATCGTCACAAGTTGTCTTACCCTGATATACCTTCAGCCAGGAGACCTGTTCCACATTCGGATAATGTACCAGTTCCACCTTTTCGCGAACTACCTCAGCTCTCAGACGATGAGACTTGCATGTCCAATATCGGACAAGATGACGAAAGTGAAGAAAGTGGGGGCAGTGACAGTGATTTCCAATCAACTTCACACAGTGAACGTTTTGACCAAAAAGAGTTGAGTGATCTGATCAGGGACTTAAATCTTTCCAAAGAGTCCTCTGAATTGCTTGCGTCCAGACTAAAGGAAAAGAATGCACTTCAGCCTGGAACGAAAATTACAATTTATAGAAACAGAGAAAAGGATTTGCTGCCATTCTTTACCGAAGACAACAACCTAGTATTCTGTAATGACATCAGCAACTTATTGAAGAAAATTGGTCTGTCGGATTACAGCCCAGATGAGTGGCGTCTTTTTATCGACAGTTCAAAACGTAGTCTGAAATGTGTGCTTTTAAATAACGGCAACAAATTTGGTTCTATTCCAATCGGTCACTCCACCAGGATGAAAGAAGAGTACAATGCCATCTCTTTAGTACTGGAAAAGATAAAATACAAAGAACATCAATGGGTAATTTGTGTAGACTTGAAGATGGCAAATTTCCTCCTTGGTCAACAAAGTGGCTACACAAAGTATCCCTGCTTTTTGTGTCTTTGGGACAGTAGAGCCAGGCATGAACATTGGACAAGAAAAGATTGGCCTTCGAGGAAAGACATGGTGGTTGGAGCTCAAAATGTAATCAAGGAATCTTTGGTGGCACGAGATAGGATCATACTGCCACCATTACATATAAAGCTAGGCCTGATGAAACAATTTGTCAGGGCTTTGAATAAAGAAGGTTCATGCTTCGAATACATAGTACACAAGTTACCAGGAATTACAATGGAAAAATTGAAGGCTGGAATCTTCGATGGTCCACAGATCAGGCAACTTATGAATGACCCACTTTTCATACCATCAATGAATGAAATCGAATCTTGTGCCTGGTCTTCCTTTGTTCTTGTAACTAAAAATTTTCTTGGCAACAAGAAGGCAGACAATTATGCACAACCAGTAGAGGATATGCTTCTTCATTTCAACAAGCTTGGCTGCAACATGAGCATTAAAGTCCATTATCTCCACAGTCACTTAGATCGCTTTCCAGAGAATCTTGGTGACTTCAGCGAAGAGCAAGGTGAAAGATTTCACCAAGACATCAAAACAATGGAAAATCGATATCAAGGAAGATGGGATGCACACATGATGGCAGACTATTGCTGGAATATTATGCGCGATTGTTCCGGCAGATGCCACACTCGGAAATCGTACAAAAGGAGCTTCTTCGGTGTCGAATGACTTGAAATTTTTATAACAAACTTGTTCTGTTTGGTATCATATAAGTACAGTTTCAGGTACTACCATTTTCTTTTAAGTATTTGTATTATTATGTTTATTTAGTGTATCACATAATAAATTGAGCACTACATAATTATAGCTATAGCCTTATGTTTTATGGGCTAGCAGAGGCAAGGACTGGTATATGGCATAATGTTCTATATCTCGAAAACTAGACCTGCTGGGAGAAAACTGGTGCCTTTTCTGGAATCAGCAGGTCAAATATACCCAGAAACAGTTCTAACATTTGAGGCAACAAATTATGTGTTGGCCAGTGTTATAAGAACTGCTGTAGTAGCCGAGATGCGACTGAATTGCAGGCCTATGAGTAGATTGAATTGCGCACAAAAATATAGATTATCATCGTTAACTTCATCGTCATCATCGTCGTCGTCGTTATCGTTGTCATCATTATATTTTCTGATTGTATGAATGATAATTCGTAATCGTAATCGTAAGCTCGAGATTTCTACATCGCCCAACGACAGCCAAATCGCGGGAACCAGCTTATTCACAGGCGTTCAGTCAAAACATAATTGATAGGCAGAAAGTGTTCGAGTCAGGAAGGCAGACTGTCAGATGGCTATGGAGTATAATGTTTTGGATTGGATCGGAGAGAGAGAGAGATAAAGGGAAGAGGAAGAATTAGGATAAGATTTTTGGAAGAGTAAAGTTATCAGCTTTCTGTGAAAGACCAGCCCAGAAAAAATTGCAAGAGGTGAAAAATTGGTGAGTTCGTTTGATGGGTTAGATAATTGTCGTAATTCTTGCGCGAGTTTAGTCCAGAGGGGTGGAGCAGCTATGTCAATGGAGCGATTTCCAAATTTTAAGGACGATGTGTCGGGAAGGCGAAGTGCTAGGACAGAAGAGGAGCGGGTTGAACGATTGGTTGGATTGTAAATAACTGACGAAGATAGGAAGGTTGGAAAGGTTGAATTGAGTTATAGGCAAGTGATAAGAATTTTCACTCAATTAGTTTAGGTATTTTAAGCCAATAAAGTGATTTGAGAGAAGGAGTGATGTGATGATGTGTGGGAGTTTTGGTGACAGCACGATCAAGAGCATTCTGAATAGATTCAAGGCAGTGTAAGTAGGTTATATCCATATTCACGAAAATGAATTACAATAGTTTTGCATGGACTATGGATGTGGTAATGGTAGATGCGGTTTTGAAATAGGCCTAAAGCATGGGGCGAATTCTGTGAAGTACACGGATATACATAAAGTACGAGCGGGAAAGATGGGTGATGCGATCGGAGAATCTATGCCTCTATGGCGTTTGTGAATTGAGAGTAGGCCTACTTTCGGCTTCACAGAAGATGTCAAAACACATTGTAATTGTAATTGTAATCACGATAATTTGTACAGCATCGTCAATAGCAAGCTACTTTAAGGATGCTTTACAATATCAAATATCGGCTCGCATATGGCCTAGTTTTGGGGGATAAAGACTCGTGGTAATTTAGCTGTTCACAAGTCTGGCCCTATGTTTAGCATTGAAATAGCGGATAGGAGCTTTCCGAGTTTACTATTACAATTACACTTGAACAAATGTAGGCTACATATAGTACTCAGTCTTTTGCCGTTTTTTCTTCCTGTTGGCTCGAACTCATCTGAGCGCTTCTGGGTTATGCCCGAATTATTGTGAAAAGCTATTCTAAGTTTAGAAGATATTCTTTTAGTTTGAGAAGAGGCCAGGAAAACGTAGAAATGTCAACTTGTAATCGGGCTGCTTCCACGTGGATTCATAGCAAAATCGGAGCATACTCGGAGCTATTCGATTGAACAGGAGCTATCACTTATTAAGAAAAGCGCATTCCCTGTGATTCCTATTAAAAACAGATAAAACGACATATCACATTTGTCAATATTAAAAGCTTTTTCACATCGGTAATAAATTGATTTCATGCGTCGAAAAGCCTGGGAGTCTAAATGTCCAGAGCATAATTTCTATACGGGCTTTAATCGCTCTTGTTCTACACCCTGAATGAAATGTATGTACTTCGAATACGCTCGGAATTTACGTTGAACAGGCTCTTGGATGTGAAAATATTAAAATTACATTAGAGAAACGCACGACTGTTTGTTGTGTGTTTATTTAGTGAAACGTCTCAATGTTTTAAGAGAAGTAATTTTGCTTGAAGGTGTGACCCCCTATCATTTCTGCAAACTAACGCGATGTTTTACGTAGGACATCTTTAAATTTCAGCTTTAATGGTAACAAATTAAATACTCTGTGTAATTACTCAAGTATCTGTTAAACCTGTTGTTTGTAATTGTCACTATTACATTAGCTTTTTATTTTAATTATTACAGTAGATTTTGCTTGAAATTGCATTTATGTATATATGTTTGTATGTATACGTAATTCTCGACAAACGGCCGCTTGCGGTCGCCCTACTTATAAACAATATGGCCTCCCTTGACTGCGAGAGAAATTAGGATGCATGCATGTATGTTTATCTGGACATGATATAGCGCCTTTTTGTAAAAAGTAAGCATGCGAATATAAATTATTACTTTAGCTCTTGAATTTCATGTAGAACAGATTCAGTAGCACGATATCATCTATTAAGGTGCGAAGTGGGTTGCACAGCATTGTTTTCTTAACCTTTCCCCAAGGCAGCCAAAAGCTGTGCTTCATAATTCACTACCACATGTCCTCTTTGTTTTCTTCTCCACATTGAAAGATGGATCCAGGGATTCAGTCTGGCCATGGTAACAGAAATTTATTTGGGGACGGGCATGCCACTGGTTGTCCTTACCCAAAGTGATTTTACCCATGACAAAATTTGGCCCTTCTGTCAGAACTTATGGATTCACCTGTGTTTGCATTGCCATTTGGGTACTCTGGTGCACAGTTGCATTAATGAGTTGACTTTCTTGAATAAGTACTTTAATTGGATACTACTGTGTCAGATATATGACAAAAATTAATTTCACTAAAATGGTTCATACTCAAATATTGCGGTGTGCTCCAGTTGGCCACACGTTTTCATATCCCCCATGACTAGACATTTCAGAATTGGTTATAAATTAAAGACAAATGAGAAAATTCTGCAGATTTTGCAGATTTTAATACTAGGAGCAAATTTTTCTACTTTTTAAAATATTGTATGGAGGAAAGGCAAATTCTAGACTAGGTGGTATGAACTGGTGAGCAACTGCATAAAATTTAAAAATTAAATAAAATCGGTAACCAGTGTGCACGTCTGGGATGTTAGTGTTGCACCACCTCTAGGACCCACTAGTAGCAGACCACGATACTCTAAGAATCGGCCACAGATGCTTCATTTCAAATGTGTTGATTCTTGCCTCTCCATCTTTCTTTATGGTCCAGCTCTCACTGCTCTCTTATTTTTAGACGTACAGTATCTGTGATCAGTGATTATTTACTGTCTTGTATTAGATGTATTGACATATTTCGTTGTGCATGAATGCTTTAAATGAACAAATGATTTTAAAATGTAATAATTGCTTCTTCCTTCTTTCGTTTTTTAAAGTAACTAGGGGTGGGATGAGTGCTATATATAGCTGTCAAGGATTTTTGCTTACTCAGTTTGTTATTTTTTTGCCCAAACTAGGAGTCAGAGATTAATTATTCAGTAGGCATAAGTAATTGACTAATTGAAATGGCCTAACTAATTGCAGTCATTTAGTTAGGGCCTGCCTGTCACTGCACTTTTCAGACATTATGAATTCCACGTGAACACGAAAGAGCCTTATAGATTTGTGGACTTATTTTTTGGCTGCTATGATTTACTTTTCACTTTTTTTGCCTTGTATTGAAATGTTAAATTTTCATTCCATTTTCTATTGCAGTGTGCAGTTTTTAATCTGTGGTAATTGTGGTCAACCTGGAGGAACCAGGGAAGGGCCCCCTGAGCCCTCTTGCGGCAACGCCACATTCACCTGGACAATTTTTTATGCCTGCTCAGTTCAGGATGCCTGTTCAGCAGATGATGCCAATACCCTTGGAACAAGATGTTATTATGATGTAAGTTGACAGATTTGTGCTGTGATCTTCCTGTGTATGCCTGTCTATATATCTGAGCATTCATGCTGAACCTTTCCAAAAATCTCTCAGAAGGGCTGTGCTAAAACCTGCTGAATGATCTCAGTGTCCAGTTAGATTGTCTTATCTGCTTGTATTCAGGCAGATCTGGAATGATGGAAATGGCTATGCCAGTGAATGCAAACCACAATACTCTAAGAATTGTGAATATTGACAGTAAACGATGCAAATGATGTTTTGCACATGCATTAACACTGCCAATTATTGTGCTACAAATTTAATTTTGATGCTTTGATTCCTTACAACTCAGCCAACTGCATGAAGTTTACCATTTTTTCAAGTCTGGCAAATTTGGCTTTGTCTTTCCCTTGTGTAGTAACTAAAAAGTAATTATATCTGTCATGTCGTGTTTTGAACCGTCTTCTACCCCGAGCCAAGAATTGGCTGCACCACGGACAATTTTGTGCCATCCTGTCTGGTTAGATTCTCCTATCTGCTTGTATTCAGGCAGATCTGGAATGATCTATGCCAGTGAGTGCAAACCAGTGATGAAATCTTCTCTATGGTTGGTAGATAGCATCACATTCAACATCCCTGGCATAATGTTGTGCTGATATGCTTATTGTAACTGTAATTGTAATCACAAATTATATAGCACTACTCCAAGAGAAACTCGTAAGATTGTCCGCTAAGTCCTTTATTAGAAATGGTGACAGAGGGTCAAGCTCACACAGCTTTGATGGTGATGACAGTAACAACTGGTGCAGCTCTTTGATGGAGATAGGCTCCAACTGTGACTGAAATCAGTTGGAGGAAAGGTTGGTGATGGAGCACCTTTGGTAGAGCAATGGACCAAGCTGATCGTTTGACATAAACTCCAGATAGTACATGGCTGTGAATGACAGTTATGTGGATCTAGAGAGGCCTAAAATGTTGGAGACCAGTGACCACAGTCAGCGAGGATTGTCCGTATTCCATTAGTTCACCTTTTCCCAGCAAAACATCCCTTTTCTCTGAACAGATCAGGGTGTTTTGAAGATGGTGAAGAATTTGTCTGAGAATGGCCTTCCATGGTCAACAGGTCATTACAGAGTGGACTGTTCAACAGGCCTTGGAAGGCCTTTTGATCCAGGTTATTCCAGCCCTACGTAGGCCTGACCATTTAGACCGGCTTCACCTGCAGATGAGGAGTGGTGAAATGTAGAAGACAGTGATCCAAGGGGGACAATGAATGCCATTTTGAATGGGTGGCATGTTGTCAGATCTTGAATGGACTTGCTTTTCTCCTCCGTGTCCAGAATTCAAATCCTGGTGCATCACATGCAACTGACAATTCATTCTTGAATTCATCACATTCATAATCAGGAATTTTCATATTCATAATGAGGAATGTACAAAGCGCCACTTTAAGATAAACTCATCAGAGGCGCTTCCGGCCAGACAACTCAGCGCCTCTGGGGAACAAAATGGTCTTAAGTACTTGAGGAAGAGGGAGGGAGGACGGCAGAGAAGCTCATGTCGCAGGCAAACCATTCCAAGAAGTAGGACCGACTACGGCAAAACTTCTGCACTGAGACGTGACTGTTTGGACCAATGGGACGAGCAGGTTACCCTGCACTGCCGAAAGGAGCAATCTGTAGCCAGGGATAGAGGACATCACATACAGTGCTGTGACCTGTACAGAAAATTTGTCCACTGGGCAATTACCTTACCATATCTTAATATACTTTACCCTTCCTTATCTTTGCCTTACCTTAGCTCCTGGCTAGTATGGAGCTCTTTTTGAATTATTTTGGTTAATGCATTTCTAGATTCATACATGTTATGTAAACTACACCTGCTGTGGTTGATTTAAATCTTTGCACAGCTGATCAGCTGACATGCATCCTGTTGCAGGCCTCGTATGCCATTCATGGGTCAGCCAGATTACAGAGTCTACGAACTGAACAAAAGACTACAGCAGTGGACTGATGTAAGCAGTAAGATGTCTCTCAGCATCCAGCTGTTAATCATTAAGGATCCAAACTTTATCACCTCTGTTCAGGCTATGTGTATTGTGCTGCATGATGTTTTTCTTGGTGTTCAAGGAAGTTTTGTTTTACAGGGTCTTTATACGTTCCATTTTGCACTGACTTGTGCATATTGCTTGCAGTGCAGATATGTAGTTCCAGCTTAAGATATGCAAGGGTTAATGTTTGCACATAAAGCTTATCGGGGGTAAACAAGGCCCATTTCTAAATGAGAAACTCTCTGACTAAATAGGATGCTGTTGGCTTCAAAATCTCAGTGTAGTAGTGTAGCTTTTGATACTCAAGCAGATGTATACATGTATTTATGTTTGTGTTTATATATATATTCCAGTATACAAGAAAATGCATAATTTTGAAACACTAAACTTCTTTACCTGTTACTAGTTTCTTCTTATGCTTGCATCCATAAGTATATGTAAGTAGGTAACCACCAAATACCAAGAGTCCCTCTTAGTTATGCATCATGCACTGATGTGCCAGACCCATCATATAGAGGTCCATCGTATAAGTACAATACGTTTAGCTTATGGCTTGTTAAAGGGAACAGCTTTTTTGAGTGTCTGTTGTATGATGTAATGCTTTTGAACCTGTCACTATGTTCAAGTTGGGACAGTACAATTTGATGGCATGTGTGCCATGCATGAAAACCCAGCTTAAGCTGGAAAATTAAAATATGCTTTTAATATTGAATTGCGCTGGAGTAGACTAGAAGTGATGAGTAATTTGGTGAAAACCACATTTTGTATCACAAATAGTAAAAAAGTTATAAATGTTTTAATATGTACATCATTACTCAAATACTTCTGAGTGCATTTCTCGCATATTGATTTATCTGACTTAGGCTGGGTTTTCTCATGCACAATCACTTATATTAAGAAACTTACACAGTAGTGGCATAGGTGTTGTTTTTTAGGAAACCGATAATCTTTGGTGGGATGCATTTGCGACTGAATTCTTTGAGGATGATGCCATTTTGACTTTGACCTTCTGTCTGGAAGATGGGCTGAAGAGATACAGTAAGTTCTGACATAATTTGCTTAATCAAATGGGAGTGATAAGAGTCAAAGCTCACAATCACACAGAAATGGGTGAGATGAGTTTTAGCCACCAAATATATATGGAACATAATTCAACACCAGCACAGAAATTGCCATTGGTTTGACTACAAAAATAGCATCCTGTAATTGGCAGTTGTATGAAATATTGAACAGTGTTCAATAATTAATATTTTAACATTTATATAGCATTGCAAGTCCTTTAGATGTAATAAGCAACCTGTACAAACCTAACCTACCTAGCCTACTTCACTTAACCTAGACTAAGTTTTGTGTGTACTTAATAAGTTAATCTACCTCCCACATCAAATCCAAATGGTCACTTACGACTTGACATAACTCCCAGTAACTTTTTTTTTGCAGCTGGCATCAGCAGCAAAAGACAATCTATTTCAGCAGCTTGACCTGTTGTAGAGTTTTTGGTCGGCTGATGAAGTTTCACTTTTGTTTGAACGTGCACTTTGTATGTCACTGTCCCACATATTGTGTTTCACAGGAACGACTTGACTTCATTGTCGAACAATACTCTTAAAATATATACAGTGACTCAGTCGATGAACCAAAAGTCATTAACAAAATTCATCAAAAGGCATCATTTAGCTTTAACACAGGAAATGAATCATTTTAGTTTATTGACCAAACGAGAAGAGTTCTCAGCTTCAAAGTCGAAGGACTATCTTTGTGATGAAGATTCGGTTTCTCTAATAAATTTGACCAATCTCCATGGCCAATTTTCTAAAATGGATTGCTGGAAAAAAATAACAAATTGTCAACAATCAGTAAACCCAGAGATCTTGAGGTTCAGACTGAGACAACCTGAAGTTTATGGATGTCTTCTTATCCAGTGTCTTAAACCTTAGATGGTCTCCATCCAATTTCAAGTAGCATTCAGCTGTTCTTCTCCGCACCATTGAATATTGGCTGCTTGGCAGGCAACAGATATTTCTTGCTTTCATCCTGTCAGTTAATTCAAACTTATTTGACTTTTTGCCTGCATGATGCATTTGATGAAAGCTGACCAAATCCCTAAGCTTAATATTATCATCATTATACCCTACAGTATTGGTAAAATTCGATGCTGGTAATTATATGACAGTATATCTAAGCTGACTGCACAAGCAAACAGTCTGTAATATCTTAGTAGATTAATTTGAACTAGAAAAATTTGTATTACTGGTAGTTTGTGATGCTACAGTGACATTGTGGTGGTTTTAAAGCCAAGAGACTACCATGTTACTGAAACCAACTTCTTGCAACTTATCTTTCAACCAACCTTGTATTCTTACTAATACTGCAATATATGGACTGAGTTCAGTGCCTATAAACAAAACCTTTTTGATCTTATTACCTTGCTGTACAAACTGTAGTAGCCTACCATTGGCCAGTCTCCATAATTGCCAATAGCGACTTCATTCGTTCAGTTCATTCATTTGTTCAATAGATTTGCATTGCACCTCTTCAAGGTATATATGCAGAAGTGTTTTGGCAAAAGAGAACAGTTTGCGCTACAGTACTTTGAAAGGTATGTTGTGTTTGGTAAGACATAGATGTGAAAATTCAAAGAATTGTAATGTGTTTATTTTTGTAGCAATTGGGCGTACATTGATTCCTCGATATTTCCGTAGTCTATTTGAAGGTGGTGTGACAGAACTGTTCTTTCTACTGAAGCATTCAAAGGAATCGTTTCATAACACAGCCATAATACTTGACTCAGACCAAGCTACAATGGTGGCACACCATACCTGCCCTGTCTTCACTAAGGTAAATAGTTTTCATTTCACATAACCATAATTATTCAGTAAAGTACTTTAATCAGGACAATATTCTTTTTTCGCATTTGGGGTTGATACCTTGTGTGTTATATATAATTGTCAATTTTTTCTCAAGCCATGTAACTTGAATGATTCTCCTTCGAACCTAACATTATTTCTGATTCATCTGAGGAAAAAACTGCTGGAAAAAATTGGTTGAACATCAGACAAGAGCTTTGTCCATGGCTTGTCCTATAAATCAAAGATGAGCATGGATAGCTTAAGAGTGTTAGTTAATGGCATTTAACTCAGAATTTGTCATGTGTGACAGAAAGATTTGAACTGTGAATGGCACGGGTTAGCCTTGACTGTAAGATACTGTGGTCTTTTGGTAGCATGCTTGGTCTGCAATATAATGATTGCAGGTTCAGGCCTGCTGAGTGGACTCCACGAAATGACCCTTGGCAAGCTGTTCACGCACACTTGTCTCTGTGAATTGTTATGATTTTCATCATTTCAAATAAATTAAGCTTCTCACTGTCCTGGTTTCATGTGTGTATGTATGTATTCATGTATGTATGTATTTATAGTTGTGTGTATGTCTGTATCAAGACATTTAATATAGCACCTTTCATTTACCTCACAAATTGCTGTATGATGTAAACAAATGCCTTTTAAGACAGTTTGAAAATGTACATATCAAAGCATTTATATAGTACATTTTAAAATGTCTAAAAGTTGCTGTGTGTAAGTTGCTGGATGTTTTAGATCAGTCTGTTTCTGTTAGGTCTTGACAGAGGGACGTCTGATTCTAGAGTTTACGTTTGACGATCTTATGAGGATTCGTACCTGGCATTTTGCTGTTCGACAGCACTGTGAACTGATACCACGTAACATCATTGCTGTACAGGTATCGAAGTGCAACAAAACATTCGTGCTTAATTTAATGACACTAGCGGAGCTGAAGAAAGTCTCTGCTGACCTTGGACTAAATGGCAACAGGTTCCCTGGAGGTGGAGGAGGATGGCGATAAATATTGAGTTAATGATGAACTGCAGGTGCAAGCTTTTATGACGATTGAAAACTGAGTAGAAAAAGAGAAGAGGATTATTATTCAGGAGAATGGATGAAACACCTGTAATAACACTTGGGCTTGCATACTGGTGTACGTGTTTGTTCTGTCTCTTACAGAAAGGATGCCATAAATAAGCAGCTTGATAGTGTGAAGCTCAAAACCATAAAATGAATGGAATTGTTAATAACATTGCTTTGACTGAACTGTTCCAGCAGCACGATCCTACTCTAGCTGAACAGATTTCACAGAATGTCACTCGTCAGGGACTAACAAACTACACACTCAACTTTCTTCGGGTAAAAAGCTTCTTATTTACAAATTTGTTTTTTTAACAAATCGCACGAGCTCTCCTTCTGGCTGGAATTAATTCCTTTTGAACTGATGATTGGTATTGCTTAGAAGCTGGTATTTTTGACAGTGCCTTTTTAGCACCATTTGGGTTGCATCTAATTGATCTCCCATTCTATGTCTTGGCACCTCGTTCTCCCTTAGGAATGGAGTACCAGTAGGTCTAGAAAGAATTTATCTTAGTGTGTTTGCCTTCCCATTTAGCTCTGTGTCATACTGGAGCCAATGCAGGAATTGATGTCACGGCACAAAGCCTATGGCCTGAGTCCACGAGACTGCCTGAAAACAACACTATTTCAGAAGTGGCAGAGAATGGTAGCACCACCAGGTCAGTGACTGCTGTGTGAATGAAAAGTTAATTAAATTTCTTTCTAGAGCTTCCTATTGCTATGATTACATTTTTTGTTTGTGACTCAGTCTCTGTGAAATAATAGTCATTGGAAATGTTCAGAATTTGCAGCTCCCTGCTCCATCTCTCACTTCTTCCTGCTTAGTCACCCCTTCCTTTTCCTCCTTCTCTGCCTTTTCACCCTCACCTCCTCTTCCGTTTTCTTGCCTTCCTCTCATCTTTACCCTGTGGCTTAACAGATCAAGTCTATGTTGCAGGAATTTAACGTGGATAATTGGTTTCTAATTAAGACTGAGATTTTTCTTCAAAATGTGATGTTCAGAGACAAACCGACAGCCAAACAAACGTCGCAAGCGCAAGTCAGCTGCTGTACAGAATTCCACTGCAAATAATGTGAATGTTCCATCTTCAACTTCTGGTGGTCGCCAGAAGAGGTCGCCCGAGTGCACACCGTTCAACCCAGTACTTGGTGTAAGAGTTTACGAGTTAACCTGGCTATTGACTCTTAAAACGTGAAATATTTTTGATAAATTTACTATCAGAACTGCTTTTATGTATTAGACTAAAGCACAGATTTATGGCGCTGTACTTTGCTCTTCTGTCATTCTTGTCGGCTTCCTGCTGATGACACTCAGTCAGATGTACTTATAGAGCCAATGTTAGGTGCAGTTGCTGCTGTTGGCAGTTGGTGCTTGGAAGTTGCTACAATGCCTGCAACTGGCCAAGTCAGTTATGATCAGTTATGAAACCATAGCAATTCTGTTTTCTCACTTTTCATTAGTCTTCAGTTAGGTTATGCTGTGGTGGTTGCCTGTGATTGAGAGGCAATTTTTTCAAAACCACTTTTTCAGCAACTGTGATTACGATTTCACAAGATTTCTACAAATGTTGTGTATTAAAAGATACATACTCTGCAGTTTGAGGAACACAGAAAATTGTATCATCTTGGCAAACATCCTCTGGTCCAGAATCAAAAGTTGTGTTTTGCCCATGAAAGTAATAGTTTCAGTACTACTCTATGTCTTACCTTTACAGTAATAAATGTGTCATGTCGATCGTGCATGACTTTTCCTGTAATAAGAGACATGCTGGACTTCATAAAACTCCTCCAAATTACATGAAAATTAGGTTTTTTTCTGTTTTTATGATATTAATCTTCTGTTAAAACTTTGACTTTAAAGTATCTGTATTGATACCATTTTGAATGTGCCGAGACCTTTACATAGAAAAAGTCAATGGATGTAGATTTAAGGTAAACCCAACTTATTCAAAATGGTAAAAATTCATTTTAATAGCCTTCAGTGAAAAATCAGTATTTTCAAGTCACAAATGCCTGCTTTTGCTGTGCTAACTAACACACACACGTACATGTGCAGACAAAGACATACACACACTGCATCTTAAGAACACTTTGTAAGGGTGTATTATAGCTGGTTTTGTATTCAGTTGTTCTATTATGTTTTTACATCTTTTTTATGTTAAGTGAAGGAACATAGAGTTGATTTGGTAAATCTTCTAGGCCTAGTGTGTTGATATAATGTGTGCGTTTGCTCATGTGTTAGGATGTGATGGTGGTTGGTGAGCCAACCTTGATGGGTGGAGAGTTCGGTGAGAAAGATGAACGACTGATTACTCGACTGGAAAACACGCAGTATGAACTGGCGGACCAAGACTCAAGAACTGACGGGGAGTTATCCCAGCGAAACAGAGCACCACCAGGCACTGGCTACACGCACCAAGGAGGTCGCCCCACTCCAGCAATGAGGGCTCGACCATTTCCAGGATCGTCACCCCATCATAATTCTTGGGGTCAAGAGAAGGTTGTACCACAGCAACAGCTGCAATCGAGTTCCTATGGCAACAGCTCAGACCATGGGAGTGGTGCTGAACAGAAGCTGCCTAGTGCATCTGACTGAAAAATGACATATAGTGTCGGCAGATGCTGTTGGATACTCTCAGAATTGCCAACAGAAGCTTGTCAAAGGAAAATCTTAAATGATAAAATGCAGTGACAGTTGTTGGAAGATACTCTTGGTGACTGTCGTTCAAAAGGTAATTATTCTCTGGGTAGAATATATTTCTACAGTCTGCTAATTTGACTCATGTTGATGATCCAGTGATGATGCTTATGGAGAATTGTTGCTGTGGTACCACTGGCACCATGACCCTCAGCATCTAGGTTCTAATGCCAGTGCATCATAATGATTTTTTGTCATGTAGCACATTCAAAAGCTGTGCTTTGATGAGTTTTTACAAAGCGCTATCTAAATATCCAGATGCATTCAATGATTGTTGACTATTGAACTGTTTGTTTAGTTTTTGAATTGCTGAATGCTCCCTCATTGAGCATCAAGCTGCAGTTCTGTGTGTGTCTGGTTATTTATTTAGTGCCTTTTAAGAGCCTTCCGAAATCCATGTTAAGGGATATATAATAACTAAGAAATTGCTGTATCTTATCAGTTTAACGGGCAACAAGATTTACACATGAATATTGATCCCTGGACTCTTTGTTGTGTCTGCTTCTCTATCTGTTTCTCCTAAAACCCAAACGGGAGTGGCGAACCTGGCCAGGCATTGACCATGCAAACCTTTTCTGCAATATTTACAAATCTACACCTTGCTGAGTGCAGCAAAACTGGTATGCTTGCCTTCTGTAACACTTGTCTTGTTTCTTGTTGACTTGATCGATGAAGTGGATTTTTGGATTCCTGAGGCACCACAAGTTGCAACAATCTGTTTCTTGTTCAGGATCTCTGATTGACAAGGTCTTAATGCCTTTATAATAGAGCAGCACTGGCAATATGTAGAACATGAGCATAATGGTCAGATTAATCAATTTCTGAGCTTTGGGTGACCTTTTTGCCGAAAACTAAGTATGTATGGTAACATATACATTGATTTCTCGGTAAGTAGTTTTTAGGCATTCTAAATTTTGTTTTGTTACTTGGTCTGTTTTATGCATAATTTTGTTCGAGGTTTCATTATTTATTTACATGTATTGTTGTAATTTTATTTTATTGTTGTTATCGGTTAGATCATTGTGTCAAGGGTTATAATTTTAAGCGAGGAAACTCCTTACTTGCATATGTTTCTGAACTGTAGAGTATTCGCTGTGTGCTGTACTTGAATTATTTGTGTAAGGGGTACAAGGATCTGAGCTATGAAGGAAGGTTGAAAAAGCGTGAGACAACAACATTGGAAAGTAGGAGGAACATAGGAGACCTAACTGAAGCTTATAAGATCATCATTGGAAAGAAGGCAGCACAGTTGGGGGGGGGGGTTCTTTGAATTAGCACCAAACAAGGCAACTCGAGAACTTGATGTATAAATTATTTTTAAAACCAAAAGGAACGTTAGGGTAGAGAGTTTTTAGTGCCATGGCTGTGGATTTGTGGTATGGTTTGGATGACCGTACTGTCTCAGTGGACACTGTCACAGCGTTTAGGAATCTTGAACGGGCTTTTGGATCCGAGGATGCGCCCTTTTGCCCCGCGTAGCTTCTTATAGCCGCCTCCAGCGATGCGGCTGTTTATGTCCTGCGTGGCTGCGGGTGGGGCTACAACCGTCCCGGCGGCCACTTGTGTCAGAAACTCAACGCTCGTTTCCGTGGGCCTTTTCAATGGAACTCGTACAAGACTTTTGAGTAGCCATTGGGCGCTTTGCACGTACGATGTCAAAAACGTCTTTCACCATCGATGTTATTGTGGCGAGCTTTTTGTTGGCCTCGGTAATCTGCGGGACAAGATGGAATACTTCTGAAACAGCGCGAGATTCTTTTTATTTATTGCGACAATTTATAACGCGCCAAAACCCAAAAATGTGAATATGAGACGCGGAATGTTAAGCGCAAATTCGAATATCTGCGTGGGATGGTAGATTCGTTGGAGAAATCTTATTTAACGAAATATGTTATGGTCTTGGGGCATAACAGTGACGTATATTCTTGCTGCATGGACCGCTTCCTCCCATCCGCCTGGAGTAAATAGGAATCGCTGGGATTCTTTGCGGTCAATCTGTCGCAGAGCTAAAAAATTAAGCTAGGTTTTCAACCACATATTTAAGGGCACAATTATATAGCGCCATTATTTTTAGCGTATGGCCTGCATCCGATTGATCTGGGTCTTGGGCCCTCTGACTTCGTGGAAAGCGCAATAAGGCTGTCACCAAAATATAAAAACGGGTCTATAAACAAAGTCCTTTGGTAGGGAGTCAGAGAATGAAGGGATACTGGCAGCTGAAGTTGCCTCTTTGAATGAAGCGTCAGAAGAAACCATACGATCAGCACTTACTTGCTGACTTGCTACACTTGTCTGGCTTCACGAGCGAGGGATCGGTCAGCAACGGGATCCTGCTGCTATTAGTTAGCCTAATACTCCGTTGAACACGCCATCCTGCGCCTGCTGACAACGATGCGTGCAGCACGCGAATAACCCACCAGTCGCTCACCAGAGGCGCCACTTCAACTAGAGTGTACTACACTCGACGCAGCAACAGACCCACTGCTGCTCCTTTTCCTATAGCTTAGCAACCAATAGCTGGATCTTAGCACAATCCTTCCTTCCTTCCTCCTTTCTTTCCTTCCTTCCTTCCTTCCTTCCTTCCTTCCTTCCTTCCTTCCTTCCTTCCTTCCTTCCTTCCTTCCTTCCTTCCTTCCTCCCTCCCTCATTCATTCATTCCATATCCTCCCTCACTCCCTCCTTCTGACTCTGCCTTCCTTCCTTACTTTCGTTCTTCATTTCAACCCTTTTCTCTTCTTTCTTTCTTCCCTTCCATAAGGGATCTGACAACATGCCACCCATTCAAAATGGCATTCACTGTCCCTCTTGGATCACTGTCTTCTACATTTCACCACTCCTCATCTGCAGGTCCGAATTATATAAAATATTAGATCGTGAAAAGCTAAATATAGCCCTTGCTGTATACTCGACTACCCAGGAACTTGGCAATAAATTTCTGATTATCTATGCGGATAAAATGTCTAGTATTTCGTTGAAATTGTGTGGTTCCTCTCCACCTGAATAAGTCTCTGCGCTAATTCTTCACCTTCTGTCTAACACTATTTTCAACCAGCAACACTTGCGGAGGTTCGTACACTCGTCTTTTCCTCGCCGAATAAAAGTTCTCCTCTTGACACTATTCCTACATCTCTTCTGAAAGAGTGTTTAACGTCCTAGGTCCATTGCAACCACTACATCAATTATCAACTTCTCACTAGATGAAAGATCCTTTCCGTCTAGCTTTGCTCATGCCACGGTTCATCCCCTAATAAAGAGATCTTCTATAGACGCCGGCGTTCGTGCGCACATGTGTGTGCGTGTGTATGTACGTGTGTACGTACGTATGTATGTATGTACAGTATGTATGCATCTAATATGGCGCCTGTTAAGTAACTCGCAATTAAATTAAGCTTTATTACTGCCAAACCGGGAGGAAGTGGTTGTAACCCTAGCATTCATTTCGACAGGACAACGTTGTGTCATCCGATCAGTAGCTGGACCGTGTATTCCTAGAATGACTTTCAGAATCTTCCTTTATACAGATCTGAGCTTCGTATTTGCTGGGAACGGTATAGGAAACCTCGTGAGCGCTCCTGAGTAAGCTATCTTGAGACGCTACGTTAAGTTACAAAATGAATGAATGGCAACAGTCTTTCGAGACTTGGGCTGGATTGAAAAGATCTTTCTGCTGACGATAGCACCTGCCCAACGTGGCATAACAAAGAAAAACGTCAAGAGGTTTTAAAACTCAGCAATGTCACATGATTTACCATGATTTGAACCCCAGCGAGCTCAATCACATCATCTCCAGTCATCAGCTCTAGTGTGTTTCTGCTTTTCCATGTATGAGGTTACCTGCACACTCTTCAAACTTAGTTTAAAGTATGCCCTACGTCTCCTGTGGGCATCACTGGTGTGCCAAGAAGACACAAAACAGACTTGAAATGTCGGATCAGTTGAGGTCAGTCTCATCGGATTGACCCTTGGAACTAACCCGATTATGAATCTGTTTGGAATGCCATCAACTGACGCCTTTTGAATTATTATAATGACGCTAGAGAAGTTCTTCGATCAGATTAGGTGTCAATGCACACTCATCGTCGGTTTTGTTCATTTTAAAAGACCACAGTAATGTCTAGCTACAGGTCATTGCATGTATGAATCTGGGTATTTACATAGCGCTTTTTGAACCTCACATAGACTGTTTCTTATTACTAAACAAATGATGTCCTATACTGCATGGCCAGGCTACATTAGTGTCTGCTGTTTCTAAGCAGAATTTTCAAGAGCGAGTTGCTTTAGTTGTTGAGGTTCATCGTTTAGGGTCTTGTGCGTGAGAAACCGGCGCTACAGAAGTCTTCATAAGTTATGCTGCAGCCAGTACGAACGCCATTCATGATCAAACTTGAACTCCATCAGCTTGGCGCTGTATCAGGATAATTTGTCAGTTGCGTGTTCAGCGGTCATGACTTTCACCGATTTGGCGATTTGCGAGGCTTCACAGCCGGACTGCTGTGTTGCTAGAATCGTCGAACTTCAACTCTGATGGATACGGATGTTGTGTGCGAAAGACGGCGCATGTCAATTAGCGATGCGCAAAACAACACGTGTTCTTAGCAGGTGCGAGCGGCTGGATCTCTTAAATAGACAGAGGAATCGTGCGTAAAGACGCTGTGTGCATCGTGCGGTACTACTTCTCACCGTCTTGATGACAGACTTAGAGTGACGAAAGGCTGCAACTAGCATTGCAAGTATCGGTGATCACTGCTTGCATACGTTACAGACTGGTAAGGAATATGCGCACCATAATGATATGCGTAGAGTTGGTAAAATATCGTTAAATTTACATGAAATTCGTTTATTTCAGGAACTGACAGAGCGGACCAACTGGGCCACTGACTTCTTTTGAGCATTAGATTTTTACCTCTTATACAGACAGTTTGAGAATTCTTTTTCTAAAATTACTTAAAATAGAGCCTTTACACCTGGAAATGATTGGTACCAGTTATATACTGTGTGCCCTGTCACTAAAAACTAATAGACACGTCCCATTTTGTTAGAGTAAATGACGTATTCCACGTACTGCGTGGCGGAAGTTGTGGCGTAATGTAGGCCTATTTGGGCCAGAAGACAGCAATCCATTCCAATGGTTGGCCACCAACCAATCGAATTTTCCAATTGTGGCCCAGGTCAGTAGGTCGTGTGTGTGGATTCTAAGCAAATCTGTGGCCAGTGAGAGTGTATTTCCAAGCGTGGGCTAGTCCTTATATGCTTTTATAGGCGCTCATAGCTTAGTGACTCAGTCCACGGCAAGTTTAGCAGTTATAGTGCTTCTATCGCAAAATTTACCGGACGACGATTAAAAAGGACTTTTTGACAAATATTGGACATCTCTACTGTAGCCTACTGTAGTTTTAAAGATAATACTTCAGTAAGTTGCTTCATTTCTTTTGAAGAGCCGAGTACAAAACTACATACGGTAAGCTTAATAGAGGCATTTTAGGAACACACAAAAAATACTATTCTAATTTTAACATAGCATTTGTTACAGTAAAACAGCACTGCACGCTCTACAGTTTCAAAGTGTACACTGCACACCAACAAAGTGGGACTAAAAACTCGATCACAAAGAACGAAAAACCGAAAATCGACGCCGATATCGCGATATTTATTAAAGAAACCTTAGTCGAACCGTTTTCAGACTTTGAAAAAACCGAGAAAAAGCCGAAAAGCGATATCAACTTTAAAAATCGCTACCGACCCAGCTCTAGTTCTACCAGGGCTTAATTTTATTGTGCACAACCGTTAGAAAATTATCGTTAATTAGCCTATGGTTGGTCTGTAGCATGTGTTGGAGTTCGTAATGAGCGCCTCTTAGCAAAGAGGCATTACATTAGTATGTTAAGATTACAGTTAAGATTACAGTTAAGGTTACAGTAGCACTTTCTGCAGATCTAAGGTAAATTTATAAATAAAATAAGCTTATTATTCAGTCAGTTGTACCGAAAGGCTAGGTTAAATGTGTCGAAAATTTCCTACAGGTTTCTAGCGGAGAAATTCTTTTCAGTTAAAATAAGTCTGTTAAATAGTAGAAAAAATCTCCTTCTAGAGAAGCCCATCAATGCCCCCACTCTCAAAACGTGCCCACGCCCTTGTCTCTATCTATATATATAACGTCAGATATATATCTTTACACTTTATTAGAGCAAATCTGTGAAGTAGTAGTAGCAGTTGTTGTAGTTGTTCTTGCTGTATAATAATAATAATAATAATAATAATAATAATAATAATAATTATTATTATTATTATTATTATTATTATTATTCAGACATTTATATAGAGATACTTTAAGAATTTGCGTAATTTTCGCAGTTCTTAGATGCGTTGTAATGAATTACAGAAATGGATCGATCAAACAGCAGTGGTCTTCTTTCGTTTAGTCTTTGGTCCTTGTTCTTCTTGATGGTTCTTGAAGCAATTTCAGCTTCAACAGAAGCCGTAGCAGCAGACGATTTGGCGCCATCGCCACATAGTATCATCAAGCTGAGCTGCAGCCCAGATGCAGAGACAAGCTCGAAACTACGAAGCCTCGTGAACAAGATGGAGACGGTGATGTCGCAAGTGAGAGACTACCTGTTTAGGAGTTCTCAATGCCTGGAAGACACGGAGAGAGAGCAGGAATCTGGAAAAAGAGCCTACGATACACTTGGCATCGCTGGAAGATTCGGCAAACGACTCGATGCTCTTGGCATGGCTGGCAGATTCGGATGAGCTATTGACAGGTCTTAGACCAGTTTCAAATAAGCTGGAATAAACTTACAGCAAGCTTTGAATAAACTTAGAATAAGCTTTGAATAAGCTTTGAAAAAGCTTTGAATAAGCCTTGAAATAGCTTTTATAAACTAAGGACAAGATCTGAATGAACTGTGGACAAATTTTGAATCTGCTTTGAGTACCTTCAGTAAACTATTGAACATGCTTTGGACAACTTAGATTGAACTTAAACTTGTAATAAGCTTCAATGGAGAGCGTTGAATAAGTTTTGAAAGCTTTGAAAAGCTGTGAACAGACGTTTTTTAAACTTTGAATAAACGTTAATAAGATTTGCATCTAAACTGTGACTAAATTTTGGATGAACCGCACGGGCGAACTGTTAACCACCAGACAACGTTTGGAAGAGCTATGTAATAACTTATGTAAAAACTTAAATAATTGTCAAGTAGAGTTTCATTGCATATTGTACAGACTGCTCCGCCACCAGCTCCGAGCGTTAGCCTAAACTTTAGATGCTATCGTGTGCACATACTATAACAGCAATGTATATTGCCGCTAGATACAGTACGGACACAACAGACGATCATATATGGACTACATATGCACTATATATATACAGGTATAGTGTATAGTGTGTTAATAAAGCCATAAGCGACTGAATACAAAAGCAGACAAAGCTGTGGCTTTTATAATAAGACAAATTTGTCTGGTTGTCGATTACAGTGGCTGCATTCTTACTAGACAATACACTGTGGCAACACCAGTTCAAGTATACAAAATATCGGCTAAAATTGCTTTAAGCCTATATCTTCTGTTAAAGTGTAAAAGTACATTAAATACTGGGTAAAATTCCTTATATCTGCTGTAAAACTTAGGTTATGTATCACGAAGAGTGGCATTGTTCTCTAGTGATTAACTTGCGCGAATGGAAACCAATGGCAGAGGTCGGGGTTCAAATCCCCGCCAGGGTAGAAAGACATTTTAAAAATTCTGTTCCATTAACGCTGTTTGATGAAATCGGCTTAAAATGAGTCAATGACTGTACATTAATTTTGGTAGTCTGACAGTGAAGTTGACGACAGCTCTCATACACCGAGGTAGAGAAAATGAAGTTGGCAAACACATTTTACCTCTCGGGTTTGGCACATGTAGCTTAGCTGAATTCCTCAGGCGCATTATGATTCGTGAACATTAAAGTTACAGTACCACGTTCACAACTAACATTGCATACACACTTGAGAGACGCCATAAAAGTATTCAGTTACACATTACGTTACTTCACCAATGTCTTCAAAGCCTTTGTCAAGATGCGAGACAGATGAGATAGTATGCAATCTCGGTTCTTCAATGGTTATTTTACAACTGTGAAATAAATAAATAAATAAATTAATTAATTAATAATAATAATAGGCCTAAGTCAGTTTTTGTTCTGATTCAATATTTAAATAAATTGAGAATAAAGGATGTATGAGTCATATCAAGACTTTTTGCTCTTCGATCAAAATGAACTTTGATGCCATTATTCTGACAATTTACATTGAATTGTAATTTTTCTTGAAAGAAATAAAAATTCTCTTTTACAGCGCGCTCTACTGATCAGTAATAACACATAAGTATCTAATTATTTGTATTACCCTCTCAAAGGCACAGGGTAAAAGTAAAGGTAACACACTTGTTTACACGCCTCTTGAGGAACTCCTCAGAAGCGTGAGGCCCAAAGTGGATGGATCACTTGGCTGAGGCACACAATAGGCTCCACAGCAAGCCAGCGATAGGACACCTTTTAAAATTTATTAGTCCTTACGTTATCACGACGTGTTTAGGCTGAAGTGCAATTGCTGCAATAGCAATTCAACAACAGGACAATCTCTCCTCATGGGCGACATTGTTAAACGAAAAATTTTCAGTTTGACACACTTGAATTCGAACCCTGGACACAGAGTTGAAAGCAGACGTCATCGGGCGCCATGCCGCTCACTTGCATCGTGGCCATCTTAAGCGCTTAATGTCTGGTATTTAAAGACACTAGTGTGGCCAGAATGTTCAGAGCTGCTCATAGTTTGGAAATAACTATAAACTAGGCCTGTTTAGAGATTTTAAATAACTTGAAAGAGCAATTATTCTCATTATGGCTTATTGCTAGGCCTACTAGCCCGAATATTGTAGTTATAAATGTAGGCTTTCCTTCCTTCGTCCAGTCGTTGGCTTGTTCGTTCAATCATTTATTCAACCGCTAACTGGTTATCAGAATTCACTAACAATACCATTAGATCGCCAGTTGTGTCTATTTCTGCTTTCGAGCTTCATTTGCCCATGCATGAACTTATTACTCTTTGTGAAACTTAACATCATTTTGGGTAGAGAAAACTGCTCAAAAGGCGCTATACAAATGTTCATTTACACATTTAAATACACACATAATGTAATGTATAGTGTTATATAATGTAGGCTTTAGATTATCTACTGAGACACGTTGCCAAGACCAGAACTTGTTCCAGAAGTTGTTAGAAATTTCGAAAGGTTCTGTGAGACAAGAGACGCACATTCAGCGAAATCGGCTGCATCATTTTCCTTCATTAAAGAGAACAATTCGATTTAATCGCAGACGCCACTGTCTTACGGCTGTCAATAGCATTCACTAGAAGACGGTTTTACTGGCATTCCCTAGATGGCGATTTTTGTCTTCGGTCTTGTCTGACAAACACCTCTTCGACTTATCGCTGATCTTGAAGTGCTTAGAACTTCGGCCCTCTAGCGATGCCTTTCTGCCTCGCTTCCACTTCATCCGACGATTCTGGAACCAAATTTTTACCTGTTCATAAAAAACAACCATATCATAATAAGTCGGTCGGTTGGTTTATCGGACGGACGGACGGACGGACGGACGGACGGACGGACGGACGGACGGACGGACGGACGGACGGACGGACCTTCCATCAGTTAGTAGGTTGGTCAAGAAAGAAGCTGACGCTGTTGATGGTGTCCATATTGACAACTGAAAAGTCACCACAAGCAGCGCTCTAATCGCGCGGATCCTGGGAAGAGCCATCCTGACCAAGCCTCTCCAAGTTTAGAAGTTTAGTGCAAGAAACATAGCTGTACAAGGGTGAAGCCAATGGTTCACTCCGGCAATGCCCGTCCTATGAATTTGGACTGGGGCATTACAGGCGTGGCCTCTGAACTCGTCAAGAAGTAGGGCTAGTATGCTGAACCTTGTAGTTGTTTATTGCATTATTATAATGGCGTCATAGAAGTTCTACGATTAGATATTACGTTATTTCACTACGTGACCTTGTAAGAATAACACTTTTTTCATCATTCAAAGCATGCGCATATTAATACTGAGGAAGCAAGCAGGCTTAAAAATGGTACCAGAAGTGGGATTCGTCTTGCTTTATCGGTAGCCGGAAACGCGTTCGCTAGTCGCTGCTAGCAGAAGTGGATTCGTCTCGTTTTCTAATTAAAGCCTCGAGAGTCCAAGCCGACGGACCGGCTAGCTTCCCGCAGCCTGCAAAGGGGGACCCTAGACGGACGGCGCATACCTACCTTTCTGGGCATGTCGAGATGGACAGCCGTGGCTTTGATTCAAATCGGCCAGATTACCGGCACTTAATCCCCGACTATTGGCAACTTTATCACCTGCAACGACGAGTTGATTGGGCGCACTTGTTGCACACCTGCGTCGACACTCGAGGCGGTCATTAGTCCCGATAAGTAGGGTTTATTGTGCTCGAAGTCGGTCCATGAGTTCGGTTCTAATGAAACGCTTGACGTCAAGGGTCCGGCATGACGTCGATAAAACCGAAATTAGTTTGTCATGAGTTCCTCGTTATTCTCTCGTTGCCTGTGATTTATTTTCGGTTCTTGTTCGGTCTTCGCTCGGCCAATCGGTTAATTCGTTCGACTTCGGGTCGATCGATCGATGACTGACTCCGTCCGTCGCCGATCACAGACAAACAAACGGAGCTGGTCAATTTCCTGTGTCGGCGTCCGCCAGGGGTCGCTTGTGCTTAATATGCCGCAATTAGGCTGATTTATATGAAGCTTCGAAATAATGATGATGATTGATGATGCTGATGACAACGACGACGATTATGATGATGGTGATGACATAATAATAACAATTGTAATAATAATAATAGTAATAAAGAAGAAGAAGAATACAGCAGAAAATAACAGACAAACTACATTCCTCTACCAGAGCTTATCTATGCAGTCCAGCGCTTCAGTGCAACCGCTTTCCACAGCACCTTTACCATCAAGCTCAACACTAACAAAGACTAGCCATTCCAGAAAAAATTTTGTTCCTTCCTAATTTGTAATCCATAGGGACCAAATACTACTAGTACTATTACTGCTACTGCCGTCGCTGCTACTGCTACTACCACTATAACTACCACTACAACTACTGCTACTACTACTACTACTACTACTAATAATAATAATAACAATAACAATGATGATGATGATAATAATAATAATTTTAACAATAATAATAGCAATAACAATAATAATAATAATAATAATAAAAATTAACTTCAGCCTGGACGCCACAGCAGCTCTAGTTGCTCCAGCAACAATATAATAGATTTGTTTCATAATTGAAGTGACATAATAATAATAATAATAATAATAATAATAATAATAATAATAATAATAATAATAATAATAATAATAATAATTTTCAATTATGAAACAAATCTATTGTTGCTGGAGCAACTAGAGCTGCTGTGGCGTCCAGGCTGGCACATTGGAAACAGGTCGACTAGCTGCACCTCCGAATCTCGTGATCTTGTCTGTAAGCGCGGTTGTGAAGAAGCAACCCTGAGTTAGCGGTCGCGGAAGTGTAGAGCGTTCTGTGGGCGTTTCTTCGTTGGAGCGCAAGAACTTCCGGTGTGGATCGGACGAACATCCAGCACCACCAACACCCTCCTCTTCATCGCCGTCGTCGTCTGCTTCGAAGGCGCCTGCGTCGTGGGCTTCACTGACCCGAGCGTCGACGTCTCCTCGACCTCGACCCGCCGGCTGACCTTCGACAGGCGGTGTGGCTCCTTGACCCAGAGGATCGGTCGGGGCCCGTCGGCTGGGTCTCGACGACCTGTTCCAGGTTCTTTCCTTTTCTTTAATCTTGGCTTCAGGCACGCCCTTCTCTCCTTCTTTGATTTCAGCCGTCTTGTTCTTCGTTGTATTGTTGTCGATGAAGAACTTGATTTGGGACTGGGTACTCTCGCTAGCTGCGTCTAGTGCGAGTTCTGAGATCATGAATTCGTCTGCTTGCTTCTTCTGAACTAAATCCTTCAGATAACGTTCGTCTTTTCTTCTGTTAACCATTGTAAATGCTTTGTCATAGCCGGAGTCAATCGCTTCTTCTTCCATCGATGGAAGGTCGCGCGGAGACAACTGTTCCCGGTCAGGCTGAAGACAAGGGAAATTATGAGGAAGCGAAGAAGCATGGTGTGAATGGGTAGAATGTTCGTCGCACTGATCTGAGGCTGTCTTCCGGCCCGGTTATTGTTCTCTTGAATTGCCAGTCTTCGCTTAAATCTGGCTCCAAGAATGTGCCATTAAAGGCAATCGCGTTAGATCGCTGGATGGCAATGGAGAGGCGTTGGAACAGGAAAGAAGTCTCCCTCTTGTCTCCCGATACTTGGGTTAAATTTTCTTGATGAGGCTAAAGCCTTCCTGATTTATGGGGCCTAGAGTCTCGAAGGCCAGAGGGACGAAGCAGTGTGTCGAGAGAATATCACTGTATTTTGAGGTCTTTCGTTCTGCTGCGATCTCAGCAGCAGCACCTGCGACCACGGCTGTTCTGGATCGATAAGAGACTGCCAGAGTATCAATTACTGTGGCGTCCCAGGTCAAACATTTACCCCCTTCCCAAGGAATGAGGGTTGCTCCATCAGGTCGTCGGCCGTCGGACCTAATCAATCCTCCTGGTTCTTTAGTTGACGGAAAGCCAGCCTTCACGAGGGCGCGCCACACGATGTCATTGATACGGGCGTGTCTTGCTGTTCTCCCTGGGCCTAAAGGGCATGCTAGACCGTGCGAGCCGTCCGCAGTGACCAGAAACCCGCAGAGGCAAACGTGAGGGGCGCACAAGTCTATCCCAAGTCTTAGGCCTGTTGCGATGCGTACAGCCTCATCGTCTAGCCTCAAGCCGCAGGCACTTATGGGCAGCGCCAAAAGCCAGTCGCCAGAGTTTGGTGAAGAAACTGCCTTAAATCTGGCTTCGTGGTACTCGGATGATGATGATGATGATGATGATGATAATAATAATAATAATAATAATAATAATAATAATAATAATAATAATAATAATAATAATAATAATAATAATGTTGATAAGATTGATTTCATCATATAATAATAATATTAATAACAATAATAGTAAAAATAAATAATAAATAATATAGTAAATAATAATAATAATAACAATAACGATAGCGTTTATCACGGGATTTGAGATGCAGCCTAACTCGCATTCCAGTGAATGCGGGAGAAACTAGACATTTGTTTCAACGCCTGTCACTCACAATTCAGTTTTTTTCGGTTCTGTTTGTATTGAAGAATAGATCAATCTAGTCGTAAACATGTATGATATATTCTGAGTACGTCTGACTGACTGTAGATATACAGCAGATGTGCGTAACTCATTCAGTTTAGCTTAATTAGTATGTTCTGTTCTGTTCTTTCGGTTGTACTGGCACTGCATGATGTAAAGGGATATGCATGCTAAACGTTCTATAGACGCGGTGATGATGATGATAACAGTAATAGTAATAGTAATAATTGTATAATTATGTATAAATTACATTATTGAATTATGTATAGATTGCATTTGAATACATTTATGCAGTTATTTAGCACAGTTTAGTTTGAATGCATTTAGTTTATGTGGCATATGTATCGCTGTATGGTTACCCAGATATTATATAGCTAGAACTAATGAATGCTTCTGTTTGCAACCCCTGTTATTAAGCGGAGTGAGCCATCCCATCCCTCCTTTTGACACACGGGGTTGTTGTGTCATCTTCCAGTTGCTCTCGTGAGACGAGTAACCTTTCCAGCCGACAAGACCAGACCGCGCAATCCTAACAGGACATGACTCGACCTTAAAGGGGACGTTGCTTGGCGAGGACTATATAAGTTCAGGAGGACACAGTTCTCAGATGAGTTTTTGATGGAACTCAGTTTTGCAATGGCGCAGAGTTTGCAGTTAAGTTTCCACGCGAGTCGTTGACCATGTGGTTCGGGTGGAAGGCTTTTGGGTGGGAGTCGACAGAGGTACAGAGTTTGGGCGTCCTACAAGTCCAAGGGTCAATGACCAGAACGACGTGTCGATTAATTCTAGGTGCATGGCAGATCGGCGCTGAGTATTATAATCCTTAGGGTCTTAAATGATCAAGTCTTGGGATCCCGTTGGGAACTCTGTTCGCCTTCGTGGGGCAAGGGTTGTCTCGCGATTACATCACCAGAGAAGCCGTCATCGACATCTATTCGTCGCCGAGGGACAAGAGTTGTCTCGCTAAGTCCTCTTCCGCGAATAATCCTCGCCATCAAAGCGCTACGATTGACCTCTTATAAGCCTTGTCATCTCTATACGTCGTCCAATTCAACGCTTCTCTCTGCTCCCATCCCTAGGATCCACTTACAGTATTTACAGAATTACATCTTATTTTCATACTCGAACTTTTGTTTATATATTAAGTTGAACGTTTTATCATGCGTAACTGTTTAGTTGATTTTGAACTTTCTGCCATTTTCCTAGTACGTAGATATGCAGTAGTCATAGTTTGCTTGTATGTACAAAATAGACCATTAATAACTTTGTTTAAATTTGTTCCTGTCATGTTATAAATTTCGAGCATAATCCTTAAAGTGCCTGATATGTTCCGAGTGGTTAATAAGTGGATTTAATTAAGCCACATTTGCGAGGGGGAACATCACAACAGCGCCTAAGAAAAGTATGTAGGATATGTGCTTATTAATATAACCCGTATACATATATGTGTGTTGCACAGTACATCCAGATATAGGCCTGCTGTATAAAAGGCCTTTCAGTTCTTCCCGTCACTGGGATACTCATCCTTTTTCTTTACAGAAACTAACCTGCGTTTCGGAGAGGCAGAGTGATGTGGCGACCTCGAAACGCTTCGGCCGTGACAGGTACTTGTTCGTGCGGAACTGTTTCTCGAGTTCTATCAACTGCTGACTCGTGAAAGCCGTTCTTGGACGCCGCGACTTGACAAGCAGACCATGACCACCGTGTGACGCCACTACACACACATACATTAATTTTCATGTTTATGTAGCGCCACTATCTAGTCCAGACAATCATCGAGAGCCACCTTTTATCAACACTTTACAGCTGTTCTCTTTCCCCGAGGCTGTATACGGCTGGCAGCGAATGGATGAATAAATGAATAAATAAACGAATGAACGAATGAATGAGTGAAGTAAAGAATAAATGGGAAAGGCATCTCCTGTGTCGCAAAGCACTTGCGCAGCTTTATACAGTCATTATCTCATAGATTATAGGGATCTAACTTGCGCACTCTGTTACAGGGCAAGCGCTCAATCAACTGGCCACTGTGTCACGCCGCTATCAGACACAGGACAATATAAAATCGTCATGGTAAACTTATGCATTTGTTTAACCTAAAAGACAATTGCAAGCGTGGATGGCCAGACCTCTTCCTCGCTCTCTGATCTTCAAATAAATAGGCGATGTTCTGTCGATGTACTCGTGCGTTTTATATAGCCGCGTTCGCTAGACAACGCTAGTGGAAAGACGAAGAAGATTAAGAATAAGAACAGCAAGAACAAGAACATGAGGAAGACGAAGAAAGAGAAGAACGAGAAAAAAGATAAGGAAGAGAAGGAGAGGTAGGAATAGGAGAATATGAAGAAGAAAGAGAAGAAGAAGTAGGAGGAGAAGGCAGAAAAGGAGGAAGCGGAGATGGGGAAGAGGAGAAGGGGACGAAAAAAGAGGAAGGAAAGGAGAAGAAGAGGAAGAAGAAGAAGAAGAGTCGGGCTAACCCTGAAAGGCAGCCACAGATACGAAGTGTTAGCAGCTTAATTTTCTTAGTCTCGGCACATGAGGACAGTCCTCTGCCTCGCCGTCTATTTCCACCAACAGTGTACTGTCAGTGTACTCATTTTATAGTTGAGTTCGCTAGGAGCACAAGTGAAGCAGAAACTGAGAAACAACTCTGACAACTGACACCGCCCTTTTATCCAGGTAGCTCCGCCCCTTTAATCTTCAGTCCAATTATCTCCGGCAATGCATGCCTCTTAATTCCCGTTAGCCCCGCCCCGTAAGCTCCACCCATCTGGTCTGCATTTTCGCCGGCCATCAGCAAGCACTCGATCGATCCTCTGTCAGGGCCGATGACCAGGTGGATGAATGATGCCCCTCAGGTGAGATCCCATCATGCGAGATAAGAAGACAGAAACCTCCCTCTTACAATTTTCAATTTGTCCTCAACTTGACAAAGTAATGTAATGGCCTGTCAGGTCATACGTACTCAGACTAGGTAGGCGGACGAGGAGACCAGACAGGCAGGCAGACAGGCAGACAGACGCCTACTGGCGGACGGGCCGGTGGATGGACTAATGGGCGAATTTACATCTAAGATAGACACTGAGGTCTGAAAATTTAAATTTGCGGAGGACTCACTAAGACTTTTCGGTTTCTGTCTCGTGTTTTCTTGCTCTGTCTCCACCACGATTTCCGACTCTGTTTTCTTATCTGTCTTTCTCTGTCTGACTCTTTCTCTGTCTGTGTTTACCTGTCTGCGTCTCTGTCTATGTCTATCTCTGGCTCACCGTATATGTATATGTCTTTAACTGTATTTGTCTGCCTGCCTGCCTGCCTATGAATGTTTGCCTATCCGCCTGCCTCTCCCTTCCTCTCTCTCTCTCTCTTAC
Organism: Norana najaformis; assembly: GCA_964023275.1. Lineage (NCBI taxonomy): Eukaryota > Metazoa > Annelida > Clitellata > Crassiclitellata > Hormogastridae > Norana > Norana najaformis. The sequence continues at coordinate 29,893,912 of OZ029916.1, read as the reverse complement.
TCTCTTCAGCTTCTCTCTGTCTCCTCTCCCCTCTCCTCTCTCTGCCGTCCGTCCTTCTGTATCCGTCCATGTGTTCGACGGAGACTCGACAGTTGCCTAATGAGGGGCACGCCGTCTGTCCTGTCTTTGTCCGGTTTTTCAGCGGCTGCAGTCAGCAATTAGGCGAAACGGGTCAAGATTTTACCCGACTCCAACGCATTGGTCCTGGCCCGACCGAAGCACCTCCTCTCCCACCATCTGCATCCGGGTCCATCAGAATGTCGCCATTTTGTCGGCCATTATCAGATGTGTCAACACAACGACGCCGCTTTAATATGATTACGACGACAACTCATCAAATACGCAGTCGTCGCTCTAAGTGATGATTAAGTTGCTAAATCGATTGATTGTCAACCCCTTTAGGGTAGGCGCCCCGGTGTATGCACGGGGGCCTTGTTTGCCCCAATCCTTCCCCTACGGCACTGCGAGGCAGGGGCAATGGGGTTGACGAGAGATGGATATTTGATGAGGTTTCCTTTGTGTTCGGCGCCGATTCTTTGGCGACAATATCAAACATTCGGACTCTGTCTGTCTGCCTGTTTGTCTGTCTGTCTGTCTGTCTGTCTGTCTGCCGACGAGCTATCTCATTTTAATGGCAGCCAAAATACTGCATACACAAACACTCAAAGTAATACCTACTTGTATTTACATCTTTTACATTTTGAGGGAATACACGATTGCATAGAAAAATTGCATTATATAATACCATAACATAAGTAGGAACCAGATTTCCGCCCAACTGACCAATCCAATAAATCAGATCCTCCACATGCACGTGGCGCTCCTAGCGTTTGGTATTTTTGTGTCATTAGAATGCATATATATATATATATTTATATATATATATATATTGTACTTTTGGATAGGCACAAATGCAAGCCATTAAGAGATAGGTTATCGGATGGTAGACGTGCCTGTGTCTGTCGGTCTGCATAGATACTCCACAGGTGAATCGTGAGACAAATATACAAGCCAGAGATTACGAGATAAGAAACAAGTTATCAGCTACAGACGAACGAATAAACAGATCACAGGCGACACACATCAACCTAAGTAACTAAGCAAACAAGTATAGCTAAACCTTTTAGCCGGCGCTCACCTTTGCATCTCCAAGCACAACACTCCGTCTGCCGTACGTCCGTCCGTCCGTCCGTCCGTGGTCCTCCCTCACTCCCTTTATACATACATACATTTATAAATACATACATACACACATCCATACATGCATACATACATACATACATACATACATACATACATACTTACATACATACATACATACATACATACATGCATACATAAACGCATACATACATAAGCACCAATGATTATCCTAAGGAAGAAATGCTTCCTAATTTAATTTAATCAAGTTTGAGATCTTTTTCTGCAGGAAAAGTTTTCATTTTTCTCAGCGCTTTGACAGCTTCTAGGAAAAAGAAAAGAAAAGAAATAACTACATAATTACCTATCGAAGCGAATCTCTGAATTTATCCTCACCTTCATCTCGATGAAGGGCCTTTAAACTAAAGAACAGGGGTTTTTCATGCACTTTCAAAAAACGTTATATTGCACTTCAAAATTCCTTAGTAACTTATGCATCGTTCTCCACTGCTGTAGTCTGGCATGGTATACGTGCTTTTACGAAAGCTTGCCTTAACCATGCGTTTCAAGGGCTGATAATTCTGAAGGCACTTCACGAGTTCTTCGAAATATACGGCCTGTCTCCGGCTTCATGGGTCATAAATCGAAGATATGGTCGAACAGACTGTTTCAAAGAGCCAAGTAAGCAAGTAAGTAAGTAAGTAAGCGAGAAAGCAAGCAAATAAGTAAGTAAGTAAGTAAGCAAGCAAGTACATGAGTAAGCGAGCGAGCTAGTGAGTAATAAAGTAAGAAAACAAGTAAGTAAGCAACTAGTAAGTAAGTAGGCGGGTAGGAATGGACGTAAGTAATCGTAATCAGCTTGCATACTTTTGCTAACTTCAAACTTTGGGCCTTCGGCTCCGGCTGGGGGCTGCAACACATTTTATGTGATACATTGGCCGTAAATAAGTCAAAACTACATCATCATTTGTCGAAAGAAATTTACTCTGAGTGATCTTATCAATAGTGGGGGGCTCAATGCCCGACAACCCCCGTGGCCCTGCTAGTGTACTGCCCCCTCCCCTAGTGCCTCTGTTTGACCTCTGACCCTGTAGAGCCAGCCTTTTGGTATACTTGCGTTTAATCAAGATTGATTAATTATGGTTAACCGTCTGAGTGCATTTTGCTTGAGACTTTAAAGCGCCGCTGGCGTCAGATTAAATAATTCAACGCCAAATTAACGAATCATTAAGTAAGAAACAAGAGGACAGAAGTCTAAGATCGCCTCGTTTCTTGTCTTATTACTAGATGGCACGCTTCAGTGTAAGTAGGCCTGTGCAAATAAGTCGAGGTCTCATCTCGTCCGATATTATGTAGGCTATGGTGTGCTGTAATGTAACGTAACTGAAAATTTTACGGCGCTTTTTGTACCTCTCAAAAGCACTGTGTTCGCTAATCACCATTGGTAGACGTTCGCGCACAAGTATAGAGCCCAGACATCGATATCCAGGGTTAACAACTGACACCTTGCTATAGTAATCATCTCCGAAACAACAGGGTCAGCTCTAGTCTTCGAATGATTACAAAATTACAAAACCATATATATACTGTATGTGTATATATATATATTGTATATGTATATATATAGCTTTTGGCGAGTGGCAGGATAGTCAGCTGGTAAGCGTGATAGTATATGAAGTTGCGGTTTAAGTCTCTCCAGAATAAATAGATATTTCAAAAGGTTCTGCTCTGCTAGTGCCATCTAACGAGCTGGGCTATAAAATGAGAATATCGGCTGTACATTATCGATGGGCGATCATAAGTCTTTTGAGAGAACTGGCATCCCGCTTCGTATGCCAAAGCTAAGAACATATAAGCATGAACACTTCATACTCAACATGCAGGAACTGGTCTGTCTTGTCTATAGTATATGGGCATGAAAAAAGACTCCTCCTCCTTCATCATCTTCATCGTCATCATCATCGTTATCATCGTTATCATCATTATCATCATCAGCAGCAGCAGCAGAAGCAGGAGCATGTTCTTCTCCTTCTCCTTTTCTTTCTACTTCATCTTCTTCTTTGTCTCCATAACAGTGATGGAAAGTTTGCCCCAAATTTCAACCCTTCCTCTCCCTGTGCCTTTCAGCCCTGTTTCCTCCTCTGCTGTCATTTGCGACTTTCTGTCATTCTTTGTCTCTCCTTCACCGATGAGTTCATTCCAAATGCGCCCTTACTGCGCCTCACTCACGATCCATGCATATCAAAATCTCGGACGCCTTCTTTTCTTTCGCGAGATTCCAACATTTATGAATGGTCAGAGGGGTATCACTCATCACCCTCTTCTGAGTTTGATGAATCTGACTGACTGGGTATTGACCTTACCGCGGCTTGATTTTGCTGCACCTTCATTAGATGCCTTGTGCATTAGACACCAGCGCTATAGAAGTTGTAGATTATAATAACGATTCTCCCGCATCCCCGATGAAAGCCGCCTACCGCTGTAATCGAGAATCCTCGGCAGGTAGACGCCACTCCTTGCCAGCAACTGAATTTGTGCGGCCTGCGCTGCCTGCAGCCGCATCACTCTTTGATGCGGAGATGCAACGGGCGCGTGAAAGGCGCTTCCGGTAAGCATATGAAACCCGGATGCAGAGGAAGGTGCTGATGCCACCGGTGCCACAGCCGCGATGCCTGATAGATCTCGAGAACAATTCGCAGAGACAGCTGCAGAAGCGCCGTTATCGCACCTGCCCAGGTTAAATGCCGCCAGCATACCGGACACCGGAAGACGATGGGTTACTAGGCCGACACGTGCCAACGCACTTGTTTCTCCAAGACCCAGTGGCACCGGGTAACAGACAGGAGCGTCGCGGAAAGTTGTTGATTCCGGAGGGTTGCATTTACCCTCGGCGGACCTTGCGGCAGAGGAAACTCTACCGCAGTCCAAAGACCCGCTGGAACAGGAAGTCTCTGGAGACATACCTCTAGGACTGCATATACTGGAAGTTAGTGATGACTCCGCTTCCGGGGTAGAGTTATGATATTCAAATACTGTGATCTTCCGGTACTCCGCTGCGGTAGTGTTCGGGTACCCATCTAGAACAGTGTTCCGGTACTCCAAAGGCGTCCTGTCATTGTATTCCGACACGCTATTGTTCTGATAATGTTGAAGCCTTCGACATTCCGGTACGCTGTTCCATCGCAACACTTCCCTTTGATTCAAATACCTTTCTTCTTGTTTCAGCCTTACATCTTCGTCACGCTCGGCTAGATTCAACTGTTCCCGATTTCCTGAGAACAATATCGATTCGATGCTGAATGACTTCTTTCCGTTCATCGTGTTTCCAGGTTTGGGATGATTGTTAAAACTTAAGTAGTAAACAAATTGTCGACTCCAATTGATGATTTACGGAGCGAAGCCCAATATAGACTGAAAGTCTCTCAAAAATCTGAGCAAGTCTTGAATTTTCCCCAAATTTCCTTTGAAAATCTTACTTCTTGTACTAACACACATGCTGCAGTTTCGCAACAGCTTCTCCGGTATCTGCTGTGCTGGCTATTAACTCAATCATAGTCCAGTTTGAATTTCGTAGCAGACGCTGTTTCAAAATCATCTTAAGTCAAGTCCTAACTGTTTTAAAGTTTCTCACGGAACACAAAAACTGAAATTCCGACTGCATAAGTGAGCAATCCGTGAAATTTTTTCAATCTGTCACAGGCCTTTTTTAAACTACAAGCTGCAAACCGTGGCACATGTCGCTGGACGTATTAAAACACGCCTTCCGTTTGTAATATCTTCAGGAAACAAAGAGCACATTTCCCACGAGAGATGTCTCTGAGTAACACCAACCAGTTTAAGAGTGGATGCTTGCGAGTCAGAGCTACAGAGACTAGGCCTATTGAAAGACTCAAAACACGGAATTGAGACCTTCGCTCTGGGCGGATCTCGAGCATACGATACAGACGAGACGAGAGGCGATTGCAAAATGGCAAACGACGCCGCTTGACGGCAAGCAATTGGCAGGAGCAACGTCACATGACCAGCATCGAACGACACCCGTATTATCGCCCAGTATTTCGTGTAACAGCGAGTCAAGTGCTCGTAATTGACAGGGACGCCTACCGCGTGCGTTTTCGACAAGTGCCCGCGATCAAACAAATCGCAGAGAGCGGCCCATCGTCGGCAAATATGTCCAACGATAGCAAACGCCACCAAATTAACGCAGATTAAATTGACGGTCAGTTACAATTGATTAGATTATTACAGCGATTACAACTGTGGGCGTTCTGTGGACGACGTCATAGTATAAAAGGTAATCCGTTTGCTTACTTACAAACCTCTGTAGAAACTCCTTAGAAGCGTGGTCCTGAGGTCGAAGAATCCTTCGGCTGAGGCGCTTACATGACCACAGCAATCCAACGATAGGACACAGTGGTCACCTCACAACTTGCGTTGGTACACTAAGAGAATGGATCCGAGTGGGCGTTGTATTCTAGGAACGGCCATGCATTGAAGTACTGTACTAACCGTGCTCGATTTGTCGTCATTTAACTACGCCTGTCAGTTTCACATGGACGAAACCAAATGGTGAGGTAAGGTACACAGATTTCATGCCGGGAACGCCGCCGATTCGTTTGTCCTGTAATATTCTGGCTGTAGAAGTCTTGAACGTACCTGGTAGATCGAAGGATATCCGGACCCTGAGTCTTTCTCCACCTACGAGGGAGTACTGCAATTTGAGGTAACCGTGTGTTGCGAACTTCATCGGCCGTCGTCGTTCCTCATCCTCGGTACAACGCGGTCAAGGAACTCCGAACAAGGTGTCAGCTCTGGCTGGGTATCCGTCGTTGGTTGGGTTCTGTTTATGTGAAGGAGACGTCAGTGCATGGGGACTCTTCTTTTTGTTTGAGCATTGTTCGCCTATTGATTAGCTTTTGCTCTTAATGAACTTTAACACCTTTAGACTAGCGTATACGCAGCCCTTTCGTAAAATACAAACGGGCGCTACATTAAGTGTCTTTAAGTGGTTGGACCATACCTAACAATATAATACAAGTATTTGATTACAATTACAGAACTAGTGGCTGCAGATGACTAACGCGTCTACGTTTCGCACCTAAATCCTGATTTTAACTTTGAATCTGAATTTTTGTAATTGTCGGTTTGTAATTGTCGGTTTGTTAATGTTACGTTGAGTTGCCATAAGTTACCTTACCTTCTTCAGTATATCGTTTATTGAAGTTAGGCGTAGCACTAACAAGATCTATGGTGATATCGACGAAATGGCGCTAGAGTAGTCTTTAGATTCTAAAATCTCAAACTAGCATGCGTCACTTCTAAGAGGTCGTTAAAAGACACTATAAAATTGGCCAAAATATCCAGAGTTTGGTTAAGAGACTAAGCAACATCACTTCTTGGCCTCTGCATTATTTTCAGCTGATCACTCGTTGACTTATAGTTTGAAGAATTAGTCAACTAACCTTACAACATAATTAACATACTGCCGCTTCCAGACTGTCTGTATGCATGTATGTATGTATGTATGCATGTATGTATGTCTGTATGTATGTTTGCGTATGTCTGTGATGTTGGTTTTCTGTCTTTCTTAGTGAATGTCTCTGCCTCTGTGATTTTCTGTCGGCGTCTGTTTGTTTGTCCGGCTGCATCAGACGATGTGTCCTTTCATCCTGATTCCTGTAGGTGCATACCTCCCTTCGCTCCTTTGACTTAGTTTTATGCAATACCAGACATAGCTATAGAGTTGTTATTAACGATAACGCAAATATGGCTGCCCAAATCACCTGTGTGCTTCATACAGACCTAAAAGCTGATAACTTTGTTGATGCTCTTAGTAGAGATATTTCATAACAACACGTTTTCTGCAGGTAAACTACTACGAGTCAGTCATTCTCTCTTCAGCTGATATATTGAAATGTCATACACGTCATCGATTTATCAAAGGCTTCTTTGCAGGTGTTCCGCCGACGTGTACATGTGCACCGACTTTTTGTAGAGTATCCAATTAAGGCGCTACACAAATGTCACTTCACATTTGCTCATTAACGGTCGTGCAACTACAATGCAGTAAGTTAAGTTCCTTGTTTTTTTTAAATTGTTAACATTGCAGTTTTGTACAACTATATTACATGCTGAACAAATTGTTCACTTTACATTACGCTACATTACCTTAGAGGCTCTAAGAGACACTATACAAATGTTCTGTTACAAATACAAACTACATAACAATTACACTACATGACACTCCATTCCATTCTATCACATTAGCCTACGTTCCATTACTCTTCATTTCATTACATTACGGGATTGCATAACATCAGGAATAACATGTTGGTACGTTTACTACTTATTACATGTGCTTCTCAGGCGCCAGAACATAACTGGCAATTATTTGATTGACGGCATCTTTTGACAGTTTCGGTTGCAGCTCAGCCCTCGAACCTACAATCAACGATGGTTGAACTGGATAATCACTGCGCCTCTCGAAACCAAAAAGGAAGTCGTTATTCCTAATGGCTAATCATTCTCCTCCAGCCGCTAGATGGGGTCGCATCCGCATGCCTCATCCGCCACTGTGAGGACTCCTGTTGCCATTAATACTCCACAATTGAATGACAATCGGCGACATCTGCCGGTCGTATAATCGGATTCTAAAGATGGCAAACGCAAGCCGAAGACAGTGAATCTGCGCAGGTCTTAATTGCGCCCCAGTCGAGAAAAGGCGCTACAAGATCAATCATGTGACTCGCAAGCGTTTCCGGTTATTATTTGCTATTATGGCGGTAATGAATTTCTTTAGTGCCAACCTTATTGGCTCAGAACAAAGAAACAGGAACAGTACGTGGACAATTAAATAATAATAAATCAGTTAGCCTATTTTTATTATCACTATCGTAATTTTTTACCAGAGTTTCATACATCGCAAGGGCTGCGTTTAAATACAGCAGAAACGCAGTTTAAGTGACTTGGCTGTCGACAGACGCGTGCAAAAATCGACAAAAAGGTGATAGCGAGGGCGACATTCCCGAGCTGGGAACCATGACGCATAGTCCGAGACCTTGGGTGCTCTACGATGAAGATCTATCGATTGTGTCTCATGTCAACTTTCTCATGCTTTTACTAATTACACCAGATCAGAGTCATTCGGCGTAATTGATCATATGATGCAGCAGTGACCTTTGTTCATTTTTCATCATCATGACGCGCCTGGACTATTGTAATGCAGTCCTTATAGGCCTGCCAAAGTTTTGAATTCGCCAGCTTCAGTCTGTCCTCAACAGCGCCGAACGGATCTGGCCAACCTGCCAAAATTTTCGCATATTTCAAAATACACGCGAGATACACTTCGTTGGCTCCCGGATGAGAAGAGAATTCAAGATTCTCCTCAAAGGGGCCTCGGTAGTCGGCTCGACCTCCGAATGCATCAGGAAATTGTCTTCCTGTCTAGAGCCAATCGGGTCAACAAACGCTGCACTCGGCGGATCCTAGAGATCTTATAGTTCCACGCTACCGTACGACGCCTCGGGCACACCGTGCTTTTCGTGCATGGACCGTCCTACTGGAACAATCTTCCACTGGAGATTCGCACTCTACCGCCCCGAGCAGCTCAATAAACATTTCTTAATATGTCTTAAGATGCACCTTTTAGAACTGTTAGACAGTCATGTTGCAGCACCTTTGTGAGTTTCTTAAAATGTGCTATATATTTTTTTTGGATACATGCATACATTGGCCGTTTTCTACGCATAGCAACGCAAATATTTTCACATTCACAGACAGATTCTTTTTTTGTAACGTGGACCATATCATTATTAAAGACACGCACTATAGGTCTAGTATCAAATAACGTAATGCAGTGTGTATTGCAAGGTCGGTCTTTGTGAAGTGAGGCCGCGAAACATTCGCCTTATCAGAGGCTCTAAATTTAGGCCAGTAAAATGAGGCTACGGTACGAAAGTGAAATTAGAGTACTAGAAATACCGAAGTTCGATATACCAAAGTATTACTGTAGGTCTATACGTATTCTGAAACTTCTATAGCTCCGCTACAGTGAAGCCCAAGGGATCAATTGATGGTGGCTTCTAAGTAAAGCTGCATTCCATAACCACAATCCTTAAGACAGAACCATATTCATAAGGACTTGGAGACTGTTAGACAGGCTACGAGGGATATGCAAACAATCGGAAAATGATGAGTTGTAGCCCGTGTGGACGTTACCTTACTTCGTATATTAACCACAAACGTTACCTTTTTAAACATCATACGATATTGTTCAAATCGCTTTCCTAAACCTTATCATTTTGGTAGAACCCATCTCCCAGGCAATTAAAAGTGAGTGAGTGAGTGAGTAAGTAAGTAAGCAAGCAATAAGTAGTCTTCGCATCCGAATAGCTCATATGCATTGAATGGTAGGCCTACAGAACGACAATAACAGTGGTTACAATTGATTATGACACAAGCAATTTAATCAACGAGAGTTAGCAACTAAACGTAACCAATATAAATTCTTGCAACGATACTGAAATGTAGTACAGTGCTGGCCTTATAGAAGTTTATACAGTAAAACGCTAGGGGGAGGAACACTACATAAACGATTGTTCAGACTCTTACTCGTTTAGATTACTCGTTTACTTCCTGACTATGGTCAGCCGATTTTCAATAATTCGTGTCGTTTAATGCAAGGATAATTTGTCTCCCATCACAGATATCAGTTTATCGCCCACGATAACCCCGCAATCAGTTCTCAATCTCATCAACGTAGACGAGACTTTGACGAGATCAAGTTCGTGCTGGCCTCTGCAGATTGCACCAAGAACGAGAATAAATCTTCACACGATCTCTAGGCAGCACCAGAAACACGAACTGTTCTTGCATCGTGACAGCAGGGCGCAGTATAATTATATTCGATTAGAGTGCCGTGAACAAACGAGGAAGGACGTTATTTGCTAGAGGCAGTAGTCGAGTAGTTGTTATGGCCTTCGCCCGTTTCTTGGCTTATTGCGTCATTTCGTCTGTTTTATTTATGCCGGCAGCGGTGGTGAAAGATCTCATCCGATTAATTCATTAAAAATGAGCAGGGTCGATTCCATAAAGTCGCTATAGAAAACGTGTATTTTTAGACCTGCATTTATGCTGTCAAACACGCCACCTATCGAGTTTCGGTAAAATAAATTTTACTACTACTGCTGCTGCTGCTGTTAGTGAGAAATTATCCCACAGGAACTAAAAATTAAGTTAGGGTTAGAAAATATGATTGATCTCTGAAAGATCAGGGCTCGTCCCGGTTTTCTTGCCCATCAGAAAATGTGTTTCTTAATGCAATGGCTTTTTGACGTTGGCACAGTTTGGAATGACGTGTTGGAAAAGGTAAATGTAAATGTACAGGTTTTTCTATAGCGACCGTAAGTCTGGCCAAAAACTTGCAAACATGCAGGATTACAGGGCAGACACTAATGTGGATTCAAAGCTGACTATAAGCAGAAGGCAAAAAGTGGGCTTAGGACATAAATATTCTGGCTGGACGATTGTGCTAAGCGACCCGCCGCAAGGATCAGTGCTCGAACCTCTGCTGTTCATACTTTTTATCACGAACATAAATGATGATAGTTTATCTCAAATTTCTTAGTTTTGCGGACGATAGAAAGCTATGCAGAGCAGTGGTTGATGAAGAAGAAACGGCCTCTGGACCAGCAGATGCTTTTTAATTTGGAAAAGTGTTTCATGATGTAGGCCACATCAAGAAGAGAAGCAAAGATCTTTCACGTGAAATGGTGAGGGTGCAAAGTATTGAGAGTGAGTGAGGGACTTCGGAGTGAAAACTATGCAAATGAGTGCAAAACCTTCAAGCCAGTGTGTTGAAGCGGCTAAATCAACCTTTGGTATGATCGAAAGAACAATAGATCGCAGAGAACGATACAACACTGAGGTTGTACAAATCATAGATGAGGCCACAGTTTGTTTAGAGTAGGCCTATCCAGGTATGAAATCTGACACATGACACAGAACAACCACACGGATCTGAGCCATGAATTTAGGTTTAAAAGGTATCGGCTAACAACACTGGAGAGAAAATGTAAAATAATGTAGCTACACGTTTTTCTGTAGCGACCGTATGGCCTCGAACCTGCTCATTTTTCAATGAATTAGGCCTAGGCCTAATCGGATGAGATCCTTCACCACCTCTGCTCGTTTTGAAAATCCATAGTATGTATACGCCCAAAAGTGTTCAGGAAGCAATATCTTCGTTATCCAGTGTAAATCACCGTCCAGATGCAGGACCATGTCAAGAACGACGATCTGCTTACTTCAGTAAGAGAATTCAAATGTATGTCGATCTGTCATCTGTCCTAGCACGGTCCGTACACGGGGAACTCAGCTGGCGTGGCACCCATTCAAACAGACAGTGATGGTGAAAGATCTCACCAGATTATTTAATTGAAAATGAGCCGGGTCGAGGACATGAGGCCACTATAGAAAAACGTGTACTTTTACAGTTACATCCTGCTGTCTCATATAACAGTTAATTTACATTATGCTCGGATACTCAGAATGTCGAATTTATATGACGTAGACTACGACGACATCTCGGATTTCTATTTCATCCCTAATTTACTTTTAGTTTGGCAATTCGTTTTCCGGTATGAGTGCCTAGCTTTTTGTTTTTGTTTGTTTTCGATTATCGGTTTCTTCTGAAGATACAAATAAAAGCGCTCAGTTTAAACATCGTATTGTAGCAGTTTGATGATGTAGACATCTGCACAGTACTTTTGGGAGACTGTCACAGACATACAAAGGTGATTGCTGGAGTTTGAGTTGGCTTAGAAATTGATTCGTATGCTCAATGCATTGGTAAGATTTAAGCTTATACTTCCGAAGCTTTGGAAGCGCTGAATTTTCATGGCTAATTTCTCTTGGATGTGGAAAAAGTGGGTGATGGAATGAACGTAAATTTTCGTATAATGCCTTATGCCGAAAGTTTCCAGGTCCCAGGCAAACACTGGGGACTCGTATTTGAAACGAATACGGAAGTTGCGTGTGTGGCGGAAGATGAGGGGTTGAAGCTGGTAGGGCGGAAGGAAGATAGGGAGGTGTTGAATTACACAATTCAAAATCTATTAAAACATCGTATCACATAAAAGTTTGTCGTACTGTGGAAGATTGCATATGTGTGACAGTTGTCTGAGAGGTCCTGTATGTTCTGTGCATTTTATAGAATGTTTTCTGTAAAATGGCTTGTAAATTTATTTTTCTTACTGTGAGTGCTGGTATGATTTTATGAGATGTGTAAACAGTCACTGACCAGTAGTTATCTTTTGATAACATTGTAGTTTACATTGGAAGTTCTAATAAATTCAGCAGAAGTGGTCAAATAAAACTAGTTATGATACTGACATAATCAAGGCTGCATTTTTGGCTCTTCTTATTTGTAAGAGATATCTTCTAATTTCAGAAGATACTTAAACCTCTCATCGGACCATTTGTTGGGACTCTTAAAGGAATTTAAACTCTGATCTAGTAATTTCAGTATCATAATAATGCATTGGGCATCAGTCACTGCTGGATAAAGCCAGGCCAGGTATGCATCAGGAAAGGCACTATAGTAACTAAAGACTAATGCAAGAGGCTGTGGCTTAAACTTGTTTACTTTTGAAAAAGTAGCATAAAAACCATTAGAAACACCTCATTTGTGAGAGTATTTATAATGCAAAAATGTGACAGCTGTTGCAGGAGTTGATGAAAGTCTAATTAATGATAATCATTTTTGTATATAAAGAGTTGATGTTGTGAATGTGTTGCCATCATTGTGTCCAGGAGCTTCAGCTTACTAAATATTCCCTTTTTTGCACACTATTGTTACCAGTATTATGCAATTAGTATCATGGTTATTTCCACATGTTCTATTATTAATCAGTCGAATATTATCACTACCTTCTATGAGTAACCGATATTGCTGCCGATGTTATTAGTCCTGTCACTGATAGTATGGACTACCCTGTTTTACTTTTTTTAGTTAATTATTAATTTTGCCTGTGTAATTGTAACATACTTGCAAATGTAAAGAGTTTCGAACAGAAGCTTTGGGTTAAGCATAATATAAGGAAACATGAATGTACTTATATGCTTTTTAATACTATGCCAGAATTTTAAGATTTTTTGAATTTTTCTTGTTTCAGGTGAATTATGCAAGTTGGCAGAGCAACTTCAGATAAGGTCAAAGCTGAAGAAATGAGTGATGCCGAAGAACGATTGGAAGTCAACAGAAGAACCTTAGATGAAGTCAAAGTTGAAGTAATGACTGATGTTGACGAAGGAACGGAAGGTAACAAAAGTACTAAAGGCAGAGTCAAAACTGAAGAAATGACTGATGTTGAAGGAGAATCAGAAGTTAACAAAACAACATCTGATGAAGTGAAAATTGAAGAATTGACGGATGTTGAAGATGGATCTGTTGTAATCGCAAATGCAAATACTACCGAAGAGAGATCAGAAGCAGTCAAGGTTCAGGAAGGGACTTCGGACACCACTCTTAAACAGGAAAGCCGACCTTCTGCAAGACGCCGTAGTAATAAAGAACACATCTGCTCTGAATGTGGAAAGTCCTTTCGTCGTTCTGACAAGCTCAAGACGCACTTACGAGTGCATTCCGGGGAAAAGCCCTATCCTTGTAACATCTGCGGAAAGTGTTTTTCAAGAAGTGACAAGCTTAAACAGCACCAGCGGACACATTCAGGAGTAAAACCGTTTTCCTGCGAGCTTTGTGGGAAAGGCTTCAAAATTGCGCTTTCGTTGAAGTACCACTTGCTTCGGCACTCTGAGGAGAAGCCATTCGACTGCAAGGCCTGCGGACGACAGTTTATCCTCGCCAATCAGCTCAAGTCCCATTTGCGGACTCATACTGGTGAAAAGCCATTTAAGTGCGAGGTCTGTGACCGACGTTTTGCACAGAAGGCCGGGTTGCAGTACCACATCATGCTGCACACGGGCATCAAACCGTTCGAATGTTCGCTCTGCGATAAGAAGTTTACGAGTAAAAACAGCCTTCAGGTTCACTCGGTCACTCACACCGGAGTGAAGCAGTTTGTCTGCCGTGAATGTGATGTTCGCTTCGCACACAACAGCCAGCTACAGACGCACAAACGACTACACACTGGTGAGGCGCCATATAGCTGTGTCATCTGCGACCGTAAACTGGCGCACAAGAGCCAGATAAACAAACACATGCTTATCCACACGGGTGAGAAACCATTCGAGTGTGTTGTGTGTGACAAGAAATTCGCGCTTCGGAGCACGCTGCTGTCGCACATGACTACACACACTGGCGAGAAGCGGTTCATCTGCATGGAGTGTGGAAAACAGTTTGCCAAGAGCAACACGCTGAACCGACACATGGCGATGCATACCGGGGAAAAGCCGTACGTGTGCGACGTTTGTTTCAAGTGTTTTGTTCGGAGCTACACGCTTAAAATGCACATGAAGAAACATGCGGTTGGAATGCTGTGACACTCAGCTCATAGGATGGTTCGAAAATACCAGCAACGCTTTATGTAGTGCCGTGGACAGACTGGCCTTTGCCTGCGCTTCATTCTAGTGTGATCAAAAGGCAATCTGTTGCTGCAAACGTATATCTATTTATAAATTAGAAGTCCATCAGTCTCTAGAGAAAGTGGCTTCAATATAATTTTATGAAGTTAGTGCAAATGGAATGAATTATGTAATGGATTGATTAAGGACTGCGGAATCGCTTTAAAGCAACCGTAGATTGATGGTTAATTTATTATGGTAATGGCAGTGTAGAAGTCTTCAAATTAGATTAGGTTAGATCATAGTAATTTGATTCAAATTTTTTTGCATACCGGTAGTTAACAATTAATCAAAATTGTAAGCTCGAGACTTTCACAGCACCCGCCCAATGAATGCTAAGTTGGGGGAACCAGATTATTCACAGGTCATCAGTCAAAACAAATCGATAAGCTGGAAGGGTTCAGTTCCATGTCAAGATTCAAGAGTTGGGCAAGCAGACAGGCGGATGACTTTGGTGGATGGTGTTTGGAATTGAACTGGAAAGTGAGATAAGGGGAAGAGAACAGGATTTGCGTAAGAGGAATTTTTCCAGTTCTGAATGAAAGACTATTGCAGAAATTGCTAGAGGTGAAGTGTTGGTGAGTTGTACGATGGGTCAGATAATTGTCGTATTTATGATATCCAGTGAATTGTGGACTTGTTCAACTGAATCGCCTGTAGACTATGAAATAAATTCATATTCTGTCTACACTACAGCATTAGATTCACCATAAAGGACGAATGAGACTGACTGGGTTGTCAGCACCTACATCTTTGTAGCATATCAGTAGGCTATCAACAGAAATGAAGTCTGTATAGCTATGATCAAAGTTGGCAATATGACTTCAGAATAAGCTACATCGGACAATACTTAGCAGCAACATTTCTATTTAAATATTAAGACTTTCTGTATAATTTTAAAGAAGATATTTTAGAAAGTGCAACATGTTTTAGTTTGTCAATAGAACTTTATTTACGTTCACAGCAGAAAATTTTGGTTTAGCGCACATCTCTGTTTCTTGTTTGGCTTGTTGCGAGCTGTGGAAAAACAGCGCTGAAAATATTTTGTAGAACAGTATCACTAATACAGTACCAGTAGCACTTGTTTCTTTGAGAGATATTACCATAAAAGATGATTCAGGCGCAGCTAATTGTTCTGCACCGCAGATAGAGAAATACTGGTTCTGAAGATAATAATTGATTTATATAAAGAAATTAAGAAAAAGTCACTGCATTCCAGCTGCAGAAGAGTTCCTGCATACGACATTTAATTGTAGACTGTTGCACTGTAGAACTTTGGCATATTTATTCATCTGTGCTTATGATGCTGTACTTGCATTTGTAGCCTTCACATAATGAGTAAATCAGAACAGAAATGAAGAGAGAAGAGTGCTGAGCTTAATTTCACTAGCAGTAATTTCTTAAATTATATGAGCAAACTTCAGTTCATTTATTTGAACAAATGCGTATACTGCTATAACTGAAACAGAGATGTTTATATAAATGTTTAAATAAATAATATTGCTATCAGTATAAATCAAGCAGATTTTTTGTAACTATCCTGCATAAGTTCTGGTGAGCAAGAGAAACTCGACTACATATAATTCATAGTGAACAAAGTGATCTGACAGCAAAGGTGCAGAGATAATACTTTATTCATGATATGGAAAAAACATGTACATAAGCAAAATGTAACTGTAATCAGACATTTGTATAGCTCCCCTGCCACAAATCCTATCCGGATTCCTCCTTGTCCACTTAGGGGTTGTCCACAAAGGATGTCCGCAGAGGGAGGGAGAAAAGTGTCGTGCAAATGCCGACAAGGGGGAGGGTTATGTACAATAGCTTTTAGCAGGGCCGGCCTTAGGTATAGTCACAGCAGGCAGTTGCCTAGAGTGCCACAATTTAGGGGCGCCAACATGATACTTTGCTTGGAGCGTCATTGAGGCTCAGGCCAGGCTTTTAGTACAAACTGTGCTTAAAACACCAACTCCAGTCAGATGGCAGACACTCTGTACTGCATTGGTTCATCAATAGTAGGCCTACTGTTCCCTTGCAGTCAGCTACAGAAACATTTCAAGTTTTCTACCTATTCTAAGTCGCATCAATTTAGATCTGTTAGGTAATCGTAATCGTAATCTCGAGATTTCTACAGCGCCCAACGAAAGCTAAGTCGCGGGAACCAGCTTATTCACAGGCGCTCAGTCAAAACAAAATCGCTAGGCAAAAGGGTTCGGTTCCAGGTCAAGATCCAGGAGTGAGGCAGTCGGACGGCTACGGTGGATGATGTTTGAAATTGAAGCGAGAAGAGAGATAAGGGGAGGAGGAGGAAGAATCAGCATAAGATTTTTGGAAAAGAAGTGTTTTCAGTCTTGAGTGAAAGACCTGTGCAGAAACTGAAAGAGGTGAAGTGTGAAGGTAGCCATGTATAATATAATTAGCAACTTCTAATGCGCCAGTGTCTAATGCACAAGGCATCAACCGATGGCAAGTATGGCATGTATGATGCCATTGTGATGTTCTTTTAAACAAGATAGAACGAGTAGTTTATTAATGACGTTTTTCACGATGTTGGTCTTTCACTGGTTTTGGAGTGCGGACGTCTGCAAAGGGAGGGTAAGGACAAATGCGGACAAGGGAAGGGAGGGGTCCAAAATAAGTCATTTTGCGGACGTCCTTTATGGACGACCCCTTATCTCTCTCGGTGTTCCAATTCTAAACACCGTCCACCCTACGTAGCCGTCTTCTTGAACCGTGGATCTTGACATGAAACCGAATCTGACCTAACCTGCCTATCGATTTTGTATCATATTGGTGTTTCATGCTTCTACAGTCAAACCATTTATAGTTTTCCTATAAAAACGAAAGGTCAAGTGACAAACTTTGAGGCTCAGGAAGATTAAGCATGAAACACCAATATGATAGAAAATAGTTTACATATAATAATACCAGAAATTATTTTGCTCGCTTTTGCTTACGTACGTTTTTAGTTAAACGCATTGCTGCTGTTCAGAGAACCAGACTAGAAAGAGGCGGGAAAATCTGCGGAAAGTAAACAAAAGTTGTGTATCTTTTGGAAACTTTAATATTTAGCGTAAACAGGTGAAATAATTCACACACTAATCACCGAGTCCTTGAATATTTAAATAAAAACCTTTTAAAATCAGCCTAAAATCAGGCATTTGGGTCAAACCTCTGAGTCGCTAGTTGTCGTGCCATATGGGTCTGTATGAGAACCGGAAAGAACCAATCCGGAAGAATTGAATCTACGAGTATGATTGAAAGACGTGAGCCCGAGAACTTTAAAAGTCACAAATGATGTACCAAAACTGAGTGATCAGATCAATATCTAGTAACCAGATCAATATCCAGAAGGTCAGTCTGCTAAAAGGCGGCCATGAGACAGAGAGGCATTTGTGTCATTGTGTAGAAATTTGTAAAGATTGCAACTAAATACTTGATCACTTAAGGTTTTTCTTTCTGCTTTTAGTTTCTTGTGTTTGTTTACCTTCTGACGTTTGCCCTATGACCCGGCCATGTATGACAATGTAGAGCTTCAGGCAACTTGTGCTGCTCTCGGCTACCTTGATGGAGACAAGTATTACAAGGAGCCAGACTGTTTAGGTAAGCCTTAACCAGTATGAAAAAGTTTTATAAAGGGGCGGATTATACAGGTAACCCTTAATTCAGAATGACGTTTATAAATGGTAGGATTGCCAACACTATTGTGATGGTAATGCCATTATGTGCAGGTTATCATGGCTGTTCAAATTTAATCAATTCCAATAACGACTAACTTCTGTTGTGCCATTGCAGTAATAGTGCACCAATGTACATATGGTGTTTGGCCTGTTCCAAACAATCAGTGAAATGGAGTCAGAGACAATCTAAGGAGGATAGGCATGCTGAAATAACATGATTGTGAATGTCATGCGACATTATGTGGCTGAAGGTATTTAATTATGGTTTAAATGACCAGTAACAACTCTGCAAACTCTTTGATTGGCTTGCATCTGTTCAGTTGGGTGACTTACTTGTTAGCCATACTGAATTCACATGCAGTTTGGGCTTGTGTCATTTTTAACCATGTTTTGGGACATACACAGATCAGCTCAATTTCACGTACTGGATATTCTTAAAATCAGATCTCATTTGGTTCAAACTGTCCCACTAGCATTGGGTTTGAGCAGACTTGACTACTGTGACTCGTTTCTCCTTGGTATAACTAAGGGAGGTTTGCACAAACTACAACTGGTTCAAAATTCTGTTGCCAGAGCCATAAAAAAACCCTTAAGCACCAGCATATTTTGCCAATGTTGCATTCATTGCACTTGCTACCCATTAAGCAAAGAATTCAATTTAAAAGCTGTCTTTTAGTTCACAGAGGTTTTGTGAACTAAAGGAAAGAACTTTGCCAGTAGATGTGATTTTTATTATGATTTAACTTAAAGCGACCGTTGATTGATGCCTTGGGTATTATGATAATGACACTATTAAAGTCATTAGATTAGATTAGACTAATGTTTGCTGAAACAATCGAATGAATGAAAATACCACATTCTGAGAGGGGCAACCAAAAAGTTGCATTAAAATGCATTGCATTAGATTTTGATAGAACTTGTTACATTTAACTGTAACATGAATTATGATTAACACAGCTGGGAAGGAATATGAAGTAATTTGCATTATTTGCTATGAGTGCCAGACTCAAGAGCTTCTGCCATAAGGGGTGGTTGTTTGGTGCAGTTGATATCATGCTGGCAGATGCAGTGAAGTTGAACACCACCAAGTCCAGTTAAACTTGGATGGTTGTCCTTTCATGGTGTACCATGCTATTGGTTTTCGCTTGGCCTTCCATTCTTTTGGGATATGTAGATGGGTACCAGCACAGGTTGGCATGGTAGAAGGTTTGTCCTTTTGTTGGTATCTAGACACGAAGCAGAAGCTCCACTGATGCTATCATAAGTGATTTTAAAGTTCATTAAGAAAAAATAGAGCAAATTAGGCACTGGATAGCTGTAGTTGTATTTGCATCTCAGCCAACTTCAAGACCACAGTTTTTAAAAGTTTTCAGGGGTTTGTATACACTGTGTTGTTTTTACCATTCATATCCTTATAAATGAAAAGCAAGCAATATGTAAATTGAAGTAGTTTTGGTATTTGGCCTATTTCATCTTGCAGTTTTGTCTCAAAGCTTCATGTTGTTTGATTG
The DNA here is from genome assembly GCA_964023275.1 of Norana najaformis. Lineage (NCBI taxonomy): Eukaryota > Metazoa > Annelida > Clitellata > Crassiclitellata > Hormogastridae > Norana > Norana najaformis. Next base: position 29,874,000 of record OZ029916.1, on the reverse strand, counting down.
TTACAGAAACCGTGAAAGATTTGATTAGATTTCTGAAGCGTGACGATGACTCATGTGCCATACGACGTGAACTTGGAGAAATGGAGATCCTCCAGAAAGACCTAATCCCAATCACCAAACAATACAGTGATGACCGAATCCTCTTAGAAACAGTCACCAGGTGGCACTCTGATGTTATTTGACTCTCCACTGGATGGCATCTTGTAATGCTGCTTTGTTAGTCTTTGTGACTGAGATTTAAATACCAGTATATCATGTGAAATTGGCGATTTCACTTGAAATGATGTTGATTGATGCCTTGTGTATTATGAAAATTTTAGCATCCAGCCTGAAAAGAATTGTTCTCGCATATGCTGTTTAGTTCTTCAGCCTAATGACCAAATTGTCTTTTTTTTCAAAAAGCAGTCAACCTTACTTTACCTATGATGGGTTTATCACATGCAGCCAAAATTTTTTGAATGGGTGGATTGGAATGGCATATATTATGTAATTACAGTTAAATTTTTAGATGTATAATTATTTTAAACTGTGCATTGTATGTTTAGACCTGAGATCATTCTGTTGACCTAGTAATGGCTGTTCTTTTCAGACTAATGGTGAATTTGACGCAGCCAGCCAAGCTGTGTTTCCAGAATCAGGTTCCAGAAGACAAGACTATGCGAAACTATTATCTGCAGATAGAGTCTCATCTTCAGTTATACAAAGAGGCAAGAGAACAGTTCGGCAACCAGTTCTTAGTTTATATGTGACAGTGATACATTTTTCAAAAACAGATTTTTCTAGAGACATGATAGAGACATGGCTTTTTCGGTACCTCACAGAAGCACTGTCTATGCTAGCCTAAGTGGTACACTTTTGGTGATCTGTACTTTTGGTGTTTGATATTTCACCATCCACCATAGCCGTCTGACTGTCTGCCTGCCTGTCTCTTGGATCTTGGCTGGAACCAAACCCTTACTGCCTATAGATTTTGTTTTGACTGAGCACCTGTGAATAAGCTGGTTCCCTTGATGGGTTTTGTTGAGCACTGTAGAAATCTCAAGGTTTTAATTACGATTTATTGATCAGCAAAAGTACAGAATTGCTGTGATTTATGCTGATGCATCAGTGTTGGCAGGTAAAGCCAGACAAATGATTGATAGTGGTCCATTGAGAGTGTCACCCAATTTCTGCATTTATTTATAAATGCTAATATTGACTTTAAGTCATTAAAGATACAAAATTAATGGGGCTGAATGCTGAAGAGCTATTATAATTGTAAGGACTTTTTTGACTTAGGAAATTTTTACAGTTTTTAACAGTGTATTTTAATACCTCTGCCTCTGTAATCTTTTTTGCAGGCTTTTGCTGATGAAAAGTTGCTTGCAGTTTTCACAGTGAAGCTTGGAGACCTCTTGCAGTTGGTAAGAAACGTTATGTCAGAATGCTGTTGCACTTATCTCTACACTTATTGCTGCACTTATTGTAGCTTTTATTACTGCATTTGTTGCTGCACTTATTGTGGATCCATAGATTTCAGAATGTTTAAGCAGATTTATAAAAATATTTATTAAATTAAACTATGTTTTTTAGGATTGGGAACACAGACAGGAAGAGGATCGTCTGCTTGTTGAGCGCATCCTTATTGTCCTGCGAAACATCCTCCATGTTCCTCCTAATGTTGAAAGGGAGCTGGTAAGATTTCCTGTGTATTTTTGGCTGATATATTAAATGAAACAATAAATGAGCTGGACCCTTCGTATGACCTGCATCACCATAGTGTGAATTCAACTGTTGTATGGGCAAGGAGGATGTGGTCTCAAATTCTGCTTAAAATCAGTATAACTCGACCTTGTTATAACCGATACTTGATGTGGTACCCATAGATGTATATGTATTTTTGTTCTTAATGACACTCAACACCATTAAAGCTAGTGGAGGAAGTGCCTTTGTGAGGTCCTTAAAAGGCACTAAGTCAAGTTTTGTATGTTACATGTATGAAGAAATTATTTAGCACCTTCCTAGTACCTCACAAGAAGCACAGATAGGTATTGTTACAAGGAAAGTCCAGTGTATATGCTTTCATTTTCTGTAGTCCCAGAAGAGGATATTTGCAATGAAATGCAGGCAGCAGCAATCTAGCAGTTATTACTTATTTATTCATTTAAAGCACTTAGTAAGTGTGCTGAGTCAATAAGTCTTAAATTGAGACATTGAATGTTCGGTAGGAGCCAAGACGTCATTGTATTTGTAAACTTGAGAATTTCTAAAGTGCTACTTAGAAACGTCGCAGCTTATTCACGAGCGCCGTGTCTGTTGGAGGGGTTGTCCAGAGATACCATGTGATGAACAAAATTTGTGGTTAGGGTTGGGAGAAATATGAAGGCAGCAGATTTAATGAATCAGGATATGATTTCTTGAAAATACAGAGTTATGCATTATTGTTTGAAGTAACTTTTGACATTTGGTGTTTTTTCAGAGGACAGATGATGATGTGAGCATTCATGACCAAGTTCTATGGTGGGTTTTGATAATTAGCTAAAACAATAAGATCAGCGATTCATTAACACATTAAGTAATTTGCTTTGATTTGGATAATTCTGTGAAGCTTTGTGTTTTGTATTTCTGTGTGATTTTCATGTCAGCTGCCAGCTGCATTTGTCAGGAATATGTTTTGCTTTCATAGTTTTTTCTAATCTTATTAGTGTGATAACTTCTCTAATGTAACTGTGTGAATGCATTGGCATCAATTAGTGGTTAAATCTTAGTGAAAATGACAGGCAAACTGCAGTAAGTTTCAGTTCAGTCAAAATCATGAAGGGTCAGAATGAGGAAACAGGGAAATTCATTTAATTTCATATAATTCATTATCTTGTAAATAAATAAATAACCTTGATTGGCTACTGTTTCATTGCTGAGAAATTTGCTTGTGCATTTTGCTAAGGTTTCTGGAATTCTTTCTTTCTTTCTATTTGCTTCTTAATGGGTTCAAGTCAAATTTTGCAGCTTGCATTATTGTCTTTCTGGTGTTTTAACTGCAGGGCTTTTCACATCAGTGGGATGGAGGATTTGTTGCTGTACCTGGCCAGTTCAGATGATGAGCGACAGTTCATGTTCCATGTCCTCGAAATTATTTCTCTCATGTTCCGAGAACAGGTTATTGGAACACCTGAATTTACTAGGGTTTTGCCAATTAAAAGTTGCATATCAACTGATTTTTATCTGTTAGCCCACTTGCTGTGGCAGTTTCCCAGCTGAATTTTCAGCTGAGTTTTTACAATTGATATTTGACTGATAGCTGATTTTTCACCTTTTTTGGCTAATTTTAATACTATCGTTTTAGGCACAGTTGTTTTAGCTACTGTTTTGGCAATCTCGTTTAACTGTAATTTTTGGAGCACTTTTTCAGTTGTCATTTTAGTATTGTCACTTTTTGGACTGCTTTTTGACTATAATTTATTTGGACTTTCATTTTATGGATGTTTTTAAAGCTAATTCTATGGAATCGGTTTCAGAACCAGATTCCATAGTATTTGCTTCAAAGATAAGTCATAATATTGGTAATCACCCAGATGGTTACCAAGACTGATGAGTTATCTGCTACCAGTATCTTTTATATGTATGTGTATTTATATGTATTTTTATGCACCTTTTGATTTTTTGTTTCCTCTGATTTGTTTCCTCCCTGATTTGTTCATGTTCTGAATTTGCAGAGTGCAGAACAGTTGGCAAGTGCTGGAGTTAGGAGAGCAGAGACAGAAAAACAAAATGACAAACGGTGAGATTATTTGCAATTTTTAGCACATTTCCATTCTTTTACTCACAAATTTTATCAATCTTTCATGCACCAGCTGCCCATATAAATATCTTTCAGAGTAAATTTGACCAATCTGGTTATCATTAATTTTTCACTTTGATTTGGTTATAAAATACTAGGAAGTGGATTTCTTGAATCTTGTATCAAAGAACTCTTGTCCTTTTAGTGAGCTTGAAATGGCACTTGAAAAAGAGAAACTTCAACGTCAAGCAATCATCATGAAGTGCCGATCTCGGTAAGGACTCATAGATTTGTACAGTATTTATTGTTTCAGTTACACAAATTTTTCGTACCTCTAATGTGTTTGTTTAATATGTTGTGTGTTCAGTTGTGATAAAATTGTATAATTTGCAGTTATATTATATTAGGGTAAAATCTCTGTTATATCTTTTTTTCATATGAATAAATTTTTTAAAGTATGTGATCCTTTGCTTATTTCTTTTTAATTTAGTATTCATTCATATTCTGTCATGGATCTTATTGTTGTGCTGCCCATGTGATGTCAGGTTTGCTGGTTTGCACTTTCTGTCTCTCCTTGTCTGTCTGTCTGTCTGCCTGACTATCTATTGCTCCAGATGGTTTAAATCTTCAGTTGGCTGAAATGATCATTGTGTGGTGACCACACCTTGTCACCTTGTGCTGTCAGCTCTTTGAGCTCTAGCGACCGTCATGATCAATCTTCTCCATTTCTTTCTTTCCAATGTCGCGTCCCTTAGTTGTGCCAAGTTCATTCCAGTTGCTTCGTGTATCTTGTCCATCCATTTTTTCCTTGGTCTCCCTTGTTTTCTCTTTCCCTCTCCACAAGCCAGCATCATTTCTTTTTCCAATCCATCTGATCTCATAACATGTCCAAAGAACCTCAGCTTTGATTTTAGCACTGTTTGTTGTAACGTCTCATCTTGCTCAATTCCAATCGCCCTGTGTACCCATTCATTAGTCCTTTTCTCCGTCCATGATGTTCTCAGCATCTTCCTCCATATCCACATTTCACAAGCATTGATTTTTTTTTCCCATGACTGATATTTCGAGTCGCTTCATCTCTCTCTGTATGACATCCATCTTTCCACTCTGCATACTACGCACATTCCACGTGCCTATCTTCATCTTCTTCTTGCAGCTCAGGTTGACCACAGCGAGTTCTTATAGCACAACAGCCCATGAGCTTTAACTTGCATCATTTACTGAAGGGGACCTACACCTAATACTCTTCCCCTTTCTTGTTACTCTTCCCTCCTGCCCTTTTTCACCTTCCCTTCTCTTAATTGGCTTATGGGTTCAGGGTCGTTGTTAATTTGTGGATATATTGCCAAGACTACATGGCAAGCCTAGTGCCTAAATTATTGGGGGAGGTGTTGAATCAAACCTAGTTGTTTACCCATGTACGAGTTTACCATCTATGCAATGACCATGCGTGTTTTTTTGTATCGGTAACTTATGTGTATGGATCTATGCATTTGGACATTCATATAATGCCTTCTAGGAACCTCTCATATAGTGGTGCTAAATAAATATAAAATTAATAAAGGTGTATGTTTTGGTGTGTAGTCACTCCACTTTTGGTGGTACATTCGTAGTCCAGAATATGAAGTCGATATCAGATAAGAACCTTATCTATCATCAAGGACTTACCAAGGACATCCAGTTTGGCTCAAACAAAGTTCCGCGTAAGCGACCTCGAAATCGGAAGCCGATAGTTGATGCAGAGGTCACACGAAGGTCAACACTCAGCATTCGCATCTTCCTGAAGGAATTCTGTGTTCAATTTCTTGAAAACTGCTACAACACGATCATGCATTCAATCAAAGTAAGGTCATTTTCATCTGTGCATGCATTCATAGTATTATCTGTATAAGTTTTGTAAAAATATTAAGTAATTTCTGAGTGGCTTAATAGGCACTGTGTAAATGTTTAGAGACATGCATACATACAGTTGTAAAGGTCTTTGTTTTTAGGATTCTTTGCTGAGATCGAAAGCACAGGAAAACGATGAGACGTATTACCTGTGGGCAATGCGGTATTTTATGGAATTCAATCGACGGCTGAATTTCCAGGTTGCACTTGTCAGGTACATTTTCACTTCCTCTTCTTTGTTGAATCTGACCTCTAATCATCATCTCTAATCTAATCTCTCCTAATCGGATCCCATTAGTTGCAGCAACAACCTGATCTTACTACAGCTATCCTAATTTGTATCTTGGTACCAAAAATAGTTGGCTGCCTTTGTATTAGTTTGAAAATGTTAATTTTTTAGCTTCTTTTGTGGTTTTTCTAGTTTGTATTGTTTGCAAAAATAGTCCAACTGGGCTGGCATTTGACTGTAATTCTGTTGATGAAAATACTTTAATCTATTCTAATTGGATGCTAAGTTCATGTGGTTTGTTTTACAGCTGTGCTTTAGAGAGGTTTGAAGATGCTAAATAAATGTCCATTTAAACCTGTAATGTTACCTTTTACGAGCTATTATTGGTGTATAAAAAGGTTGCATTTAGTGACATGTCAGTCCATGTAATCGGTGAATGAAGTTTGCTTTCGTCATGTTTTTGTGCATCAACTGAAAGGGCATTACCTCTGAAGACTGTTGTTCACAAGGGCGTATAATAAAGGGGTGATTACCCTACTATACATTACATGTATTCATGCAAGCTAGTACTTTGTAATGGCCCACTGGAATTGTGTAATTTCAAGATGAATTATCAGGGTGCTTATACCTCAACACTTCACAGCGGTATTACACTTAGGTAATTGTAATTTGTAATTGCAAATTTATAGCACCACTTCAAGAGAAACTCATCAGAGGTGCTGCCAACCTGACAACACAAAACCACGATCAGTTAGAATAGTTTTAAAATGCTTACAGAAAAGAGGCAGAGAAGGCCAAGAAGCTCACGTTGCAGGTTGCCAGGCAACTTATTCTGGAAAGATGGACCTGTGCAGGTCAGCGGAAAAACCAGGTCACCTTGCACAAGAGAACGAAGAAATTTACGGCTAGTTATTGACAAGACCAAGACATGTAACTCCTTAAGATAATATGGCTCTGCACACACAGCCTGCAAGACAGTTATGCATAGGCATTAGGATCTTAAACTGTTTTTTTGCATAGGTAACTAGTGCAGTTCCTTCCACATGGAACTGGATATTATGCCAAAACCTAGTTATACTGCTGATCAGTAAAGCTGTGGTATTTAAAACAGATTGTAGCTGATTAACGTGGGAAGGAGTTAGGCCTGCACAAATGACATTGCAACTGTCAACCTTGGTGAGTGTAAATGCATGCAGCTTGAGTTGTAAGCAAGCGGCATGTAGTGTGAACCTGCCATGTGTGGTAAAAGCACGTTCGACACACATGCTACAGAGGTCAGCACTCACTCCCAAGCGCAAATTATTTAAATTTGCATGTTGTGCATTTTGTGATTTGTTTTCTAGTGAGACCATGTCTGTTGCAACATTTCATTACATCCAGACTCATCTGCAGAACTATCATGAAATGATTCTCACAAACCGCAAGGAAGGAATCGTTTGGTCACGCCGGTAATGTATTGTACTGCATTGCACTGTATTATGTTGCATTGTATTGTATTCTCTTTGTATTGCATTGCTCATGCATATATTGCACTTTTTACAGAAAGTGCTTGGAGTTGCAGAGGAGACTTCTACATTTGTCCTTCTGGAACAATCTCCCACTTAAATATGGAGCCTACTGTTCCACCAAAAATAGCTTAAGAAAAATTTGCAGGCTACCTTAATTCACTCCTTTCAGATCTATCAGATGGGCAGATATTGGTGCCTTTGAGAGGTTCCTGTAGATATATACATGGACGCATGCTCTGAAAAACCCTTATGCTAGCATGCTTCATGCTTAATTATTCTGATATGTTTTGTGACATGGATGCCAAATTTAATTTGGCTTTAGAACGCAATCATTTATAATTCAATTTTGTTACATTATCTGCTATATTGTTTTCTTTTTCCTCACAGGATGCATCTCGCTCTGAAGGCGTATTATGAACTGTTACTCAATATCATTGCCATGGATGCCTCGACTGATCCATCAATTCATGAAAGTTCCAAAGTCATCAAAAGTCAGAAACTTTTGGCTAAGTTGACTATTAAAAATACGGACTGTAGATGCTGTTTTCCATCAGTATAGTCTTACGAGAGATTTTGGCTTAACTTTAGGAATACTAATCTGAAGATGGCACTTAAACATAAAACATTAATGTCTGAAAATTTGTAGTACCATTTTCCTGAAAGTCATTAACTTTTTGAAACTGAAATTATAAAAACTTGCTTTACCTACTCAAGACAAGTTATTAAATGTAATTATATATCTTAAAAGTAATTTCTGTAGTTTAATGGTTTCATTGCTTAATTAATTGGGTCTAAGTGCATATCTAAACTTAGTAAGCAGGGTGTTATTAGATTTAAGTTGTTTTTTTTATTTTGGTTAAACCAACAACGAAAACGTTAATATTTTTCCATTTAATTTTTTTATAGGTAACGTGTTTTACATGATGGAATATCGTGACATATTTGTGCTTCTGCTGAAAAAATTTGATGAAACACGACAGTCAAGGTTCTGTAATTTTCTTTAGTTAATTTCATAACTTTCTGGAGTATATGTTCAGCTGAAGTGAAGAGACTTAATATAACCATCTGCTGATAAAATTAAAGCCATTACAGAAGTAAAATTTCTTCTTTGCTAAACAATTCTGCAAGGTACTGCCTATTTTTTACCCTGACAGTTTCACATGTTTCTTATGTTTAATAAACTGTTCACTATTTTGGTTTTCATTTGTTTTTTTTTAACTCTTTAAATGTTCTCTGTCATTTCTTTATTCATATTCAAATATTCTATATTGCTCAGCATTGTTTAACCCTTCAGAAACCCAAGAGTTTTACATATTTGAGCTGAATAATATGTAAATGCTTAATAATTTGCTTATGTTTAATTACTTAGATTGTTTTTGCGTGACCTCATCGAGGCCAACCATGTATTTCTGCGAATGTTGGAGCAGTACTCTAAGCAACACAGTCACCTTGTGGTCCAGAAGAAGAAACATCGAGTAGGCCATAGGAAAAAGAAGAAACCTGCTCACCAAGGTAGAAGTCCTTGATGGTTTTAAGGATGCGGGCAGATGGTTCTGAGGACGAGGTTGCTTTGGCCTTTCAGGACTGCATCTAGAGTTCAATTCCCAGTGAAAGAATTGTAATAGATCATGTGTGTGGCACCTATATGTGGCTGTCAAAGGCTCTATAAAAACTGTACAGTATGAAATTGGACTTGCAAAGTGTACATTGTGAAATTGTTAATTCATTTTTGAACTACGTCAATCTTTAAAAGATGCTATATAAATATGTCTGGACACAAAGATACAGAAAAAAGAAGATAATGGAGCGCTGGAAAGAACATTTTGAGGAGTTACTGAATAGAGAGGAGCCCAAAGAAATAGAGAAAATAATAAACGAGATAGAACAGGTCGAGTTATTAAATGAGGAAGAGGATGATTATGAGGAAGAAGATGTATCCATAGAGGAAGTAGAAAGGGCAGTTAACCAAATGAAAAAAGGCAAGGCCCCAGGAGTATGCAAGATAACGGCAGAAATGTTGCAGAATACGGGTACATATACAGTAAAATGGCTGCATCGAGTAATAACATCTGTATGGAGAGCAGAGGAAATCCCTATGGACTGGAGAAAAGCAGTCATTATTCCAGTATATAAAAAAGGAGACAGACAAGAATGTAACAATTCCAGGGGAATCAGCCTATTAAGTGTACCAGGCAAAGTTTTCACCAGAATCATCCTGAATAGAATGGCAGATAGAGTGGATGGCATCCTACGGGAAAATCAAAGTGGATTTCGAAAATGGAGAGGTTGTTCAGATCAGATTTTTGTAATCCGACAAATCATCGAAAAAAGAATTGAATACAATAAAGAAACAGTTATGTGCTTCATTGACTTTGCCCAGGCCTACGACTCAGTCTGGAGATCAGGAGCATGGAAGATCTTGGAGAAATATGGCATTCACGCCAAATTAATCAGACTCATAAGAAAACTATACGGCACAATAATGGCATGCATTCGATTAGAAGGAGAGGAAACGGAATGGTTCAAGATAGAAACAGGTTTCCGACAGGGGTGCATCCTGTCACCAATCTTGTTTAATATGGTATTAGACTATATCATGAGACGTCTGGAAAGAACCCATAATTTGGGAGCACAATCTCAACCAAGAAATGCAGAGGATGTCGAATATGCAGATGATGCATGTCTGATTGCAGAATGCCTAACAAGAATAATGGAGCTGTTAGAGGCACTAGCAGAGGAAAGTGGAAAACTTGGACTGAAAATTAACTATAACAAAACTAAAATAATGCCAATAACAAAAAAGGAATACAACGGGCCGATAGTTAAGCTTAAGGAACAAGAAATTGAGGTAATAAATAAGTTTGTCTATCTGGGAAGTGAAATGAAAGCAGGGGGAGGATCTGAAACAGAAATCAAAAGGAGAATAGCACTTGCAGGGTCAACCTTTAACAGGTTGCAAAAGGTCTTCAAACGACATGATATAAAACTGGAGATAAAGCTAAAAATCCTCAACACATGCATGATCCCAGTACTAATCTATGGATGTGAGTCATGGAGTATCACAAGAACAATGGAGAATAAACTGAATGCAGCAGAAAACAAATGGCTCAGAAGAATACTAAGAGTTAGCTATAAGGACCATGTAACGAATGAAAGTATTAGACAACGAACACAACAACCATTGATAAACAATGTGATTAAGAAAAGAAGAATGAAGTGGGCAGGACATATCCTGAGGATGGAGGAGAACCGTAATCCAAAGAAAATCTTTAAATACAAACCGGACGGAAAGAGGGCAGTGGGAAGACCGAAAAGAAGATGGATAGACTGCCTTGAAGAGGATCTGAAAGGTGCCGGAGTTACTATCTATGGGAAAACGGAGGGCAGACGGAGAATGACCCTTGAGGAGATGGCCGGGAAACGAGATTTGTGGAGGGATGTCATAGAGAAATCAACGACTGGATCCAGTCCAGAGATGATTACATGACATGACATGACAAAGATACAGACATTTTCAAGTGAAAGCACCAATACAACAACATTTATGCAGCACCTTTTAAGAACTTGACAATGATGCTGAATTAACAGATTAGGCTAGAGTTATAAAGAAAATCTCTACACAATTGGCTCTATCCTCAAAACCATCTGGTTTGTTGTTTATTCATCTATAATAAATTTTATTGGATGCATGTATAATTTTTATGATGTTTTCATATTTCTTAAATTTTTATGTATGTCTTCAGTGTCAACAGTGGAAAGAACACGTGAAGAACTCGAGAACATTTGGGATGAAGTTAGCGGAGATATGTCTGCATTACTTCAAGGGCGGGGTGATATTCCCGAGGGTATTCTACCATTCGACGCGGCTTCTGAAGTGGACATTGAACAACAAAGGTGAGACCAAAGAACTACTTTCCAAACTTTCAGTTTGTCCTCACTTTTTATTTTTTTTTAAATTTTATATTTTACGTGTCATTTTCTATATTTTCCATATTTACATTACACTTATTTCAATTACAGTTTCTTCTACCAATGAAACTCTTTATTCCTCACTGATACCAGTGATGAAAGTTCTAATTTTGTGTATAGTTGAAATTCAGTATTCTGGTATGTGATTTTCAAAATTCAGCCAGCTTTTATATGTACAGTATATATGTTTACTATAATATAATAACCAAAATAATTATGTGGTAAACAACATTATTGCTGAACTTTATCAAATTCGTTAGAAATTTAATGTGAGTATTGGATACTTATTGCTGATTTCTCGTAAGAGATTTTTTCTCAGGTAACGAATACATATTTGTTGTAAAAGAATTGTTTTTGTCTGAGGGAATGTATACTTATTTCTCATAAGAGATTTGTTCTTTCTCTCAGGGTAGATGCTGTTTTCAAGATTCAGGACTATTTGCGCAACAAGAAGCCGGGCGAAGCCATCGCCTTAATGCGTAACGCACGGTCAGTAAAACTATCCACCAGTCGAACACACTTCAATTAGTCCTTCATAAATACTTCAAAAGTGGATTTCTCAGAATCGAGAATTGTATTTAGTATTGTATTTATTTTGTATTCAGAATTGTATTGTATTTAGTATATTTATATAGTACCAGTATCTTCTGACAAGTAGGCCAATGTGAGTTTTGCAAAGTGATTTTCACTGCTGTGGTTCAACACCTCCATCATCTGCATTATGCATGCGCTCAACCAGACTAGCTTTTGGAAAACCATTTCCAAATGGGATAAATTGCTAAAAGGCATTATATAAATGTCCAAATGCATACATACAGATACTTGTTATTATTTATGTATAGGGCCCCATACAGAAAAATTCAGATTGGTACAGGCCATGTAAAATCCAAACTTCAGATTTGAACTTTAATTTTGGGTAAATAGCCAAATATTTATGTACCATGCCATTTAAGAAACACTACTTTCAGAGGCATTCATTCATTCATTCATTCAGGGCATTTATTTAGCACCCATTCAGGATATCTACTTAGAGGCACTGCCACCAGACAGGTCTAAAGATGTGTGCTTAAGATAAGCTGAAAATGTTTGTGCTCTCCAAAGAGCTGGAATGTTATCAGTCTGCCATCTTGTCCCTCACTAAGCATTTCTATGTTCTGGTTGAAGGGAAGTCTGGCCTGGAAGAGCAGAGTTTGGCCTCCCAGAAATCTCGGCAGAGGATGAATTCATGGCTCTGCGAGAGATCTTCTTTACCGAACTTCCAGGTCAGTTTTTTGGGCTATTTTTAGGGTTGACTGCCATGACAGCCATTACCATGACAGCTCCATCAGGATTTTGTTGGTGATACTTGTGTATTTCTGAGATGCTTCCATGTTGCTGGTTGCTGTGACAAATTATGCGTTATTCTTATGATGACCTGCCAGCTTTGTTCGTATTAAAAGCACTGCATTGTAAATGTAATTGTAATTTTAATCATTGTCAGTAGCAAGCTACTTCAAGGGTGTTTTACAATGTCAAATGTCGGCGTGCACAGGAGTCCAACAATAAATGATAAATGGACGATGTACAAAATCAAAATCAAATGGTGATATTAGAGTTAGACAGTAAACAGAAATTTTTTAAAACTGGTAGTAGATGATGGATGGGATCTCAAAAGTCTCTTAAAAACGAAAACATTCTCGGCTTCTTGGATGGCTACCGGAAGACATTTCCAGGCACGCGGGCCAGCAGCTTTAAAGGCACAATCACCCATGTTAGTCTTAGTAGCTGGTATGTTTACATTAGAAGACCTTGATGATCGCAGCCGGAATATTTTTGTTTTGTTATTACAATTAATATTATTAATCAGATATTTATATCATGTTAATTTAAGAACACACCTCAAAAGTGCAGGTGGCTGGAAAATGAAATCTGAATGTATACGTGTATTTGGCAACGCACACATAAAAGTGGCATCAGTATACAAATTTGAATATATTTACTTGAAGATATGGATGTATTCTGATTCCTTTACCTTGCCTTGTTGTGATGTCATACCTTACATTACATTACATTAAAGTCAAATGAATCAGTCAGCTGTGTCTAATTCTTCAGTTTTCAAATGTTACTTGTTGTATCTGTGCGCAGGACATGCACGGACTGAAGCCAATTCCACTCCTGTTCAGGAAAGCAGTGAATCCTCAGAAGATGGTAGGCATCTAAACAGCATCATAATCACCATTGTCATCATCAACATCATTATTGCTTTTGTCTCCTCACTCAACAGCAAAATGTTTGCCTTTATTTTGCGGTATGTACTATTTTCGATATCATTTCCCTAAGTTTTGTAAGTCCATAACAATTTTTATCAATAACTGGCAAGAATTTTAAATGTAGTGCTAGATGTTATTTGTTTTACTGCACTTCAGATTGAATGTTTTTCAGTGGCATATACTTGTTAGTCAAACTATAAGAAATGTTCATAGAAATTGGCCCCAAAATGAAGTTCATTACGAGTGTTCATTAATGGTTTATGTGTCTTCTGCGTTCAGAGATAAACGAAGAGGAAAGAGAAATGCGATTTGCAACAGTCGAGCAAGAATTCTCTTTTCAAGAATTCATACTCAGGTGTTGTCCATCTGTCTCACCCTTTTTTCTTCCCTGTCAGTTACTGTCCATGTTTCTCACCTGCTGACTGATGCACTGTCTGTTTGTCTGCTTGCCTGTTTCTGCCTGTCTTTGTTCTTTTTTGTTTGGCTACATTTTGTCTGTCCATATATTTCCCGCGCATTTCTGTTTGTGTTAGACCATCAGTTGTATTAGGGTTACAGCACTTTAATGGTTTTTTAGTTGAAGTAGATGAGATTAAAATAGTTAGATAAGGTAATGATGACTCATTTGTTATGGTACTTTATTAGATGTACAGGAAATCGTGGTTATCATGTTTGTTTATTGATTGCTTTGATTGATTTGTTGTTGCATTGCTTTTCTTTTTTCATTCATTAATCTCTCAGTTGTATAATTTCCTTCCAGGTTTGCTTCTCCACAGGTGATAAAATGTTACGTGATCCTGCTTGCTGAGTTTCGAACGAACTCTCAGATGACGAACCACAGCATTGTTAAGATGTTGCATCGCATCGCATTTGATTGCCACCTCATTGGTCTTCTGTTCCAAGCGAGGCTGTTTCGTGTCTTTTCTAAAATACTTACTGATCCCTTCTGCAGCTCTTCATATTTTGAGGTAACCTACAGGGATCCTGCAATTTGCCAAATACTAATAACTGATTGTTAATTTTCTAAATAAATTTAATTGACACCATTTTTTTATTTGTTTTTTTAACTTGTGAAGTGTATAGGTTCAAAGGCCTTTATCTATTCTGTGCTTTTTCATAAGATAAGAGGATTCTAACTTTGAACTCAGTGGTCATAGGTCAATCTCATTTGTATCATAGGGAGGGTTTTAATTGTTTGCAGGAGCTGAGGACTTTCTCTCGTCACATTCTCCGCAAGTTTTTTGAGGTGGCGCAGACAAACAAAAAAGTCTTTGTTGAGCTTTTCTTTTGGAAGAATTCCAAGGAAGCACTGGAAATCACAGAAGGCTATGGCTCCATACAGAGGTCAGTGTGTGGCGCACAACTGATCTGCTGATGCTGTTTGTTTGGTTAAACACTTGCTGTTGTGTAACGTGGAGAATGCAGGCTCAATCCTTCTTTGAGTAGTAAACAGTCGGTATTGGCAGAGTTGTTGTTAATGTGTCAAGTTTGGCAGTGGTGTTGGAAGTGGTAGCATTTACAAATGGGAATTGGGCAAGGTCGAGAGGGGCATCTTGAAGAGTGGCCACTTCCTTATTTGTGAAAACAATACAGATGGGATGTATTAAAATGTAAAATAGTGAAGCAGCTGTAATTTAGTGTAAAACATCTGTGGCACAATTTAAGTGCTTCACTGAGCAAATGTTAAGCTTCCTTCTGATACAATCTTCCCTGTTTAAATTTG
Organism: Norana najaformis; assembly: GCA_964023275.1. Classification (NCBI taxonomy): domain Eukaryota; kingdom Metazoa; phylum Annelida; class Clitellata; order Crassiclitellata; family Hormogastridae; genus Norana; species Norana najaformis. Next base: position 29,858,675 of record OZ029916.1, on the reverse strand, counting down.
CTCCATTCTTAATGAGAGTTGCATTACATTTTCTCCAACTCTTCAAGAAAATTTTTTCCATCTAACTGATTTTCATTTATGTAGCACCTCAGATGTTCTTGAAGGTGTTATACAGATGTCATATTAAAATTACTCTTATAACACCAAATATAAGACTGATTTTAGAATCCATCTGTGGAAGGAGTGTTGTGTTGTGTGGAATGTTCTCATGGTAATGGCTTTTGATTTCTTTTTGTTGTTAGACAAGGAAAGGTGAAGCAGACGTGGAGGGAGGAAGAAGATGATGAACTGCGACAACTCTTTAACCAGTACAAAGATAACTTAGATCCAGGTTAGTTTTTCTTATATTTATATAGGGCCAAGATGCAGTACTACTAAGTTTTTAGGTGCCGCATCACTGAGGTCATGTTTGTGATTAGCCAAAGGATCCTTCGACCTCAAAAAACCTTTCTTTTGAGGAGTTTCTATAGAGGCATGTAAACAAATGTGTTACCTGTTATTACCTTTACCACATCATGAATCGACAAATACAATACAATACACTGTTGTCAAGGCATTGATCAGTGGTGCTAAGCTACTATGCATTCGGGACAAGCTCATAATTTCGACAATATGACGATCTTAGAAAGCCTTGAACCTGCACTTTTGCTTTGGATGCAGTGTGGTAGATTGATGAGTGCTTTGCCAATCTACCACATTGTCACAAAGTCATTAATGGAGCTACATGTACTAATTAGACTTCATAATCTCCTTTACCATGATTTAGTGATGCACACAATTTTCAGCCTTCCCAGTTGTTTTTTGGAAACATTCATTTCAAAGCTATAAATCTTTCTTTTCAAATTTGTATGAAAAATTCTTGCTATTTTAAGGGATTTTTAAGTGCTTATTAGTGAACAGAAAGTTTTTTGTGACAGTTTTTGTTTTAGGCTGTATTTTATTTCTTTAAAGTATTTGGATTTTAATCACAGGAAAAGACTTGGTTGATGAGATCATGGCTCACATGATTGATCAGCGAAAGACTCGCCGACAAGTTCTACGTCAACTTGTTCATCTTGATCTGATTGGAAGTGCAAAAGATCTGAAAGTGCGGAGGTCTGTGTGAAGACTATTAAGATTTTGAAATCCAGTTTTTGTTGATTGGAGTATTGTATTCTATTGTGCCTTTTGCAGAACAAACTACCGAAAGCCGCTGGGAAATAGGTTCCTATATCTGTGCTTGAGAGATTTAAAATTCCTTGGCTGATCTTCCAACAAGTCCTCACCTGACATTGCAAGGCCTTTGCTGTGATCGCTTCTGCCCTGTTGAGCTGCTTTATATTTGATCAGTAATGTCACTTTTCTATGTCTGAACAAACTCACTTTGTATCCCACAGCTTTATAGATGGGAGTGATAATAGGAATTGCACTTCAGCTGTAACATTTCACTAATAGAGCTCTTGTTACATTTGGTTTCATTGTAGATACTATTATAAAGCAAATGTCAATCTAAGAGGGTTTGGAACTTGGATCTCAAATGTATTCCACTGTAGAAACTGACCTCCTTTTAATGCAACAAATATAAAATGCAATACTTGATGTGGTTCTCAAAGCTTGTATTAGAAAGTGGTTTTACTGTACTGAAACTGAAATTGCTGGTTTCTTTTGGCTGCTTAAGTGAGAACTGAGCTTTATTTTTTTCAGTGGCAAGTCCAATCAGCTGATGTCTCAAACCTGGAGAGAAGAAGAGGAGATGGAGCTGCGCCAGCTTTTTGATCAGTTTAGGGAATCAAATGGTAGATTGTTTTTGTCGCACTCGTTTTACTCTGGCACAGTTGAAAATTGCTACTGTGTCTGCCTTTCTTTCACCTCTGTGTCTATGGTACGAATCCTGATGATTCATTGTCAAGAAGTGTGTAGCTTACTGTCCAGTTGTTAGGTTGCAGTTGTTTGTGCTTCAGTCAAGCCATCTGTCAACCATAAAGCCATCTGTCAACCATAAAGCCATCTGTCAACCATAAAGCCAGTTCTCTGAGGATTTGCTATTAGGCTTAACAGAGAGATTTGCAATAAATGAGTGATTACTTTCAATTAATTTATGCCTTCTTTGTTAGTAAATAGTGACAAATTTATTATTAAAAACAGAAATTGGATTAAATGATCAAGCTTTAAGTTTACCTGTTGTTTAATTCATGAAGGTAAAGGTAACATGCTTGTTTATGTGCCTCTGTGGTAACTCCTTAGGGCATAGGGCATGGTCTCTTGGTTTGATGGATTTTTCAGCTGAAGTACATTCATGGCAACAGCAATCTGTCCACAGGATGCTGTTTTTCAGTGTGTACACATTACTGATCCTATTGTCATCTAATCAAACATTGAATTAAATGATTCTGTGAGTAAACTGACTGATGAAATAATTGTTTCTCTGTTCGACTGATTGATGTGTGGCTGATCACGGATTTGGCTGATTGTGTGAACAGATCCATTAGGAGAGATCATTCCTAATTTGATGGTGGCTCGATCAAAGCCAAAAGTGATCGAGAAGATTCTTGAGCTTGGATTGGTCAGTGACCGCAAAGAACTTCGCAAGAAACGCCAGAAAGGCAGAGGAAGAGGAGGAAGTGGACGAGAGGGAAATAACAAGCGAAAGCAAAAGGCAGCAGAATCAAGCAACAATGAAGATTCAAGCAACGGAAGTAAAAGTAACAGCGACAACAGCGATGCTGAAAACAGCGATCATGGTACAAGGGAATTTGGTGAGATGGCAGTTGTTATCTTTTTGCTCTCACCCATTGACTTCCAGTGCAGGAGTATTAAGGTCAGTTTAGTAGATCAGTAGATAGCCTTGTGTGCAATGCTTTTGAGAACTTCTTGACATGCACTATACACATTTTTTGGTAAATACTTACATGCCTACAAGTTATACATGCATACATGTGTATATGCATAAACAATGATAAATAAACACACACATTGGAATACTTCTGGTAGAGTTGTTTCCTTCAAAAGGTCTTAACTGTGTTCCCAAGAGCTGCTTTTTCCCTGAATGCCAGGATACTGATTCAATTATTATCAAACTTGATGAAATTCTAGAGAATTTGAATCCTTTGCTGCAGAGATTAGTATTAGTTCAGAATACAATTGCTCAGTCAAAATTTGTTGATCCCATACACTGTGAATTCACCCTGTAATCCAAAGGTTGTGAGTTCAGATCTGAGGAAATACCATAAGTCAAGGCGTTTACTTACGGTAAGCCTAAAGTAAATGACAAGGAAATAGTTAGTTCTAGGATGTACTGGCTTTGTGTCCAGGATTTGGGATTCATCCCTTTTGCCTGTGTGAAGAAAACAAATGCCTTCTCAGATGGGATGTAATATGAGACTTTAAATTCCCTAGCTTTATGGATTAGTATTACAGTATTGGTGCAGTTGAAATTCGTCATGTTATCAAAACCACCATATTACAGGCAATGAGGCAATGCTGCATCCTGGAGAATCATCAGGGAAGACCAAAAGAGACAGCACACCGCCATCTACTGGTGCAAGTGACAGTGAAATGGAAAACTCAGATGAGCCGTTGTATGTGGTAAAAATTCGATGTCAGGTGAAGAAAGTTATTGAAAATGGTGAGTGTTCTTTGCAGTTAACTCATAAAAATAACAGTGAACTGATTCTGTACCATGGTTGTGTGATTGATTCAATGATTATTCACTGAATGGTCATCAATTAATGTTCATTCATTTTTGTCCGTCATGTAATTGGTTCGTTGATTTATCGGTTCAGTAAGTGATTGGAACATGCACATTTATTGCTTGGTTCAGCAATTGACTGGTTCTGTTGTAATTTGCTTCTGTAACTGATAGTTTCGATAATGATTGGTTCAATAACTGACTGATTGTGTACACTGGTTCATTCTACTGTTTGTTTGCATCCAGCAGTTCCGGGCAGCAGATTTGTTTAATCTTTTGTGACTAGACTTTGGTGAAGTCTATTCATTAGACTCACAGCTGATGATAATAGCATTCAATGCATTAGACATGTCCATGAAAGATATGTCAAGAAAAATCAAATCAGCAAATGTCTGAACATTGTAAGAAATACAGGTTATGCCTGTTGACGGTAAGTCTGTTGACAAGAAAACAAGATAGGCCAGGTAAACAATCATTTATTACAGGCTTTTGATTAGCGTGCTGCACTTTCAGTTGAGAGGTCAAAGGGTTCATGTCCTGCCAGAGCAGAAAGATGTTTCAAAATTTCTGCTGAAACCACGCCCCAGTTAACTCCTCTATAACACGAGTTCACCATTTAAGGAAAGGATGATCAGGTGGCGAGAAAGAGGACTGGATGATGTTAATAAAACTTAAATTACTAAAACTTCATATCCGTGGCTACCTCTTGGTGTTAGCTTAACAGACCACTCTTCTTATCTTCTTATTCTGTCAATACTAGTCACCAGAGATCTGGGGTTAAAGGGTTTTGTTTGAGCGCCGCCACGACAACAATAATCAGACAACTGGACAACCTTTCCTTATGACCTATGTGACTTGACTATGAATTGTCAATTTCTGGTAGTGGCCCAGGATATGAAAGCCAGACCCAAAGGTGAAAAAGAAATGGATTCACTTGTTGTAGTAAATTGCAGAAAAATAGGGTCTTGGTTTCTCAGCTGTTGACAGAGCACAATTTGTACTGTTCCGTCTTAGCTTTCTGCCAGTGCAGAAATTTAGTGGCACAAGCTGTCAGTGAAATAATTTGTCAATTGATTGAAACCAGAAAAATATTTATGTTTGTTTTCTATTTTTCATATTTTGATTTTGGTTTTAAATGTTTCAAGGCTTGAAAACAGCCGTTGATTGGCTGAAGAACTGTTTGACGAGAACTGCAGACGACAGAGATGAAGAGGGCAAGCAGAATTCTTCTCATAAAATTTTAACCTCAGTGAAGCTGTGGCATTTGTTCTAAATGTGGACTTCTTTTATAAATATTTGCATTTTACTATATAGTATATATATGTATGTATTAAACTTGAACTAAAACTAGACTTGCTATAGTATTTGTAAATTTTACTTATTTCATATTTAAACTTTTTTGCATATTATGTTTTTATTTTGTTCTTTATTGAATCCTGGAGACATGTTGATTATTATTTTGAACTAGAACTACATTTTGTTACAATATATTTCGTTTTATTATGATTTTTTATTGTATTTATTCACTGATATTTTAAGTGATATCTGCCAATGTTCTAGATGACAGTCAAGCCATTCCCATTGTGCCAATAACTGAAGAACAAGAGGAAGCGATGGAAAACCCTGCATTTTGCCAACTCTTGAAAAAATGTGGAGTGAAACCTCCAGCAAATGAACAGGTAAATGGTATACTAGATTGGAGAAGTCCCGAAGAAACAAACATGCTTAGGAAACAAGTTTAAATGTATGTATGTAATATGCATACATAAAGACATTTAATATGGGTCATTTTAAGTTGCTTTAAAAAGCACTGCACACCTGGCTGACTAACTGATCTAAACAAGTGTGTTTTGAGGTAGGCAGAAAACGTATGTCAAATTAAAGAGTAGATACACTGAAGTCCCGTTTATGTGTGGTCAACGAAGCACAGGTTAAGAGGGCCATGGTGAAATACAGTAGTGTATAATTTTTGTAAGTCTTACTGTGGCTAGAATGCTGAGAGACATAAGCTGTCAGATGTGAAAGCAATTGCTCTGTAGCCTGCTATGAGACAGTTTTGTCTAATAACTTTGAAAGGCCACATTGCTGTCTTGTTATGGGCATATGGACATTTGTGATTTAATGCCAGACAGTTTAGGTTTCTGGCATGTTAACGTCAGCTATTATCAGACAGTGTTGTAAAGGTGAGGATCAGTTGGACTGCCAAGCCTTTCGGTACATAGCTGTTGTAACCTTGGATAAGAGAGCTGCTAAGCTTCTGCCGGGGTCAGAGCTGGGCAGCCTGTGGGTAGGCAAAGACACAGGTACCATAATTTATCTTAGCAACAGCTGCTTCTAGGTGTGGTCCTTTTATCCGTTTGGGCAAGGAGACATTTGCGGCTGTATTAAGTTCACCTACTTTGGAACTGAACTGTCCCATGCCAAGCTTAAAGCCAGCTGTAGCCGGCCGCTGTTGCCATCCTTTGAGGTAGCTGTTATAGCTGATACAGGCTGTCTAAGATGACGATGAGACTGACTATTAACTGGTGCAGCGTGTGTATTGATTGTACCACATGCTAATGAATCTCATGTGTTAAATATGTATCGTCAGTGGCCTTGGCATAACCGCCCATTTAGTGGATTTTGCGTGTAAATGGAACTGCACTGTATATGCAATGAATGACTGTTCCAGGAGGCTAGTCGAACACATCAAAAGGCACAGCGGATAGGAGTTGATGTGCAGGAGTGCAGCAACTGCATAACCCCAAAGCCAGCAGAGCACCATTATAGTTGAGCCAGCTGACTTAAGACTGGGACATAGAGCTCCCAACTAGTGAGCCATGTCCCAAAAAGAGAAGTTTAGATCTGATTCGTTCTACAGCAAGTAGCCAGTTGAGTGTTTCGTGCACATATTCTGATACACACAAATATTTCAACATGTTGGCCATGACTTGGACAACAGAGATGAAGATGAGCTGGAGCTGGCACAACCAAAACTTTCACCAACTTGCCAGGAGGGAATTGCCATAATCAGTGCACATCCAAATCAAGGAATAAACTAATGAATGAACAAGTCAAACAACCAGAAATGAGTTCCTGATAATCAGTTAGTCAAGGATTCAGTCAACAAACCAAGGAATAAGATGTGAACAAATTAATGAGTCAATAAGCCAAAGGTTTTTGACCAAAGGTTTGCCTTGTATAATCTTTACTTTTAGTTTTGTCTTTTATTTTGACTGTTTTCTCATTTTGGCCATCACTCGAATGCTCTTTTACAAAAATGGAATTAGCAGGTAGTGAGTTTAGGAAGGAAGGAGAAAAATGCCTAAAGGAAGGCAAGTACTTTGAGGCAATGTTGCCCTTCACAAAGGGAGTCAAATATGACCCAGACATATTGAACTGAAAATCAAATTAAATGAGGGACTGAATCATCAGTTGAGTGATTAACAAATCAGTCAGTTGTTTTTTCCATCAGGAACGATTCTGGCGAATTCCGGGCAGTCTGACATCGGTTGATCTTCGATGTCGAACAGCTGCTCTGATCGAGAGACCTTCTCTGTTCGACCAGTCCCTTGATCAAAAGGTGCAGTCATCTAGGATCAACAAACGACTTGATCTCTTCAAAGGACTTCTTCAGACGAAGAACTTAACCAGGTTCAAAATTATTCTTACTTTTTGGCTTCTTCAGGGCATACAATTACTGTATGGGTGTTATTTTGTTTTATTATTTAACACCTTGAATTGAATTTTTATTTTGCACCTCTAATTGTTTTATTTAACACCTCAAATTTTAATTTATATTTAACACCTTGAACTTTAGTTTATCTTCTGTTGCATCAGGGAGACTAGAGTTTCAGCAAGTGAAACAGTGGAGGATGATCAAAATTCTGGTGGTGAAGATGAGGACGTTCGAAAACTGAGTGATGCAGTTGAGAAGCGACAGTCGCTTAAGCGAACATTGCAAAGCGACTCAGATGTCAGGTTAGTTTTGTGCTGTCAGATTTTATTTGGCAATGTGTTTGTGTTTAATATCTTGTAGGATGTCTGTTTGTAATTTGGTAATGTAACAAAGATGTGTCTGTTGTGCACCCTACTCAGTTTGACTAGTCCTCAGAGACCTTTACCTGTAAGTAAATCGCTGAGCTGGTGCACAGGAAGGCTGTGTGCACCTTTTATCAACTCTATGACACACATTCCACATATATGGAATTCTCTACCACCAGCTTTGCAGGACACTTCTCTTTCTCTTATCTCATTTTACAAACAGTTGATGACTTGTATTTTTCCAGCTACTGCTTTTGCATTGAATTCATAAATTAGTGCAATATAAATATTGATTAATAATTAAAACCATATCTCTGTAGCTGATAACGTTTCCAATTTTGTAGACATTAGGTGTTACCTATATTCTTTAAATGAATGACTGAGTGAATGATTGGTTGAATAAATTACAGTAGAAACTAAGAATGCAACCTCTATCCTTCTGACTGGATTTAAACCCTCCTAGAGGAGGGGTCAGCCAAATCAAGAATGCAACAACTAACCCAGTTGTCAGTTAAAAACTGATGTGGGCAAGGAGTTTCCTCATAGTAACGTTGTGTGAATCTCCAGTTGTATTACATTTACGTTACATTACATCATAACAGTTTGTCCATTTCACATGTACTAATTCAAAGATAAACAGGAAGAGGTAGCACTCCTCAGAAGTGTGGTCTGAAATATGCTGTTACATTAATGCTGGTAATAAGAAAGGGAGACAACAAATCGTTATGGAATGTACGACTGAAAAACCAAGGTTATTACGGCTTTTACCATCCAAACTTCGGCTTTTACCATCCAAACTTCTTTCTGTATTGGATTTCGGAATGAATTCGTACCTAAGGCAAATGATGTTTGAAAGGCTGGGAAAAGTCTCCATTCGACCATTGTATTCTCCTCGAGCTTGCGAGTTGTGATGCATGTCAGAGTTGTCGATATACAATGTATCTGGTTTGGAGGTCGAACTAAAGACACAGAGGTGGAAAGCCAGCATGATGACTAGCAGCCTGATCACAGACTTCTGGAAAACTAAGAGCCATTGTAATAAAATTGGAAGCCTTGATAACTCTATGCTTTTAAAGTGTCGTGATCATAGCTCTGTAGCTGGCCCCCAACGCCATCTGAATTGATATGGTGGTGTGTTCGTTAGCATGCTTTTGTCTGAAATCCCATAATTGCGGTTTCGGGCCTGTTGAGCAGACTCTGCGTAACGACCCTAGGCAAGTTGTTTTTATCACACATGATTGTCAACAAGCTGTAGAATTTGGTACCGACATAAGCTGGGAAGTAAAGGGCAAGACATGAGCTGGGATGTAAAGAGCAAGACATGAGCTGGGAAGTAAAGGGCAAGACATAAGCTGGGATGTAAAGAGCAAGATTTGCAATACACTAGCTTTGTGTTCAGGACCTTGGGATTTGCTCACTGCTGGATCAAGGGCATAAGAGTAAGAAACGAGCTTATGTTCCTCTGTGGGACATAGGAGCTTTACTTTTTACAATTTACTACCTGCTTAAGTGTCCTTTACAGCCGTTTGTTTATTTGAAATAAGGCAATCTAAGCTAATAATTGGCCTGGCACTTTGGGATGCACGAACAAGATGGCGTTTGGGGCCAACTTAAAGGAAATGGGTGGCAGCAAAGGCCAACTTGAAGCGATCCGTCACTGTCGCTGGTTGCCATAGAGATGGCAGTGAAGATTACGACCACAAAGCAGAAGATGACACACAGCCGAGTCTGATGCAAATACGATAAGGCACCAGATGTCGTTTCGGTCGGTCTGACAGGCCATCGGGTTGACTTACTCAGCTGCTGCCCCTCCAAGACTCTGGCTGCTACACTGAAGCCGAAATGATGGAGAATGATTAGAACGTTCGTGTAATCCAGCTGTGAAGAACTGTTTGCTTAGAGAGCTTAGCCACTGTCTTCAGGTATCCAACACGGCTGTCCTCCAATATCCACTGTGATTGGTCCCAGACTTTCACTGTTGGCTCAAATTTCCTTCGTACTGTAAAAGATGTTACCAATACGATCAGATTGTTAAACATGTCCCAACAGCAACCTCATTTTAGGACATACGAAACCCATATAACAGTACTCCCATATGGGCTTCACATGCCCTACATATGATGTTGCCGTCGTGGTGGCTACTAATGCCACTAACAATAAAACTTTGTTATTAAGATAACTACAGTATACGATGCCATCTGACTAGTTCTGAAATTGGTCTCTCATGCCATCCGGTGGATGCTATCTGACTAAGTACTGAAATTGGTCTCTCATGCCATCCGGTGGATGCTACCTGACTAAGTACTGAAATTGGTCTCTCATGCCATCCGGTGGATGCTATCTGACTAAGTACTGAAATTGGTCTCTCATGCCATCCGGTGGATGCTACCTGACTAAGTACTGAAATTGGTCTCTCATGCCATCCGGTGGATGCTACCTGACTAAGTACTGAAATTGGTCTCTCATGCCATCCGGTGGATGTTATCTGACTAAGTACTGAAATTGGTCTCATGCCATCTGGTGGATGCTATCTGACTAAGTACTGAAATTGGTCTCTCATGCCATCCGGTGGATGCTATCTGACTAAGTACTGAAATTGGTCTCTCATGCCATCCGGTGGATGCTACCTGACTAAGTACTGAAATTGGTCTCTCATGCCATCCGGTGGATGCTATCTGACTAAGTACTGAAATTGGTCTCTCATGCCATCCGGTGGATGCTACCTGACTAAGTACTGAAATTGGTCTCTCATGCCATCCGGTGGATGCTATCTGACTAAGTACTGAAATTGGTCTCTCATGCCATCCGGTGGATGCTATCTGACTAAGTACTGAAATTGGTCTCTCATGCCATCCGGTGGATGCTATCTGACTAAGTACTGAAATTGGTCTCTCATGCCATCCGGTGGATGTTATCTGACTAAGTACTGAAATTGGTCTCATGCCATCTGGTGGATGCTATCTGACTAAGTACTGAAATTGGTCTCTCATGCCATCCGGTGGATGCTATCTGACTAAGTACTGAAATTGGTCTCTCATGCCATCCGGTGGATGCTATCTGACTAAGTACTGAAATTGGCCTCTCATGCCATCCGGTGGATGCTACCTGACTAAGTACTGAAATTGGTCTCTCATGCCATCCGGTGGATGCTATCTGACTAAGTACTGAAATTGGTCTCTCATGCCATCCGGTGGATGCTGTCTGACTAAGTACTGAAATTGGTCTCTCATGCCATCCGGTGGATGCTGTCTGACTAAGTACTGAAATTGGTCTCATGCCATCCGGTGGATGCTGTCTGACTAAATACTGAAATTGGTCTCTCATGCCATCCGGTGGATGCTGTCTGACTAAATACTGAAATTGGTCTCTCATGCCATCCGGTGGATGCTGTCTGACTAAATACTGAAATTGGTCTCTCATGCCATCGGGTGGATGCTGTCTGACTAAATACTGAAATTGGTCTCTCATGCCATCAGGTGGATGCTGTCTGACTAAATACTGAAATTGGTCTCTCATGCCATCCGGTGGATGCTGTCTGACTAAGTACTGAAATTGGTGTCTCATGCCATACGGTGGATGCTATCTGACTAAGTACTGAAATTGGTCTCTCCTGTCATCAGACGACATAAATTGGTCCCTGATGCCAGCCAACTACTTGAATTGGTGTCTAATCAGATTGAAAGACTTCTATAGTGTCGTTATTATAATGCACAAAGCATGAGTTGATGGTCACTTCCAGTGAAAACCGTAGTCAAAAATCAATTCTTTGGACAATTCCAGTTGAAAGCCATCAGTCAGGGAAACCTTCTACTTTCACTGCCCCTTCTACTTTCCATGTAAAATTTAATTTAATGCGACGCAGCTGATAGAAGCAACCTCGTACAAGTTGATTCACATGGTCCGACATGGTCATGCAGCTGTCAAAGCGGACTGATACAAAAGATCACTCGAGAAATCAAGGACTTGTGTAGCGGGTAAGCTATCCTAGAAGGAATTGTGTAGCGGGTAATAGATCAAAGGATAATAAATGTTCGCAGGAGGGCTCTTCGAGCAGGTAAGAAATAAAAGGAGTCTGGCAGGCACGAGATCGAAGATAGAAGAGTCGAGCAGGTAAGGGTTCAGAGAGGAAGAACTGTAGGGCTGGTCAGAGATAAAAGGAAGAGGTGTCGGTCACGTAAGAGATATAAGAAAGAATTGTCTGGCCGGTAAGAGATAAAAGGAGGAAGTGTTCGGCAGGTATACGTTGGGAGCTACGGGCGTTCGTGACGTGCGATTATCTTTCAAACAGGTTTATACGACGTCTTGTTCTTTGTTCTTTGTGCCGACAGCTCGGACAACGAGAGGCTGGTGATCGATGAGGGTGGTCGCGCCAGCGCGCGCCCGACTTCAAAGAAACGCCGCCGACTGTCGTCCGACGAGGAAAAGGACGAGGGAGCGGAGGAGACGACGCCGCCATTTGGACAGCTGACGGATGACGGGACCTCGAAGGCGGCCGCTGACGCCACTGCTGGCCAGTCGTCGATCGACGGATTGCGTGAGTTGGCGATTGACTGCGTGTCTTCAGTTCTTCGGACGCCGTGATTGGCTGTCCGGACTTCTGGAGCGTAGTATATGGATCGGAAACTCGGCTCAATTTTGCACATCTCTGACTTTTACCAGTGTCCGCCCTCCAGCAGTGGTCATGCGCCCTCCAACAGAGCCCTTGGCCCAAAACTGTAGGGCAATTTTTTGCAGTTTACTGGATTACTGTGCTAACGGAATTTGTAACAAATTAAAAATGGGTGCATCCACTCCTTTCAGGCATATGGCCTCCCGTTATCCACTTGCATGTGGGAAACCTGTCACCGCCCATGATTGTAACAATGTACAGGGTGGACCCCTGCTTTCGATTTGGGCCATATTGATGTTAAAGTCTAACTTGCATGCCCTTCTAAGTTCAGGGCCATATTCCCTCACTTGCATTTATATAGTGCCTTTAATCTGTAGCACTGTACGCCTGCAATCCAAGTTTCCAATCCAATATCTAACCTCTAGAAGTCTACGCTAGGCGTTGGATGCATAAGGGGTGGGGTTGTTTTGAGGAGTGGACTTCAGCTGGGAGTTGGGTGGCAAGTTAGATTACGAAAAGGTGTCCGGATGTGAAAAATGACTTGATTAAGCCCCTTCCAGTGTAGGGAGGCTCAAATGAAATGCACCAGCTGATTTATAAAACAGTAAATCACGTGACAAGTGACAAATGAAGATTAGGCGCTTTGGATGCTTATTTCATTGTTGCTTAGTTCTGTGTGTTGCTTAGTTCTGTGTGTGTTGTTCGTGTATATTTGTGTTGTTTTGATGTACTCTGTTTGTTTATGTGTATATGTGGTTACGTATTTTGTCAAAGCATTTGTGTTTGTATACATCCCTACATACATAACCCTACATAGTGTAGATCGTCAGATGAGGGGTTGAGGTTATTAATCCAAGCACACATGCAGACAAGCTGACCTGTTGACGCAGAAGTTCCAGAGCAAGTACATGCACTGAGTGAAAGTCAGAGACAGAGAGAGCGAGAGATACGGCAGAGACAGAAAGCAAGAGACAATGAGAGAGAGAATCTCAGACAGGTAGGTAGCAGACAGTCAGATGAAAGTCATGTCAGAAGTACAAAGGGACAGAGAGGCATACTGACTGATGAGCAAGTAGACAGTCATTAACATCGGGCAGTGTGGATAGATACATATGTATTGTCAAAAGTAGTATGTAATTAATGAACGATCTATTACCTTACCTTCTAGCTATATATATATATATATATATATATATATATATATATATTTATTCAGAGGGCAAGGTAATTAATTGCTCATATTACATACCTCTTTTGGCAATAATCCTCAGAGGTGTATACCTGAAGGGTTTAGGGATAATAATTCGGCTGAAGCGCAAACATGACAACTGTAATCCCACAGCTGGATAACCTTTACTTTTACTTACAAGTTTATGTACATGGCTCGACAAGTTCATGTAATGCTCTGAGATTCAAACCCATGACACAGTGCTGAAGAAATAAACAATCTGCTGCTGTGCGACCTTACTGACAAATTTCCTAAACATATGGACCGGCTGGCTATAGCTTAGCTTTCCATCAACCGAAGTCCTTCCACAATCAAATGGGGAGTGAAGGGTTGAGGGCAGGTGTGGCCCTCTGGATCTGCCCTTGTCTGCTGTTATCTCACTCAGTTAAGTTTAACAATTATTTCATAATATAAGTAAATAATGTTCCTGTGTTGTTCTGTTATAGACACATTTCCTGCGACTGTTATGAGTCGGGTGATGAGCGATTCCGATCTTGATGATCATGTGCCACTGATGAAAGGCACCAAGAAGAGGAATAAGGTCGCCATTGCTTCAGACAGTGATGACGAGTAACCAGAGTAATCGTCTGGTACCGTGCTGATCAAGTGCAAGTCTATTCGTGGGCTGAAATGGTAATTTGCTTAGGTAACAGTTTTTGAATCTGTGTTTGGATTTAAAAAGTCATAAAAACTGTTAATGGACAAGTTGACTGAATAAAGTGCATTTTTGGCATCCTAATGGTTTTTGTCTAAATTGAAAACTAAACTGTTTTTTCTGTGTTTGTCGACTAGTGTTGATTATTTCTTGATTGCTCTACATGTATGTAGTTTTTGTCTGTAGTGCCATCTATTTATTTAGTGTATTAGTTTTATGACTAGAAAATTCACGCATGATAAGTAGTTGGGATGCGTTTGTGTTTCTCTGGGCCTGCATGTGCAGGGTGACCTGACGAAAACCCGCAAAAGAAAGGACCCGCCCAGGGTCATTGTGGGTTGAGCTCAGAGAGCCTATTTGAGTTGTCTAGGTAGGCTATCTAGGAGGCCCCAAAATTTGTTTGAAGGAGACTGGAGTGAAATCTGAAGCCAAATTATTCATCCTGGGATAAGAGCAGACACTAATGTGTAGAACAGTTGTAGTGACAGATCACTGTAAAAGACAACCAGACATTGTCGCCATCTATAACAATCAGACAAAAGTGGCTGACTGTAGGGTAGGCCCTACAACGACCACATCAGGGCGGAAACAGGTTCCAATGACATACCCGTTTGGAAACATAATCTAACTGTAAATTTATATAGGCATGTCTGAGGTACATCCCAGCTGAGCATTTATATAGCACCTTTTAAGAAGCTGTCAGAGGTGAAATCTGAAGAGATGGCTTGAGCATTAATATTCTTAAACTGCTAACCAGGTCGGCCTGGGCTTAGACTCAGTGCAGACTCCACGGTCGGGGTAGATGCATTACGGGGTGTTGACGAACTCCCCTTCTAAAGACAGAAGAGCATGAACTATAGATGTCTTGGATGTCTGAACAGCTGAGGATGCTAAGAGCTGCGGGTTTGTGCGACTCTGGGGCTGACTTGTTGCGCACTGGCCTTGTAGCGATGAGAGTTCAGGTGACCAGAGCCTCCTGAGACTGCTCTTGAGTAGGGACTGGGAGTAAATCCTCAACGCACAAGTTTGATTTGTTAATTAATTGTTTTATTAATTGTAAAGGGCGACACCTGCGCCGCATGGGGCTGCTGTCGGCGAATAGCTGAACCCTTTTTTGGCCTCGCTCGTTCCACGGCGCCCTGTGAATCGTCGTATTATTATTATTATTATTATTATTATTAATGGGGATTGTCGTATATTAATCCGCTAGGTGGCGTGTGTGGAACGGTGGGCATTCATCTGACTTGTGATCTGCGATTTGGCAAGTATTCAGTTATTATAGATTCATAGGAAAATAAAGGCCGTGTAATTTTGGTAATAGATTCATAAGCAAAATAATGGTGCTGTTGTTGCTGTTCGTAACTACCGGCAAACAAACTACCGGAAGTACAACTCTGGGCCAACTTTACCCAGCGCTACATGTCCAAGTCGACATTCCTCAATATTTATGATGCCCAGTCGGAATACACTTTCGAGAGCTTCGTAAAAGGTGCTATTAAAGGGTCTGAGTGCCTGACTCCTGGATCTTGACCCTTTTGCCTATCGATTTTGTTTTGACTGAGCGCCTGTGAATAAGCTGGTTCCCGTGACTTAGCTTTTGTTGAGCGCTGTAGAAATCTCGAGATTACGATTACGATTATTAAGTGTATCGATACATAGGCCTACATGCAACGGGTAAACTATACGGTGGCGCTACAAAACTGCGAAACAAAGCAGGTGCGGGCCTACAGACCTGGATCCAGAATATACAAATCAACAAACATTCAACAATTTGTTATTTTCAATTCATCTATTTACAAATAGTAACGACGTGTATTGTTGTTTACCCTGACTAGACCAACAGTCAATGTCCGTTGAAAAATATGATCTGAGAAAAAACTGATAACGAGATCTCCCTTAGATTTAAACACTATACCCTTTGACCGAGCTCGAAAAATGCTGAAGGCGCTGAAACAGATATTTGCTTACGAACGTCATGGTTTCAACTGGCCTTGTATTGGCCCCCTTAAGGGCCTTGTATTGGCCCCCTTAAGGGCCTTGTATTGGCCGGTCTTATACCGATAGGACCTATGTTGCCTCACTGACTTCATATTGGCTTTCTTATTGGCCTCATCGTCCATCGTAAATGCTTTACACAGGCCTACAGTTACACGATTTACATCTAAGTCGCACCTGTGGGTTAGGTAGCCATGTTTGCAAACGCATTTGAGAGGTGGTTGAAAGGCGCTACATAAATGCTATGATACAATATACATAAATCTGGTGCTAGAATTAGTTAGCCACTCGAACACCATTTCTAAATGAATAACATTTAGGACAGTTAAACCAATAAACCCAAGTTCTATCGATGTGCCTTAGTACAGGTTTACGTATGGAAAACCCTTGAACCTATCAGTCTTGCGAGTAGCAAGATTTAGTTCAACAGCACAAAATAATCTACATAAATTTACACAAATTTACATAAATTTCATATTCCAGCTTCAAACTAACGTACAAGAAATCAGACACAAATAAGATATATACCAATACTTAAAACCGGGCAACATCTTCGTGTACGCACAAGGGGCCTCTGCATGGGCGTCCGTAAAGCTATTTCCATGAAAACTAGTTCCTCATTTAGGCCTACCAGGAAGGGAGAGTTGCGTAAGTTAATAAACCTTTTAAGTTATTCTGTATTTTTGCAAACCTTTGCGCACATTCCAAAACTGCTAGAAACCCAGAACTGTGCGGGGCATGCACTTCTATTAGGTATCTGAAGAAGACTATAAAGATTCATTTCATTAATTAATCAGAGGCGTATCCAGAATTTTGAAGTTGGGGGTGAAGTATTTAGTGAAGTCTGGGCGTATTTGGAAAACCAAGTTGGGGTGTAGGCCCTACTTCTATTACGCCCTCTGAATCCACCAACGGGAATGCAGTTTACCCCTACACTACTGTTTCGGACGCCCATGTGTGTTTAGGCATACATGTATATGTACTCGTACATATGTATGTGTATTGTATATTCCATAACAAGTTAAATTCAATAGCGATACAGTGGAATGTGTTAGTCAATGCAAATGTGCCATCAGCTTCGAGCATGAACTGACAAAATTCGGACCAGTGGAACACAATTAAAGAAATGCGCATCATAAACATGTCAATCGCTATTCATTTCATTCTGGCAGTACTGATACATTCATAATACCATAATTTGGCGCGGCCGGAAAAACGCGCACAGCGCTCTCCCTGCGTATTCGTGAGCTGACAGAACATAACTGCGTCACTGACTCATCATTATGACGTCACAGACAGGCAACTCAGTTCTAATCAACTGAAATTAAGTAGTGTGATCAACGTGAAGAATTTGTGGATAACTTTAAGATTTAAAGAGGCGCTATATAATGGATCTGTTACATGAGCTATCAACGTAAAAACTACTTGTATAGCGCCTATTCATGACGACTTTATATAGACAAACATTTGACGCCCATCGTCTTAGACATAAGCGCGTCTTTAAAAACAAATAGTCACAGCGTATGCGCATTTATTGCTGTGTCGTCATTTTGCAGATGTTCTCGCTTTCAATCGCCAGATGGCAGACTGCTATGCGATCGCCAGGTGGCAGACTTTTAGGAGTGTAAACACCTCATTAATAAAGTATATTATAATCCGCTGACGTAGACAATACAATTACAATACGCCTATCAATTCGTTATGACGGTGTCGTTAAATAAACGTCATCAAAGGAAACTGAATTGCAGTAGCTCGGACACTTGTTTTCGGGTGATGCCAGTCCCAAGCTTGGGCAACGGGGGGAGGCGACGCTAATCGTTTTCGTTACGGCACAGCGTCGTTAAACAGAAATTACTACAACTAAATTACAATGAAGATGATCAAGCAGGGTTGCCATTAAAACTGCGCCAGATAAGGTAATGTCGACGTCAAAGGCTAAGTAGCCATCAGATGTCGGTTAACACAGGATAATTCAATGAGTTACAATGCACTATGCTACTATAATATTGCGATGCTTTCACTAGTTTTAAAAACATGATCAGTATGAACTGATAACCCTGTCATTAATGAAGTCATACTGGACACAGCTTGGAAATTTCTTCCAATCGTATAAACAGTAAATATAATTAAATTAAATTATGTACAAAAGCTCGTTAATGGATACACAGATGTACACATTATTCGAGCTTATTCCGGAATGGCTTTATAGTACACCTTATGGACTTAGCATACAAGGTTAACAATTACCACATGCATAAGCATGCTTGAAAACGTTGCCATGCCAACGCAGAAATAATGATTCGCAAGGTTTTACGGATGGAGCTTAGACGTTGCGATGATGTTACGACTATTGGAAATTACGTGAGTTCACAACCTTCTTTTCATCGATTCCGGCTGCTTGGCGCAAAACCGAGGATCCAGATCGTATAGTAAGCATTATAATAGGGCCTACTTAAAACTTGCAATTAATTCTCGAAGATTACTTTCTGTGTATAGTAAACTTATAATTGTAATTGTAATTGTAATCACGTTACCTGCCAACACGACGTCACGATGCATCCAAAGATGACAAATTTCTTATGTAACTTATGGGTACATCATCTCTGAAGATGACGTAACGATGCATCCGTATGCATTGTAGAAATCTGCAATTACGTCATATCTCAAAATGAGGCAATATTGTATTGGGATATTATTATTGGTAGAAACCTTCTGCCGATTACGTCATCGGCGTCTAGCCGTCGTCTGCCTGCGGCGATTCGTCGGCAGAGTTCTCGTTCGTGCTGTGTGAGATCTCGTTCGACGCTTCGCTGCCGGCGGCCATTTGGTTTTCCTTGACACGTTTTTTCTGCTTCATTCGACGGTTCTGGAACCAGATCTTGACCTGCGTTTCGTTCAGACCGAGGGCGGCCGCGATTTCGATGCGTCGGGCGCGTGTTAGGTATTTGTTGAAGTGAAATTCCTTCTCCAGTTCTGTCAACTGTTTATTCGTAAAGTTCGTCCGGCCGAGATTAGACTGGTGACCCATGTAACTGTAGTCTGGCGGCTTGCCTGCATTTGAAAAACACAGAAACAATAAATATGTAAAATGAAAATGCTACAGGGTGAGGACATATGTTCAGTCTGCATAAAAATTCATCAGCAGGTTGCGATTTGTGGTTGGCAGGAGTGGGGTGAGAGAAAGTACCTATGAGCAGAAGGGGAAAATATGGAGAAGTTATCTTCACAGGGAATTGGTCTGAACCAGTGAGCGAATTTCCGCTGCCCTCCTACTTACTAATCGCACCCTGCTCATCAGAAGGGTGGTTACGAAATCGAAGGATGCGACAGTAGCAATCCAGTGATTCTGAAAGGAGGGAAGGCTGAGTTGATGGAATGCTTCAAGAATTCCCACAGATCGGCTGATCAGTCCCATAACCATGATTTAAAAAAAAACAGCAGCTCCTACAGAATAAAGATTGCATGAAATTGTGAAGAGGTTTGGGGTTTAGCGATAACATGGTATATATAGGTCAACAGATCTGCGCTGAATTATTAACCTAAATTAGGCCTATAGGCCTACACAGGTTATGCACAGGCTGCTGTTTCTGACGTATAGGATGCCGAATAAGAGATGCTCTTGAATTCTCTTGGTACGAGACTGCACACATCTACAGATACACGTATACGCAATGTAAACATAAATATGTATAACGCCCTTGTGCGCCTCAAATATGGTACAAACGCGCCACCCTTTGCCACTACAGCCCTCTAGGGAATACTCGTACAACAATGAATTGTATACGTCGCTAGTGCAGCCCATACTAGATATATTATTATTATTTCTGCATTTATTAGTCGCCACTTTCTAATGGCCTAGCATCAATCGACGGCGCCGAGCAATTGTGAAAGAAGGACTTTCTCAAGGTCCCTACACAGTAATCGTCTCAGAGGAGGCTCGAACCCGTACTCTCCGCGTTACAAGCCGAGCGCTCTATCCAATATGCTACCGTGTCCCCATAGTACTTTGAGGGCGATTGATCCACGCCCTTGAGGTCCATCGTACTTTACCTTGCACAGCAACAACGTGCTGTAGTGCTGAAATGTTGTAAAATAGTCGCTGTTGTGTAGCCCCTCTGCTGGTACTCAGAAATGCAATTCTAATCACAAATTAGAAAATTTCTAAAGCGCTGCCCAAAATTCAAACGCAGGGCACCAGCTTATTCATGAGAGCTGCATCAAGTCAGAGGGATGATTCCGAGATGCCATGTGAAAAACAAACTCTTACTTCGATGGGCCAAATTGATTAATGTTATGTCCTGTCACTTTCCGAAAGAAATAACTTTTAGCTTTGTGCAGTTTTGGAAGCAATTTATGTCTCAGAACACCTCTTCAATAGACTGCTGCGAAATGTGCCGCAGTAACAACCATGCGTTTTCAGTCGCCAGAGGACGCTTATAAGTCGAATAACTCGGTGATGTGGTTTCGACGTGCTCACTTGAGGGTTATGATTTGCAAGTGTTCGCCAGATGCCGACACCTGCGCTGGGCTGGCCCAGTAATTCCTTTAACGCCCCATTTGCGGAATGCAGTTTTTTAAAAAGAAAAATTGATGTCCAACAATTTTTTATGACATATTGGGTATGTAATTAGATTTCTACGACCGAATATCTCCGCAAAGCGAGTTCGGTGTCCATATTCGGCTGCCGCCTGTTTTCTAAGTTATCTGGCCCATCATAGAAACTCACCTCTACTCCACCGCTTGCAAGTTCTGCATTGGCCTTTCGCTCAAAACTGAAAACACTCCTCTTTCACAGAACCTAACCTGACTCCTCTTCTTATCTCTCTTTCCGCTCCAATCCCAAACATCACCCACCACAGCCGCCACGCTGACTCTGCCTGACTTTTGGATCTTGACATGGAACCAAACTCCTTTTGCCTATCGATTTTGTTTTGACTGAGCGCCTGTGAATAAGCTGGTCCCCGTGACGTGGCTTTCGTTGGGCGCTGTAGAAATCTCGAGACCACAATTACGATTCTAATCATGTACAAGGCTCTACATTTCAGCCAACCTCACTGTCTTCATTCTGTGCTGCTTTCGGCAGAAGTGACTTTTTCTGTCACTGGTCCTAGACTCTGGAACTCCTGACCGCAAACGTTCGCTCTCCAGAGTCTGTTTTTGCCCTCAAATCTCAGCTGTCTACTATCAACTGGCTCAATAACTCGTCTCCTTCTGGACTCATTCACTCCGTAGGCTGTTTCTCTGTCTTCTTCGACCCTCTGCGCGGCTTTGGACCGGACTCACCCCGTAATTTTGCTTACACCACGATTTTCCTTAGTAACCGACATCAACCGATGCCTTGAGCATTATTATCGTGGCGCTATAAAAGTTCTTAGATTAGATTAGATTAGCAGCAATATTTTTATACTATATTTCACCTGAAACTGCCGTGAAGATTGTGCTTTGTAACAGTGCTGCTGATGATGATGACGTGAAGGAGGAGGAGGAGGAGAGAGAACAGGAGGAGGAAGGAGTAGGAGGAGGAGGAGGAAGTTAGAGGAAGGAAGAGGAGTAGGAGGACGACGACGACACAACTTCAGCTTGTTATACCTTTTTCTAGCTATTAGAGTTAGCTGAGTTAGCTGTTATAGCTGCTGTAGGCGTGCAAATGCAGTTTATAATATTGAATAGTTAGAAAGAGTACCTTATCCCGTTCAAGGTCAGGTCAGGTAAGGTTGACGTCAAACGGCCGTCGCAGGCGAAAGAAGGAATTATACGCTGAATACTTTTCAGAGATTTTTATTGGGGAATGCATGAATGTTCAGCCAAGTAGTTTCGATGTTTGTAGTTTACAACTTGACTGAGCTTCAGGGACTAGATATTATGACAGTGCATTTATTAGCATGCTGGACTGTTAACCGAGCGGTCAGGTTTACAAATCCTCGCCAAGACATACACATATTTCGAAATTTGTTCCACTATAGGACCTCTTATCAAAATCAACTAAAAATGAATACGTTGACTGTACACTATCGATGGAAAGATCAGACGTCCAGTGAGGTGAGTGACCACCCGCTGTCATGTGCAGAGACCAAGAAAAATGATTTTGCTAACAAGTCGTACCATGCTGTCTCTTGGTCGATTAAGCGACTGCTCTTCTTCGAGTCAAACATGCTGAAACTCCAAAGAGTTTAAAACTCTGGCTAGAGCTATAACTAACATGTCAATATATCAGTTGATGATCCTTGTACTTACATCTTTGCGAAAAGGATTTGTTTCAAATTGGGCTAATAGTTTATAAAATATTGAACTCTGGCCAACCACAATACTTCAATACTTAAATCAATCCTTATTCCACAGACTAATTGTTATTCAACTAAGTCATCCGACTGTTGATACTTAAGACTAGAACTGTTCTTGGCGAAGGGGCTTTCTCGGTTGATGGGCCTAGATTCCGGAATTTCTGTGTCGGCTAGTTCTGCTGTCTCTTGTGTCATTTCGTTCTCCACTTAAAAATTACTTTTTAAAATGGCTTGTCCACCATAGTCTGAATCTTTGTCATAGTACTGTAGTTTGATGATGATGATGATGATGATGATGATGATGATGATGATGATGATGAGTTCTCTGCCCGAAGGCAGGTCCATTGGCATTATGCCACCCGGGGATGAGATGAGTGAGGTGGTTTCCCGTTGCCTTCCTCACATACAATTGTGGTTGAGCAACTTGTCCAAGGTCGCTACGCTGCAGTGGATCGAGGTAGATTCGAACCCGCGCCCCTTCTGCTACGAGGCATCGACCATACCACTACATCACCGAGTTTGATATCTACTGGATATTCATCTGATCGAGGCTTGGTTTTGGTGCACCGTTGGTTGATGCTTTGTACATTAGACATCGGAGGGATACAAATTATTAATTAATTAATTTCTCCAGAGTCTTTTATAAGACCCGAAGCTTTTAAAAAAATTGTGATTTTAATAGGTTAGTGTGCGACGCTTTTGGTGACTCCTTTGGTATTCGCTAGAGGTCGACATTGTATTATTGACGTTTTCTATTTTATTCAATAGAGGGCCTCATTGTCTGCAGGTCATACCGTTGCACAGAACAGAAGCCATCGGAGCGAGAGATCGATACCAACGGACGATGAACCGATGGACATAAGTAGCAGCGGCTTCTGTTTAACGACGCTGTGTCATAACGAACATGATTAGCTTCGCCCTCCTCCTCCTCCTTTATCCAGGCTTGAAACTGGCACAAACCGAGGATGGCAGCGGCAGAGTTTATGGAGAAGAAGGTTTTACCTTTGTAAGTGCCTGACTTGGGACAGGTGAGGTAAGGTAAGTTATAATGTAACATGATGTGGTATGTAGTTGTAAAGCATGATCATAGAAAGTTACGTAAAGTAAGAGGACAGCAAGATCTATCTTGTAATGTAAGTCTGGTGTTTTACGTAAGATAAGTTAAGGTGGGGTGGGGTAAGGTAAGATAAAGTAATCGCTCATTTATTACACGCTTCCATGTACATTAGTCCTCACTGGGGTTCTGAAGTGGGTTAAATGCTATTTTGGCTTAAGCGCAGACACGATAATAGCAATCTGACAACCGGGCTACCTTTGCTAGCCGCTCTTAACGGAGGTTTAGAAATGTAATGGGGTCATCTATTGCTACTCCAGATACGCTGTTTACTCAACAGAAGAGATCCACTAGAAATCCGGAAGAATTTCAGTTCATCAAAAAAATGCTAAACGGATTGGAAGAGGCTTCCGCTGGCAAATTTTCACAGACCGTCACAGATTTACAGCAACAGTTAAACGCTGATTCGTGAGTCGCTGTTACTTTGCCACATGTCTGTTTATGTCTGTCTGTCTGCGTGTCTGTCTCTTTGTGTCTGTATATGTGTGCATGTGTGTCTGCGTATGTATATCTGTCCGTATGTTTTATTGCGATGACAACGTTGAGGTTCTGAGAGGTGGGAGGCGTGCGTGTCTTCGATGGGTCTGTGTGTGAGTATGTCTTTCTGCATGTATGTTTGTGTGTGTATGTACGTGTCTGTGTGTATCCGTGTTTGTGTGCATGTGTGGATATATGTGTATGTGTCTGTCTGTCTGTCCGTCAGCCTGTCTGTCTGCAATGCGATGACCACATTATGGTTCTGAGTGATTGCGGGGTCCGGAGACAGTCGTTTCGAAAGCAATTATCTGGCAGCGCGCGTCACTGCCTGCCTGTCAATCAAATGGACCAATGCAAATTCCAGGGGCTTCGTCATTTGTCAATCATCTGTCACGTGTGTCGTCATAAGTCGTCATCTGCGTCATCCATCAGACCTGTCCGGCCGGGCTCTACCTAGCGGATCCTCACAGGCCGAACGGATATCATACTCTTATATAATATAGAATCAACAGATGAAGTGGCGCTATACAAATGCAGCAACGTTCTGGTTCAAAACAGGTGCACATGGCGTAGTTTCGCGATTCAAGAAAGAATCTGTAGTTTATCTGTTTATCATTCGATTCTATCAATAATAGTAATCGTAATAATTATGATGATGATGATGATGATGATGATGATGATGATACGATTTATGTGGTGCCGTAGAATGGCAAAGACCAAAAAAGGCGCTGCACATGAGTTAAAATCAATGATAGTCATACGATGTTTTAAAAAGACAGATCTTGCGCCGTGAATTGAATGTATCTGCAGAGATGGTGCATTCTTCACAAAGTCAGGAAGACTGTTCCATGCAGTGGGTCCATCGACAGAGAAGGAACATTCGTCGAACCTCGTGGCAGATCGCGGGACATGCATTTGATTCCTTGATGATTACCGCAGCCGTCGTCTGTTCTGGCTGTCTGCTACTCGAATGCAGAAGGCAGAAACATAGTTCAGAATAAGGAGGACATTCAGAGCCTTGAAGGGATCAGGCACAGTTTGTAGATGATCCGTTGAGCAACACGCAACCAGTGTAGGTTGTCGTTCAGCAGGTCAGTGATCATAATAGGGTGGTGTCCAGCCATAGATGAGACGGCCAGCAGAGCTTTGCACCGACTGTATCTGTTCTAGAAGATCCGCCAGTAGGTCCTTGCAATAATCATCCCTACAAAGCTGTTCACCCAGGTGACTGCGATTGAGGTAGGAATGAATCTGTGGATGGTTGTGATTCGACGCATTTGGTAGAACCAACCTCAAGCGAGTTGCCTTACATGGGCCGACGTGTCATACAGCTGTCAAAGTGGACTCCGAGGTTGCGGATGGTGTCAGCTGATCGAACTTCTGCATCATTGAAGGCAAGGATACTGCCATCGAGTAGATGGCGACGCCAGTGGTGGGTGCACCATAGGAACTCAGACTGTGATGGATTGAGTCTGAAACGGTTAAACGCCATCACTCTTCAGTGCCTCCTATGCACAGCAGCACTGTCTGTTTCAGCTGAATGGTTTGTGATGGCTCAAAGAAGAAGTAAAGTTTGTATCGTCCTTATAGCAGAGGCGAAGGAGACCATGTGCCTGTATAATCCTCTCCACATCAGCCTTATATAATTCAAAGAGGAGGGGGTTAAGCACTGATCCTTGTGGTACACCACAAATGACCAGCCTATGTGACGTCGCCTCCCCTGTCAACTGGGCATTTTGCGGGCTCGCTTTTGCGTAAAAATCAGGCCAATTAAGTGAATTTCCTTGACTCCAAACGAACTTGCTAAAATAGGATGTTGTGGTCGACTGTATCAAATGCAGCAGACATATCAAAGAACGACAGAAGCGCTAGCTGGCTTGAATCGATGACACCGACCACATCGGAGAAGACTTCAAGAAGCGCAGTTTCGGTGGAGTGGCCGCGTCTGTTGGCAGACTGAAAACGATGGAGGCGAAATTCAGACAGGTACTCTGTCAGTAGTTTCCAGTTTCACCCTATTACTTCTGGACTACGGTAACATTTCGTCCACTCTGTCAACTTTTGGGATCGGTTAATAGTCTGTTCTTTTATATCTGTCTGTGTGTCTGTTCGTCTCTCTGTCGGCTTTGCAATTTTATCTAACAAATCTTATCAAAATTAGATCTATGACGATAATGTAGGTGACACCTACGATGACAGCGGTGATGATAACGACGATAATTGAGATATTTGTGATAAAAGAGACGAAGATCATCGCGATGATAATGACAACGACGATTGCGATGATGCTGAAAATGCGGCTGCTGCAGATGAGCTAGTCGTACGATGCGAGGTGCTGTTAGGTGAAACTATTTAGTCACTTTTAATCATTGCGACTTTCGACGAGGCAATATCAAGTCTTGAAGATTTTTGAGGATACTTTTTGAGTCATCAAGACTTTTGTGACAGGTTTTCAACTGTCCAAAATTTCTTATGACGTTTTTGGTCATTTGCATATTGCGGCCGCCGTTGTTTTGCGGTGGGTGCCCTGGCCTCGTGTCGAGGACCTTGGGATGCGTCCATTAGCGGCTCAAGGGTCTAAGAAGAGTCTGAGCGCCTCCACCACGTGGATATGAAAGACTTAATCCTAAGTTTCTCTGGCTCTTTCCCGTCTCATTTAATTTTTGTTTTGTCGATTTCGTTCACATATTTTCATATTCAACTTTTCTGTTTTCAGCTTTGTTTCTGTCACAGTTCTATTGTGTTCGGTTTTACTACAATAATTCTTTGAGCAGCTCTCACGCAAATCAGTTTGAGGGCCAACTCAACAGCATTCCCTTTGCGGTAAACCAAATGCAGGGCCGTGGTCGAATTGACCCCCACAGGTACCGCCCTTGAAGGATGTCAAGTAGATTAAAGTACGCTTAACCCAAGGTACGGTAGGGTAAGATAAGGTGAGGTACTAATTTCCTATCTAAACTGGAGACTTCTATAGCGCCGTCATCGTATATTGTAAGGCACGAATCAATGGACGCTTCTAAGCATAGCCGCATTCCATTATCACAGTCATTTGAGCAGAATCAACTGAGGTCCTAGAGGCCCAACGACAGGTAAGGTATACGGTAAAGTAAGTTACAGAAAGATAGGGTAAGGTAAGATGTAACGTAAGATACGGTAATGTAAGGAACAGTAAGGTTAGGTCAGGTAAGCTAGGGTAAGGTAAGGTTTAGGGTAAGGTAAGAAGATAGGAGTTAGGGTAAAGCAGGATGGGGCATGGTTTGATAAGGTAGGGTAGGGTAGAGTAATTGCTCATTTAATACTGGATGAGGTAACAGTAAATAGTTTCGCAGTGGTGAGAGATCTTTCGAAGCTGTCTTTAACTAAAGGGAGAAACGCTAAGAATTTTTATTGTAAAATTTATCACACAATAAATCCCGCAAATGTAAAATAGTATTGGCTAAACACTTGAGAACCGAGTTATAATATAACCATTTTTAGGAAATTGAATATCCCCACAGCCGTATATTTCAGGGTTTTCATTGTCCAAATAGACTACCACTGCACACAGAAAGGCCTTGGAATACAAGATAAAATCAATGCAACAACTGGGCAACCTTTTCGCGCAGGTTACGTGTTACAAAGATTTTCAAAATTTCACACGGGATTCGAACTTGAGACGCAAGAGTGAAATGTTGAGTTGCAGTAGCAGTCGGCAGCCATTTCGTCAACTATTAACAAATTGCATTTGGTTTATTGCCTGAGAAATTATTGCTCAGTTTCAAAGTATGTAAATGACGATTAACAGTTCTGACTGAACGAAGTATGTGCTTTGGATTGTTAGCTTCGTAGATAATTTATTCTGCAATATCTGATCTCAGATCGCGATAAAGAGATTAGATATGAACTGCTAATCTGGAATCTACATGTGATCGATTACATTTTTTCTTAGCAATGTTGAACACCTGTTCACAGCTGTTTTTGGGCGCTTAGGAGACTTTCGAGGGACAGAGAAACAAAGGAAGACCGCGAATACACTGGATAGACTTGTAAACTAAGACACATAATAGGATTATTGGAGAACAAACGACCAGGGCATTGGAACTGACAGACGACCGAATAGAATAGAGCTCATGCATTCGCACGCATCGCCACCTAAGGCTGCCATCAGGAAATTATTATGATGATGACGACGATGACGACGACGACAAAGATGATGCAGATAAATATGAGGCTAAGTAAGACAAGGTGATTGCCCCTGTATTGCACTCCTTTTCAACTGTGAGCTTCAGATGGGTTGTTGGAGGGTTGAATTATCTGTTGGATGAGGCACAAGCATGACAACAGCAACCTAACAACAGCAAATCTATCGGATTATGAGGCTTGACGACAAGCTGTTAATTTCAAATGACCCACCGGGATTCGAACCCTGGGGTAAAGGTGAAGGACTTATCAGCGTCGATTTCTTGGCTGATCAGTGATCGGACTAATGACTGAGTAGTTGATTCATTGAAGGCTTCACGGTCAAGTCTCTGGATTAGTGCGTGGCTGAATAATTCAGCTGTTGACTGATGCACTGATTTAGTGAGTCGTTAATTAATTAAATGAATCATTGATTCATTCTGCGATTATCTGACGTTAAAGGCAATTGTTTATTACAGAGTTTGCGTACTTGGTCGCATACAATACTTTCTTCTCTGCCACGTCATCCATGATAGCTTTTAGTGGAATGCTTCATTGCTTTTGATAGGTTGATAGGTTGCTAAGTCATGCTTAATTGCTTGCTACGGAATTGCAAAGTCATGCTTGACTGCTTTATTATGAAATGCTTTGTATGCTTGCAAAGTCGTGCTTGATTGCTTTTCTATGGAATCCTTGACTGTTTATTGTTGCAAACTGGATTGCAAACTGAATTTGAGTATACGACGCCTTTAAAACTTATTGTATTGTTAAAATGTACAGCAAAATAAATCTGAATACTCGCAGTATAAATCGTGTGTAATAAGTATTTTGGCTACTATGTAATCGATCATCCAACGCATCGCACTTGAGTTTCATTGCATTGTCATCGAAATCCAGCTGACCCATCGTATGACCTTCGAACTTACACTCAATTTTGCTTCACTGCTCGTTTTCATCTACTGAGATGTCTGGGTCTTCTTTGCCGTTTTGCCTAACCAAGGCACGATGACTGATCAAGTGTACTATAAGGGAACTCGCTTCTCAGAACAGTGCTGGAAGGAATTACGGAAGGAAGGAAGGAGGACTAGAGGAAGATGGTTGAGCTACGGAGATATAAAGGGATGCGGCACTGGGGAATGTTTGGTAGAGCGCTGAGACTGTAAACCAGTGGTTGCGGGTTCGAAGACTGCTCAGCGGACTCCTTGTGACGACCCTGGACAAGTTGCTGGCGCACACTTGTCTCGTGCCTCAGATTCATAATCTTAATGACCAAATGAAACCGTAGCCACAAACTGTAATCGGTTAGAACAACCTGGTCGAATTCCGATAGGTCAGAGAAACCAGAAGACAGGCTATGATGAGTAAGCAGGTTGAAAAAGATGAGTCAGTCTGAATTACATTACATTATCTCTGAATTACATTAGAAAACCGACACAACGCATAGAAATGGGCAGCGAATCCAAAATTTTCAAATGTCACACGATTGCGTTAGGCCCATTGGACGTCTAAAAGCAGGTCTTCCGGGAATTCCAGAGGCAAAAACTTACACCATATCCTCACTGCATGTGAGGACACGGTGTATACATATAAGTGGTTGCCACTCAGTTTCTTAATTCATCTTTAGACTCGGTCATTGATCCTATTGGTGAAGTCTCTCATGTCCCACAGTCGGGCTATACGACAGGCGTTAATTTCTTCTTTCTGGCCACCGACTAACCAGTTCCTATGGCCAGGGACAACAGTCCTAGACAGGGGGCCAGTACATCACAGGACTTGCAGTTTACTTCCAAACTGACTCCCATGTCAAATTCTGCTGCTTGGTTACAGAAGAATTTATGCCCGCAAACAACATGCCCAAGGTCACCACAGTGGACCTATTCCCAACACTGGATCATGTACAGGTGGAACGGAACCTGATGAGCTGGTTCAGAGGTTCTCCTATCTCAGTTCTAAGGTTGAAGCTGAAGATGGCAGCGGATCTGAGGTTTGGCGTAGCGTGGCCATTGACACAGAATGCATGACCAACTTACAACGAAGAATCTGCAGCATCAGCATCCGGCTGAACACCAAACTCCGCGTTTTCAGTGCATACATACCGCCTTCCCTTCTGTACTGAGCCGAGGCTTGGACGCTAACCAAGGACCTGGAGGCGAAGATCGATGCCTTTCGTCAGTGGTGCCTGAGCAGAATCCTGCGCATTCTCAATACGACTCACGTGGTGGTCTATCGATACACGATGCTCAACCACGTGTCGGAGATGATCAAAACAAGGAGGCTCCGGTTGTTTGCACACATCGCGCCTTGCTACAGCTAACAGTATGAAGCCAGAGCTCTACGAGCCGTGATGTCTGGCCCGGCCCCTAAGAAGTTGGAAGAGACCAACTGGACGTCTGGACCAAGTGAATATCACTAAATGTACTTTTTAACTTACTCAAAAACGTCTAAGTTGGCACTGTCTTTAAAATTACCCCAAATACTCAAACTAACCAGTTACTATGTTCTTTCTATTGAGAGAGACTTTTACTCGGCTCTACTTCGTCACAAACACCCCACTTTTGATTCACCCAAAACACTCTTCTTTTCACTGACCAAAGCGTATAACATTCCCTTTCATATACCCAAAAACATTTCCTATTGACCCTTTCTATAGCGTCTTAGAGAGGTTCTCAGTGCTTTAGAGTTTAGCAAAAATGGAGGTGCGCTATATAAAAATCCAGATACACATACCTATCTATCTACCCACCTACATACATACATAAATATATACACCATGCATACATACATCCACAATTCGTTTGTATAGTGTGCTTAAAAATCCAGCTTATCTGCATTACATTATTTGACCAGTTAGCTCTTCGACTGATTCATTATTGACTCAGATAGTTGGCTCAGGTGCCATCCATCTGAATAACAGTAGACTGAACATCATCACCTAAGCATCCTGCCCCATCTGCATCCAAATGTTTCATCTCCTCAAGGTCTCGTCTGACACCTGCACTCGCGTTTGATTTACCTGTAAATACACAGGTACCACGCACTTTGAAGATTGTACTGAGTGCGACACGGTGGCTTATTCTATATTTCTATAGAAATGTCTGGGTTTGTATCCCAACGGAGTGCGAGTGAGAGCCCGCTCAGCGGACTTAGTATGTCGACTAGTTCTCTGCGTTCACTTGTCTTCTCGCGCCTCAGATTCAGATTTATTGACACTGAGCGAGCAATAAGGGCATAAAATATATATAAGAAATTAACACACACATACAAAAACGCATGCTTGTTACTTTCTTATTTACTAAGCCGGGAATTTGGACCCCGGTTCAGCTGCACGACCCTATCTGGACCTGTTATTTTAATGCAGATTAATGTTTACAAAAGAAATGATTTTCCGCAGGGGCTTTAAATGGTTCCCGCCCCCAGGTCCGTAGAACCGGCCTTTATTAAGCCGTTGCAGCTTCTCTGACTGTTACACATGTTGCCAATGATTGCGTAGACGTGAGCTGATCATTGTTGGGCTCGAGCGTAGACTGTTTAACCACAACGCAATGGACTATACTCATTGTTTGATAAAATGTGTGTGCATAATGCATATATGCGCGTGTATATGTATTCGTACATATGTATGAATGTATGTATGTGTGTATGTGTATGTATGTATGTGTATGTATGTATGTATATGTGTATGAACTCGTCCTGTAACTGATAACTTCTGTAGCGCCGGTCTCTAATGCACTAGGAGTCAAACGATGGAACATCAAAACCAAGCCGAAAATCTGGAAAATCTAATCCGTTGACTTTTACAGCGTTGCTATCATGGGGTGCAGAAAGCATCGATCGCTGGTCGATTGAGTCCAAATCGAAATGACATAAGTACTGGACAGTAAATTTCTGAGAGATGGCCTACTTTACATCACGTTGCCGATATCTGACCAATAATAACCTTCCTATAAAACCCCATGGTCTATATCTGACCAATAACAACCGTCCGTTTAGACCGCTTCGCTTATAATAACCAATATGTAACCAATAATAACCTTCCTTTTAAACCTCGTGTTCTGGCAATCCTTTCAGACCGCAAACCACATACCCAGTTTACACCATATGACTTATACCTAAGAAACCTCTCTTGAAACCACGTGGCACATATCTGGCCAGTAAAACACTTCACCGTATACCACGTATTCGTAGGCCTATATCTGACCTTCCGCTTTAACGACATGGACTAAATCTGACCAATAGTAACCTTCAGTTCAGACAACGTGGCCTACAGGCCTATCTGACGAACAGTAATCTTACGCTTGTGCCGAAGGATCTATATCTGACCAATAGTAACCTTCCATTTGAACCGCTTGGCCTATATCTGACCAATAATAACCATCCGTTTAGACCGCGAGGTTTATATCTGACCAATAACTAACTTCCGCCTTACGAACACACCTATATAGCAGTTCTGATTGATCGTCTCCTACCTGACTTTGGCACTCCACGCTTGACAGTCATCCACTTGTAGGTCGTGACGGAGTTGGCGTGTTCGGACAGATTCACGGAGCTCGTCAGGCAGTTGCCGGAAATCGTCTGCGGCGGCCCCGGAGGCGGGAAACACAGAGCGCCCGCATGGCATGACGGGAAGGACGAATAGACGCCGGAAGCTGTACACGAGCAGTTCGTCTGATCCGGGGGATAGCACGGGTAGAGGATCGGCGAAACGGGAGTGGCAGCACCCGGGGGCGGAGGGCACATGCCCATACCCTGCTGGTGGCTGGCGCTGAGCAGGGACGGAGGGGGACCGAGGTCTGGGTGCGTCGATTCGGGACCAAGTCCATAGAAGGGACCGTAGCCATGGATGGCCAGCTCACCATAGGGGCCGGGTCCCTGTCCGCCACCGTAGCCCTCTCCTGGACCAGGCCGGTGGAGCTGAGGGGGACCGTAGAGGCCCTGAGGGGCGGAGGCCATGCTGACTGGCCCGCACTGGGACCCCACGGAGAGGCGTTCGGGGCATCGGGAGATGCACCCATCAGAGTAGTAGCCTGACCCGGTCAGCTGCTGCTGCTGGTGATGGTGATGCTGATGATGCGTCGGGCGTCTCTGGTCGTCGATGAGTCGCGGGTGGTCGAGCAGGGCATCGGAGAGCCGGACGGAGGGTCCTTGTGCCCCGCTGGGGTTCTGGTGGTCGTAGGGAGTGGCCCAGTCGTCGACGAGGGCCTTGTTGTTGTTGTACCCGCTGCCGCCGAAGTCGCTGTTGCCTGCGTTGTAAGGATGAGCGCTGTACGTGTGATGGTTGTCCAAGTTACAGATGGTGTAGTCGCCGTTGGAATTCATCACTCGCCGTCGTTTTCTCCTCCGCCTCCGCCTCTGCCTCCTCAGCAGCAGCAGCAGCCGCTATAGCATCCATAAAACCATCGCCGTAAATCAGAGAAACGCCGCCGCTGCCGCCTCGCAGACAATAGAACATCAATGACTGCTGACCGCAGACACAACACAGAACAGATAAATCTAGTCGCCCCTTCCTCTGCCGCCCAGCCTGCCCGCCACCATCAGACCCGACGCAGGACCGTCCTCGCCC
Source organism: Norana najaformis (assembly GCA_964023275.1). Taxonomy (NCBI): domain Eukaryota; kingdom Metazoa; phylum Annelida; class Clitellata; order Crassiclitellata; family Hormogastridae; genus Norana; species Norana najaformis. The sequence goes on along the minus strand of OZ029916.1, from coordinate 29,824,908 downwards.
GGCACGGACCGGTCGTTCGCTGGCCGCCGTGAATTACGACTCGGGCGCTCGGAGCCGATGCCCACGTGACGGGCCCTGTCCAATCCGAGGGCTGGCTGCTTCGGCCTGCTGCCGAAGCCGCGAATTCTCTTCCTCCGCCGCATCCAGTCTTTCGCGGGATGCTCTGTAGCCACCCGGTTGCTGAGTGCTTCGTAGTATGTTCGCTCTCGGTGAAGCTGCAGTTAGTTACTTGCCTAGACATGTTGATGTAGCGCCTTTTAAGTACCTCGCAAAAGCGCTGCCTATGGTAGTGAAACGATGTTGAATTTCAGTAAGAACAGAAAGTACGTCAGCCAGCGAAACATAATACAGATAAACAAGTCACCAGTGGTGAGCTCTCGTCCACACGTGCAGCCGACGGATTTCCTCTCCAGAGTAGACAGATGACACGATATTCAGAGTTCCTGGATCAAATTGCGCCGATGGTGTTGAGCGACATTGATGGTAGGGTTCAGCGCCCAGCAGTCCCTCATTGGTGGTAGATGAAGCAGCATTGGTGGTAGATGACGCCCACCAGTCCCTCACTGGGCGTCCGTATAGCATCGTCCGGATAGCTCTCGAACCGCCGGGTCTTAGTAGAACAGGTATTAGTCGCATGCCCGTCGGTAGGTCATAGGATCGGCCACCCGTTGGCTTCAGTTAATAGTGCAGAGTCGCAACCATTGGCACCACACACCCTGTTCTTGCACTGTCTCCCTATATGTTGTCTGTTGCTTCTGCAAATGGCGCAAAATGTCCTCCAATCCAGTCAACATGCTGACGTCCCTCGATGTAAAAGACATGTTTGACTGACTGTCTCTCGCAACCAATCTTCAAGTTTTTTCACCTAGGATCTGTAACGTTTTCTTCATGTTGGATGCATTGTTAGTCACAATACACGACACTTTAGACCCAAGGCAATACTGGACAGTTACTTTTTCTATCTCGTCCCATATCCTCAAAACTGTGTGGATCCTTTGCAGCACATTATCGCACAGTGATCTCTAGTAGTTCTGAAATACAGTGGGGTGCTTGCGCTGCAGATGTCTTTGTTAGGAAAATTAATACAAAACTTTAAGTATCTAGATAATTACAGTTGTGTTTTAGTTAATATTCTAGCTGCTACAAGTATAACCATAAGCCTAACCTTAATGTAGGATAGACAAACAAGCACCGCTAATTAAAATGAAGCAAAGAACTTCAGGTTGATCTAATGATCGGAAAGAACCATTAAAATACAAAACAACCAATACCTCGTTCGCGATCAAGACCATTTGCCCAAGACGAAGACCGAGACCAAAGCCTGAAGACCAATACCTAGCCTAGGCATTGGTCTGGAATGTGCCGGTATCGATCTTGGTTTTGGTCTCAATACCAAACATCAAGACCGCATTCTTTTGGTCTCGAGACAGTCTCGAGATCAAGACCGTGGCCGTTGAGGCCTTTGACATCGACTTTACCTTACTTTACAGTTTCTCTTTCAGTTGTAAAGGTATAATTAAACAGTGTAATAAGACAGAATTTGTTGATGCAAAAGCCGCAGATAGTGTGCATTGCTCCCAGACAATTATGAATTTGATCGTCCTGGCCACTTTATTGTCCTGCATTCATTGGCCTGAATCATGCAATTAACTGTGTGTATGGGATAATTAGAGACTGAGAAGAATTCTTTGTCTGCGTCGGTCCTTTCGTTTGATGTTCCGAACATTCTGAGTTAAATGTTCACATTTTAATTAACTTCTGTCATTCAGACTCAACTTTCCCAATATTTTTGATTCTGTGTCCAAAACTTTGATTCAACATTTCTAACATTTGATTTTATATTGTTGCGAACATTTCGATTATTGTTCCCGAAACTCTGATCTATGACCTTTCTATATGTTACAGGTGCCACTCAATGTGAAACTTTATTTGTATAGCGCTTGTATTAGCTTATAGGGAAACAATGCTGTTGGATTGCCGGTGCTTCTGTTCTGAAAGATGAATGAACAAACGAACGAAAGAATCGACTTAGTAAACGATTGAGTGATTAAGTGATTCACCAAGTAATGAATAAATGAATTAAGGATCAAATAATAAAACAACGGATGTCTCTGACGTCAGAAATCACCATATCTCAGCCATAAACAAACATTGCAATGTATTACATTACTGGACAGATTCAGTGGAGCCTAGTTGTGCGTCTGGACGCGTGGAGACCATAGATGGCGTGCCGATCGGGCGTCCATCAGGGCAGTCGGAATCTCCGGCGAAATTAAGCCTCTTTGTCGGCCGGTGATTCGTAATCTTCGTTGGCCGGATGCGCCTCCAATGCGACTTGAAAGTTGCCTGTCGAAGATTTATGTCCGCCAAACATGCACCGTATGCGTCGCAAGGCAATAGGCTCTGCTCCAATCGCCCTCGTCTGACCGACCAGCCATTTATTATGCATTGTCTGTAATAAGCCGACGCGTATTCTGATTGACTCCGTCTTTGACCGCCGCCATCGCCGAGTCATGCACGCCGGCCGCCATTGCCGAGTCGTGAATGGGGCGCAGGCGCGACATCTCGCGAAGGGAGTCGTTGAATAATCGTACGATTTCCTTTGTTTTTATGTCTTTGATGGATAATTCGGGCGTCTTTTGATGAGGTCTGTAGTCTGCGAAGACGACGAAGACGAAGAAGAACGTGACTACGAGGAGGAAGAGGAGGAGGAGGAAGAAGACGATGATGAAGAAGAAGAAGAGTCATAAAGTGCTCTCAATGCCTTTGTTCTTAGGCGCGAAAACCTTTCGTATCTGGCGTGACGTCATAACTCTGATTTTAATAATCCATTCAACTGTTTAATGGATGATCAGACGGCAATAAATTCACCGAATGATGCCTAGGACTTTGAGTTTGCGTGATGTAGCTGTTTCTAGGACAATATTTCATTGTTCTTCCGCTAATTACGTGGCAATTAATTTGCTCGGTGCTTTCTTTATTAGGGATTCGCACTTAGACTGAATGGTGTCGTGTCTAGACACGTATCTTTTTGTATGTATATGTGTCTGTTTGTATAATCGTATCTATGTCTCTTTGTGTCCTTGTGCATATGCGTCCTCCTGTCTCTATATGTCATCGTCTCTGTGTCATCGTGCACATGTGAGGTTTTGTCTGTCCTTGTGTATATGTCTCTGTGTACCATTGCGTCTGCGTTTGCTCGTGAACTCGTCTATTTCGAGGTGTTATTGATTAGCAGACGGCGAAGTGTCCTCGAGGGGGTTGGACGGTACGAACCCCCTGCTTTTCTCAAGCATGGAACATAGACCCAATGGGGAGATCTTACGTATGACTCTCGCCCCTCTGCCAGCCTAGGCATTTTTGCCCCAATATTCTAACATTTGATGACCTTCCACATTTGCATCTAACATAACCCAAATGATGTACAGTGCTGGCCATAAGTTTGGAATCACTTAGAAATGTATGAAATTTTCTTATAAAAAGCCTCAGAAGAAATTGTAACTGTAATTTTGCTCAATGAAACTGTAACAGTTTATTCAAAACTCACATACTAAGTAAATGGATAGTCAAATGTCAACTTCAGACTTCAGTACTTTGAGTGCTGTCCTTTGTTAGCCAGGACAGCCTTGAGTCTTGCTGGCATGGAATTCACAAGACTTTCACAATAAGCTGGGCTGATGTGGTTGACCCAGACTCGCTTTATGGCGTCAACCAACGATACCTTTGATGTTGGATGCTCCTCAGACACCTTCTGCTTCATAAACATCCACAGGTTTTCGATGGGATTGAGGTCGGGACTGGATCCAGGATATGAATTCCCCGTCTATTGATCCATCTTGTCACAGTCCTTGCCCGGTGGCAAGGAGCTCCATCATGTTGGAAAGTGGTGCAATTGAGGATCCCCATGTGTGTTTCTAGTTTATCCTCAAGGATTGGTATACCTGACCATTTATACAAAGTAACCATCGCCGACTCAATAGCTTGATAGACTCGACTGCTATAGCGATCAAATATGGTTTTCAACAGATTGCGCCTGGGTGATTCCAAACTTATGGCCAGCACTGTATATGACGGTCAATAGCCTTACTAGCTCACTTTCGCAAGAAGTGGGACCCACAGCGGAAGAAAACGATTGGACAAAGATGGGCCAATCGCAACAGAGCTTTCTTTACATGTAGGCCTCCGTGTCAATGCAAAACTCTTGTTGTGACTCGCATCGGAAGAATGTTTGGCTCTCGGGAGTTCACACGGTTTACGGTAGCTTTGGAATTCAACTGCCCTGTTCTGTGCCTTCTGTCAGTTGTTCAATGTCATTCAGGTCTAAACTTTAGACTCGTTCTGTTTCAACTTGCTTATTCATGATAGCCTGACTGGGTTTCTTGATCTATCGAATTTCGACCGGGCTTCTACAGCAGACTGAGTTTTGACCAAGATACAGCGAGGGATCCGCGAGGGTTTAGTAGTTAGCCTGCTAGACTGTCAATCGAGAGGCCGAGGTCCAAATCCCCGCCAGGGCAGAAATTTGTTTCTAGATTTCGGCTACACTTGCGCCCCCCCTCAGCTCAGGTGCATTAGGTACACTGACCGTACACTGTAAGTGGAAAGATCAGGTGTCGATGAAGGGGATGGTCATCAGCCCTAATATGCCGAGACTAAGAAAAGTGAAGGCTCATTTCTCTCCCCCTCTCAGTACTCCGCAGGCGCCTGAAGACTCTGCTGTTCAACAGTGATTTTACTTTTTCGGGTCGGAAGCACCTCTGTTGAGATTATCCTCAAAGAGGCGCTTTATAAATCTCGATTTACAGTTACAATTACAATTACAACACTTCATCTCCATGGTTGCCTCAGACCTAGCTTAAGGGAAAGTCCATTCTTCTTCTTGAACTAAAGCGACTATCGATTAAATATCTTCTGCATTATAACAGTCACCCTGTATTTTAGTTATTAGATTAGATAGATCAAAGACTTGAAGTAAATAAGTAACATAAATTAAATATTCAAATAAATTTACTAAGTATAAAATACGTTACATCATGTCAGTATATCCAAGCAGATGAAAATTTTTAAGGCTCTTATATCGTTGGTAAGAAAAATTACAAGGCAATATTTTTATAACTATGCTTTCCATATACAAGACACATTGCCGGTTCTTAGTAAATCTTAGGTCAAATTCCTCTCACAAAATATACGAGCGCAAAAACTGGCAAATGTCATGTAAAAATCGGCTAAAACGATAGCATCTCTATTTAAAGTAGTCTATACCATTAGACTTTTGCACGAAGAACAGTTATATTTGCAAAATACAATCACAGGCTGCAGTGTATACATTTTTTCAATACAATGAAAATTATTTGATGACGTCGTCTGATGACCTAGTTTCTTATGGTTGGCTAATTTTGAGTTCACGCCCCACATAGAAAGTTGTCGGACCAATCACATGCAGTCATGTAACAAAGTTTAATGATGACTTATTTTTCGTTTCCAAAAAGGGTATAGGGCTAAATGACGCAGTAGCACGCACGTGACCCAATTTTTAAAACAGAGCATCCAACCGTAAATGATCATTAGCTATAGATGAAGCGCTACATTAACGATTATTGGTTATAAATTCAAAAATCGTATTCGAAACCTTGTTGAAACCCGATTGAAAATAATGATCCTAATATGCAAAGTTGCTACAACGCTTAAAAGAAACAGCTTCAACAAAATATCGTCAAAAAACCAGCAAAATATGCAGTGTGAACATTCCGAAAATCTTTACTAATTTTAGAAACTAGGCACAAGTTTGTCGAAGACACTTTGGCTGCAAGGAGTTAGCATATTACTTTAATGTGCCAGTGTCATTAAGGTCATGTGTCATTAAGGTCATGTGTAATTAAGGTCATGCCATTGTGTATCGTAGACCACGTAGAGAACTTTTGAAAGGTTTTGGCGAAAAGATTTACAGCCCTTTCGGAAGGTAATTAAAAGGCGCTGTATTAAGTGTATTGACGCATACATACACACATACACTTCCAGACACACATACACATCCCCACACACATACACATCCACACATACACATCCAGACACACATGCACCATTTACTTGTCTTCCTACACTGTATAGGCCTGTGGATTTACTAAACTACATCAGGTTACATTACACAAATGTTCGTTATTTGTTCATAATTAATAACCATAAGTTGACCGTTGTATTGTCTGTCTTCACATCGCGCTAAATGAGATGTCTGTGAGCCTGTCTGTCTGTTTCTGTTAGTGGCTAACTGAGTGTCTATATGTGTCTGAGTGTATCTCTGTTTAAGCCTGAGTATGTCTTGACTCGCCTGCTTATCGTTAGCTGTTTCTACAGAAAAGACCAGTCAATCAGCCCGATGCTAAAGGTAGAACAGACCTACCACTTCTACCCATGCACCTTCATATACCCTCCTATATCTGCATATTATAGCTTCCTACCATATGTTCTTAAACAGTACTGGCATCCACTTGCCAAACTAGATTAAATGTCTTTCTAAGCAAAGTTATGCAAGTTCTTTGGTCGTCTTCTCGGCGTTTTATCAACTCTTTGGTCCCAGAATCCTCCGGTCCAGATCGTCTGCTAATTTCTTGGCGCCGAGAGGCCAAATATCGTCGAGTTAATGGCAGGATATTGGTCGTTTGCGCACTCCGAGGGCAAACCTCTTGCACCCTGGGTCTTCGAAGTCTGTAACCCGTTCGAAACCTGTAGACAATTATCTAGGAAGTCGTCAGGTTCCCAGTTCCTCTCGTTATACTGGGCTCCAATATTCTTCGAAGCTGCGACCAAGGCTTGGTTACTGCAATATGCTGTCTGCTCTGGAGGATCCTTCATTTTCAAACCGGAAATCTGAGCATCAAAGGGGTAACTCAGCTCATCCTGCGTCGGCGCACGACCCGCAGTTTCCGCTCGATCGAATTCGTACTGAGCATGCGTGGTGTTCAACTCAGAGCCACATCCGGCGGAAGTCGTATCGGCAGGACCGCGGCGGACCTCTGCCGATGAGTCGTTGATGGCCGATTCATCGTCGTCATCGCCTGATTCGGGATCCCGGCCAAGATTCGAGGGTGGATCTTCTGAAGTGCTGGTGGGATTCTTGTGATGTCGCCGGTCCTTTTTGAACTTCATGCGACGGTTCTGGAACCAGATTTTGATCTGACGCTCGGTCAGCTTCAACATCGACGCCATCTCGATGCGACGGGGTCGACAGAGGTAGCGGTTGAAGTGGAACTCCTTCTCCAGCTCGACCAGCTGGGCGCTCGTGTAGGCAGTTCGAGCCCTCTTCGAAGGACCCTTAGCCAGGTGATGATCTTCGTCAGAAATGTCTAAGCCACCAACACAAACTCAACAATTATACGGATAAATACGATCGAGTATGACAGGGTAAGGTACGATTGGGTAAGATAAGGCAAGGGTGAGATACGAATATGTAAGGTAATGTAAGATCGGGTAAGTGACGGTATGGGAAGATCTGGTAAAGTCATGTAAGGTAAAATTTGTCAAGTTACAGTAAGATTGGGTAAGTCAAGGTGAGTTAAGACTGGTAAGTCAAGGAGGCTTGAATTGATTAGATAACAAGGAAAGCAGAGAGTAAAACAGAGAAGAAGACAGAAATAGGAATAAGATAACGAGGAAGGCAGGGAAGAATGCAAAGTTGAAGACAGGAGGAAGAAATGAAGGAAGCCAGGGAGAAAGGCAAGGAGGAAGGCACAGAGGAAAGCATGGAGTAAGAAAGAAAGGAAGGCAGAGCGGAAGACATGGGGTAAGACAGCGGTGAAGGCAGGCAGGAAGGCAGGGAGGAAGACCGGGAGAAAGACAAAAAGACAGAGAGAAAGACAGACAGGAAGACAGGGAGAAAGGCAGAGAGGAAAGCAGACAGAAAGGGAAGCAGGGAGTAAGACAGAGAAGAAGGCAGAGAGGAAGACAGGGAGAAAGGCAGAGAGGAAAGCAGACAGACAGGGAAGCAGGGAGTAAGACAGAGAAGAAGGCAGAGAGGAAGACAGGGAGAAAGGCAGAGAGGAAAGCAGACAGAAAGGAAAGCAGGGAGTAAGACAGAGAAGAAGGCAGAGAGGAAGACAGGGAGAAAGGCAGAGAGGAAAGCAGATCGGAAGGCAGAAAGGAAAGCAGGGAGTAAGACAGGGAGACAGAGAGGGAGGTTGAAATGCCAGCATTGTTCGAATTGCCACAGCGAGTATTTATAGACGACTCTGACGGATGTTTACGTGGATGCGTGGCTGCAAATGAAGCGTGAACATCCGGGGCTCAGATTTGATCGATGTAATAGCACTCGCAGATTATCAGTGTGGCCAGAAAACGACCACCAGACGTCAACTGAACGACGGCACGACGGTCTGTTGTTTTTCACCAACGATTGTCTATGTTGACACGCGGTAGAATTTAGTAAAGACGACAGCGACGGTAAAAATCACATGATGATCTTGCCAGGCGCTGGTCCAATGCCCTGTGGTTCGTCTCCTACCTGCCTCGATTCCCACGCAATGGAATGGGTGGCCCTAGCTAACGCCACCATACACGGGACATGGGAGAGCGGACACCTTTTCATAAATAGCAATAGTTTGATTAAGTTGTAATCGTAATCGTAATTCCGAGAATTCTACAGCGCCCAACGAAAGCCACGTCGCGGGGACCAGCTTACTCGCAGGCACTCAGTCAAAACCAAATCGATAGGCAAAAGGGTTAGGTTCCAGTCAAGATCCAAAGGTCAGACGGAGAGACAGCGTGGCAGCTATGGGCGGTGGTGTTTGGGATTGGAGAGGAGAGAGAGATAAGAGGAAGAAGGGGTATCAAGAAATAAAGTCAAAGAAATACTCCATCCGCAGCCACCTGTCTGTCATCCATACCATAATTTCTCACTTTGCCCACCCTAGTTACTGTATGTGTCTTTTTGTATATCATCCTAATAACGTTACCCAAATATTTACAATATTAGTTTAAACCTTAATTCCAAGTTTAAAGCCAAATATGCCTATATGTACATCAACCTAAAACGTTGCCCAAACACCAGATATATTTTTCAAACTTTGAAGTTGGAACCCCTATGAAATCCCAGCTACGGACCTTCATGGAAACAGCATGGCCAGTGTACTCCTACTAGATTCATCGAACTTTGACCACTCCTTAAAAACCTACCTATGGACTTTTTTATATCCAACAACGTTACCCTAAACCTTTACCATATTTTTAAACTTCAAGAAGAAGAGCAGCCCTTAGGTTAGACCTGAAAGGCAACCATCGGTATAAAATGTTAGGTACTTCACTTTCTTAGTCTCGGCATATGAGGGCGGGTGGCTAGCCATCTCCCTCGCTGTCTTGTTTTCCCACTGACAGTGTACGGTCAGTGTACTCATTATAGCTGAGTTGGCTAGGGTGCGCAAGTGGAACACAAATATATTTTTGGTCTGGCGGGGATTTTAACGCCAGACCTCTCGATTGAAAGTGCAATACTCTAATCACTTGACCATCGTGCACCCTCTTTAAACTGTAACCCCCCTTAACAAAGCCTGACTTCTGACCTTTTACACACTAAGATACTGGGAAGAGGCTATGTAGAATTGTGGTTTACAAATAAAGAACTCACGAATAGCATCGTATACACGAACCAACTCGTTAAGGGGTTAAGGACCCGAAAGCTCGGGGATGGGGCTCAGTAACAGAGGGTATCCTACTCCTTGAGTCTCACGCCCCGATCCCAGCTGATGCCAGAACCCTCTCAGCGGGTTAGAACCGATATCCGAAGGGTCATATTTCGCTCTCTGGCTCAAGAACCAAGGGTCATATCGGATTCTCTCAAAAGGCAGACATGGACCCCTGCGTTGCAACAACGGCAGAAAATTCTTAAGAAAAATCTTACAGTCAGAAAAATCACACACACACACACACACACACACACACACACACACACACACACACACACACACACACACACACACACACACACACACACACACACACACACACACACACACACACACACACACACACACACACACACACACACACACACACACACACACACACACACACACACACACACACACACACACACACACACACACACACATATATATATATATATATATATATATATATATATATATATATATATATATATGAAACATCCTTGCTACGTTGTATATGTACACAAATAATTGGCTGGATTTAGGGTCATCTCTGTCTTGAAACACCGACCTTATAGATTTTATGGGTAAAGATAGGAGAGGAACCTCCTGTGCATGTATATGCCTAACTTATAAATTTTCAACAGTCGAATCTTTAGACGATCCAGTTGTTTTCAATCTGAGACGATCTACTGATATAAATGTCTTTGGTCTACCTGGAAATGACGTCAGATGGTGGCGCTGCTTGGCGTTCGGTCTCGTATCTCTCATCCACGGATAGATTTCCGGCACCGCCTTGTTCGGATCATTGATGCGTGGCGATAGGGGATTGGTGACGCCGCCCTCTGGTCCCCCGAAACCCATCATCGCCACCTCACTGTTTACAGACATCGTCTGCTGCCCCGGATGACACTGTGACATCACTCCGTACCCCGTTTGGTACTCCGAAACGTACTGGTAATCCATCTTCCTGTACAGGTTATTCGGCGCTGGATATCTGCTGATATCCGGTTGATGGAAGTACCCTGATTGGGGGAATCCTTTCTGCGGCTTCTCACAATACCCGGCGTTCGTTTCGTACCCCATCATCTGATACTGCAGCTGGCAGTTTTGAGATGGTACGCCATACCCAGCGTCCCTGATGTAGCAGTGTTGCCTGTTGGATGGCGCCGCGTTCCAACTGAAGTAGTCGCCATTTTGGCTGCTGCAGTAGTGGTATTTCATCGCCAGAACGTCATCGTCGATGTTGTCGTACCCAGCATTCTCTCCACTTCCGTTTACACGCGACAGCATTTCAGTTGAAATCGTCGTCTTTGTCTAAGACTCGTTTCGCTTTTCTTGAACAAGCACATCAATTCTCGCGAGATTTCGTTTCGCCTGGAAAACGTTCCGCTTTCGATGTAAATCCGATTTCTTATCTAATTTCATTTTCGCAAACACTCAGCGAGGATATCAAAGGCACATACTGAGTCCAGTGAAGCTGAATTATATTCCAAACACCTCCATTCAATTCAGATTTTTTGTTTTTATGCTAATCGAGTTTCGCTCTTGGTAACAACTTTCGTTTTAACGTAATAAGTCATGTCTTAAATCTCAGCATCTGGTGGTTTGCGGTAACTCTGAAATCTCGTAAACCTTTGTTCAAATCTTGTAAATACCTGTCGCAGACTTTGTCGTCATTCCTACATATCGCAGAAACAAATAACTATATTTTAAGTTTACACAATACAGCTATTAGCGGCAAAATAATAAACTACATAGATATATTTATAGATTATAATGAGAATAATAACTACATAGGTACATTTATAAATTATAAGGATAATTATTAATAGCAGATACTGGCGAAGTCTGCTTTAAGTCCTGAAATCTGCAGAGAAAGGGTTGCGTAGTGCAGGCATAGTCTCACGCCCCCTATGAACCGCCTGCTGCGTTTACCCTAGCCTCTTCGGAAAGAGAAAGAGGGTCTTATATGTTCGCTGACCTGGGCATCTTGAATTTAGCACTGGCGCCCTGATAAATACCCAGCTGGCGTCATTATCATCTCCCTCCCTCTATCTCCCTTTCCGTGACCTTGCCTCTCTCCCTCCATCCCTCCCTCCCTGTCTCTTTTTCCGTCCATCATTCTATCCGTAGATCTTAGCGCTGCTATCTCTCTGCTTTTCGTCCCCCCCCCGTCTCACCTGTACTCGATTTTCTTCATCGTCTTTTCTTTGTATCTTTTTCTCTCTGTTCCTTTGTCCGCCTCTGCATCTCTGCATCTTTCTTTCGCTGGTTCTCTCGATATGCCTTCTACTTACGCTGTTTCATTTACCCTCTTCACATCTCTCTCCCCTCGCCTTTCCTCCTGCACCCCATCCTTGTGTTTGTCTGTGTGTTTGTCCTGCTGCCTCCGTCTCCTTGTCTGATCCTTTCTCCTTTTCCTTTCTTCACCCGCTCATCAATCACTCAGCGCTGACAGCTGGCCAGCGCGCAGACCAGGCAACTCCTAAACAACCCGGCTGACCATAATGACCACGCGGCTGACCCCAACTGCCCAGAAAGCGGCTACGCTTGACCAGCGCAGAGTCTGCCACCCTGCGTGCAAATGACCCACTTGCCTTAACCAAAGAAACAACGCCTATAGCTTTGAGTAAACGAGTGAGTGAACGAATGAGTGAACGAGTGGGTGAATGAGTGAATGAATGAGTAAGCGGTGAGTGAAGGAGTGAAGGAGTGAGTGTTCGAGCCGCGAGCGAGCGAGTGACTGAGTGACGTTAACCGACCGACCGACCGACCGACCGACCGACCGACCGACCGACCGACCGACCGACCGACCGACCGACCGACCGACCGACCGACCGACCGACCGACCGACCGACCGACCGGCAGCTGAGCCATGCCGCACTGAACAAACAGTGGAAGAACATGGTGAAAATGGCATTGGACACCTACGGGCGCTGAGCCCACGGTTCATGATGATGATGATGAAGGAGTGAAGGAGTGAGTGTTCGAGCCGCGAGCGAGCGAGTGACTGACTGATGTTAACCGACCGACCGACCGACCGACCGACCGACCGACCGACCGACCGACCGACCGACCGACCGACCGACCGACCGACCGACCGACCGACCGACCGACCGACCGACCGACCGACCGACCGACCGGCAGCTGAGCCATGCCGCACTGAACAGACAACAGTGGAAGAACATGGTGAAAATGGCATTGGACACCTACGGGCGCTGAGCCCACGGTTCATGATGATGATGATGAAGGAGTGAAGGAGTGAGTGTTCGAGCCGCGAGCGAGCGAGTGACTGAGTGACGTTAACCGACCGACCGACCGACCGACCGACCGACCGACCGACCGACCGACCGACCGACCGACCGACCGACCGACCGACCGACCGACCGACCGGCAGCTGAGCCATGCCGCACTGAACAGACAACAGTGGAAGAACATGGTGAAAATGGCATTGGACACCTACGGGCGCTGAGCCCACGGTTCATGATGATGATGATGAAGGAGTGAAGGAGTGAGTGTTCGAGCCGCGAGCGAGTGATTGACTGACTGATGTTAACCGACCGACCGACCGACCGACCGACGACCGACCGACCGACCGACCGACCGACCGACCGACCGACCGACCGACCGACCGACCGACCGACCGACCGACCGACCGACCGACCGACCGACCGACCGACCGACCGACCGACCGACCGACCGACCGACCGACCGACCGACCGACCGACCGACCGACCGACCGACCGACCGACCGACCGACCGACCGACCGACTGAGTCAATGAGCTATGGAAATGGCTATCTAATTCATAATTAAATTAAAGTTGTAAGCCAGTTTAATCATTTTTTGACTTCTTATCATGAAAGAAGACGAAAAGCTCTGTGTTACGAATAATGTGACAACGGGTAACTTTGATGTATAATTATATTGTCGCATGTCGGCTATGGCTACAACATTTCTTTATTTCTTGATCTATGAAATAGTATTAAAATAAAATTAAATAAATTCATAAATGTTGACGTAACCATATAATTATATACGCAATATGTTACAGAACAATTACTGTAATACTTGGCCTAGTATATATATATATATATTAACGGCAATATATATATATGTATATATATTATAAACGAATAATGTGTGATCCCACTAACTGTCCGATTAGACGTGTTATGTCTTATTTTCACAGAGCGATTTAGTTTTCATATTAAGTAGCTATATGAATTTAAAGAGCTAAATTGAGCATTGCCTTTGGGAATTAAGGGACTTGCCTATTTTGATTCTGTAGGAGGGAGGGAGAGAGAGGCAGATGGACAGCGAGGCAGAGGCTCATGGAGTGGCACTTAGGAAGATAGGGAAACAGAGGGACAGCGAGGCACCGAGACTTGTAGATAGGGAGACAGAGAGGCAGAAAAGCTGAGCGACGCATGCAGAGGAAGATACACAGGTAGTTAGAGGGCCAGAGAGGCAGAGATACAGAAGGGCAGGGAGACAGAGGTACTGAGACAGACAGAGAAGCAGAGGGCCGAATAAACAAAGACTAGAGTCCTCGGAACAAGAAACAAGTCATCGCGGCCTCTGCAGGATGTGTAATATTATCCGACAGCGGCGCTGAATTTTTAATCGACGGGGGGTGGCGGAATGGGGAGTGGGTTAAAAGAGAGGGAGTAACAGGCGGTGGGTTATATCTACCTGTCCATCGCATCCAGGGGAAGCTGTCATGGCCGTATGATTTATGGCGGACTGCACGCCGAGAGACTCAGGCAGACAGGCAGAGGCAGAGGGACAAAAACAGGGAAAAGGACGGTCAGTCAGTCAGTCAGTCAGTCAGTCAGTCAGTCAGTCAGTCAGTCAGTCAGTCAGTCAGTCAGTCAGTTAGTCAGTCAGTCAGTCAATCAGTCAGTCAGTCAGCCAACCATTCCGCTTGTAAGTAAGCAAGTTAGTCAGTAAGTCATTCAGTCCGTTCGTTCGTCCGTCTCTTAATCTGTTTCTGTGTGTCTGTTCGTCCGTCTACCCCTTTTCGTGCATTAGGCATGGATGACCAGAGGCAGAACTAGTTGCCCTTATATAAACAGCCGATTTCTGCGGGTGTTTTATGGGTGTATTGATCCGTGAGACTGGACTGAGTCAGACGGCGTTTATGACCCTGAAAGTGATAGGGGTGGGTGTGTTTCCCTCATAGCATCCCTCCCTCCCTCGTCCTTTCACCGTTTTCCCCTTCAAACAGCACCCTCCATTCAGCCCGATGTAAATCCGTCCCCCGGTCGTAAATAGCCTCGTCGTGGGAGGTGTCGACGGGCGACACCTCGTTGTCGCTTTCAGGTGGTAATTTTCGTCGCCTGACTGACCACCGATGCGAAAATGACCATCGACAATGACCGGTCTGGCGCTGACCAGTACAATGACGGACGTCGAGCGTCGAAAGCCAACGATACGGATTTGGCGCTTTGCGAATAATGCCGCATTCAATTCAATTACCATTTATGTAATGAGCGCCGGTCGTCACGTGATCGAACTACTTTTAAGATGGCGCCTAAGAGCGCAAGAATTCAGGTCAAATGACGGAGGTCTGTCTAGATGTAAGTCTTTCTCGATCGTAAAGACCGCAGTCAGACGTTCTCTAGCACGAACTATGTTGGACTATATGAACTTTGTATCGAATTGAAAATGATGTAATAATGAAGTAACATGACGTAACATGACGTAAGTAAACATTTCTGATCGGAAGGGTAAGGCATGGAAGTAGCAGTTTTTGGGTGTTGAAAGAGAAATTGTTTTTGTTACTTACAGGAAACGAAGGTAAATAACCGTAAACAGACACGAATAGTCTGCAATGAGTGTATTTGTCATTATGGGCATAGCTAACAAAAGTAAAAGGTAATGGTAACATTTTTTTTACAAAACTCTAGATAGCAGTCTGAAGATAAATCATCGATACTCCTCGGATGGTTAAAGGATTTCTTTGCTGAGTGGCGAACACCGACAGCAATTCAACAGGTGACAGTAAATGTAGTCTTTGCGGGAGCATCTGATTGCAGTGAAAAAGATGCAGATCCAAGGGACCTAGAGATAGCCGAAACAGACAGACATGCAGACAGATAGACGGACAGACAGACGGACGGACAGACAGACGGACAGACAGACGGACGGACGTATGACTACAGATGACTGTAGGCGATTAGTATTTGAAATTAGCAGACACCATCCTTTGCCAGACTGGTAATACAAGTTGTCGATTGAGAGTATGCAAATTATCTTTAAAATAATTACACGGAGGTGTGTGAGATCTGAGAATGAATTCAGACGGTAGTCAGCTGTGAGTGAGGGAGTGCATGTATGAGCTAATGAGCCAGCGAATTAGTGACCTAGTGTGTTAGTGAGTCTTTCTTTTTGACGTGGAAGACCCGCGGTGCCAATTAGGAACAGAATCTATGGATGCAGCGCATTATAGATTGCTACGTATCAGGGCGCGATAAAATATCAAATAAAATTACAAGAGTTAAGACAGGACAGGAAGAAATTGACAAAATCATCAGCAAGCGAGGGCTGAAATGGATTGGACATGAGATTCGAATGAAAAAAGCAGAGTCAAACGATGATGATTTGTATCCCTTAATGGAGAAGAAGGAGCGAAAGACTGGTTGGAGACCATAAGAGATCATCTGAGATAGAGTCTGGAGGTTCGAGAAATAAGGAAAAAATTCGACTGGCGATGAAGAGAGGAGAGGCTGGCTTTCCCGATGTGTAGACCAGCACAGGAAAGACCAAGTAAGAGCCTTCTTTGTATGTCTGTCCATCCCTTTGTCTCTGCCTCCCTTATTAACACTTCACAGCGGCGCTATAGAAGTCACAAGTTCATAATTCATTTTTCGAGTCAGTCATAGAGCCATTGATTGGACGAGTTGTAGAAATCAAGCCGTCAAACTCACGACATTAAAAGCACAGAATCTGTCAGTAATCGAGCAATTTCCAGCATTCACGATGATGTCGGTCATCGCTTTTGCGAGTTCAGTTCGTTGAGTCACGTCAGTGACATTCACGAGTCGCGCGGCGAGTCAGTTAGCGCTCATGGATCGACTGCGAGCTAGTGAGCACGAGTCATCCATCGGCTGGGGGACAGACGAACTCTCTCGACTCTACTCGTCATTTCTCGGCTAGAATACTATCGCGAGGAAAAACTGCGAAAATTGGATTGCGCCGATATTCCGATGTCCGTCTCCCCTGAGTACTCGACTACGACGACTCGCGTGCGGCCTATCTCCATGCATGCGGTCCTAGAAGCCATGTCTAGTGACAGCATGGGGAGTAATGTGGCTGCAAGGCTTTTTGATGCAACGCCAGCAGGCGTATAGTGAAACTAAGCCAAATCCAACTGGGTTAATACTTGGATGGGTGACTGAGCATGCAATGTCACGCCACTGAGTGCAAACTCAGCACTCCATACTTCTGTGGTCGGTAAATGAGTACCAACATAAGTTGGGAGGTTAAGAAGGTCATCTGTTGTAGGATTGCTGTGGTTGAGTTTGCGCCTCAGCCGAATGATCCAACAACCTCAGAACCACTCTTCTCTCTAAAGAGGAGTGTAAAAGAAATGTTTTAACATTGCCTGTTAACCTTTATTTGGCTCTATACTAAACATTATATGTCTGCTAATGTAAAGAGGTTAAAAACGGTGATCTTCAAACCAGACATATCTGCAGTCTTTACCTCAATACAAGCCATGTTACTGTATTAGCTATGATATCTGGGGCTGATGATGAGGCAGGCAAGTGTTGCCGAGCTACAGTAATGTCTGATTTAAGCAGAAATGACTTGTGCGCTGAGGTCACCAACATCAACGACAGCTCTTCATATTACATGTAGCAAGGAGGAATTCCGAAGGGACCTGGATGGAGGGAATGCGCCTTAGATGGAGGAGAGAGGAAGAGGAGGAAGAGGAGGCAGGAACGGAGAGGAGTGAGGGAGAGAGACAGGCCGACAGACAGCAGGAACAAAAATGACTGACTGACATACATACAGAGACATGACTTTAAGAGAAAGAGAAACAGACAGACACACACACACAGACAGACACACAGACAGACACATAGACAGAGGAAGTGGACTCTACGCAGAAGAGGGTTCTCGAAAGGAGAAGCGGAGGAATGAAAGTTGGAAGCGGTTCACTCGACACTGAAGGAGGAAAACCAAGAGGACATCCAATAGGAGGGAAGGAGGACTAAGAGGATGAAGAGGAGGTAGAAAAGGAGGGTTGGAGGAGAAATAATAAGAGAACGGGTAAAAAGAGGAGGAGAAAGCGTAGGGGGCTTTGAAAGGGGAGACGGAGCGATGGTTGGAAGGTCGGAAGGACGAAGGAAGAGACGAATTCGCGGAGACTGCTGTCACTAATTTACTTGTCAAGAACCAGACTCATTGACGGGTGCTGCGCAGGCGCAGAGCCACCGCCGGCGCCCTCGACACACGGGGGGCCCGAGGGACGCGTCCCCGTCCGGCGTTCGCCCGGCCTACACAGCAAAGCAATCAAAATGGCAAATCTCGACAAATTAGGCGAGTAGATTCCGACCGAACGTCCGACGGATTCCCAGAAGGACCGCCGTTCCACCCCCGACAGTCCCCACCCTGGACCCATCTCCGCTTCGGAATTTCCAGCTCATCGGATTATACGCCGACAAACATTCGATAAGTTGGTAATAACAGACAGGCACCATGCTGGAGCCATATAAATGCACTTGACAACGAATTAAGCTTTCATAATTTAAAACCCCTTAATTAATCCGTCCATGCAGTCGCTATCGAAACCGCTAAAAGCCCTTGTGAATAAATAAATTAATAAATTGGTATCTAGTAAAGCTGTTATTTGTGAAAATTTGTGAAAGCTGGTGTCTATAGTTAAATCCTATAGGAATGTTGTCGGAACGCTCCTCTGTCTGTCTGTCTGTATATGTCTCTTTATCTGTATTGCGTATATATAGAGGAATAGAAATAGGAGAATCTGTCTGTCTGTCTGTCTGTCTGTCTGTCTGTCTGTCTGTCTGTCTGGGAAGCTAACAGCGACTGTGGCCTATGCCGCCACCATAAAAGCATCGCTGATTGTTTACACCCCCCTTCTCTCTGCCAAACAGAAAATGTGCTTAAGCGTTCTTGCTACATTGTAGGAATGTTTGCTTACTATGTTGACAGATTTCCACAGAAATATTATTAGAGAAATCAAAATATAAACCACGTGCGACACGATGATCTATTCGCTCTTTATATGCGTCTGTGTCTGCATCTGTACATTGATATAGCGCCTATCGGGACTTCTGAAAAGCTCTTGCTCAGTGATTCAACGATTGTGGATTCACCGTAACAGCCTCTAAGTTATTAGTGGCTAAATCCGCACTAGGCCTATTGCAATTACAATAACACAGTGTAGTGGTGTATTCATAGGCCCAAATTGCCAGCACTTACAAGGACACATGTCCAAATCTGTAAAAAAATGACAATTTTCGCTCTAAAAATAGTGTAGAGAATCGACTCATAAATGTGGACTTAAGCTCAATTCCCAGCGTCGAGCTCTGGCTCACTGGCAATAAGCAGACTTCTCTGCAGCACATTGTGAAAACTTAATTTTTGTAGATGAGTCAGCTGTATATACGCTAATGCATGTCCACGCCTTGTTGCAGAAACATCTACTTTACTATAGGGAAATCAGCTCAATAAAAGATACGACAAAGTATAGTCTACACTGTTTTAACACAATTCAAAGCCTATTAGAGTATGAATAAAAGACATTTTGAATGCCCCTCCGTAGAAATTTTATTCGCAAATACTCGTATTGATCAGAGGTAAGTTAAGGTCGAAGCCAAAGTCCTTGGCAACCATAAAATGTCTTTAAACACCGCTGGCCACAAATTTTAAAGTTTCTGATTACGTGTTTTTTCAAAAATAAAAGGTACGTCGCATGTACAGTGGTCAACGAATAAAAACTGACCGCTACGCTGGTCATCTACTCGGTCATATGAACTGCTGACAGATTGTCAGCAACTACAAGAACATAGGACATCGTGGGCCATGCAAACGTATAGAGTCAGCCAATCACGTCGTGTACTGATATACATATATACATAGATATACACATGGATATATACACAGATATTATATACAGTACATATAAATACAATATACTGGGACGCGGTAGCCTATTGGTTTTGTAAGGTGGGTAGTACGGGTTCGAATCTCCTCCGAGATGGTTACTGTGCAGGGACCTTGAGCAAGTCATTCACTCACAGTTGCTCAGTGCCATCGATTGATGCTTAGTCATTAGATAATGGCGCTTAATAAATGCAGAACTAATAATAATAATAATAATAATAATAATAATAATAATAATAGCAATAATAATAATATTATTATTATTAAATATAATATACTGTAATACGGCTGTGTTTACTGCACATAAATGTATGCATTGATCGTGGATAGATTCAGGTGGTAGTCGTCAGTGACATGAGTCAAAATGTTGGGGCAGCTGATCATAGAAGATGTCCCATTCTCCGCCTCCTCTTTCTTCTTTCATCTCTTCCTTCTTTTTATCTCCTTCTTCTCTTCCTTTTTCTCCTAATCCACCTTCTTTTCTGGCTCATCTACCACTTCTCGCTCTTCCTCCTTCTCCTGCTCCTCCTCTTCCTTCGTCCCAACCGGACAGACAGATGGAAGGAAGGACGACTGTCTTCATTTGGACAACATTCAGCTATACGTTAAATGTCAGAGAGAGATTATAACAGCGAAGAACAGCCGACTTCACCCTCCCCACACCCTATAATCATCATCACCAGCAGCAGCAGCAGCAGCTGATACACAGAGCAAAAGCCGTCTTAGGATGAGGAGGAGGAAAAGAAGAAGGGGAAGGAGGATGAGGGAGGGAGGGAAGAAGAACCTCTGACTCCCTACTCCCTCTGTCTGTCTGTCTGTCTGTCTGTCTGTCTGTCTGTCTGCCTGTCTGTCTGTCTGTCTGTCTGTTTTCATTTCCTATCTGTTTTTCTGTCTGACTTACTATCTATCTCTATGTTGTCCCACTATGTCTGTTGGCTTATGCGTCTTCCTCTCATTCTTTCTGCCTATGCCTGTCTCTCAATCTACCTCTCTCTCCTCATATTTACATCCATGTGTTCGACGATTTGCTCTCAACGGTGTCATATACTCGAACATATATCCTATACATGCATTTGTTTTAAACATGAATATATATTTTATATATGCACACACAGCGCCAACACACACACATACACACATATATATTATATTTTTATATATTATATATTACACACATATATATATATATATATATATTATATTTTTATATATTATATATTACACACACACACACATATATATATATATATATATATATATATATATATATATATATATATATATATATATATATATATATATATATATATATATATATATATATATATATATATATATATATATATATATATATATATATATATATATATATATATATATATATATATATATATATATATATATATATATATATATATATATATATATATATATATATATGAAGCGCTACAAGCATGAGAAAGCCGAGGCTGGTGGATTAGTTCCGTTACCTGTGGCGCCGAGATGAAACTCCGATCCGAAATTCCTCCCTTCTACCTATAGTCTGTTGAGATGTTAATCCTGGCCTGGCCCCACGCCGTTGCCCATGAAAAGCTCGCCCCAGGGGAGAACGAGGGAAAGGAAGGGAGGGACACCGTCATACCTAGCAGCAACTTATTATGCTCCAGAATATGGCTCTTCATAGCAGCCATAATATGATCAGTATATGCAATTAATAATGATGATGATGATGATGATAATAATAATAATAAAGTAGTAGTAGTAGTAGCAGTAACACATTATGACAATTTATAATAATATTAATGTAATTTTATTAAATTTTATTTTTACTAATTTACCATTATTTGTTATTCATCCATTTAAGTTATTCTTTATTATTTATTTTATTTAATTATAATATAATGTATTTAATTAATTAATTTCTAACTTATTTTATTTAATACAATCGAAATAATATTTTGATTATTTTATTAATATAACTTGTATTATAATTGTTAATCTTCATTCATATTAAATTAAGAATCAGCAATATCGTCATAAAATTAGATTCATCAGTAATAACCAATATTAATAATGCTAGTATTATTAATAACTGCTCTTGATTGGTTTATAGCTTTATTCAGAAAATCAATTAAAACCAGATTTCCGTATATATTCCATGTACATATATTACCACGTAAATATGTGTATATATAGCTAAAGTTCTAGACCATATATCTACATTTGTAAATATATGTATGAAGGGGGAGCAGGAGGAGGAGGAGGATATGTATATTTAAGAAGACATGTGGAAGAGCTAAACACTGAGTCGCACGTGTTTACGGTTTTATCGATTGATGGTCTGTTTATATCATCAGCGCTAAACAGAATCAAATAAACACTTCAACAACTGACGCCGTCGTTCACAATAATGGGTGCACGACACATTCACTCATCCATCCGTACATCCATCCATTCACTCATCCATTCATCCGTATATCCATCCATTCACTCATCCATTCATCCGTATATCCATCCATTCGCTCATCCATTCATCCGTATATCCATCCATTCGCTCATCCATTCATCCGTATATCCATCCATTCACTCATCCATTCATCCGTATATCCATCCATTCACTCATCCATTCATCCGTTTATCCATTCATTCACTCATCCATCCATTCGTCCACCCATCGAACCGTTTCCATACATTCATCCGTCTGTTTATCCATCCGCCATCTTTCTCTTACTCACTCATTCGCTAACTAACTTACTTTAAATAAATAACAGATAAATAAATATCTTTAGATAAATGATTAAGAGTTTTGTAATATTAATTAGGATTTCTATAAATCACACAAAATGTTTTATTAACCGGATGCTGTTAACAATGATAGGCAAAGTAATAGACTACGAATATTATATATATAATACTATACTTAAGGCGCTATATGAATTTACAACGGAAGATACATAAGCAATTATATATACAACCATAAGGTTGCGGTTACGTAGGCCTAAATATTAAACTAAATATGTAATAGTTATAATTATTATGACCTGTTCGTATATTATCCATGAATAGAATGTTTTTGACAACAGAATTGTTTCTGAATCTGTCTTAAAATAGGACCATTTGAATGGATCAACACATCTTTAATTATGTTGCTGTAGAAACTAAATGTTTTTAAATAAGGGGTCTGATAAGTCCATTGAAGTCTACGGAAAATAAGATTATTTCGTTTATATACAGACAATTTATATAATGCGAATATACTCCGCGGAAATTAGCCAATACACAGAGTTTTAATACTAGGTAATATTAGGCCTACACTGCATCTGTAAAGAATACACGCCGTGTCTCATATTATAATATTATAGGGCTATCCCTTACCATCGTGTGGGCCTTATCTAGTATATGTCTCACCTAGCGTATGCCTTATCCAGTGTATGCCTTATCTAGTGCATGGCTTACCTAGTGTATGCCTTATCTGTTATCTTATGAAGATAATATAAATTGTGTTATTGCTAATTAAGCTCATATACTTATACTATCTTGAAAATGTTAGCATACTCAGTATATAAACACATGTAAAAGTTGGGTTTGAAAATTCATCATATTATAGTGCTAAATATACGTGTACATGAATTAGACCTACGCATTAAACGCATATATATATATAACACCATATGGCTACTTTATACAGTCATAGGTCTATGTTTGTCTTAATTACATTTTATTACATTAATTTTATAGCATATACATATATTTATTATACTGGAACCAGTGATGCAATAGGCAATTTATGGTTTAAGATGTAAATATTTTAACACAAGATCGAAAATGACAAA
Source organism: Norana najaformis (assembly GCA_964023275.1). Lineage (NCBI taxonomy): Eukaryota > Metazoa > Annelida > Clitellata > Crassiclitellata > Hormogastridae > Norana > Norana najaformis. Next base: position 29,801,283 of record OZ029916.1, on the reverse strand, counting down.
TTACAGTCATCTGAAACACACCCACCCATTGTCCTCATTGTTAGGCCTATCATGTATGATATACACAAAAATGGTTCTAGAACGTCTCGGCGCAGAACAATTCGTCCTTTCACCATAAAACACTATATTAAATATATATTTTAAATGTATATATTTAATATTTAATTCAATATTATACTCTATTAAATGTCTCTATTAAATGTCTAGATTATTAAATACCTGGATGATGGACACACATAATGTGCAGATATTAAACTTGTGTGATATAATGCAATATCACTTAAAGAAACATGTAATGTATGTAAGCTAGTGTTGTATAAGCTACGTAAGAGCAACCAAAGAAAAAGATTATATATGGTGCATACTGTTTTGTATATATATATATAAAGTGTATATGCAAGATATGCAGAATTATATATATCCATAGTGTATATGTATGTGTTTATATCACATTAAATAAATCGTAATAATTTACGCTGCTAAAACATCTCTTTGTCTGTGATATCGTCAAAGCAAAGATTAAATTTCTGACTTACCAATTTTCTGACTTACGTGTATTCCATTTTTATTAAAGTTTTATATAACTTATATGCTTAAAAATAGAATATTACCTATAATAGATTCCGATGATTTAATTTAAATAAATTTAAATAAAAATTAACTATAAGAAGGATAATACAAAGGAAAACATGAAATTATATTTAGGAAACAGGAAAAGAAAGTTCAGTAAAATGGGAATACGTAGACAGCCATTGTTTGCCAGCATCGTTAAATAGTCCAGTCCAGTTGAGTTAGACTCCGATAGAAGCGCTACATAAATGCTCGATCAGAAAAGGCACAACAGACGTTCAACTGATTAGCTGTAGCTCACGCATCAGAGACTTCCGGTTTTGGCGGCGCTGGTCTTTGATTGTTCTGCATGGCTGTCTTTTCTGGCTCGGTCTTAGCCTGACGTTCATTAGCCGGGCTTATTAAGTGAAACAGGCGCAGCCCAGACAGAACAGCTCCATCGGCTTTTAGGCGAACCACACATCTGGTTTGACTTTTCGTCGCTCGGCGGCCCGCTTTAATTAACCCCAGAGATCAGAAACGGGTCTCTATCGCTAATCCGCCCGCGGGGGTCACGCATCGGGACCAGAATAGCAATGTAAGGGAGGGAGAAACGGAGGGGTAGCGGGAGAGGAGCATATCAGATTTAAGCGAGATAGGATATCCGAGCATGCATGCGGGGAAAGCAATTTTACCAATCTCTACGCTAGACTTGGTCTGCTTCGCCGGATATCTATGGCCGCCATCGCACATTATGCAGTGTGCACCGGACCGTGAAGACGGAGTCTGGCGGTCCAGTGCCGGTGGGGTTGGAAAGGAAGGAGCTTCGTCGTGGAGGGGTCACGGGAGGATAAGGTGTCTTGGAGATTGAATTCTGACGAGGGATAAGAGCAGAAACAATGAATCCGAGTGAGGGCCCTTTTCAGAGCGTTTACCGCTCGTTCGTGAGCTTTTGTTTCGAATTATCAGTGCAGATGATTCTATTTTTAGAATCGCTAGCGAGCGAGCGCCGCCCATGGAATGTTTTTGCAAAGTATTTGACGTACTTTGAATGCTAAGTACAGTGGTCCAATGGCAGAATGAGTAGGGATCGTTGCGGATGTCGGAGATACAGGCCCCTTATATGGCGTTCAATACATTTTACAGAATTCAGCACCGTTTTGCGTTCTGCTTGACCAGAAACAGATGAAGAAACATTTTCAGCCCACCACGGGCATAACCTTGTTTCACGGTCATGTTTGCAAGGTTTTTAAAAGGGGCTACATGAATACTCAGATACAGACATATCGAAGCCTTTATTAAAAATGAGTAGAAGAAGAACAGTCCCTTAAGCTATGGTCGAGAGGCAGCCATGGATATGAAGTGTTAACGATTCCAATTTCTTAGCCTCGGCATTGAGGGCGAATGCCCAGGTCTCTCCGTCGCAGCCTGATATTCTGACCGACAACGCACGGTTATTATGCTCTTTTGGTAACTGAGTTTGCTAGGGAGGCAGAAATATCGAGATATCTTTTTGCATTGTCCGGGACCTGAAACCTGACCTTAGTTCAGCACTCTAACCACTACACTACCGCGCACAAAGGCGCCACATTAATACCCAATAACCTATATATATATACACACACACACACACATATATATATATATATATATAACTGACCACAGAGAATTAAATTGTCAAAATGGCCTTTCGTGTACATGCAAAGAGGCGCTACTAAATAACTGACAATCAGGCTAATTTATGAACAAAGTCCAACCGTTTACCTTATGCACAAAAGCAAACCATTAAAATGAAGCAAAACTTAATACATAAGAAATAATTACAGGAAACTTCTACTGTGCAACATTATTTGCTACTTCCTTGTATTTTAATAATTGTTATCTATACTGAATTGTTATCTATACTGGATTAATACGCAGATGTATTTTATAATATAATTAGACCTGTAATAAATAGCATAATTAAACTATAGACAATCAGTACATAACGAGAGGCCGAATGACAGATGACGAGATCCCAAAACAATGCAATTCATACAAGATTCGAAGGATAAGCAAAGGAGGCCCAAGACCAAGACTGCGCTGAACAGAGATTATAAACGAAAACTTAACAAAGTTTGCACTAAACCTGAGGACAACACTAACTCTGACAAATGACTGAAAAGAATGGAGATAATTTATTCGCACCCAAATGGCTGACGTCAGGAACTGATGATGCTGATGATGATGCTTTTATAACGAGAGTAAATGGAATGATGCAAAAGAAACAGAATAAGAATGAACAAACATATGATTGCACTTTAGTATAATGGCACCTTTATATAGCGACATTTGCAACATAAGATAAAATAACCCCTGCCATATATGAAATAAGAGATAATATGCCATGCAACGTAAGTATATGCATGAAGTGAACCACATACAGATATCATACATCTACCACTATGCATATTATATGCTTTGCGTACGGTACCCATCTAAATTGTTGTTAATGCAGTTACATTACATTTACCATGCATACTGACTGCTTGATTTGCTAAATGACAGACGACTGTGTATAGTAAGCAGATCATATTGATACGTTATAAAACCCGATGCATAATTAGGAAATGCAGTATACAATTTATTATGCATGTATATATAGTGTGCATCTACACCTACAGTAATATACCTCGCCATGGATACAGATTCACTTCCAAAGTCAAACTATATCATTTTAACAACCAACATTGGAGTCGAACGTAACAATATTGAGCGTATACGGAAAACAATGTAAAGTGATAAAGGACAAAATTGGGATGGATCATATTATGATCTGTAGCATAAATTCATTGCAATGTTCTTAGAACGGATAAACGCTGTTAATATACCGTGGTACCGTGCAGAAACATCTCAACATGTTTCATTTTCAGTCCAACCTATAGGACGAAATTTTAGATGTGTTGTATACATGTATAGCCAAACCATTGCGCTTTTGAGAAGTTCTAAAGGTAAATGCTTTTTTATACATACACAGAACACCGACATATTAATCACTGTCATCATCGTAACCAGCATCGTCATCACCTTCGTGGTTATTATTCATGTTTAGTCTAGTAACTTGTGCAATAATTTCTTCATCGACAGCGTAGTCATCAACACCATCACCACCATCTTCATCACTTTTATCATCATCATAATCGTAGTACTCATAACACGAAATAATAATAATAATAATAATTCATCATTCTGCTACTAACATAATAATGAAAATAGTAGAATAATAGCAGCAGCAGCAACAGAAGCAGCAATAGTAGTCATCATCATCCAGAAACTGATTTTCCATCACACCTGTAACTGTCCCAGAGAAGCTGAGTGTATATGCTTACTTACCAGCCCATCTTTTATGGCTACGGCTGCGGCGGTTGACTGACTCACTGACTGCTCATTACATCTGTTTCAGGGGTTAAGGGGCAAAACGCAATTGACCTGACACGAAGCATGTCTCTCTTCAGCCGACTGGTATTAACCTCCTTAGCAACCCCATAAAAACGCCATAATATGTAAAACTATGTCAGCCGGCCGTCGAAACAAACATCACACGGCAATTGATGACGACGGGCTGTTCTTGTCGACACCAGAGGCGATAGATTATCTTCATCGGGTTATACATCATCTGAACAACGAAGACTCATTATGACATCGTTTTGTTTGATTACAAGGCTCCGACTACCATGATATTAACGATAAACTGCTGCTGCTGCTGCTGCTGCTGCTACTACTACTACTACTACTACTACTACTACTACTACTACTACTACTACTACTACTACTACTACTACTAGTAATAATAATAATAATAATAATAATAATAATAATAATAATAATAACAACAACAACAACAGCAACAACAGCAATAATAAATTGTTTTAGACAATTATTACTAAATTCTTACAGACTCGAACGTGACGTGAATTGGCCTTTGCGTACTGCGCACACGTGTATATACGATACGTAGAATTTTAAGGGTAGAATCCACGTAGAATAGCTAACGTTAGAATGCGTGCGATACAGTCAATCTCCATAGTACACAGCGCGTTGTTTTGAGCGGTGCTAACTATTGCCACCGCGCCACAAACATCGCCTCAAGTGATGTTGTTACGTTGAGTGCTGTATAGAGAGAGCATTGTGTTTCTCGTGAGTGGTGAGTAATGTTTGGATTTCAGCACACAGACAGCCTGGCAGAGTGTTGGAGGTCAGCCATTGGGTGGGGGCTCCATCGACCGGGCTGCGATTAGAAAGGGGGGAAGCGTGGGTGGTGGGTTGGTTGGTCGGCGCGTCTTTAGTCTGTTGAAGAGTCTGTGACAGCGCTGACTAAAGAGATGATTGACAGGTCGGATGCCTTGTCTGACAGTTCACCCGCTGATTATATACGTATTACACATGGATACGTGTGCATGTGTATTTATGTATACACATATATACCTACATATGCATACTAGAATGTAATATAACAATGCAGTTTGCATTTAGAATGGTTGGAAACGTAGATCTTATGTTTACTATAGAAAATAGTTCAGCTGTCAAGACTGATGGAACCTTAGGCAGTATACATCTGTAGGCATGTGTTTGAAGAACGTGATGGTGTGAAAAAGGGGTAAAATAATGAAAAGCTTGGGTAAGGAGGGCAGAGGGAACAAAAGAATGTGTAATGTAAGCCGATGTGTATATGAGTCTGTCGCTGTGCGAAAGTTTCGAATCAGGCAGGCTGTGAAACAGAAATGCATTGACTTGTTCACTCATTCATTCACTCAGTTGCGCATTCGTCGTTCGTTAACTCGTTCTTTCATTCATTCATTCAGTCGATCGATCGTTCATTCATTCATTCATTCGTTCATGTATTCATGTTTCCAGCCATTTATCCATCAATCCGTCCACTGACTCATTTATTCACTGAGCCATGCAGTCAACCAATCATTGACCAAGTCAATCAATCTGACAGTCTTTCAGTAGGCCAGTCACACAGCCAGCCAGCCAGTCAGTCAGTCAGTCACGTGCATGAATTGTCGCTGCCTGCTCAAGACGTAGAAACAGATGATCACAGACAGATGCAGAATATATTGGAAAGACGTGTAGCTGTTTTTCTTACCTTGGCAACCGACCGCCTGTCTCTGAAGTCAGACTGCATGCATCATCCGTTGAACAGCCGCCATCTCTATAAATACAAGAGCATCCTCCAGTCTGCCAACACCATCAGAGAACACAGGGAGGCTGAGGGAAGAGTGGTACGGAGGCACGGAGGAGGAATCAGTCTCTCTTGTCTAACTGTGCAGGAAAGATGGTGATTGCTACCGTCGCCATGGCTACCACCGGTGGAAACTGGATCCGTCAGCGCCAACTCATCCGTCAGTTTGACTGATGAAAACTACAACCAACGTTTATGTATATACATACAAATGCATGTATATATGTATATATGTGCAATTATATATATACATAAACATATAAAATATATATAATGTGTGTGCGTGTTCGCGCCAAGAACCAAATCAAGGCATGCATGGAACTAATTAAATACCTGAGCTGACCCCATAATAAGTGGCTCGTTAAATGCATATGTACAAATGCATATATATATATATGCTGCCTTTGTTGCTAATGTGTGCTTATATACCCGTAGATAGTCTTCTAGTTGCATACATATATCGCACTGTGCTTGTATGCTACGTATAATATATAATAAATATATATGTATGCATGCATGCATGTATGTATATATAGATATATAGGCCTATCGACCCAACCGAAAACTTAAATATTTAAAGACAAAACGTCAAGACAGACAGGCAGGCAGGCAGACAAGGTCAGCCAGACAAACCGACACGGACAGAGGTTTCTAAATCTGATACATATTGTAGTATAAGATGTAAGTTTTTGCACAGATAGTTAGTTGTTCAGGCCAAATGTAATATGAACCATATATGTGTCTGGTTTTCTCGTTCTGTCTGCATGTTAGCTTGTCTTTATATCCAAATTATTATGTTTATAACTTTCGGTCTCTTTTCAAAGAAGAGGCTGGCTGAAGCACACACACAAAGACATACATTCCTACATACATTAATTCATACATACATACATACATATATACATATATACATATATACATATATACATATATACATAAAGATAGACAGACAATTTTATGAAAGAAGATGAAGAGAACAAAGATTGAAAAAGATCGGTATTATAATATTTTGAATATATATAATGACTTATTTATGAACGGTATTTCTAACTATCACAGCGATAAAAAGTAAACGTTATCGTTAATCTTGAAGCAAAGCAGCTTCTATGGGCGCCATATAAATGTTTAATTGCATCAAAGTGATCGCCAGTTTTACATGCCACAACGGGATTCGAACGCTGATGGCTGAGTTGAAAGTTAAACTCAAGGTATTCACCGAGACCGAACATCCTGTCTGGCTGTAAAGTTCCAAGTGGATAATTTAGGCTCTATATCAATATCAATTACTTACACTACAGGACAAAAAAACTTATACATTCGTAGTAGCAGGGAATATAAGTAAATAATTTATATCAATTAGTAATTAATTAACTACTGCATAGCACAAGAAAACTAATAGTATTATTTATATTTGTATGTTTATATTTATGAATCTTTGTCGGCTTCAAATTATTTTTTGAATGTTATTTATGTGTTTTAGTCCTTCGTCACACCGGATGTGGAGTAGAATTTGAGAAGTGACGTCGATTTGCGAAGAAATGACGATGCAAAGAAACGTCATGATGACGCATGACACTCTCGGAATAGAGACATGCGCTTAACTGGCGCTAAATAAAAGTTTTACTTGTATTAAAAAGTTATACTGGGTTTTTTCGTGAAGTTTTCTTGTGAGATAATAATGACAATGATGATGAAGACGCAAATAACTTCATGTGGTATGAGAGGATCCATAAACTTCATGTGGTATGAGAGGATCCATAAACTTCATGTGGTATGAGAGGATCCATAAACTTCATGTGGTATGAGAGGATCCATAAACTTCATGTGGTATGAGAGGATCCATAAACTTCATGTGGTATGAGAGGATCCATAAACTTCATGTGGTATGAGAGGATCCATAAACTTCATGTGGTATGAGAGGATCCATAAACTTCATGTGGTATGAGAGGATCCATAAACTTCATGTGGTATGAGAGGATCCATAAACTTCATGTGGTATGAGAGGATCCATAAACTTCATGTGGTATGAGAGGATCCATAAACTTCATGTGGTATGAGAGGATCCATAAACTTCATGTGGTATGAGAGGATCCATAAACTTCATGTGGTATGAGAGGATCCATAAACTTCATGTGGTATGAGAGGATCCATAAACTTCATGTGGTATGAGAGGATCCATAAACTTCATGTGGTATGAGAGGATCCATAAACTTCATGTGGTATGAGAGGATCCATAAACTTCATGTGGTATGAGAGGATCCATAAACTTCATGTGGTATGAGAGGATCCATAAACTTCATGTGGTATGAGAGGATCCATAAACTTCATGTGGTATGAGAGGATCCATAAACTTCATGTGGTATGAGAGGATCCATAAACTTCATGTGGTATGAGAGGATCCATAAACTTCATGTGGTATGAGAGGATCCATAAACTTCATGTGGTATGAGAGGATCCATAAACTTCATGTGGTATGAGAGGATCCATAAACTTCATGTGGTATGAGAGGATCCATAAACTTCATGTGGTATGAGAGGATCCATAAACTTCATGTGGTATGAGAGGATCCATAAACTTCATGTGGTATGAGAGGATCCATAAACTTCATGTGGTATGAGAGGATCCATAAACTTCATGTGGTATGAGAGGATCCATAAACTTCAGAGCTGTCTGAACTTCCAAGACAGACTCTTCCATAATGGAACAAACCCTTACTGTTCAATTCCTCAGAGATCCAGTCCTTCTAAAACCATTCTTTATAGAACAGGCCCTTTTAGGCTCAAAGTAAAGTAATCCATAAGTAAAGTAGGCGAGGCAGGCCTTAGGGAAGATACGCCTTTTTGATGCATTTTCAAGGCAAGAGTTTCAACGACCTATACTATGGGAAGCGGTTGAAAGGCTAAACAGAGAATTGTCACGAGACTTATACCTCGAAATCAGTTGGAAACTGTGATGTTCTACTACACTGTCATAATCTACCCTGGATATACGTAAGGGTGAATGGAATTACTCTCCTATTAAACTTCACTTCCAAATGAGGGCATGTGACTGATGACCTCATTTGAACAACTTTTTTTACAATATGGATGACAACTTCCGTTGTCACCCATATTGTAAAGACCATCCACTAACAAGGGTATAATTGATGCTGATCGCCTGTAGCTCTGTTAATGGCTGACCAGAGTCGAGGCCCATTAATTAGTCTTGGCATAAGACGAGCTTCTACCCTGGGCAGAACCCTGGATTGCACTTTACCCTGGGCATTGGAGCATCTAACCTGCGTTTTACCCTGGTTGAATTTTACCATGAGCATACCGCTGCAGTCGACCTAGTCCTCGACCTGGCATTTACCTCTTCATGATGCTGGAAAATCCAGGGAAGGAAACCCCGGAGTTCGGAAAAAACGTCACTGTGTCCTCTATTAAACACAGATATAAGGAGATTATATAGGAGAAAAGAGGAATGCAGAAGACTGAGGAAGAAGCTGGTAAATCTAATCTTATCTGGTCTAATCTAACCTGAAAACTTCTATAGCGCCTTAGAGAGGATAGAACAGGTAGGGACTTCCAGAGCAAAGGGCTAGCAACTGAGAAAGCCAGGGAACCAGCACAGTTCTAGCTTGGAGAACAGCTCAGATCAAAGCATTGATGAATGAGTAGACAACGGAATTCCTATAAAGAGTTTGAGAATAGAAAACCTAATCTAATTCAAGTTAATCTAATGACTTCTATAGCGTCGTTATCTTAATACACAAAACATCAATCGATGGCCTCTTATACTGAAAGCAGGGTAGAACTCATAATTCGTAAGGGAAGACTGGTCGAGATCCAGTTTTGGTCAGAGGAACCGGAAGTCCAGCTTCGTTAAGTAAGCAAGCAGGAAGAGGTCAAGAGGGCGTTTGGGTAGTCCTCTCCCCGCCGGCTGATCTTCCCACTAACAGTGTACTGTCTTTGTACTCATTTAAAATCCGAGTTCGCTAGGGGCGCAATTAATAATACAACGCTCTATAAATCGTATTATTATTTTATAAATCTCCAAATATCTTGCTACCGTGGCGGAGATCACACGGACGCAAGTGAGTAGCAAACTCCAAAGCCTTGGGTCAGTTACCAGTGGCGCAACTGTCTAGTAGTGTTCAACGTCAACTCTGAGTTCGGGATTTAAATTCCGCCAGAACAGTAAAATATCTCAAAGTTTCCGATCCATCAACGCAACGCGTCCCAGCTTGGACATAAAAATGCAAAACGACTTTATACGGTTTTTGGAAGATCAGACGGCGAGGGACAGGAATGACCATTCGCCCTCGTACGATGAGTAATCTGAAGTCAGAGAAGCTCTCTGGCTGTCGTCTTAAATGCCATCTCGCAAGAAGGCCTAGAAGTCGCTTAAACTAATCCCTAGAGGCATGCATGAGTATGACGTGTTAGCAATTTCATTTTTCTTGGCCTCAGCATATGAGGGCGGGAGACCAGTTCTCTCCCTCGACGCCTCATCCCCCCAATGATAGTGTACTCATTTTACAGCTGAGTTCGCTGGGGGCGCAAATGGAGCAGACATCTCGAAACTTTCATCTGCCTTGGCGGGGTCTTGAACCACGATCCTCTGTTTGACGGTCCTTCATACTAACCACTAGACTATCGCACACCCTTGAAGGCCTAAATCGACACATAAGATCTCACAGTGGAACGTAGATTAGGCGCTAAGTGTCTGTTATTAGGTTCTTGAGCTGGCAGTGGACAAATCGCAAGGTCCTGGACATACATGGTAGAACCATAGCATCGCAGGACTTGTCGTTTACTTTCTAACTTACGCCGCTACCAAATTATCCCGCCTGCTGACAGAAGCACCTGTGCATAGATAACTTGGTCACGGAATCGGCTCAACAGGCTGGAACCCACCATCGTTGGATCACAGACCAAGCGCGATAGCAAAGAGACCACCCTGTAGCACTGTCGACCCAGAGACCTAAACATTTTTTTAAAGGAGCTACATATTTATAGCGCCGCAATCACAGTACTCAAAAAAATCGATATGAACATGTGGAGTTAAGGCGATAAATAGAAGAAAAACAGGAGAGAAAGGGAGAGGAGAAACAGAGAGACAGACAGACAGAGAGAAAGAAGGAAAGAGAGAGAGATACAGAAGATGAGCTTAAAGAGGAAGACGTCAGGCTTGTAGGTATAGATAGAAGGTGGAATAGGAGGAATAGAACGTGGAGGAGGAGAAAGAGAAAGCGGAATAGAATGAGGAGGATAAATAGTATAAAGAGAAAGGAGAGTATGAGCGCAAAGAGCAAGATGTCAGTATATGGGGCGTCGTTTTCACAGCCATTCCTAGTTTTGGCCCCAGCAGGAAGTGGGGTGTAGAGAAGTAACATGGCCGGTTGCCATGGTCCAGCGCACGACACAAAGGCGGGAATACGTGCGGGGGATCGATAATCGATACGTGGCAATGCTCTCTGAGGAAATCGGCCGATAAAGCTCATGATGCTGCTGCCACTGATGCTGCTGCCGGCCGTGACGTTGATTCATGGTTCCGCGTTTCCACGGCCGGATGCTGCGATCGCTGCTGCCACCTGGCGTCCAATATTGCAATATTGCGCTGCCAGTCATACAGAACGCCGTCGTCTTCGTCGTCATAATCGTTGATAGTTTTCTGGCATAGTCTTTGTCGCCATCATCATCATCATTATCATCGTCATCATCATCATCATCGTCATCATCAACATCATCATCATCATTATTATCATCATCATCGTCATTATCATCATCAACATCATCGGCCATTCACCCACTCGTCTGGCTATCCATTCTTTCGTCCATCCATCCCTCCACCAACCTACCCATCTATCTATCCATTCATCCAGGGCGTCGGCACGGAGGACAGAAGCCATGCCCCAATGGGGGAGGGGTAAAGGTAAAACTTTTGGGGCTAACTTTTGTTGGCTTAGTAAAATGTTTGGAGATCTGTTGGGAAGAAAATGGGAAACGTAAGTCGTGTCCTCAGCCACCGATGACAAGAGTCTGAAGAACTGATCTGATCACTCAGTGAACCACGATGAACTAAATAGATCGACGAAATTTTTTGCAACATAAAGCGCAATCTTCCTTACTTGGTCCCTCCTCTTTAGGCTGGAACTGGCAATGGCCCTCACTCTTAAACCCTGCCGACACCTCGCATCCATCCATCACTCAGTCCATCCATCCATCCACCCACCGAAATGCGTCATATAATGGTCACCAGTGAAATATATCGTTCGATACCGTTATACACTCTTCCACTCTGATACGCTTGGACTATTGCAACCCGTCCTTGCACGCATTCTGAATTCCTGTTTGTTACCAGAACTGAGAATAGCAGCCAGGCCCTCAAATGACTTGGGTGCTGAAATAGTCAAAGTAAATCTGTTCAAGGGAAGTTATTACTTGAAAATAAAAGCAAGTTTCCCACCTTTACCACGAAACTGAGCTTCATTTCGGGTAGAAAAGGTTGACGGAGTGAAATCAGAAATATATGCTAATGTATTATTAGGTCAAAACCAAGTCTCACTAAGAGAAAGTATATGTAAAGAATGCTCACAAAGAATTATTTCGAAGAGAGTAAGTGTTTAATTGACCAAAATCCAGACTCTCAAGTCTAAATCGGCCAGGATTTATTTCAATATCGCCAGCCAAAAGAAGCAACAGAAGCAGATACAAAGACAGCCTGTGACGGTTTAATAAATAATGCTATTGGTACCACATAGCAATAGCACATATGACTGAATTGAAACAGCAGCACAATGAAATATGTAAAATGAATGGGCTTGAATCAAGTTCAAAAACAGAGATGCATGTTCAAATCCAATAACAGACCTGTCTCTACCAGATTTGGTAAAGAGTAGGAGTAGGAACAATGTATAATATTAAAGCAATTGACGTAATGGAGCATCCATAACCACAGTGATAGAAATTAAATTAGCAGTTACCGTTAAAGAAATGAAAACAGAAGGAAAAGAGGAACAGTGAATTTTAAAAAGCGTGAAGTAAAGAAAAAGAACAGTATTTTAGTTCATGGCGACTCAATGAACACAGATAAAAGAAAATATGCCAGCCATGTTAGTGTGGACGTAAAAACCGTAAAATATACAGAAATGGAGTGGGTTTGATTTTCACACCCAAGTCACGAAGCACAGAGCGCAGGTCAGCCAACGGCACGTGGGCGAATGGCACACGAATTAACACGAAGAAGATATCACTAATTTACACCTATCTAAGAAGCAGAAGAAACGAACTACCAATAATAAAAAGTCGAAAATCGATGACTCAACTGTTAAAAGCGACCAAATATGTGCAAAACTGCGACAAGACAGTTTAAATCCACATATCCTGTAGACTGCCTTCCGGCTCTTTAGTTAGCCATGTTTCTTCGTGAACGTTTTAAAGGCGCTTTATAAATGTATAGATACACACACATGACCCTGAACTCATTCATCCATCCGACTACGCATCCATTAATTGAAGTTCCATTTATTATGTAACTCTCAGTATTTCCGCTGACAACCGCTCTCTTCTTACGATGCTGCATAAAAATTGTCATCATTACAATTCACCCATCCATCCAACCATCTATACCTACGCCCACCCATCACCACCCATGTGCACCCACCCTTTCTTCTATCCATCGATCCAATAATCTATCCTTTACGCTTCCTTCCACTCATCCCACCATTTATCCCTACACCCATCCAACACCACCAAACCATCCACCCATTCATCCACCCATCCATTAACCAATCAACCCACCCACCGTCCTTCCACCCAACCACGTTCTCATCCATTCATCCACCCATCTATCATTAGTTGGTCACATGCGGCCTTCACTCGATAATATTCTTTGGCTCGGACATCTTGTTTTATCTATTCTGCTTTCTTGGAGTTATTTTCTCTTTCTTCGTAATCGTATTGTAATTGTATTTTTTTAAAATTTGTATAGCGCCTCTTCAAGCAAAAACTAATCGTAATTCGTAATCGTCGTGTTTGAGTGTTTTGGGTTGTGTTCGGACGTCTTCTGTCGAAGTCTCGTACGCCGCCATTCGACTCGTCCGCCTTGAGGGGAATTAGGCTACCACCTGAAAAGTGTTAAGGTAAAGTTGGAAAGCCAAGAGAGTCCTTGATTTGGTGCTGACCGTTCTGCTATTCTGCCATTGTGTACCCTACGACTGCCATTGTGTACCCTACGACTGCCATTGTGTACCCTACGACTGCCATTGTGTACCCTACGACTGCATGGTGCTGTTTACCCTTCTCTTCCACGACCAACTGGTCGGCTGCTGACGAATGTCGTCCTTCACATGCAGACCCGATGACTGAGGATGGTGGCTCTTCTAGTTATCTGTGCTTGTTTCGCTTGCAGAGAATTCTTTCTTCTTAACGAATTTAACTTAATTTAAATGTAAATGTAAATGTACACTTTTCTCTGTGGCCAACGTTTTCTTAAATTTAGGTTAGCGCAGGCAGTGCTTTTGGAAGAGACTTAAAAACGTTATAGTAAATGTCTACATATCTACATCCGTATACATATATGTATACCTACGTGTATAACAGTATTATATGAATGTTCATTTATATATTTGTATATATATATGGTTTAGTGTATATATATATATGGTTTGAACGGTTTTGAAACCGTTTGATTATCCTAAACATGTAATTCTAATGTTAAGGACATCCATACATACATATTTACATATTAATATTCCTGTAACAGTATAATATGCATGTTTCTTACGGACATATATGGCTATATATGTATACAACCCTGCATCCAGGTGACTTGTTAGTCTTTATGGGTTGATGTCATTTTGACACTAGCTGCATAAAACCTGTGTAAACTTAAATTATATTTGCATTATGCTTACAGTTTTCTGTTTCCGATGAATCAATAAATAGAATCAATCAATCAATCAAATCTCATCACTATTCCACTAAAAAGTCCATTATATTTGTAGCAAATGTAGAAATGTACATTTTTGTATATATGCATTTTTATATTTGCATCGTTAACACCAAGTCTGCATAGTATTGAATATAAAACTAATATATAACCTTTTTTGTTTCATATAACTATATGATAATATATATGCATACATACGTGTATATAAATTTAACTAATTAAATATTTACAGTAAAAAATTATATAAATTAAATAATTATAAATATATTTTAGTGTATATAAATATAAATAATTATAAATATATTTAGTTCAGAGAACTATTATAACAAAGTCGGTCATGAATGGAGAAGAATCCGGTCAAATGTAAATATTTTCATAAATATGTATACGTACATACATGCACAATGCACACGTATTACATATATATACTTATATATATGTATGCATAAGTATGTATATGTCTCATTACTATATATATGCCTATATTATGTAACTGGTCATTTATTACCCGTTTATTATATATATATATATACACACAAGCACTTCGACAATCTAAAAATATATACATAAACGATGCATGCATATATATATTGGCATATTTTCTTAGATATTTAATATAATATAACATATATTATGCCTGGTATGCAGGCATGTAAGAGTGTCACATGCATTTGTGAAAGACAGACATTCATTTCTTATACACATATACATATGCATAAAATCATATTAGTAATTTCTGTCACAACTTAAAATGCGCATATTAATCACTTTAGACTATACGGACACCAACAGACTTAATTAACAGGTTTAATTACTTATTAAGCTATGAAATTGAACAAACGCGATCTCATTTGTACATCTTATGCCAATTGTGTACCATGTTAGACGTCTGATAAAAATAGAAAGAACTAATCTAATCAAATTCAATCCGACCTAATCTGAGTCAAGCGAATCTGACCTGACCTAATTAAATCTAGGCCAAGCCAATATGACCTGACCTAATTAAATCTAAGCTAGTCCGAATTTATATCTAATTATCTAGCCTTGTCTAATCTAATGTAATATTAGGTGCTGTAATTAATGACAGGATTATTTAATTAATAAATACATTGTAACAAATTTCTATATGATGGAGAAGTTTCTTATTTGATGGAATGTTTGATGGAATAGTTTCTTATGTTATTTGCAATAACAGCTTATTTTAATACTAGATGGTATTTCGAATTTCATTTTAAGTTAGTTAGTATTGAAACGCGTTAATATGTATTTGTGTCTACTAATAATTATAATTTTCTGTATTACTATTCATTAATTTTATTTATATGAAGTACTTCTGTTATATATTTGCTACAGTTGTTCACTTAGATATATATGATAATTTTTATTTAATTAATTGGCATTAATCTCAAATTGTATACTTTTAGTTTTGTTTACTTCTCAATGTATCATTTTTCCGTTGTATATTTCTGTAACATAGTTGCCCTCAAGTGTGGCGCCCGATTCATTGGTAATCAGGCCAAAATATTCCCATAAGTCGGAATATACGTGAGAAACACATCAATGGTTCCCTGTTATGTAGAGTTTTATAAGTTCAAGATCCCTCTGCTGATATGTGTTTCACTTGTCAGCCCCGCGCCAGCATACATCAGAGTGTTTCAGTTTTTCCAGTCAGCCGAGTCGGCGATCGTTGCGCTCTGCTGCCGGCGGGGAAATGTAGGTTCTGCACATCAGTTGTGGCTCATTGTGCCTTGTGGTGTGTTGGACCGTCCTCGTGGAACAGTCTGCCATGGCACTGCCCCCTTTCGGTGCAACTGAACAAATCCGGAGTCAAACTTTGTTGCTTCTGACTCCGTGTAGCTACATTTTCTGCCTTTTTTAAAACGCACTTGTTTAGATCAGTTAGATAAAAGGCGCTATATTAAGTGTTTTGATACATTCATATTCTATTTATCTATTTATTTATTTATTTGGCACTCTCATTTATCTATATTTGTAAAATTTATATTTTATTTGTGTTTATTTTTGACAGTCAGAAAGACAGACCGAGAGCCAGACAGGCAAGCAGACAGATAAGCAGGTAGACACACGTAGACAGGCAGACATATGGTTAGACTGACAGACATATAAGCAGATAGATAAGCAGATAGATAACAGACAGACAAACACAGACAGAAAGAGACACACGAGTCCTTAGTAACTTAGGACTTTGAAGTTTATTTTAATATGAAATCAATTAACATAACTCATCATAATTTTATAGGAAATGTTCAGCTGATTGAAGGTGATTTACAGTGTGAATTTCACGGTAACTTTCACTTGAAAGTGGAGTTATTATGAAACACATGTGTTACATTTCTAAGCTCATCCAAAAGTTTTAAGTAGAAGTTGACTCACCTGGACAAGTTCAAGTAGCAATAATAATGTCTCATCCTATTCAAGTTCACTTCGCCGTATCGGTTTATTTTAGTTCACTTCAAAGAGATCATGTTTTTCACACACCCGTCGACGTGACCCCTCCGACACCCTCCCCTACCCCTTCCTTTTCACCCCGTACCCTAAATATTCACTCCATATGGGTCGTATTCCCTCGAGTAAGCGCTTAAGCGTTCTGTACTGCGCTTTTCTTCAGCGCTTGCTTGTGACGCGTTACACCCCACCAGTCGCATCTAAACTTCCCTGGGATAAACACGCAGTTGTCTCAAACCGTGTACAAAAGAAAACCTGTACACACGTACACCGACGTGTATACGTGTACACACGGCTGTATACACTGCCGCCTCCGGCCGGCCGCTTATTGACAAACAATATATCAATGTCGTGTGTACGCCGGCGCGCCGCCCGCTCTCCTATTGGCGTATAGATTTCGTCGTTCCTGGGGAAAAATAAACAGGCAGCCGACGGGCGAAAACCGCCCTGCAGAAAGCATTTGCCCGTGTTTTCGGCGCAGTACGCATGCGCTAAGACAGCCTAACCGGGGCAGCGTGTGTGTGTGTGTGTGAGAGAGAGAGTGTGTACGCTTTCGTGTATTGGACGAGGCGTCGAGAGTGCATGATTGTGCGGCCAGACAGGAATGGAATTCGTTTAAAGACGCGTCAATTTTCGTCAAAACCGTCGGTTGGGGTTTCTTAGAAATCTTCGCTGCTGCCTCCAACGAAGGGTGGACTGTGTCACTGGGTGGGGTGCCGCCGGAGGTAGGTATGCTTGCGATCCCTACCGGGAGGGCGATGGCGGCCGGGTGAAGGGAAAGACGGGGCGCTGCTTATGCTAATGAGGGCCTTTGGACAACGGGCTTCTACGTTAGCAGGGGTTTTCTTAACGAGACTTAAATGGTTTTATGACTTTTGGTGATTTTATGGGAGAAATGTTGTGGGGTGAACGGTTGGATTCGAGAGACGGTGCCCGATAGGTACTTTACCCGATTGAAAAGGGGCCATTAAAACAAGATTATATGGGGCAATATACCCATTCGTTCTATAAATATGTCAAGTCTTTTGCGTATCACAGACCCGCCTATAATTAGTATGATACTATAGAATATGCTCTACACCTGTAAATATATATATATATATTATACATAAATATACATATATGCCTATATGTCCAATAATACAGATAATATGGCATACCATCTGCATTTCTTCAGGCCTAAAATGGTATAAAATGTAACTCATTATAATAAATCTAAGCCGAATAAGTCTAAACCGACTAAAACAGGTTTCTTAAAATTTTTGCTGACATAAAGCAAAATCTTCCTTAATAAGTTTCTATAACCCACCTTCTGAATTCTTCCATCACTGCCTCCCACTTTCAAAACAGTGCAGGTACCCAGAGTATCCTTGAAATGCAATTTTAAAAGTAGTGATTTGCATTTTATTCGCTTATTAAACTCGATTCAGAATTAGGTCAGCCGTATGTCATCTGTGCATAATTTTGGAGTTTCTTTGAGAAGCAGATTAAGTATAAATTTCAAAAATGAAGCCAACCATTTCTTTGCGATCTGATTGGTACATGCATTTTAGGGGCGGAATATCTCGTACTCGAAAAACGTTTCGATTGATCGTTGTTCAATATCTGCGCAGTACAACAAGCGTTCAAAACCGTTTTAATAATTGGTGGGTGGACATTATCTCGTGATTCGATAATCTGTGGCGTAGGACGCGACGCGTGCTTTCTGATTGGTTGACAGGTTTCACGGCCGGGCTTCGTATGTCCCGTGATTGGTCTTCTGATTGGTTTAGTGGGCAAGTCCAGCGAACTCTGTAGACGAGGGTTTTTGTGTGGACCAGGAATGGATCAACTTAAAATCACAGAAGCTCCGTTCTACGGGTCTGTTGGTTGCCACTGGCAACTTATACGACGGCAGGCAGGATACAATACTCAATACAACACAATACAACACAACACAATCCAATACAGTAAAATACAGAGCAATGCAATGAAAATTGTGAAATACAATGTGATGCAATGCAATATAATACAACGCAATATAATGCAATGCAATGCAATATAGTATAATACAAATAATGCAATACAATACAGTAGACATATAAATACATTACAGAACAAATAGAAAAAGTATACACTAAAATATAATACAATACAAATTAAAATGCAAAGTGAAACAATACGTAATAAACAGCAAAATACAATTACATTGCAATACGAAACAACTGAAATTCGAAGCACGTAACGACGGTTTCAATTTTCTCTACCTTGGGATACGAAGGTCGTAAACTCTGCATTGTCCGTTTGGATGAATGACAAAGTTGTATCTGGGTCTGATGATTGTTTCTATGTTGAAACATACCGGAATACAGATCTCTTTCAAATGATTGCTAGATTTCGCCTGAACTACGTTACACCGAACGAGAACGTTACAACTTCTGAAGAGCCTCGACGACTATTTAGCATAATCTACCCCACGACTTCCTCAGTCTTTAATGAAAGGCCATCTTCAGCCCCAACAGATTGTAGATTGGCTGCAGTTCGGCTATAGTTTGAGAACAACTGAGTGTTGAGCACTCTTCTTTTCCTCCCATCTCTATCTCTTCTCATAGCCAGCCGCATTTTAGTATCTATTCCCAAAAGAATACACAAAACATAACATAAATGAAGATTTGTAAACGGGAAACTTCAAGCACAAACTCATCAATAGCGCTCCCGACCCGTCAGAAAAGACCCGCTAAACAGGGCAGATTTCAAGCGCTTGTGGAACAAAGAAAGTGACAAGCTGATTAGGTGAATACACATTCATGATATGTCTATAGGCGCTGCGAGGCCCGTGGTCCACCTCTAACAGGTCATCCGACCGGATCTATCTATCGCCTGAACCATTAAAGTTCACGATCCTGCTCTAAGATCCTTGTCTGTCTGCTGTCTGAGGCCCTGCATGCAGAGTGGTCAGTCTGCCTACACGAGACTATTACTGAAGATATCATGGTCTTCAGCTCGCCCTAGCTTACTATACCGAAGCCACACAATAATTAAACCTCAATTGCTCTCTGTCTTCAGATAATGAATTAACCTCTCCCTCCTTTCTTTCCTTCAACTTTCAAAGCGCCGTAATATAGTATATTAATGGCCTACCACTCATAAGAAACACTTAGCAGTTTACTTTCTTCATGCTTACTTATTCACTCAAAGCGACCGACACTGTTATAGATGAATACATGAAGATGGCACAGTAAGGTTCAAAGAACATATGAATGAAGTCACAAGCTATAAACAGACAGACAGACAGACATACATACAGACAGACAGACAGACAGACAGACAGACAAGGTGACTGTATAGAATGCGGTCGTGCATATTGTGATGGTGATGATATACATGTATTGTGTTCAGCTGTTGTTAATGTGTTGGCTTAATAGCTCTGTGATTGTCGTCGTGTAGAAGGCGGTGAAGGGTGATTGTGTAAATGGTTGCCATGGTGATGAGCTAGCCGTGGGTGATTGTTGCACAGTGAATGTGGCCATCGTTACTGCGGTACATTTTGATGAACCAGACTTTATGTAGCGCCTAGATTGACCTTTGTCCCTAATACGACAAATTCGGATATGAGAAAGAAGCATCTGTAACTGAATATTATAATATTATAATATTATAATATTTGAAGTGCGATTTCGTTCTATTTGTTGCTATGATCTGCGGAGTCTTTAGAATGTCCTAACCAAATGATTTAACCTTAAAGCAAGTGCCAGACTTTGAACCAGCAACTGCTATAGAACTAACAGGTATAATGGAAGCCTTTTCTCTTTAAGTTTAACAGGTTACTGGGTCACTAGATCAAGCAGTTCACTCTCCATACAAATTTAACAACTCTTTCTGGTAAGCGCTTCTTTCACTGTATGAACTGATAATTTATTATCATACCCAAATGAGAATTGCAATTAGGTGGTATCCCCTTTTTAAAAGTGCGGCTAGGTCAACAGAGGCGAAGAGTTGAAGTGACTCTGCCCGGTATTTGATACAAACCCTCAGGAACATACAGGTATACATACATACATATATACATACACACATACATACATACCTACATACAGATACAAACATACATACATACATACATACCTACATACAGATACATACATACATACAGATACATACATACATACAGATACATACAGACATACTTACATACATACATTATATGAATGCAGAGGTGGAAGTCACCCTGATGGGATGCATCACCCATTCTTAAGCCATATAAATAATATATCCCGCTCTTATCTGTATACCACCTAGGACAACTCCGCTCTATTCGTCACTCGCTTCCTCTTCATGCGATCACTACCTTGGTCCATGTCCTGATTTGCACTAGGATTGACTTTTGCAATGCTGCCTATATTGGACTTTCTGCAATTAACACCTCCAACCTTCAGTATATATTTAATGCTGGTGGTCTTTCAAAGTCTGCCCATATGTCTACTTTTATTCGTGACTCACTTCATTGGCTTCCTGTCAGTCAACGCATCCAGTTTAAGATTCTTATCCTTATGCGCAACTGCCTTCTAGGCTCTGCTCCGTCCTACTTAACTTCTTTCTGTATTCCGGTTTCCTCGTTGCCTGCCCATGCCTCCCTTCGCTCAGCTACCCGTGGTCTCTTGGTAGTCCCTCGAGTCCGCACTACGACTGCCCAGTCCAGGAGATTTGCCTTTGTTGGCCCTTCCAGCTGGGGCTCCCTTCCTCTTGAACTGCGGCTTCAGTTACTTAGTCTCTCTCCTACCCAGTCTCTCAAACGCCTGAAATCCTTTTTGTTTGTTCAAGTGGGGAGCGCCACTGTTTCCTAAGTGGCGCTTTATAAATGTTCGTTTACAATTACAATTACAATTACAATCTGTCCTGAAACAATCGATGGGCTCCAACCCCACAGTCTCGGCGGGATGTTACTGAACATTTATGTTGCGCCTTTTATGGGCTTCTCAAAAGCTATGGTCTGACTTTTGACCTAATCTGTAAATTTTTTCCAGTACTTAACTCCAGATGATGGAGAATTCCCGAAGCATTCCTCGTGGCCTCATAAGCCTCCATTACCACCTCTCAGGTCACGCACGCCTTCTCCCATAAAGAAACTCAAAACCGACAATGCAACGGTCGCCGAATCGACTGAAAAAATAATCCCATATACTGACGACATCTGGCGTCCAGACCTCTCCATATGTCATGGCGAAATTTATTGCGTCTTGGTCGGGTGCCAATCTATTACAGCAGAACATATTTCGCACGGAGTACGGTACGCACGGTACAGGACTGCGATTGATACATGGAAATGTTCACAAATGCACCTTACGTTAAAACCGACCAAGAAACAAATCTTACCCTGCGCGGTGCGATAGTTCCGGCCATTATCGGTGGTTCTGAATTCCACAACAGTATCGACATCTGACGGTCATTTCTCGCCGTTCAATCACAACAAACCTGAACATCTTACCCCGTCTGCGTTGGTTTCGCAGCGAATTCGCACGACCCCTCGAGGTCACGGCCGAGATGGGCTCGCGTTCCCAAAAATAGGTCCAATGTTTTGCAAAAGTACTGCTACTTGCTCAAGTGGCAGGAATAATAAATGGATGGATGGAATGAATGAACGAACGCACGAACGAATGAATAAATAAATGAGTTTAAGGAAAGAAGGAAGGAAGGAAGGAAAGAAGGAAGAAAGGAAGGAAGAAAGGAAGGAAGAAAGGAAGGAAGAAAGGAAGAAAGGAAGAAAGAAAGGAAAGAAGGAAGGAAAGAAGGAAGGAAAGAAGGAAGGAAGGAAGGAAGGAAAGAAGGAAGGAAGGAAGGAAGGAAAGAAAGAAGAAAGGAAGAAAGGGAGGATGGATCGATGGATCGATAGACCGATGGATCGATAGATCGAGAGATTGATGGATTAACAGATGGACGAATCATATCACAATTGGTTGTCGTAGCAACAGTAGTGATAAATCGTCTGATTCGCTAGGAGGCGCTTTTCGTCATCTGGCGCTTACGCTGTGGAGTGTTGGTGGCGGGCAGTTTGAAATGTTTTGCGTAGAGGGTGAACAGGAGACCAGCTGGAAAATGGGTGAACAGGGAGACAGACACACGATTGGGTCGATTATAATGCTTTGACCCCATCTAGAATTGTCCTTGGCATCTTCATTAAACAGGGTTTAAACTAACGACACAAATCCCCCTATACAGGAACAAAGTCTGAAATTACTTACACACATGCACACACATACAATACACATACAACCACACATACAGGCGTAAATACATACATACATCCATACATGCATACATACGTACATGCATACATACATCGATACATACATACACACTTTTTGTGAGGTGTCAAAATACGCATTTACGTTATTAGCATACATATACATGCATACATAAATGCATGCAAGCAAACATACATACACGCCATATATATATATATATATATCATATACAGAAGACAGACAGAAAAGCAGTCCCTTAAGCTGGTCCAAAAGGCGGTCATCGATATAAAATGTTAGCGACATTATTTTTCTTAGCCTCGGCATATGTGGGCAGATGGCCGGCCAGTCCTGTTCCTTTTATATCCTAATATAGACGATGCATATATTGGACAACATATTTAAATATATTTATGTAAAGGTCACATGATAGCCTTTATGTTTCAGTGATGTGCATCTATAGGCGCTGAGTCTTTGCCAACTAGATTTTGTCGTTGCTATGGCTACCGGAACTGGAATCGATTTCTACAGATCGCTGGTGATATGCTTTGACACATAAACCATTGGCCAATGAAGCAGCAGCAGCAGCCGCAGCAGCCGCAGCAGCCGAAGAGAGAAATTTCCATTAATTTCTAGAATTGCAAACCGTGCACAACTCTGTCTTTCTGTAACTCTTACGTATATATGCATTTGTATGTGTATGTATGTCTGTATATATATATTATATAATCTATATATAAATGATATATTTTTGAATGATATATACTGTGGTTTTGTATTGTATTGTATGCACAGTGTTCTGAAATTTTTATTTCCATGTTCTATATCAGTCTGTTTTATTGTCTGTTTTATTGTCTGTTTTATTGTCTGTTTTATTGTCTGTCTGTCTGTCTGTCTGTCTGTCTGTCTGTCTGTCTGTCTGTCTGTCTGTCTGTCTGTCTGTTGTTTCTCTTCAACTTTTTCTCTTACTTTTTGACGCCAAACTTAGCTTGACCTCTACTGCTGACGTATTACTGTACGTCTTTACAGCGCTACCATGCATACATCCGGATCTCTGCGATCAGCCAGACAAAACCGTTTCTGTCTCTGTCTCTGTCTCTCTTTCTCTGTCTGTCTATCTCTGTCTGTCTGTCTGTCTCTCTCTCTGACATCAGAGACTCTCGTTCTGATTTCTCACTTCGTTTATTCAGCAGTTCTGCACAAATCGCCTGGAAGAATAGCCTCCCTGTTTATATTTACTCGCAACACCTCGCTAGATATATTCGTAAAACGGCTCATAACCTATTTGCACCATCTTGCTTTTGTTCTCTGATCCCTGTGACCTTCCCACGCCTACAATTCCTTGCATGCTCAACCTATGTATATATGGCGTGTTAACAAATGCATGAGTTACTTACTTACTTACTTTCTATATATTTATTCTCTCTTTCTTTCAGTCTCTATCATTTTTATTTATATACTGCTGCTTTCTTGGATGCCTATATATGCCTCTGTTTCTCTGTTTCTTCTTTCTGTCTATGTATCCTTCTTTAGTTGTTGTTGTCTCTTTATGATATATATTCCCACTGGGAATATGCACATTTACATATATATGTATGTATATGAAGAGTTCGTCTTCACCGGTTTCAGCCAATTCCACTTCAAATTTTACCACATGTACTTATACTAGCGCTTCATAAGCCCCATGCGATCTCATTTCCATATACACATGTATGTGATCGTAGCTGATTGCATTGATTTCATCAGGGCGCTTTAGAAGTTATCAGAAAGGGACTTCGACCGGGCGCATATGGTTTAAATTGGATTAAGTGAAAGGCGGCGTCACTACGGTTTCCATGGCAACGATCGGCTTATTTGATTAACTTGATACCGAGTTTACGTCGAGAAGTTGAATTAAAGGGTCTTCGAAATCGGGCGAACTACGTGATAGGAAGCCCATATTCGACGCAATGTCGCTCTGCCTTCGGTAAATACGAGCTACATAAATCACGCTCAGCGAGAGAAAAGGCGCCACATAAGGGGAACGACCCATAATGAAGACAGGAAGTTATGCAATATCTGAACGACTGCGCCGGCGCGCGTAGTTGTTTAATCAATCAAATTCTTCCGAGGGCGGGACGGACCGGGCAGATATGCCGCATGACAAACCTTGAGGGGGAAAGATATTCACAGCGGAAAGTTATCGTGCGACACCCCAGAGGCGGATGCCGCAATTACGCGTTTCCAAGGCGACGGAGCACTGCGCCGGCGCGCTGCTAATCAAGCGACACCGCCGGTAGAAGGCTGCGCATGTGTACGATGGGCGCGGTCGGTTTCGGTGGGTAAGG
Source organism: Norana najaformis (assembly GCA_964023275.1). Lineage (NCBI taxonomy): Eukaryota > Metazoa > Annelida > Clitellata > Crassiclitellata > Hormogastridae > Norana > Norana najaformis. Next base: position 29,775,565 of record OZ029916.1, on the reverse strand, counting down.
GGGGCTGCTGGGGTAACGGGGCCGTCTTCTGTTTATCACGTCCATAGATTATTGTATAGACGATCGATCAATCTGAGATGGTGGGTTCTGATGGGTGGAATTACTGTAACACAATACAAGTTATTATGGAGCTGATGGAGTCTCGCGCGCCACGAGATTCGACGAGATCTAAGTCATCTGTATTCATGTCAACAGGGATTAATTTGGGATAAGATTCGACGTGTATACGAAGTCGAGACTTCTATGCACGCACCGGCGTTTCCTCATGTAATAATGCGCCCATCAAGCCGTCATGTCGGCCTCAGCGCCGGCGGCCATCTTGGAATGACAGAAAGTGTGAGCCGTCCGTCTGCAAAGACCCCGGATATCCAGTACAGCGTGTGCCTATTATAGCGCCTGTCATAACAAGTCCCGAGAAGATGTGTCGGCATTTTGCGTTGAAGTTTTTGTCGTCAAAAAATTAATTTTGTGTCCATATCAAAAGAAATAGAACGAAAGCAGTGTCTTCTAATGTAACGAAATTGAGCATTTATATAGCACCATTATGCGTCTCTCAAACCCCTCATATTACCATTTTCAAGCACAGTAAATAATGTTGTTTAACTACGTTAATTTTAAAACATGCGACATGCAAATAAATATGGATAATAATTCTGCGAAATTATAAATAATTTACGAGAATAAATTATATAAAAACAAATCATAAAATTATATGTAGAGATTACATAGCAAACACTAATGTGCCATATCTGAAAATATGCCTATGCACATATACAACCATATGTATGCCTATGCAATTTATTTATGCATGTATGCTTCATGTCTAAGACATTTATATAACGCCCTATGTTTTTGTGGTATACTGTTACGACGTATACTGTAATGCAAGCACTGTCATAATGTAATACTGTAACACTCTAATGTTGCTAAAATGTAATATCGTATTGTGAATCCTTTCAGTGTTATGCGAGGCCAGAAATCAGAAGGAAGAGAAGAGCAGACACAGTGTCTCAGTTAAACTCCCCCTCCCCCACAGTGTCTCAGTTAAACTCCCCCTCCCCCACAGTGTCTCAGTTAAACTCCCCCCCCCCCCCACAGTGACTCAGTTAAACTCCCCCTCCTCCACAGTGTTTCAGTTAAACTCCCCCTCCCCACAGTGTCTCAGTTAAACTCCCCCTCCCCCACAGTGTCTCAGTTAAACTCCCCCTCCCCCACAGTGTCTCAGTTAAACTCCCCCTCCCCACAGTGTCTCAGTTAAACTCCCCCTCCTCCACAGTGTCTCAGTTAAACTCCCCCTACCCCATCGCATGGATATCTATGATGAAAGAAGGACGTCACTGAAATCTTTTATACATTCTTCATCTTCTTTCGAGTTCTTGCTTCTCTTATTGTCGCTCTTCCATCTTTTCGTCGAGTCCACAACCTTCTTGTTCCCTCTTCTTCCTCCTTTCCTCTTTTCAACCTTCTCCCTTCGCCGCGGAAGCCGCGCACATTGCAACCGGAAGATAAGAACGTCCATGGCATCCTCCTAAGATTCCGGATGTCATTGACAGTGGCGCCTCTGTCGATGACCCCAGTGACGCTAAAGCTATGCTACACACACTACATGCATATATAATATATATTATACATATATATATTATATTATATTATAAGTATAAGGAGTCAATAAGTTTATATGCATACGTATATATGACCATGGATTTGTATATATATACACGTATATGCACTACTATATACATACATCTATGTTCATATACGCATATGGTGTAAGTACATACATGCATGTATATTTATGAATAGATGTATATACAAATCATATGTATATACGTTATTATATGTATAGGGTCTATATGTATGTATTATATGTATATATATATATGTTTATATAAGAATTGGCGGTTTCTTCGTTTAACGCTTGATAGCGTCGTCTTCAGAAGTTTTCCCATCGGCCATTGCGTACGTCGTGGTTCCTGTGATCGGCAGACGACGATGTGATGTGCAGATACAGAGCCCGAACAGCGCATAGCAAGCACTGCATGGTCTGCGGCGCCTGAACGACGCAGCGAAACGGAACAATCGGCGAAGAGAAGAAAAGAAGAAGAAATGAAATCCATTCAAAGTCAATCGAACGGAAAAATTATATTATAACGCAAGCAATTGGTTGCATAGCAACACGTGCACATAAATCAATACATAGGCATACATACAGATATATACATACATATAGATGCATATTTACACACAGACATATACATACATATATGTATGCAATTACACACATACAAACACATGCATACAAACATACATGCATCACCGAAATACATTTATAAATTTTACATTTGTAAATTATATATTTACAAATTATACGTACAAATATCACCCACCGTAGCTGCCACGCTGTCTCTCTGCCTGACTTTTATATCTTGACCTGGAACCGAACCCTTTAGCCTATCGATTGTGTTTTGACTGAGCGCATGTTAATAAGCTAGTCCCCGTGACGTGGCTTTCACTGGGCGCTGTAGAAATTACGATTATTTATTTATATATTTTATATAGCGTTTTTAAGAATCTCGGAAAGGCGCTAAAACATGGCTGTCTGAGATAAGTCTTGTTCAGATGTATATATTCACGTATACAATAATATGCGCCCTATACATGCATTCATTTCATTCACACAGCCTAGCATTATATTATTCGTTTGCTTGGATATAATGTTCCTATTTACTTCTTTATTGCTTGCATATTCCTTCAAGACGCCAGTGTCAATATATGTATATATATATACTTAAATATGAATAAATAATAATATAGCTTAAGGCATACAAAAATATCGTGTGCTGTTATATATTATTAGATACCCAAATTTCCACAATGCTGAGTCGTTATAAAATATTTTATAATACTGAAGATTTTGTATTATGTATATAGACTATTATTTAGAAGTGAGCTGGCTATGGAAAATTGCAAGAATCTCACGGCTACAAAAAATCAGAAATCCTTTGATTTGCAGACAACTCCGTTAGAAAAAGTCGTCCAGCAGAGACGCGGATGGTAAATTCCTCATTACTTATAATATATTAAATGGAATATACATTATATATAGTATTAATTATACATTAAAATATATAATATGTGATATATATCATTTGCTCTGCATCAAAATTCCACATTATATGCTAATTAATATAAATTTGAATTTGTCAATTTAATACTGTGAATATTTATCTAAAATACGAAATGGACAAATATTTAGCGGTTATTATAGTGATAATAACTATAAGTACAAAGATAAGTAAATGTAGACATAATAAATGGCTTCTATTAATTATATTAATTGTATTATTTGTGAGGTTCTTAAAAGAGCCGGATACATACGTATATACTTGCATTAATGCAAATAGACAAAATATCATTAGAACTTGAAGCAGGCTAAAAAATTTGCATTTGTTCTGTAATTTTCCGAAAACTTGTTTAAATTCTGATCAGTTGAAAGAAACTTCTATAAAAATTTCACCGAGTCTGTTAACGGAGCATTGAAAAATAATTGTATGTGCACAAATATACAAGCTACTGTTTATGTAGGTATTTGTGTATATAATTATTATTTCTGCATTTATTAGGCGCCACTATCTAATGACTTAGCATCAACCGATAGCGGCGAACAATTATAAGTGAAGGACTTGCTCAAGGTTCTTATGCAGTAACCGTCTCGAAGGAGGCTCGAACTCATACTCTCGCGTTTCAAGCCGAGAGCTCTATCCAGTATGCTACCAATAATCTAAAATGTGTTCTGTGTATAGAATAGGAAACTATTATGCAAGTAGTACGCAAAATAAACAGATGTATGGCTGTGCGCGCGAAAAACACTGGGTTTATCGTGATCTTATAGTTTCCAAAATTGTGTTTGTTTTCTAAACTTTATTCTTGCTAAATAAATAGATTTATATAACTACCATCAATTTTATTGGGCTCATTACTAAAATAAAAATCAAAGTCAATTATAAAACTGATATTAATGCTGCTATTGCTATGTGATTTTTTTGCTGTTATATATTTCCTGAATAAATATTTATTTAACTTTTCAGGCCCCATAGCAAATCGTCTATAAAAGCTTTATTAGCGCCATATTTTTTGTATTAAACACAAATAAATACATATACTTGAATGTAATGTTTTAGTTAAGTATAAGTAGCTCTCAGATAATACTATATATAAGTTATAATAGTTTATATATGAATATTATATACACCCGTTTACATTACTTTATCCTCGAACAGAACTAAAATATTCTGCTGACATATAAATTTCTTCATACACATAAGATTATATACATAGTTCATTCATACCCGCATATGTTTCATATTTTGTATAATATATATATATACATATATATACACAAATATCTGCGTATATATACATGTATATTCATATATAATTCTACAAGTTACAACAATACTAATTGTATACTTATATATTAACATAATACCAATATATAATATAGCAATATTACTTGCAGACTGTATATAATGAAAATCTTTGTGTGGTTCTTCTTTTTAAAAGTTCTTTATCATCCGATTAAAGCATATACAGGGGGCGAATAAAGGCACAGCCGACAATACCACATGCGACATGGTTATCTGTTCGTATTCACTGTAACTGCTCTCGTGCTCCGAAACTGCTATGTTATGTTGCATTGGACGAGATTTTCTCTATGACTGCTGTAGATTTAGCGGCCCTATTGTAATATCTCCTGTCGGTGTGTGTGTTTTTTTTATTGTTTTTGTCCATTACGGGGTTAACCTGGCATTCACAATAATCATAGAGTTGCATTGTTGATATTTAATATTATTATCGAAATAAATATTTCGCCAGCTGTATATATAGTATGATTATTTCTTCTTATGATTCATTCATTATTTCCTGCGTATCCTTCCTTTTCTATATGTTTAGCCGAGGTATAAAAAATAGCTCTGAGGAACAAACATTCGTGCATTATAAAGAAACGTATCTGGAACTTGCGTCTTTTACTTTTGCTGATTTTTCTACTTTTCTTATCCAAGCACCTCTTTCATTCTTCTCTTCGTCCTTTTGGTTCTTCTTCGCCTCAATTTTTTCTGATTCATTCCTTTCTCTTTTCTTGCTTTTTTCTATTGTATCTTTTTATTCTTTTATTTAGCGCTTCTTCATCATACCTTTCCCTTATTTAATCTCCTCATTTTTGTTCTCTTAGTTCTCCCAATTCCTTCTCCTTCCTCTACCCTCATTTTCTTCTTCTTCTTCTTCTTCTTCTTCTTCTTCTTCTTCTTCTTTTTTCTTCTTCTTCTTCTTCTTCTTCATCATCATCATCATCGTCTTTTCTTCCTCCTATTCTTCTTTTTTCTTCTTCTTTCTCGCGTTCTTCTTCTTCACGTTCTTCTTCTTCGCGCTCTTCTGCCGCAGCAGCAGCAGCAGCTGCAGTGGCGCGCGACGTGTGCACGCGAATCCATTTCGCTTTCTTATCAACTCATAATCCTCTCTAGACGCGCTGGCGCCGTCTGCCGCCCAAATCCTATTCGGGATCTTTCCCTTTGAGACTTCCAGCGAAATTGGATCGGCAAAGTTCCAGTTGATTAGTTAATCCCGCTCCGAAATGCGTCCCCTCAATATCGCTTTCCCGTATACGCGCATATACTCGCGACGGTCGGTCGGTCGGTCGGTCGGTCGGTCGACACACGGACGGCCGCCCGCCCGGCCGCCATCGATAGGCTGGTCTCGGCTGGCTGGAACGTCAAGGCGTATCGGCCCCGTCCGCATGGACCGGTCCAGGCGGACAGCCCGGGCTTAGGACAGCCGGAGGCAGACCGCAATCACCCCGACGCATAAATCATCCGGTAATTTCTGCGTCTATCTCGAGCAAACAGGAAATAATCTGGCCCGACTCTTCTTTAAAAGGAAAATCGATTTTTCGTCTTTTAGGAAACTTTGCTGCTATAGTAATATATATATATATATATATATATATATATACACACATATACATGAGATCCTTTGTGATGTATATTCAAATATATACAATGCTATCATTATATATATATACACATTTGCTTATATATGTGACCCTTTACGCACATAGCGTTACATGTATAATGCAAAAAATATACTTATTATGTAAGCCCAATTTATGTATAATTCTCTATAATCATAAAATTTAATAACGATATATTATATTATATATTATATTTATACATATAGTAATAAATATTATCGAATATATATATAATATGTTAGTGATATATTATGTATATTATTTATGCATATAGTATTTATTATATTATCGAATATATATGTTAGTAATATATAAAGTCCGACGTTACACTCGCGAGACAAAGAAATAATGGCCGCCGCGCGTGCGCACTCGTCGCAAAGTCAATTACAGCGTCGGAATAGCCTGGTGCCTTTATTTCGCCGTGTCTGCATCAGTCTCTCCTTCCCCTACACTTTATGTATAGGCCTATATCCAGTTGTCTTCAATTTCATTTATTACAGTTCACACATGTACATAATATTACATAATAGGTACATCAAATGTATACATTTTGCAACATAACTATCATATCTATTTATTTCCATAAATTATGAATATATATGATTTAATATTTTATTTATATATTAATATATTTTTATATATTTAAGTGCATAGAAATTATTTGAAATAGCATGCATAGATCGTTTTATATCTCTATCGATGTCGTACATGCGACATAAATATTTTATATTATATTTATGTAGCGCCATATAAATGTATCATGCTAGCATATGTAAATGCTTATATTATGCAGCTCAACATGTAATTGAGGTTATGGTCCATTGCGCCTGAATGATAAATCAGAGATTAATTGACCCCGTTGTCCACCCTCTCTTTTTTATATGATGATGAACAATGTAGATGTGAAAATGGACTCACAGGCCCTTTATCTTTACCCGTACATGTGTCCCATACATACGTCGGTCTAAGGCGACAACAACGGCGTCACAACCCTCCATATTCTAACCCCAGTCAAATCACTGTGCGAAAATCTACATTGCTTTAAAAGGTTAAATAAGTAAATTTATAAAGGTTAAATAAGTGAATTTATAAAGCGACATAGATGTTTAGTTATACAAATTTAGTTATCTATATTAAGTTTTTTAATGTAAATATATATCTTAAATTAAGGTTACGTGATTCTAGTTTGAAAAAAAAAATATATATAATCTAATAACATAAACAAACAATTGCATAAAAACATGAGCACATCCATGCATGCACGCATGCATGTATACGTAGATAAACACATACAAAGATACAATTACACACGTACATACACACATACATAATTGCATATATGCACATATATATACATACATGAATAATACATAATATACATACAACTGTATGTTTCTGTGTAAGCAAATATTGTTTATATCTATGAAGAGAAAGCTTAGAGTAATATAATCCATTGGTCTTTTCCTTCATTCATTTTCCAGTCTGCACTTTCCACACTTTGACTCTAGTTGCATGTATATGTACGATTGCAGAATTTTTATAAACCTATGCGTGCAATATTTACATTAATATTAAAATATTAATAATATTAATAATAAAATTTAAATTAAATATTAATATTATGAATAATTTAGTAACAATATGATGCAAACGGACGCATTAACCACGTAGTTTAAGTCCCTCTCATATATTTATTATTTGATTCAGTTAATATATATGAAAATGTTCATACTGTAGCATGTTCGTTTAAATGCTATTATTTATTATATTTAAGTAATCTTCTGAGGAGCTTCCAGACAGAGGCGTGTAGTGACCTATGTTGCCACCTGAGGGTGTTTTCTTTGTATGCCTATCAATAACGACAGGCTATAATATACCGAGGTATTTATACGACGATGCATTCATCCTATCTACACCATTCGGGCCAATACTCATAAGTAGTATATTTGTATAACGCATACATATATATTTACATATTTTATATGCACGTGTTAGCAACTAATACGCAATCGTAGTTGCACATTTATATAGCGCCTCTTCATGAAAACTGCTATTAGGTGTCCCCCAAGCTAACAACACTAGGCATGATCAAATAGAACGGCATTCAATCGCTGGCTAAATAGATGAAGAGAAAGGGCAAGAAGCTGACCTCACAAGGTGCATGACAGTCTGCTGTGGAGTGAAGGGCTAACCTCGGCGAAGCTACCTTGTTACATTATGGAGGTTCAGGACGGAGGGACAACCAGTACACCAATTACATATTTATTTTATATCCTAAAATTCCTCGTCTAACATGGGTGACAAAGGTCATACCACCTTTGCTTGGGCAATATATGACAAGAAAACGCTGGGAAATATTTGCGAGTTAATATGTTTTAAAAGCATTCAGTCACCTCATAACTGTCTTAACCAGTTACGTCACTGCAAACCAATAGCATTCATTTTATATAGGGACCACACACTTCTACATAAAATATACTTCATCATGGGCTCACTATATACATAAGAAATTATTGAATATGCTGAAGTTCTTATAATAATTGCCCCACTATGAATGCTGTTAGTTCTCACTTCAACTGTAAATTAAAGATGCCTATGGAATTCTTCCATCTCACCGTTTTGTATGCATCTTTCTTTGGAAAGTGTGGGCTCTTGTCACGCTTCACTGAATAATACTCTACTCACTCACTCACTCACTCACTCACTCACTCACTCACTCACTCACTCACTCACTCACTCACTCACTCACTCACTCACTCACTCACTCACTCACTCACTCACTCACTCACTCACTCACTCACTCACTCACTCACTCACTCACTCACTCACCCACCCACCCACCCACCCACCCACCCACCCACCCACCCACCCACCCACCCACCCACCCACCCACCCACCCACCCACCCACCCACCCACCCACCCACCCACCCACCCACCCACCCACCCACCCACCCACCCACCCACCCACCCACTCACTCACTCACTCACTCACTCACTCACTCACTCACTCACTCACTCACTCACTCACTCACTCACTCACTCACTCACTCACTCACTCACTCACTCACTCACTCACTCACTCACTCACTCACTCACTCACTCACTCACTCACTCACTCACTCACTCACTCACTCACTCACTCACTCACTCACTCACTCACTCACTCACTCACTCACTCACTCACTCACTCACTCACTCACTCACTCACTGTCTGTCTGTCTGTCTGTCTGTCTGTCTGTCTGTCTGTCTGTCTGTCTGTCTGTCTGTCTGTCTGTCTGTCTGTCTGTCTGTCTGTCTGTCTGTCTGTCTGTCTACCAACAACAACAGTGGACTGCTGAGGCAAATTCATTTCGTGCAGATGCGGAACCCAGAGGAACACCCCCACCCCACGGATCTCGCTTCCACCACACCCTCCAACCGTCCGTCCCCTTAGCCTCTCCCACCGACCACCACAGACCCACCCCTCGCCCGCCACCACTCCCGTGTAAACTGACAGACAAACATGGACCGGGAATCTTTGCAATCGCACAGACTCATGGGATACCTCTCCCATAAATCAACCCGAGCTTCGACGCTACACGCACAAACAGACACAACGACATGCATACACACATACATATGCATGAACATACATGTATATACACATACATACATACATACATGTACACACGATGCCTACATATAATCACATGCAAATATAGATTTACAACTTACTCTCTGTTAAAAGTAAAAGTTACTACTTCTACTAATGATATAATATTAATAATTAATTCACGCAGGACCATCCTTGTCGAATGGCCTTGAAAATGTTTTCAGAGTTCATCTATTGCTAATCAAATTTTTTACTTCCTGAAAGCATTATTACCTCGGATACGAACATTAATTTTAATTAATTTTAATTCATAGAAATTAACTTTTTAAAATTTTGATGATTATTACTTATTGATATAAGTGTTCGTTTATGTTAATGACATTTCATGTTTTTGTTAGTTGTAAAAACATAAAATGCGCTACACAAAAGCCCAAATACAAGCATACCGGTCTTACATACTTACAAACACACATACGTACATACGTATACCTACATAAGTATCAGGTTTAGTGGAAGTATTTGAATGGTCACCGTGAAGATCAACAATGCCATCTTCACCCTATCAGACCCGAGCATGACGTTGGCTGATCCTCAGCCCCATCTCATGCAACGCAAGAGGGGCATGAAATCGGTCTAGTTTTCTTTAATTTCCCTGCGGCGTGCTTCAATTATTGGCCTTAATTAGAGGCATGTCCTCTGTTGGGGAAACTGAGAAGCTTAGGGACTGAAAAGGCGGCATCATTGACGGAGGAACGGACGGACTGATGGACGAACGGACCCCCGAGGTATAAACGATCGCTTTAATCACGCCAGACCCACTGGACAAGCGCAGCAGACTACTTTATGAGGCGCTGTTAAAATCACCCATTGAGGGGCTCCCACATGGACCTCCCTATAATCTAGCATATAGGCTATAGGCAGGGGTCTATGGTAGTAAATCCTCTCTCTCTCTCTCTCTCTCTCTCTCTCTCTCTCTCTCTCTCTCTCTCTCTCTCTCTCTCTCTCTCTCTCTCTCTCTCTCTCTCTCTCTCTCTCTCTCTCTCTCTCTCTCTCTCTCTCTCTCTCTATCTCTCTCTTTCTCTCCCTCTCTCTCTCTTGCGCTCTGTCTCTGTCTTTATATCTCTGTATCTCTGTATCTGTTTCATTGTATCTCTCTATGTCTTCTTGTCTATACCTGCCTCGATGGTTTTGCTGAGTTTCACTGTATCGGTCAGCATCTGTCTTTAGCTAAATCCGTCTGTCTGCGTCTCTCTTTTGTCTGCCTGTCTTTCAGCCTCTATGAGCGTCTGTCTGCGTCTCTCTTTTGTCTGTCCGTCTTTCAACCTCTATGAGCGTCTGTCTGGCTGTTGTCTGTTTCTTTCCCTTCGTCCGAATTCCCGTCTTTCACCCTTTCTCCACCGCTCGAGTGTAACATATCCGTGGTGTACATGTATGTGAATAGGTGGAGGGCAAAGCAAAGGGCCAATATATCACCTGCCCTCCGAGCATACGCCCCATCTGCGATCACTGCAGCCGCTTTTCTGCACGCATCGACAAGGCAGGGCAGTGTGTGGACGGGCATCCAACGGGCAGACGATCGGGTAGCAGACGGGCCACGGTCAGCGCCGGCCTTCCCTTTATCCGGTCCACATACATACATATATATTATGGAATATGTTTGTATGAATTCATGTATGAATATATATGTATATGCGTATGTATGCATATAAGTGTATATATGTGCATATGTATCGGTGCTTGGGTGGGCGATTAGTGGTATTGATTTAAAGGCAGGTTCTCCTGGGCATGTGTGAGAAAGCTTAGCGCGCGGCTTACTTCAGGCTTCCATCGACAGGATTTATTATGTGTATGTATGCTTCTATATTTATCTAGGTATGTGTGTCCGTGTGTCTCTGTCTGTATGTGTGTGTCTGTCTGCTTGTCTGTCTACATGTTTTCTTGGAGCTGCTCGCGCGTGCAACTTTTGAGGATAGCGCGCACAACCATTTCTGCTTGCACACAAACTATTTCGTCAGTGTTGATTCCATTTCAAAGTTAAACTTAGTTCATTGTTACATCTGCTGAAATATTTAGCCTACTATTTTCACAAAAGTCAAGACAGGGTTTCCATGCCTCTTGTTGCGAAACCATATGGCATGCGAGCCAAGCCTTTGGACCGTCCACCGCCATGTACGAGCATATTCATCTAGCCCACATATTACTGGGTTACTGAGCTAGCCACCAGTTCCCACCGTTGCTCGAGCTGTGAGTCGTATGAACGCGGCTTTCTGAACTCTGCCCTCTAGCCTGTATATCATGGATACTGCGTGATACAGGTATCTAAGGGTGGCTGCTTTCTCCACCGACAGCCTACTGCACGATTAATAATTGCAACTGGTGATTGAAAACAACTACCACGTGTACAAGTATTGTTTACAGCGTTTAACAAGTCCACATTATCATGTTGCACTTACTGCTCTAAATACAGTTCTTGAGGAGTTAGCTGACCTCTTCTTCCCCTTGTCTATCCTCCAGATCCACTAACAAACTTCCAAACATCACCCTCCATAGCCGTCTGATTGCTTGCCTGGCGAACTCTTGGATCTTGACCTAGGACCGAACCCTTCTTGTTTATCGATTTTGTTTTGGCTGAGCGCCTGTGAATAAGCTGGTTCCCGCGACTTAGCTTTCATTGCGCGCTGTAGAAATATCGAGTTTACGATTAAGATTACGACTATGTAAAATTATCCAATAGCTGGTTAACGACGGACGAAATACAACAGTTAGTAAAACAAAAACTGTCAACTGGCTCACAGTACCTCAGAGAACGCATGCAATGAAACGTTGATGTTCAAGAGCTTTTAAGCAAATACAAAGACTTTGACACAGCAGCTGTAGACAGATACACTGAGCAAATCTGCAACAAATTGTAGGCCTAATGCAGATATTTCCAGAAGACGAGTTGCTAGAATGGAAGATGCTTGAGTTACGTGTACGTTAGCAGAAGCGAAGAGCTACTGCGCTGACCAAGCCGAGATTGCTAGTTTAGCAATAATGTACTGAATGCTACTTAATAAAACCGAGGAGGAAATAAGAAGCAGGCTTACACACAGTATCGTGATTTTATATGTATTGCGATCGATAAATTTAAAACAGGAATGATCAAGACATTTGGTGATGCGGTGTCCTGCATTCTACATAATACTTAAGAACTAAGTGAGTCAGCACAGTTCACAGATGCTTGTAACACCTTCCAAGCATCTAATTGTAAATGCAGATGTACACTTTTTCTGTAGTGACCGAATGGCCTCGACGCTGCTCATTTTTCAATGAATTTATCGGGTGAGATCCTTCACCACCGCTGCCGCATCTAGTGTGGAGTGTGAGCACGGCCCAACCTTACGAATGCAAGGAAGGCAAAATTGAGTGATCGACTTCGGGTTGACCACCTGGATTGTCTGAATTCTGGTAAGAAATCAACATAGATCCAATGTACACTTGTTGGCAATCGCATAAACACAAACGAAATATCCTCTAATGCAAGTCAAACTTTTCCTAGTCTTTTTCGCTGTTTACAGCGTGATTTTATATAGGCTTTTATTTTAGACGCAACAGATGTGCATTCACAGACGGACCAGAGCGCAGACCCCAGTCACAACCCATGCACTCGGTAGGTCAGTGCAAGCATGGCGACAAAATAAGGGGAAAACTGCTGTCTAGTCTGTTCTTGCTCGACCTTTAACCCAAACGATTTGCATCATGCGATATTCCTCGTTCCATCACGTGATGTGTGGTACATTACCTTTGCCCTGTAGGACCTGAGGCGTAGACTACTGACGAACCCTATTCCACTTCTTACCATTAGCCTGGACTGTGCTCAGAATAAACTGGAACTATGGTCTGGAATGTCCGTCGGTACAAGAGCCTCTCAAAATGCTCTACAAAATTGTTCGCTGAAAGTTCTTTTCTGCACATAGTTTATTCGAATGGTTTAAACACAGTGAACACTGAGTGAAATAAACGAATGAACGAATAAATATCACTGAATGAACGATAAATGAATGCATGAAGTGAAATAATGAACGAATAAAAATATCACTGAATGAAGGGTGAATGAATGCATGAAATGAACGAATGAACGAACAGTCGAGTGAACGAATAAACGATTGAATGAATGAACGAATGAATGAACGCATAATGCGAATGAACGAGTGAGTAAATGAGTTAGTGAGCAAGCGAATGAACGAGACAGTGAGCGAGTAAGTGAATGGATGAGTGAGAGAGCGACTACACAAATGCGTGAGTTAATCAGTGAGTCGGTAATTCCGTGAGCTCTAGAGGAAGCAAATGTCAATAATAGAATTCCACAGCGCAAATGGTGTCGTGGGATTTATCTGTAATGTTTTTCATCCTTTTCACACTGGCGCTATATAATTCCTATGGTAAGCCGTCGACGACATTTCATCTGCAACATTTATAAGTGCGTGTGTGCGTACGCTCATCGTCGGCGGCCGATTGCTGTTTCAACTGCAATAATCCAATCAGTCGGACACTCAATCAATCATCTCTGGGGCCGTAATTAGTCAGCCCGTCAATCAACCTTAATTTGTCGCTCACTTTGTTATTTCAGCTGTTATCGTCGTCGTCATCATCGTCATCGTCGTAATCATCATAGTCGTCGGTGTCATGGATGCTGCTTATGACGTTAACGCTTCTCTATGGCTGGCTGCAAAAAACTGGCATTAGTCTAATATTTTACAACTTACAAACGAAGAACAGAAGAAGAGCAGTCGCTTGTATGTATGTGTGTATATATGTATGTATGTATGTATGTATGTATGTATGTATGCATGTATGTATGTATGTATGTATGCATGCATGCATGCATGTATATTATGTGTATTATGTGTATGTATGTATATGTGAGTATGTATGTATGTCGATTATGTGTATGCATGTATGTCTGTCTGTATGAATATATATATGTATATATATAGACATCTATATAGCGCCTTTAACGTAACTCACAAAGGCGTTAACTGAAAATGATTCTTGAGCTATTCGTGGCGGTTTAAGCTACAAGTTTGAGAAGAAGACTGTTCCTTTAACTTTAATTAGAGTTCTGTTGGAGGAAGCGCAAATGTTTATTTGCATCAATAAAGATCTGAGACACGACCTGATGTATCTATTCGGATTGGCCTTTCTTTCGCAAGAGCACAGGCTGAAAACGTTTATAGCTGTATCTTGCTGAACTAATCAGAAGCTCATTTCCGATGATCATATAATGTCGATTCGGTAAACGCATGGCTAATAAATACAAATCATATATATATATATATATATAGGCCTAAGGTTTATCTTCTGATAGGGGATTATATATATATACGTATATATATGTGTAATTGTAATTGTAATTTGAGATTTATAAAGCGCCTCTTAGAGGATAAACTCAACAGAGGTGCTTCCGACCCGAAAAATTAAAATCACTGTTGAGCAGCACAGTCTTCAGTCGCCTGCGGAATACTGAGAGAGGGAGAGAAAGGAGCTCAAGTCGCAATTCTCGAGGGAGACGATTCCAGCAAGTGGGACCAACGTAGGCATTGTTATTCACGTCACATGTGTGCTGCAGTTAGGATCGGCCACATTTATTGTATTCTAAGAATCTGAATCTCAAATATTCAAAAGAAATTTTATGAATGGATGTATTAGTTCGACTTGATTTGTTTTAATACCTGCTCCAGTCGTTAAAAGGGTGCGTGAAAGTCTAGTGGTTAACATACGAGAGGTCAGGACAGGGTGCTTTTTTATTGGGGTGGAAATGGGAATACCCCCCATCCAACTGGTTCAGACATTGACTATACAGCTGTATCTCCAACTGAAGATGCATTTTCGTCGTACATTTTGATCCTTCCGTAGGTCTGTTCGCATTGTTTCAGACACTGACTGTCTCCCGTCAGTTGGTCCGTCTTTCCCCGCCACTGCTGCCAACCCGACAAAGTCACACCCTGGACTTGAACCGCAGACACAGCGTGAAAGGCCGCAGCCTTTCACCACTTGACCAAAGCAGAGCGCGGCGACTAATGTCAGGACCCAGTGGGCGGCCCCACGAGGGGGTTGATTCAATTGCTTAATGGAACGATGTTAACGGGGCTCCTTAATTATTCACTGGCTCAGTCGCCGCTACCCGTCATCCACGGTTAATCGGGCACCGGCTGCTGCTGCTGCTGCCTCTGCTGATGCTTGCGGTGGCTGGCCGCGGCGGGACATCGCATCCACTGAGGCGCCGGCGCCAGTGATTGGCAAGTAATTGCCTTAGAAACAATGCACTGCGCCTTCCCCGAGGCTTTGACTAAATAGGGTGAGTGCTTAGGGTGCGCAGCGGATGGGAGTCAGTAAGGGCGATAGGAATCGGGTTCATTCTGAAAGAGGTTTAGAAAGGCTGTTGGAATTGGGTTAATTCCGATAGGGAGTGAGAAATATATAAAATAAATAAACAAATAAATAAATTAATCAGAGGGAATAATTTTATTTTGAAAAGAAGTGTAAAATTGTCTGCATACTAACTATAAAAATCCAGTTGCAACATAGGGGCGAAAGCAAAGGTTGCTGGATAGATTGATAGGAATATTCTGTGTGGCAGAATATATACTATAGTTGTTTCTGATGCGTACTCATCTATTACTCCTCAGGTATTCCATTCAAGACTGAATGCTCACCTTTTCAAGAAATTCTACCCTGATCAGTCTTCCAATTTCTCTCAGCTCAAACACAACCCACCCTTGCCTCCTCTCCTCTATTCTCTCTGATTATTGCTCGATTAACTGAGGCGTTTCAGTCTGGTATGGTGCCCAGCAAGGTTTCAGGTATGATTATTAATGTTGTTGTTGTTGTCGTTGTTATTGTTGTCATTGAGACGTATACACATGACGGACAAAGGATTCGGACCCAGGTTGCTGAGCTGAAAAGCTGAAGCGTTAGGCGCTTGGCCATTGTGGTCTAACGGATTTTTAGGTTCGAGTGAGATCGGAGGGAGGAGGAGAACTTGGTTTTAATAAATGAAATTGAGCCTCGGATGAGAATTCGAAATCGTGTGCATGCATTTGCTAAAGGACAAAAGTTGACGTGGCCTTTGCGACGGCTTTTGCAAATGTCGGCTCCTCTGGAAATTGGCACGCGAGCAATTGTATCGGCATCAGTCTCATCCTCAGTACTAGCAGCAGCAGCAGCCGGGTCCAGATGCCACAAAGCCCTGCAGCTGCAAAGGAAAAGCGAGACAGAAAGAGCGACGGAGACAGAAACAGAAGCAACATAATTATAGAGACAGAGAGTGAGCGAGAGAGAAAGAGCTAGAGAATCTGAGAGAGAAAGAGAGACAGGAAGAGAGACATAGACAGAGAGAGAAAGAGAGAAAGAGAGAGAGAAAGGCAGAGAGATGTCGGATTCGGACTGATGGTGCGACAGCTGTATGCGGCATTAATAAATCCTGGCGCAATTATCTTCCGGGAACCAGTCTCTCGATACAAAAAGCTGACGAACGGAAGTACAGGAACCATAGTACGTACGTGTGGGTTTATTAGATTGGTAGCATGGAACCAGCATTCAGCTGCGTGAAAGCTATCGTAACGTATGAAGGGGAATTCAATGCATTGCTGTCGTAAAGATCATCGCATACAATTCACGAATTTATTCACAAAATACAACGTAAGAAGTTATTGGAGAAAAATTAAAGTCAGACGAATTCCGAGCTCTATTTTGAGCGGATTTGTTCGAGTTTCTGTCTGTCTCACCATCTCTAGAAAACGACACTTCGGCGCAAGTAGTTAAAAATAGTTTATTGTTGTCCATGGGTTTAACTACATCTTATGGCAACTAAGGCCGTTGACGTTTTCGACATGAAAATGTTGTTGACGTTGCCCATAAGTTCATTTCTTTCTTCTTATCGTTTCCTTTAAGATTTTTGTTTCCGTAGGTAATGTATGTATTTTTTTAAACTGATTGCAGCACGACATGGAGGAGAGACCAAATGCAGGCGAAGGGGGTTTTGTTGACTGGTTGATGGCACCTTTGTCGACTTCTTGTTGGTTTTCTTCTTGTTGAAAGACTGTCCACTGTCCATTACGGCTCTTGTGTGTCCATTAAGGGTCTTCTCAGTTGCTATAAAGCCTTTTTTTTCAATATCTGATTTATATATTTTCTGTAATTTTTTTCTTTTCACTGGCCATTTCGGCTCTTTTGTAGCCGTCAGGCTGTTTTGTTTATGCACGCCGAGATGTTTTAATCCGACTGCCTGAGAACCATTAGGTCACCGTAAGCTTTTTTATAGGTCACACGGAAAGCTTTATTTATACACCTACCTTATACTGTCCTGCCCTGGCCTTATTTGGCTATGTTTTTAAAAAGTCCGCGTGGGCATTGGCGTACACGACTTTTTAAAGCCCTGGACCCAGTACCCGGATGAAATTTAAAGGGGTCTGGGGCAGCGAACGCTGAGGGCGCGAAGTTCCTAACGACTAGGAGACTGGGGGAGCGTCGTAAGTTCCCCCAGCGGAGCCGGGGCTCCGCCCAGAAAGCCAGGCCTTTTGAAACATCTAATATGAAAAAATTGAGCACATTTGGGCTACATGTTTGTGCGATTCTTTCTAGCCAGTTAGTCCAGTGTCTGGATAAAATTAAGGGTTTCTGAGGCAACGAGAGCCGAAGACGCGAAACCTCTAACGAATAGTGTGGTCTGTATGCATGACGAGCGTCATGATCCGGGGCAAAGCCTCAGAAGCTAACGCATTCTGCCGAAATAAAACAGGTCAGAAATTTAAAAAGTGAAATCGGCCTGGAAAATGCTTTTTATTGCATGATGGTCGTGTCACTCGAGCTAAGCCGAGTCACCTATCGGTTGGGGGTACACCTGGAAATCTCATCGGATCTACACGAATCAAAGGTTGATGGTCTTGGCTTAGAGGTCCGGGCCCCAGAACCCTGGCGATGTTGCGACTGCGCGTTGGCGATACCATTATCCTTTAAAGGGGGACCAGGTTGTATGTGCAGTTGGGGAAATTCTCAGCTTTAATTTTTATTGGCATTTGCTTTTTCATAAATTGGACAATTCAATAACTATTTGAACTCCACCTCTGCCGTGTTTGGATGATAGAATCAGGACGACGCTAATCATCTTCATTATGAAACATCGTCTTTAAGCAGAAACTACACAGAACAATTTGTCAAATCCTCCTTGGACAAATGGTTGCTAAATACGGTTTAGCTCGTATAAAACTGTTTCGAATTGCTGCGCAGTGCAAATTGCGTCGTATCACAATGCATTGTATTTCATTGAACTGTATATTTTGTTTAGATTGGTGGCCGATGCATCTCTATGTTGTTCTACTGCAGAGTTTTATATCGTGTTGCGCGGTATATAGTGCAATGCACTGCATAGATCGAAATCAAAATGGCCGTTCACGTCAACCACATCATGCACATTGCCACCATACATACCATTCATACTATGCTATAGATTGACTCTGCAAATATAGACATGTATTATTATACACTATCTATATATGCATATATCCAAATATATATATATAGTTCATATATATAACACATGGATAAGTGGTGCATGAATAAAGTATTCACATAATGAAGGCACGAATACTGACGCCCTGGCAACACCGAGTGATTATATCGGCCAGCCTGGGGAACCAGTATTGGCAATGATATAGCGCTGTGGACTTATAACACGGACGGGACAGGGTACCAGCGTGCATTGATATCGCCGAGTTATTAGGCATGGATGGCAGCTGCAGGCGGCGCCAATTTCAGTCGGACAATGGAACGAACGCTGATTTATGGCCGACCTGTCGGAGGAAGAGAAGGAAGAGGAGGAGGAAGAGGAGAAGGAAGAGGAGAAGAAGAGGAGAAGGAAGAGGAGGAGGAGAACGCTGAGCGGCATCAGATATAGTAGCCCAATGGTCATGTGCCGACGGACGGACTTATGGAGAGAGGGAGACTTGCAGAAACAGACAGACAGACAGGCAGGGAGGCAGAAACCCACTGGCAGAAAGATAGAAATAGGCACACATACATGCATACTTACAATCGTGCAAACGTACAATTATTCAGGTATATCATACATGTAGGACTATGTTGAGGTATTAAATGTATGAATGTATGTACAAAAAATCTGATATAGCGGCTTTTATGTGTCTCACATATAAGTAGAGAGAGACTGAGACTGAGACAGAGAAAGCGATTGTAGGAGACAGTGAAAGAAATATAGACTGAAAAGAAAGCAGAATGATAGAAACGAGAAATTGGGCATAAGATAGTAGCATGCATCCATTCACACATTATCATGCATACACACAGACAGACAAACAGACAGACAGACAGACACACATACAGACGTGCAGTTAGTGTTACAGGCAGATTTAAGCTCGAGCAATACAGGTTAGGAAAAAAATTATGTCACTTTCTAAAGTTGAGTGCAGTGAGTCTATATGTCCGTCAGTCTGTATACACACAAAGTATATAGAACAGGTATATTTTGGTAAGGTAAGGTATAATTTTGGAGGTATACTCGGCCTATTGCACGTTGTCAATTGATAGCATGTGCCTGTTTTAATCGAAAGAAATGTATCTTCTCCCCTCAGCCATGGCGAGATCACGCGGCTGAAAATTTTCTCTCAACTCACGGCAGACCAATAAAATTCGATTGAAATTTGCCACAGTTCTTCCTTCCAAGAAGTCATAACCTCCCTCACTCACTCACATTGTTTCCTCTTACCTCCATTCCCAAAATTTTCTGGGACTAAGATCAAAACACAGCGATGCCCTTCAAGACTTTTCATTTTCACAGGACAGTTTCTGTTAATAATTATATAAATTTAGCAAAAAGACACAATTACACTGATTTATCTGTTTTTTATTATAATAACAAACAAACCAATTACTTATAATTGACTTGAATAATTAACCAATAGCTTTGCATAACTAGAACATCACGTTATTCACACAAATGCAGATTTAGGACGTTAGATAAAGACAACTGTTATTCAAAATTAAATAATTTAAAAGCAATTTGTTTACAAATTCCACATAAATTGTAGAGAATTCACACATAATTTGCATTTAATTTAATGCCAAAACAAAATACACTCGTATATAGGACGGAAGTTTCTATTTACTTGGTTATGGCGTCTGATTTATATAGCTCCAAATAGTGCTTTTCAATTACAATTAAGAAAGCAGCGCCGTATATTGGCGCTATAGAAGTCTTCTTGTTTCAGACCAACAATGGAGAAAATTTCATAGCACAAAAGAAATGCAGGAAATAAATGACGATAAATGTTGACAAGACTCGCATCTCACAGATGATATAAACCTGGAAAAGTGATTAAATTAAGCGCCTTATGATAACGGCGCTATAGAAGTCATTAGATAGATTCAGTTACGAAAATTTCATGAGGAATGGAATTAGGATCGGATCAGATGTATTGTCGGCCTAATTTATAGAAGCCTGATTTAATTAAGAGCCTAATAAATAAAATGACTAAACTATTCCTAGGCTATATTTCATTAATTATTTAAATGCACGATAGCTGTATTACAAACTTATGACATTAAAAACACAGTTTTCAAGGACTCACTTGAATTAAGAAAATCTAACCTGACTAGAAAATACATCACAAGGAACAATAAATAAAAAACACAACATAATTAAACATTTAATTTAAGTAATTGCTTAAATTTGCTGCCATTCTGCTGCCGTCAATATCCTGTGCATGTAAACGTTGTATTGAGCAGAAGTTCGCAAGCGGCAAATCCTGTTCAACTTGTAAATCATCTGGACCCAAGATGAGTTGCACCGAACACAGACAGCATCGATTGCATACGACATGAGTCATGTATACAAAAGAGTCATTCACAACATGAGTCACATACAACATGAGTCGTATACAACATGAGCCTTACGTTTATCGCTTTCATTATGCACCATTATTCTGACGTCATTGTCGAGTTCACGTGACCGTTGCCAATGGCAACGCGACTAGATCACGTAATTCCCTGACCTGTGTGTATTTAGCGGCTGTTTTATGAAGCGCACGATTATGACCTTGACTTTGATCCCTGACGACGGAGGTCAGTCGTTCAGAGAGGGACCTTCTGCTTCTTCCATTTCATTCGACGGTTCTGGAACCAAATCTTGACCTGACGCTCGGAGAGACGAAGGAAACCAGCGATCTCCATCCGTCGGCGCCGGTTCAGGTACTGACTCGAGTGGAACTCCTTCTCGAGCTCCAGAGTCTGGAAGCGACTGTAGCTGGTTCGCGCCCTTTTAGAATCTACCGAAAATCCCATGGAACCTGGAAGAATATAAGATATGCATCAACGACGCTCTTAAGAGGTCATCAAAAGGCGCTATATTAAGTGTCTTGATACATACATCACTCATCTAAGTTCAACCGATGTTCGAGGGTTAATTGCTAACTTCTAGTTACATATACATATACATGTATATACATACAACACATATACATACACACATATATATACATACATATACATATATATAGACACATATACATGCATATACATGCACATATATACAGACACACGCTCATACATGTGACGGATATACTTACTATTTACTTATTCACATATTACCCGTGCGATACGGTGGTCTAACTGTAGCAGGGTTGGGCAATGATCATACGATTGCGAGTTCAAACCTTGGGAATCGTCCATTGGTGACTGAAGTGCCGAAGTGAAGGAAAGAGCGTCTTCCCTACATCCCTCATGGACCATGGGAGATTTACTTTACATACTTACATATGCATTGTGATCATGAGGCCTATCCGCCCTCCAGCCTCCCGATTTCTCTCTCATGCAGCACTAAATGGAGTATGGGTGGATGAGTGGATGGATGATGGGTGAACAGAAGGGTGGGTGGGTAATGGAAATGAAATCAATTTAATATAGTATTAATATGATGACGATTATGATAATAATGTAAATACTACCAATATCGATAAATAATTGTAATACTCATATTAATGCCAATACTTCTAATGATCAGTGTCGTCATCATCATCATAATCATCGTATTCGTCATCATCGTCGCCGTCGCTGGCTGGTTAGTCGTGTGACGAATGATATGCACCTACCGTGACCGGCATTCTGGATCTTCTGCATCCACGGATAGACCATAATTTCTGGCTTCTTCTGACCTCGGCTGACCTCGGCCTTTGACCTCGGCTGACCGCTGCTGACCTCTACGTCACTCGGTATCGAACTCGTCACTGATATTTCCTCGTGGGCCACTCCTACGGCGGTCAGATTCGCTTGAGCGGACACCATTCCGCTTGAGTTATTTTCGGACGGCCGAACGTACTTCTGTGAAGCCACGAAGTCCGGGAAGGACCGATATGACAGAAAATTCTCGCCATTTGGTCCGCTATTCTCTTCAAGGACCAAGTCATTGTTGCAGGTATGGTCTGTGGTCGCACCGAACCGGGAGTACGGACATCCGGAGTAGTCGAAGTCGGGGTAAGGAGGACCACCGACTGGAAGGTACCTCTTGGCTGGTTCCCCGACGGAGCTCATTGCGCCTGGAGACTGACTATAGGATCGAGTTTCGTTCTTTTATGAGCGTCGAACCTTCCCACCCCTTTTCGGTCGGCCTCTCCCTCCCTCCCGTTCCACTTGGCCGGGCCCTTATTTCCATATCAGCTGACTGGATCGGCCAATCACTGCACAGATTCAGCGAAGCAAAATCGGATTTCAGACGAAGCCAATGATTGACGGCCATAATTGGCTCGTGGTTTATGAGTCAGATGGGGAGACATCTTCCCTGCGCCACCAGGCCATCCACGAACTCAAACAGAACCCTCCCTCTCTCACTCTACTGATATTAGGCGAGTTTATTATTCTTATTAGAGTCGCATTGGTCCGGGGTTAGAGGGCAAGCAAACTATACAGCGCTTTAACATAGTTCGAAAACTAAACTCTCCCGGTTGAACTAAATGACGATAGGAAACTTTAATTCGCTATAACCGTTCTCTTCTTGTTCCAATTTTCTTTCCCCCTCCTTTTCTTCTCCCTCTTAGCATTTGCCTTATCTCCTCCTCTTCCTCTCATATCATTCTTAACCTCTTTCCTTTATCGTCTCTTCTCCTCAAAAATCATCCTCTTAACCATATCTTCTTCCCTCCTCGTAACATCATTCTCATTATCTTATCCCGTTATCACATCTGCATAATTTCATTGTCTTTCTATGATCCTCTTCCGACGTTTTCTCTCTCCCTTTGTCTTCTTTTCATTTTCCTTCTTCTATTCCTCCCCGCAAGATGTTTTGAGATGTCTAAGGTCTGTACCACTAGCACCCCTAGAAACCTAGCTATAAAATGAGTACACTGATCGCACACTATCAATGGAAAGATAAGACAGTGAGGACGAGAGCTGACCACCCGCACTCATATGCGGAGGTTAATGACATGATGTTGTTAACATATGTTTAACCCATGCAAACTCACGGGATCAGCTTAGAAGAATTCTTCTTCCTCTCCCTCTCCCTCTGCTTCTGCTACGTCCTCTCTCTGCCCCTCCCCTCCCCTGTTGGGTTGTCATGGTTCTGAATTTCCCTGAAATAGGGTGAACATGTTTACTTGTAAGATGTCAAGGACCTGATTGGGTTCAACAGTAACTCCATATTATTAAGACAGTGACTGCATTCCATTTCGAATAGAAGAACAATTCCTGAATTAACCCTTAGAGGCTGCCACGGGTACTTAGTGTTAGTGATACCCTAGCTCTGCATCCAGGAGCCTGGGGAAGTTCCCTCATCCCTTCCTGCTTCAAGGACCTAGAAAAGAAAAGTAACGCCTACCTAGATCTCAATAATGACAGGTACAGAAGGTTTAGTGTAATTTCAATGAAATGTTAAAATAAACCTCAACAAATTTTCAGCCCATACAAAAGCTGCGTCATTGAGACCAGCTAATCATCTCATGCTGACTAGATTCAAGTCCGGTGGGGTCAGGTTGTTGGGTCAGTTTCGTTTCATGTTTTCCGTCACCGGACTTTAACATCAGTAGGGCATTTCTTCGATGTAGATTACCCTCACATTTTGATGGGGCGCCAATCCTAATGCTCTCTGGCTTTGTAACATTCCTGGGTGAAGTTGAATAGCATTCTGAGAACTCCATTCAAGTCCCTGAGCTTAGTCCTCTGCCTTGACTTTAAATAGTTTCCCCATTGGACATAAAAGATTTCCTCCAACCAGGAAGCGACACTTATTCAGGAACGCCCTCTCCCTAACTACAAGAGGTGTCAAAAAGGCACGAATCCCTGCGGAAAAGCTCCTTTATAGTTTCGAAAGGTGTCACGTTCGTAACATTATCAATCGCCAGGGGGCAAGCGGTGACTAATTATTGTACCCTGATGCCACGAGGAGTGGCGGAGTTGAGGCGCCACCTGGTAAATGCTTTGGTAATTTTTATGGCAATTTTATAAATGTATTTTGATTATTATTTGATGAACTTTTCTCAACGTAATGCCGCCAGTGTTTCTTGAAATTTTTTTTATGAAACACAAAAAATATACAAGCTGTGGTGGTAGCTGGTCAGGGTAGCAGTGTTGAAGCATTTCACCCGATGAAATTATTTCAAATGATTTACAGAAGCCATCAAAGCTTTACGCACTCCATGTCAAAGCTAAAAAAGGAACTAAGAAAGCATCATTGAAGGGTGCGTCCAAGAGGGCTACTATGTATTATCGAGTTTGTTTTATGCATAGGCGTATATGGTTTATGCAACGAAGCATTAGCCTCTTACATATTCAACAAATCACCTGATCATATGTTATAACTCACTATTTTTCTCTGTTCGAAAAGGGATTCGGCATCTGAAGCAGAAATGAGTTTTTCCCTCTTTTTGAACTGTAACATGCGGTCATTAGGTAGATTGTTTTACTCGCGTTTTGATTACATTTCATATTACATACTGCCAATTCCTAGTAATCCTATCTATTCTAATGACTTATATAGCGACAGTTTATGGATCTTAATGCTTCACATAACTCGGCTTCAAATGCACTTCTGAATTTTGTAAGGAGGGCATTAACAAATTTTAGTTGTATTGTATTGTTTTCACACGGCACGGTGCTCGTTTACCATTTCAAGCGATATCCGTGGTAAAGAGTGTAATCAGCTGGAGAAGCCTGGTGGCCATCTGAATGGTCAGTGAACTATAGATCAGTCTACGGTGAGTGACCAGCAATATGGAGAATGAACGAATGAGCGACTGATATACTCTCCCGTTGAATAGCAGAGAGTAGCTCTTTCAATCGTAAAATTTAATTCTATTAGCGGCACCTAGCGAATAACGACGAACTAGCACGCAAAAGCCCGGCATCTATTGACCAAACGGATGTGCCGAGCGCAAAGTACAGAAACCTGCATCCGTTGCGTTTGGTGCTAAATAAAGACCAGACCATAGCGTTTCGATGCGTTCTAATTTTAGTTTGTTTATGCATTAATATGTAGCGACCTGATGATCCTTCATTAACATGTAGCCAGTTTTTCTATCAATCGACCTGCTGCTGGTTACAGCAGTCTAGGCGACGGTGCGCTAAGCGACTGCAGCGCCTTCTTACAGTGGCAGCGTTCTATGTGTTGACTTGATCTAGTGAGGAGGCAGAATGGCAGATGCTCGAGAAACCTTGTTGCTGTCGAAGATTAGATTAGATTATATGCCCTTCAATTCGATCTTTTTATATTTACCATAAATCCATAGACTTCGACGTGTAGTAGAGTTTCTGGGAGTCGTTCAATAGTTTTTATGCGAAGGTCGCTTAACCCTCGTTGACCATCGTAGGGCAACAATTTTGAGGATTATTCCTAACTTCGTCGAATTCTTTCGAAAATAGTTGAGACAGTGAGGATATCGACCAGATTCGAATGATTAGAAACTTTTTCACCAACGATCGTTTCGGAAATATCAAAATTTCGTAGAGTTGCCACGGATTTACAAGTCTTCATTGTCAATCGCGTTCTGGTGCCTGGTGAAGGAGAATAAAACTGTTGTGAGCCCGCCAACGTATCCAGGTACATGTATGCTCATAGGGACGACTGCTTTCAACTCAGGAGCCGCTGCACCGCAGGCGCAATAGAAGCCATTCGAGCACCTGATGATGCTATAAATCTGCCTCTTCTCCGTCCGGTGTCTTCAACCTCTCAGCATAGCTCTAGATTGAACCACGGACCTTCTGGTACTACGAAGAAACTCCGCTCGGGTTAGATTTGTAGGTCTAGCCAGTTGAGAATCGAACCCTCGCCATAGCGAGGAAAGTTGAACCTGTCTTACCTCTATGGCCCCACGACAGCACGACGATCCCCGGACGGGTGCAGAGTCGTCACAGCAGTAGAAGCAAAATCGCTTTATTTTTCATACATTACGCAAGCGACGCAATCGAATTATTAATTGTTTAAAGGAAGTTATGATCAGCGTTTAAGATATTCACGCTAAAATGCTTTGAAACAATGCTCGAGTTGTAGCGCAGGTGGCGCCCCTAGCGAGTAAGTGGAAATAATTTCGGATAATGATACGCCATCTAGCGAAAGACTAAAAACAACTCACGCTAGACCAGACATTTTTATTTGCAAATTAAACGCTGCTCAGATCATCAGCCACAACGCTTTAACGATGACCAACATTAAAACACCTCATGTATAAATATAACATGGAATTACTGTATGTATGTATGTATGTATACGTATGTGTGTATGTATGTAATTGTGTATGTATGCATTTATGTATGTATGCGTTGGTGTGTGTGCTTGTATGTATATTTTACTTTGCATTCAGTAGTTTAATTCAAAACATCAGCAGCATCTTTCTCAAGGCATGTCTTTCTTCTCTCTGTTACGTTTCTACTAACTCGTCCCAGTTGTGGCTTTACTCTTGATGATATAAGCACGTGATGCCACAATAACTATATAGAATCAAGCCACAGTAGCAGCATGTTACAATGTTTACACATTTTGATCCCAAGTACCCGTTCGTTTTCAATTACTTGAAAACGTTCCGTACAAGGTACCGGATATCGTTAGAGTTGCGAAAATGAAAATAACTAAATACAATGAAAAAGATTCAATGATAGAGCTAACTCTTACATTTATATACCGCCTATTGAAAAGCTGCCTACAGCACAATTGATTCTTAGAAAAAGACCGTATTCGATTTTTATTACGAAGAATAAATCAGTGGTTCGCAACAATACAAAGGATGTCCTGCATGCTGTTGGTCGTTGTGATCATGTATGCGCATCAACCAAAAGATTCTCACCTAGAGAGATAATTAATGCTACACGGTGTATGTACCACTTTTCGGTATATTATATCTAAATTAATAGCATAATATCTATTTTATATCGAATATACGTTACTTCTACGACTGTTTACTGACTGACAACATACACAGACACCTGCACGCAATAAGAGTTTCAATCTAACTTGTAATTGTTGCCACGGATTAACTACAGGAAATGCTCAAATAAATCCGAGAATTAATTGTCATATACACTGAGCGCAAATTCCAGTAAACTGCATAATATAATCTTTTGAATAGAACATAAATGTTTCAGATACAAATTGAATTCACATTTTGACAGAACATTTTGACAACTATATAACCACAGATAAATCTGAAACTCACAAACAACAGAACATTTATGCAACAAATTATATACAAGCACACATAGGCCTACATATATATTATAGGCCCATATATAAAAAATATTATTATATATGTATATGTTTGGTAATACCTATGATAACATGGAATATATTATTATATACAAGATATACATACATATATATATATAAATCTATAGTATGTATAATTTATAAGTTACAATCTAAACCACTATAAATAGTTATCTATAGTTGTATACTTTAGCCTTCAACTATAATGTAGGCTATATTGATATACATAAATAGGCCTAGGTAACACACG
This sequence comes from Norana najaformis, assembly GCA_964023275.1. Taxonomy (NCBI): domain Eukaryota; kingdom Metazoa; phylum Annelida; class Clitellata; order Crassiclitellata; family Hormogastridae; genus Norana; species Norana najaformis. The sequence goes on along the minus strand of OZ029916.1, from coordinate 29,746,958 downwards.
TTCATATTATTGTTATAATTAATCAGATATTTATATCGGTGCGCTAATTTACGAATTAACCTCCAAAGTGCGGGTAACTGGGAAAAGATATCTTTAGTTGTTTGCGAAATGAAATAAGAGAAGGAGAAGAGAAAAAGAAAGAGAAGAGAAGAAAAAATATATACATAGTATACCATGTCTATGTGAATATATATGTAAATATATTAATGAATTTTTTTTTCGATGAGGATTAACTTAAATATATTATTGGAGTCTTTCTTATGTAAATTAACCTATAATCTAGATGCATAAATTTCATACCTGTGCTTGATCGCAAAAAATTAATTTTATATGTCGCAGCTTAGATATGAAACAAATGGGTCATATGACCAAATTAATCCTGTCTATAGGGCTTATTGTTATTCTTTTCTTATTTCTATTGTTATTGTTATCATTATTACTTTTATATCACACATTCTATAGGCACCAATATATATATATATATATATATATATATATATATATATATATATATATATATATATATATATATATATATATATATATATATATATATATAATATATATATATTATATATATATATATATATATATATATATATATATATATATATATATATATATATATATAATATATATATATAGGCAACCATAAAACCGATATATATAAGCAGCCATAGAACCGATAAGTATATATATATTGTCGGATATATTGCCTTTATTAACAGGGGATTCTTTTAATTTATATATCATCTTCAATTAGGCTCAAAGACTACCCTATACTTATCTAATTTATATATACACATATATAAGATATTTATATAAGGTTAGTTTTACCTAGAGATCTAGGGATACTTTCAAAGTATAAACATGGAAAAACCTATAATCCATATATATATATATATATATATATATATATATATATATATTTGGTGTACATATATGTGAAGGATAGGTAAGATAATGATAGGTTAGGTAAGAAGAAGAAGGTCGAGCGAAGGAGGTGACTGAGAGGCTATTATCTTGAAGAAAAGAGGTTGGATTGCGAAAGAGGATGACATGATCGATGTACTATAAATTATTACATGTCGCATGGCGGCGTCTTAATGTTCACCGCCAGAGGGCCGGATCGGAGGGGGCGGGGTCGCCGTTTCCATGACGACGCCGTCTCTTGTCTAAGCCTCTCGAGTCGACGGGGACTGCAATTACAATTTAATCATAGGCCGAAGGATGGGGGCTCGAATCCCGGTGCCTGCACGAGGGGCAGCCGGGCTGGACTGAATGGGGGACCCGTATCCCCTATCACTAGGAGGCGCCAGGAGTTCCTATTCCCTGTATAGTCAGAAATATATGCGTCCTCTGCAGATGTCGGTTTCTTCTTGAAAGAGAAAACTAGACTAATAAGCAATTCGTTCAGAATACAGAGACTGCTTATCTTAATATTCCCCAACCAAGAGATCTCTTATATATTATATATATATATATTTATTACTTGTTAAATGCCGTTGAATGTACAACGCCTACTTCCGTCGATTACTGAGCTATAAAATTAATAATGATAATATTTAAAAATAAATAAAGTAATAATAATAAATTCTGATATTATTAATTGCATTAGCTAAAATATATTTATTGTGTACTTTATTTATTATTTTGTTATTATACAAGATAATACATTAAGAAATTATACATATTATACATAAGGATATTATAATATTATAATTAGGATATGTATATATTTATGCACGTATGTATGGCATTTGTATGTATGCATTTATTTGATTGATGTATATAATTATGTCCTGCTAGTTTCTGTACAAAACTTTCAGTATCCGCTTTTTGAATATATGGATATACATATATAAAGAGCTCTAAATATATTATATTATATACATATATATTACGTATATCTATAGTAAGTCTAGACTTTAGAGTATGCAGTAATTAATATTTTAGTTAATTTATTAAAATATTTTATTAATGTAGACTGTAAAAATGTATTAGAATACTATTCAAGACGACAAAACCAAATAATTAAATTAACGTATTGTTGCAATTAATCAATTGACAAAATGATAGGCTGATATATTGTTATCTGGATAGATTCGTATACGATACATCGGCATATATCGATGGCATAGTAGGATAAAGAAGATTTTCGTAATAAGGGAAATCTCCGTTTATAAATTATCAGTACGTGAAAAAATGTACGCGATGTCAACGAAAGTTCTTACAGATAAAGAAATTAAGAAATTAATTGGTATTGATTATAGCAATTTATTTCTTAATTGTATTTGAATAGGAAGTGCTGACGGTAAAATGTAAGATATAAAAATTTCTACTTCATGCGTATTTATATAAACAATGTTATATTTTGTAGACTTCAAATGCGTCTTAATAAAAATCTTATTGCGGTTGCATACTTTTATGTTTAAAAAATGATTATAAAATAAAAATTACGTAAATATAATGCAATAACTTATAATGACAATAATCTGAGGGAAATGTATATATATATACATAAAATTGCCAGCAATATTAAAATTATATGTAACAATATATCTTATTGCCGACACACATGCATATATATAAACTACGTATAAATGCACGCACGTGTTGTGTATAGTAGTATTTTGTGGAGATATATAACACTCACATCATTGGTACGTTCTTTTTGATCTAGTTTGCGACATATATTTGCAGCAAACGTGTATGCATTTCGAATTAGGTGTATGCATATCTAATATATTATGAATAAATTATATTTCTAATGCATATAGATGTGTAATTTATTCGTTGCGCACAGATATGTGCCTGTCTATAGTTGTGAAACGTATGTGCAGGAAGAGATATAAATAACCTGTATATATAACAGACCATCAGCGTCGTAGATAGGTTTTTTAAAAGCAATACGTCAATGCTATGCTGTGTATATATAGAATATTTTTATAGTTTAATTTAATTTATTGCATCGCTTATATTTGGGTGTATTTTTAGTTCTATGATTTGTACATTCTGTTAGATCTCGTCTGTGGTATATATTTGTGTCATTCGTGTTTGTTTTTCATGTTTAGATAAAATGCAGATATTCCAAATGCTCGTATATCTGTTTAGTCAGTAAAATTGTTGATATCTGAAATTATTGACTACTGTTTGTTAAATATAACGATCGAAATATATACGAATAAATTAATAAAATATATAAGCACAGTATTCCACGCACAGCAAATTTTATTCGTCAACTTATATATAAATATATAATATTTGATGCACGTATAATAAATTTCAGAATACAATGCACAGAGTTCATCATCATCATCATCATCATCATCATCATCATCATCATCATCAGTTCCTGACTTCAGCCATTTGGCGGCGAAGGGTGCAAATAAATGATTCCCATATTTGTAGGTCATTTGTCAAGTCCAGTTCTCCCTCCCATGGTTAGTCCAAGTTCATTACTGGGTTATTTATGATGAAATACTTAATCGAAAAATGACTCGCCTGACCTGAGCTGATATGTAGGTCTATATCCTGCGTAGTATGAAGAAGTTCAAGTGAAAGAAAACAGGGATCTGATTATGGGTAATGGTCTCTACAGACACTACATGTACGTACATAGCAAAGGCCTCTATAGACGGACGGACGGACGGATGGATGAGTCTTTAGGCGCAGGGCACGTTCCCTATTCACCCTGTCTTCCTTCTGTCACAGACGCCCTCACAGCAATTCATCAGGCGTAACATATTATCGTGCTACTCATGCACCCGCTCGCTTGCTTATTTGCCCGCCTTTTGGGCTTTTTAGGCCACCGTATTAGAATTATTTAGGCCAGACGTAAAAGGAGGAGAAGATGAGACGATCATTCAGCTAACACCGAGACACAACCCATGGGTATTAAGGGTCGCCTTAAATGGCGTGGCACCCACTCAGATAGGCAGCGGTGGTGACGGTTCTTAGGACTAACTTATTGAAGAAATTAGCAGCATCTAGGCCATAGTGTCGCTACGGAAAAACGTGCACATTTACATTTTAACATAACCTTTTCCAGTTGGCTGATCCACCATAGACTGCTTCTCTGTTTTTGCGGACTGACTTTCTGGGTATTGACCTGATCACGGTTTGGTTTTGGTGCGCCATTGGTTGATACCTTGTGCATTAGCCACCGGCGCCATAGAAGTTGCCAATTAATTAATAAATAATTAGCAACATGAAGTGTTAGTAGCAGTGGATATGTAGTGTTAACAGCCATAAGCATGAAGCCTTAGCGTCTCCATTATTCTTAGCCTCGGCCTATGAGGTCGGATAGTCATCCTCTACCCCTTCCCATCGACTGAGCACGGCCGTTGTATTAAAGTTACAGCTGAGGTCGGTACTAGTGGAGGGTACTAGAGGGCACTGGTGGAGCAGAAATTGTCCAAAAATCTTTCTTCTCTGGTGGAGATTGAACCCGCGACCTCTTGAATGACAATCCAGCTCGCCATAGCGCAAACTAAGCCACAGGTATACCTGCGCAAAAATATTTATTTGGGTCTTTAAGTGAAAGTATATTATTTAATGCGTTTATTCTAAACTATTTAAAATTTAAGACATGGAGGCATATTTTTGTTTTAATCAAAGCAAGTAATTGCTTTAAGAAGGCATAGTGGCCTTTCTTACTGACCTTTCTGATTGACCTTTCCAAATGAATATCAGGAATGAATGTTAAAGAACATGGACGAATTTCTTAGGAAACAGAAAGGAATGGGGGTCTATTGTGGTTTACCCAAAAGGGGCATTGCAGAAAGGGTATTTACGAAATCGGTACATGAGAAAATTATGCATGGGGTTGTTCACGTTTTAGATCAAGTGTTGCGGAGAAATACATTTACCATAACGTAATGTAGATCTTAATGATGTAATCGAGCATTTATATAGGGCCCTCTTATCTGAACAGCATTCAGTTTTTCAATTAGTCTGTGTATCTGTCTGTGTGTGTCTCTGTGTGTGTGTCTGTCTGTCTGTCTGTCTTCGCTGCCTAACTCAATTTCTGGGCCTCATCGAGTCTGCTTCTATAGCGAGGCCGCGGCCCAAAACGACAGATCTGCATCCCTAACACAGAGGCCATTGCATCGAGTTGTATTTGTATCTAGAATTCTATGGCCTTTGCTCTGTCTGTCTGCGTATCCTTGAATGTCTGTCTCCGTGTTTTCTTTCATCCCTGTTACAACTGCATCTTATAGATGTCTGTCTGCGCATGTGTGCTTGTGTCTCTGTCTGTCTCCGTCTTTGTCTGCCTCCTCTCGTTTCACGGTTCGACGTGCCTTAGCCTGACAGTCCTTAACGACGGGGTAATCGGATCCAGATGGGGGATTAGACGGCAGATGGGGAAGATAAGAGCACCCTTCATGCAGGTAGACTGGGAGGCTGTAGGGACGCAAGCAGACAGGCAGACAGACGGACAGTCGGATATTTGGAAGAGACCAGAGGAACACATATAAAGTGGCACATAGTGATAAAGTTCACACAAAGACACACAGACAGGGGCACAGACAAAGGCAGAAAGTCGACAGACAGACAGACACTTACACACAGACACATAAACAAAGGCAGATAAAGACAGACAGACAAACTTGCAGATACCCAGGAGGCGAATAGTGTATAAGTAAATATCTTAAACCACTTATACATAATACATACACAGATACAAAGATACATACATATGGAACACACGCATGGCATACATAGTATTCATAATAGTTATGCGCGTAGTTGTAGCTTTCCTTGTATATACTAATTGTAGGTTCTGTGCCTCTGAAGCCGCAGAGTAGCGCCGACTGTTCAGGTGTCAGGGCGAAACCTTTGATGCGATAGAACAACAACGAGGGTGCGGGTGGGGTGGAGCGTTTGGAGGGCTATGCAGAGGGTGTGATAGATGACTTTGAAGTGAGCGTTTGGCACAGCAGGCAAAACACAAAAGCCCTGCGAAGCCATAGGGTGGAGGGTGAAGAGACCAGATGACTGGGTAGCGTGGAAGGGAGGGGGTATACAGGATAACTTCTGTTGTGCGGTAGAGACCATGCATTCATAAGTGGCATGGTAAATTGAGGCACTACATAAATTCTATCTAGCTCTTTCTGTCTGTGTATCCCTGAGACAGACATTCAGGGATACACAGACAGACAGAGCAAAGGTCAAAGATTCTAGATTGATAAGCTTGATTTGGGATACAAAATCCTTCATCATTCTCGCACACTATACATATAGAATTTGTTGAATATGTAGGACTTCCTATAATTATTCCAATGTAAATGCGGTCGGGTTTTGTTAGATAGTCTAGAACTATATATTGGGCTCAGATTTTTAATCTGTTATAATTATACTGTATTGCATCGTTTGATTGTTCCCTGCACTGTCATCCATTTTATTATTATTATTATTATTATTTATATATTTTTATTATTATTATTAGTGGTAGTAGTAGTAGTAGTAGTAGCAGCAGCAGTAGTAGTAGTATCATAATCAGCAGTAGTAATACTGGCGTTTAACATCTTGTGGCTGCCATGGCCGTTGACATCGACCTTTCCATACGTTCAATGTTTGTAAGAATTTTCTTACAAGAAATTCAATGAACTCCTTTGAAATCTGAAGAGTGTAGATGTAATTGTGTAAGGCAAGATAACCTTTAACCTTAAACAAGGAGGGCCAGATATTAGAATGTAGAGAGGTAACCGTCAACTGCCTTTTCCGTTGAGGCCGTACTGCTGCAGTGGCAAACAATGCATAGTAAGGCTTGTACAACGGTTCCAAAGCCATAATTTAATTTTTACTTTAAAAAGTAAGTAATAGTAAAAATATATACCGGTATGTCAGTATGCATTCCTGTATCTAGACATCTACGTAGCGCCATTCAAAACTGCCAGTGCTCTTAAAATGACAGTATGCCGAAGCGCCAAAAAAGTTTATCTTGTCAACACTGGTACCTTTGAACAGGGCTCCTATAGATGTGTTGAGGAACTAGCAAAATCACGAAGGAATTCTAGCTTCCAGTCAGCTGTTGATCTCACTGGGTTTATTTCAATATTCCTTTTTCGTTGGCCTTTCGAAGAGGACTTAACATTCATGACGCCCCACAATTTAATGATTAGTGACAGGAAATCAGCTGTGCTGCCCTATCTAGCATATCTAGCCTATTTAACCTAGAACAGCCCTTCTTCTCTTCAGTGATACTTCAAAGCATCACGAGTTGATTCGCAGAATATGGATAGCGCCAATCGCACAGAAGTCTTTTCGTTGTTCTTAGGTTCCAGCATTGAGGGGCTAGCTTATGTGATGTCTCTAGAGCCATGGCTGCTTCTTTACAAATTTGTACAAATCGACTATATACTGAAACCTAGCATGACATCCGCCTTTTGTAGCAAATGGTAGGCAATGAAAAATTTGTGTGACTGAAAGTTGTTGTACACAAACTTCAGATCATGTACTGGATCAAAAATTATGAATACAGGTTGATGAGATAGTGAGTGAATCATAGAAATTATAGTTTGCAGGTTTCCTTCCCATAAAGTTTGTTAAAAAACGTTCTTTCCGTTGAAGTATTGTCATCTGAAATAGGAACAGCATCCACCGCGAAATGGGTCGAAAAAGGTCCATGACTTCCTTGTAATATTTGAATTGTTTAGCTGCTGTTAAGTTTGACATCGGATCGATGGCGACCAGATCTCTATACTTGCCTGCTATAACGATATGACCATGAAGCACAGTAACGTTGAGCAAATCTACAGTATTCAGCTGATCCATGGACACCGCTTGCACTGTATTCCACGCGCTTGGCAATATCGATTTTATCGATGATCAACAGCACGGTTATTTGAAACTGATTCATCTTGGAAACACGTAGTTTCATATACCCAGCAATTTCTATACCAGTATTGGTGTCAGGGTTCCTAGTGATTTCCTCTAGCGTTGATACTAATGACAAACTCAGAAGATTCTGATCTCGCAGCACATCATATGCTGAGGGACTGCATGAATCATACAGGCAAAAATCATTAGCTATGGAGAGTAATGCCGACAATAGCTTCAGTTGCTCCAACTATAGGAAAGTCAGTTGACGCTTCTCATTGTCACGTTCTTCAAATGTCTCTACGTTGTCATCGATATGCAATTTGATCAGATTTAGGGTGACTTCCCTAGAATTTGTCTGCGGGTTTTCACACGATGATTTCACCAGGGTCGTTAGTTTAAGTAATTGTGAGAGTGATTAAGGGAGTGATTAGGGACATCAGTTAGAATTTAGATGCTCAGGTGTGGCACGGTAGCCGATTGGCTAGAGGGCTCGGCTTGTAACGTGGAGTGTATGGGTTCGAGCCTCCTCTATGTTGGTTACTGTATAGGACCTCGAATAAGTCTTTCACTCACAGTTGCTCAGCGCCGTCGCTTGATGCTTAGTCATTAATAATAAGACAATTTATATAGCGCCGTAACACGGCCGAGGCCGAAGAAAAGGGCCCTGTACATAAGTTCAGGTGACAATAGAAAATTAATTACAGTCATACGATAATTTAAATAGAAACGTTTTAAGCCCTTTCTTAAAGTTATCCAAGGATGGAGCATTCTTCACGTGGTCGGGAAGGCTATTCCGCAAAAATGCTCAATAGATGCAGAAATAATAAGAAATAATATGAGGGGTCTCGTGGTGGTGGAAGATTGGTGGAGTGGTATGTATGGATGAAGGTGGAAGTTGGAGGGGGTCTGAATGTGGATACTATAGGTATCAGTGGGTAACTGCCGGGTATGTTTGTTTTCGGTCAGTTGCTGATGAGAGGCATGGTTGGTGATGATGGACGAAGGAGAAGCAGGCAGAGAAAGAGAGAGACAGAGAGAGTGAAACACAGACAGAGACAGACTGTGAATGAGTGAGACGGACAAAGTGGCATGTATGAGTGCAGAGAGACACCGATTTCTGAGAAGAATGTACTTTCCGACAGACAGTCAGACATGTAGACACAGACACCGAGATAGAATGTGTTGGAGGGCAGACAGACACACACAGACAAACAGATATGCAATGAGAGGATGGGTTGAAGGGAGGGCTGTGTCTGAAGCATCCAGTGGAATTAACCCTATCCTTTCCACTCCCCAACTGTCAGTCGGCCAGGGCAAACAGATAGACCCTTGAGGGAGCAGTCCATCGGCGGATAGGGTAGAGAGAGCGCGCAGGGAGGGGGAGGCACGGGTGGATTCTGCTTTGAAGTGGAGAGGGCTTTCTTGTGTAAACTCAGCGACCAGATGTCGAAACCTGATCTAGACTAAGTAAATCCCCCGTTTAAGTCATTAGCTCTATACCTATGTGTGTATATATATGTAAAGAGTTGCATATATATATATAGATTTCGGAAATGGGGTGGAATATATATTATATATAGAAGATTTGCTTACCCCACCTTATATATATACACACATTACATACATATATATATATATATATATATATATATATATATATATATATATATATATATATATATATATATATATATATATATATATATATATATATATATATATATATATATATATATATATATATATATATATATATATATATATATATATATATATATATATATATATATATATATATATATATATATATATATATATATATATATATATATATATAAAGAAGGGTTTGGGAGTTAAATAACTCGGATGGTGGAATAAATATCTTTATCTCTAAGTGGCAAAGGAATGAGAGTAGCTGGTGGGAGTGGTAGGACTATTGCTGGCCTTCTGGTCAATGGGGTGATGGAAACTAGCCCTAGAGGCGATCGGTGGATTGTTGGGTGTGGGGCATTTGGGATCTGGCCATTCGCATAGAGTTACTGACCAATCGATCTTGATACGCCCTTGCAATGTTTCAAAATGGCAAATAAATTTTGTTTTAAGCCTGTATCACGCTTTATTTCGTTTTGTATGGATGTATGCTGCATTCATAGTCATAATGTTTAGGCCTGCACTTGCCTATTCTTTAGGCCTACTGTTAGGTCTATATATGCTTTGTTGGCTCCGTAACTGTCCTTGACGGCTTGGGTCTACATAGGCATAACACTGCCGTGAAGCTCTTATTATTTTGTGTATAGTGGCATAGAGTTAAGCATATATAGTGTTTATATATTTCAGATAATTAGGCCTAAGGTGTTTAGAGGACTCTAGTTTTCAGTAATGTAATTCAGCGCAAACCGAAGACTTATACAGCATTGTATTTAGCGAGTTACTTCTGTGTAGGGATCTTTACAATGTCAGTTGTTATCATTTCAGGCCCGTCATATACAGGGGATTGCTAAATGTAATGTAACTTTGTAAATCTCTGAAACTTCTCAGAGCCCTGCAAAAGCTACGTCGAGAGATCCAGGTCATTAACCGGTATTTCCTCGCTCATTGTTGAAGATAATTTCACTGAAACTATGTCTGATCATTCTCACTCAAGCGTGAAAAGAATTACTTTAAGCGTCTTCAAGATAAATCAGCCAGAGCCAAGTGGTTGGTCGTCGCTTAGGCCTATATATTCTTAAGGCCCACAATGTTTACGCGCCTGTATTATTTAGGCCTCCCCTGTTAGGTCCATATTGTGGTTCATCTACTGTAGTTTAGTTGTTCTAATGATGCTTATACTTTGCTAGAGTTGGGGTGTGAAGTGTTCACCCCGCTTCCTCTGTCCCCTTAATGGTTTTACGACCACTTTGGACAGTCACAGGGTTGAAGTGACCTGTGAATTTCTGTTTACCTGTAGTACCTCTGAAACGATCTGTCCTTTGAACCAATATCAGACAAATTCTGTAGAACACGGCGGGGAAAAGAATCACAGACCGAACTATAGAACAAAGCACATGCTTAATATTATCAGTTCATCAATAATATTACTCTAACCAGTTAACTACTCTTTCATCAGAAATTGTAATAACAACAACAGAACAGCATTTCCTTATTTTCCTGAGTTGTTTAAGTAAATGTAAATATAAACGTTTTTCTCTAGCGACCTATGGTTCACAACCCTGCTCATATTTCACTGAATTTATTGGGTAGGTCCTTCACCACTGCTGCCCCTCCCCGTTTGAATGGGCGCCAGTTAAGATCCCCATACTGAGTGATCATTTCTACCTCAGATTAAAGCAACAAATATTCTAAACGCTTGAGAAATGTTTGTAAGGCGGTATAGAATACCCAGATAAATATTACTTTTTCAGAAAATTACTGTTAAGTATCATTAGTGTTTAGTATCCATAATGAGTGTTGAAAATGCTGGAATGGTTGAGTTTATGCATTCTGCTTATGCTTATGAGAGATCTAGAGAGACAGAAAGAGTGAGAGAGAGAGAGAGACAGACAGACAGACAGACAGACAGAGGCCTTTGAAATGAGCATGAATTAGTTTAAATGTGCCTCCTCGAATGGTGATGTATCAAATTCTTTCCCTTCAAATGTGTCTCTCTGCCTACCTCTATTGCTCCCTGTGTGTCTTTGTTCTTTCTTTCTCTGTCCACACGTCTGTCTGCCAGCATGCTTGCCAGTCTTGCTGTCTAACTGTGTGTGTGTTTGTATGTGTTACAATGTGCCTCTCTACCGATATGTATTTGTCTATCAGTGTTCTGTTGTCCATGCGTATGTAGCTCTGCCTGCTTACTAATGTGTGAGTCTGAGTTTCTGCATTGTAAATGTGTCTATCTGTCTGTTTGTCTCTCTGTCTATCTCTTTCTGTCTCTGCTTGTACCTGTGTTGATCAGGATCGCTTCATCTGCCGAGAGAGCCATAGACTTCCTATGGAGTGCCGTTGATGTCATAAACCCCCTGCATCAATAATGGCTGACTAAGAAGAATTGGACGTCGCGGGTCATAAACTCATTAGCAGACGAAGGACTCTAAAGCGCCGATTATTCACCAGTTTGACAAGCTCAAGCCATTCTTAACATACGCACATAAATACCCTTATATATAAGGCACCAATAGATATATATCATATATAATTGCATATATATATATTAATATATTACTTACCTAAACTTACGCACACATATATATGCATGAACGTATGTATATATGTTTACAAGTGCACATAGGTCATATGCCATAAGGCATGTTGCAACTTTAGTAGATAAAGGTGTGCAGTGTATGGCATCTAGATTGACAGGTATAGCAGCCGGCGTGTCAATTAAATCTGCTGTGAATCTGGCAAGAAGTGCATGGGGTCGAGTCGATGCCAGTGAACGGCATCATCGCTGTTGTAAACTGTTCGCCGGGTAGGCAGCGCCATCGTCGAACGACCAGCCCAGCTTCTCCTTCTCTAAGCCTGGAAGCGAAATATGTAGGGCATCGAACGCCTACCTACAGGCAATGGCGGCGGCAGAGACGCAGCCAACCTCGGCTCAATCCAACTGTTCAACGGAGTTACTGAACAAGCCAGGGACATATCTGAAGGAAGAGATTCACTTTTATAGTTAAAAGTATCAACTATCTGCACTGGATTTATGTTGAAGACTCAATAAAAAATCTCACACACAGGACTATAAATTAGCCAAATCTATAATTTATGATAATTCAAACCTAATAAATAATATTTCATATTGAGTAAATTATGTGTTATAGCTACAGTAAATCGGAGAATTTTGGGAATTACACGAAAAGAGTCAACAAACATAATATTTTCACAGTGTTCAATTATTTATTTAATAAAAAAAATAACAGTTAAAATAAAGTCTAAGAAATATCAAAAAATAAATAAATACTCAAATAACAGAAGCCTAAAAGTAAAGAAACAAATAATAAAATATTTTAATGTTCATAGTAAATATGATTGTACGACTCAAGTAAACTGCCTCACCTAAAGAAAAGACCTGGCACATATGGTTTGCAATACATTACAGTCAGGCTGGTAAGATATTTGTAAAGTAAAGTGAAATCGACGTATACGGCCCTGACTGCCACACAGTGTCTTAATTAAAATATTTTTCGATTTTATATTTTGACAGTTATTTTGAGTTTAGGAAGAAGTAACATACATGGATCACTACAGTGGGTTAATAACATGAAATAATAAAACACCTCAAGCTAAGTGAGGTCGACAGCAAGAGCCCTGTTACTGACTTGAGCTTACTGCAAAATAATAATGATGATGATACTGACGACGACGATTATGATGATAATAATAATACAATAATCATCATAATCATTGTTATCATCATCATTATCATTCAATTTTCCATACCTTTAGGAGATGCTTCTTTGGGTTCATTGATAAATAATACAGAAGAACAATTTCTGTCTGGATTGAGTTTACATCGCCCTTGTTGTTGATTAAGATTTTCTGAATTAATATTTAATGAAATCTAACCCCAATTCAATAACACAGCCTCTGTCAACTACTTCTCTTCGTAGTAAGTAAATTATCCCCTATTCTACAAGTAAGACGTAGGGAAGGCGCTCATTTCCTTTTCTTGAACCTTGAACCGGCAATGGACGAATGACAAGGTCCTGGACATGTGGCCAGTGCATCGCAGGGCTTCCCGTTTACTTCCAGCTTACGCCGGTACCAAATTATACTGCTTGGTGATAGAGGCACGTGTGCGCAAACAACTTGACCAGGATTGTTACACGGAGTCGAACCCGCAACCGCATGATCATTGACCAAGGGCATTACCGATAGACCACCATGCTTCTAACACAATCCGTTGCTGCCATGGGGCTACAGAAATCTAACTAGTCAACTATTGTAATGTAGTGTATTCAGACACTGAATGAAAACTTCTCAGCAATGATAAATTAAGTGTAATGTAACTAGGTATTTCGAAGGTGTTTTTCACTTGCTTGAAGTGGGATGTTGTTAAATTTCGTTAAGAACGGTAAAATTCTTCCGCAGGCCAGTAATATGCGCACAGCTAGGCATAAAATTAGTAATGATAAGCTCAGCATAACAGTGTGTATATATTAACTCCAAATTATAATAAACTTCTAATAAAAATATTCTAATAACATCATAAAAGCAGTTCGTTTTGGTAGTAATGCTTAGAAATAATTGCAATACGGCAATAATAACAAGATTCAAACAATCACACCAACAACGGAAATTTAACAAAAATTAAATCAAGTAGCCTTGGAAAATATTCTTTTTATTCAAACATAACAGCGGATGACGAGCTATATATAAATCTACAGCACACAGCTCAATGTAATGCAATGTCATGTCATGCATTCTATTCTATCCTATTCTATTCTATTCTATTCCATACTATTCCGTTCTATTCTATTCTATTCTATTCTATTCTATTCTAATGCACTGGCCTGTATTGTAATACACTGAAGTAGTGTATTGTTTTATAAAGTATTGTATTGCAATGTAGTGTATTGTATTGTATTGAAATGTATTGTGATATGTTTTGCTGGTTAATTTCTCGTCCCAGGGGAGACAATTCAAAGGGAATGGGTGGCCAAACATACCAGCCCCGGGTTTAAGTGGATTAAGGTAAGCATTTCGCAGGATCGGGCTTTCAGATTGGCTTTGTGGTGGACCACATCGGCTATAGGATTACTCCGAACAGGCAGCCAGACAGCAAGAGCCTCGATTGCTTTCAGTTTGACACTTTCAATGACCCATTAAGGGATAGCTTTCGGTGATCGTCAAGCTAAACATATTTATTAGATATATTCCATTCAATAGAGATTTACTGATAAGTATAGGTTTACATAGATATGAATATAATACATTAATTAATTTATCAATAAACTTTGTAAAGTGAATGATGATAAATAAATATTCACAAGTGATATTTAAAATTGGTCAGTTAAGCTTTACAATATATATTAAATATCCCAAATTAATCAAAATCATTTAGCGACAAAATCTAATATTTTATTTAAATGTAAATAAAAACAAATATCGAGAAATGATTCAACTGAAACAAACAAAAAAATAAGTACGAATGTAAAGATAAAAAGATGAAAAATAATTTTTAATATTAAAGTATACAATTAATTCTACATTAAATTAAATTAATTAAACAATTATGATCACGTTATTAAACATATCAAGTGAAATACATGAATCATAAACAAGAAAAAAACAGATTGCCTACAAAATAATTTAAAACATTTAACATGCAGAAGTATAATAAATTATCAAATTTGAAATACTCACATTTTTCTTTATTATTTTAAAATTAAAAGCACAAATTATTCATCTCCAACTTTTCAGTGACGGTAAATATTTAAAATCAAATTTCGTATCTTTCAACTGAACGAAAATATGTTACATCTTATTTTAAATATTAGAAATATAAATCAATATTTATTAAACTAACTAAATATTACAATAAAAATAATGCCTGATTCTATCTGTTGGTATCAAAATGATAAAATTAAGAGATTTACGCTTTTAACTAAATCACATTTAATCCTACACCGTATTTTTGAGATGAGTAAATATGTTAGGTGTTTCTTTACAGAAAATTAACAATCGACCTATTTTAATTAATTTGTGCATCTTTAAACCATTTTATTACATCAATTGTGTATGTTATTATCTTATATTAATATACACATAAAACTGTTAATTATAGGAGATAATAAAATAGGCATAAATTAAAGTCATTGGGTTATATTATTTGGTTAGATTTTTATTAATTATTTCATATATGTAGCCATATCTCTTAATATATATATATATATATATACTAAGAAATAATGCACAAAAATTAAACTGGTTATACATAAACAATAGGACACTCATGCAAATAATGTAGAAATCATGAAACACTATATAGTGATATAATTACGGATAATACTATCAAAGAATTAGTGATAAAAATGTTAATCAAAAATCTTTCTCAGAGAAAATATAAATAAATGTATAAATTTCGACTAAAATGTAAAGTAATAGTTAATGGCATAATACTTTATATACAGATTTCCCTACTCATTTATGTAATTATCAGTAAATATAATTTATATGTACGTATACCTAATTGTATGGCAAATGACTCTTTATTTGATTTTAATTTGAATTTATGAAATGTCAAAATCACAGTAAATTGTCCTAACATTATATTTAACGTGCTGTCATCTTAATTTCCAATTTAGAACCATTATTATTTTTATTCCTGCATAAAGCTAACCTAATAAGGAAAGTCTGAAGTGGATTTTAACCATACAGGAAAAATGCTTCGCATACAAGTACCGAATGCATAGAGGTTAGTTAATGCAAAGAAGGCCTAATTTCTCAGCAGATTCAAAACTGATATCTGGCAAGCAAGTAAATTTGCGCGTATATCTATATAAACAAAACTATATCTATATATTCAAACATTTCGGATACATATATATAAATACATACCTAATCAACAATTATATATACACACAAGGATATATATGCATGTATGACTTAAGTGCATTTATATAATTATATGTATATGGAGGCGAAGGGTGTAGTGAGTTTTAAAGCATTGACCATGTAGCTTTTTAGACACCTTTAAGACGCTACGGAGGTTTCTGAAATAATACGTATAATATTTAAATGAACTTTGGTCACATTTCGATGTACCTTGGATGCAAGATGGCATTCTAACAGTTCCCAGCAACAACATATTTGCAACTTTGAGAGAAAGAAGAGTCGATGAAACAGACAATCATCCGGACCCATTCAAATGGTAAATCCCACTGATTACATCTACCCAATGCACATCACATACACATGCATAATACTGTATATATATATATATACACATAGTATTCGAGATACATATATTTATAGAATATAGTATATTATCATATGTGGAATATATCCAGCGTTTATATATTATATACAGGCTATATGTGTATATATATAATGCATACTAATCAAAATATTAATCCACATGCATAATAAAACGCGCACTAATATAAATTTATTCTATTATAGAAAATAGAATTATTATCACTTGTAAAATATATACGCTATAAAATTGTATGCATAATGAACAATATAATACTATTAAGCATAAAATGTATATATATTTATTTATAATTCATGTAGGCTATACATGGAATTTATGTGTAGATGACAAAGATACATTTATACTTAAAATCATCTATTTACTCCAACATGTACTTTAAAACAAGTTTCTAAAGTTTAGAAGAAAGAAGCGCATTATTTGCTGAATATTAAACCAATTAGCTGATAAAAGAATTCGAACCTTAAAATGTTATTATGGCTGTTCTTAAATCAGTTCTAGTTTTCATTTCATGTTATTGATTTTGCTCAAAATTCGTAGTTAGAACGATATTTCGTTTAGAATCAGTTGTAATTGAAGACCATTATTCGCCAAAAGAGAGTTTATTCCATTTGCTGAGTAGGAGAGAAATTATCACTTTGTCTCTGTCTCTCTGTCCCTGTCTCTGTCTGTCTCTTTCTCTTTCTGTATGCATTCAAATCGACCTAATGTATTATGGTAGGCCGCTTGGGACATTATGTATTCACGTCTGCACGCATATGGGAAGATTTATATATATACATACATAACATATCCGATGCATAAATATATATGGATTACGTAAAAACAATAGACATATACATTAGTTTTATTTGAAAAGCTATCGTTGGCATATATATAATGTTCATACATATTAGCATATATATATAACTCATACATAAATACAAGAATATATGTGTATACATTGATGCAGTATACATGCATACATTTATGTATATATACATATACTGATGCACGAGGAGGACATATTTTTGCTGGATGGCTGTCCAATGTATTTCATACATTGTATCCGCTATAAATGACTCAATCGATGGCAATAAGCATAAAGGACTCGCTCAATGTATGTTTGCATGTGATGTCTGCGAGGTACAATGTATTAGTGGATGGAATCAGTGTATATCTTTTCATATTTGGCATTATGAAAATATTTAAAGTTCGGAAGCACTTTTCGCCCGCAAATTTCTACTGTTGAGGGTTCTTCGAAGAAAGAAACCAGCAAAGAAGACGATTGAGATTCACGATTCGCGCAGAAAATAAGATCGCAAAAAGCGAAGTATGAGCGCTTTGTACGGAAGGCCGGGTCGTACATTCGATCGCATATAGATTTAATGGAAGACCATCTTGGGCAATCGTTGCATTGGCGTTCAGTGTCCATGGCTAATTGTTTGTACAAAGAAATGACATTAAGGTTTCGACTGGACGATCGGCGTGATGCATTCATCAGTTCCGCCTGACGGGAGGCGATCCGGCGACAGTCCAGTGATTTATGTCCACTCGTACGTCCTCCTGTTCTCTGTCGTTCATGCCAGAATGCCCCTCGGTCCTCCGGTCGGTTGCACGACGCCATTGTCCCCTGCCCACACGTAGCAATCTCGCAATGAACGCTGTATTTATCTTTGATAGGGACGAACAGAAGGCCCTGACAGCCCTTCTCCCGTCTCCTCCTTCCCCCAACCCTCGTGGGCCGGGCTGGACAGGAAATATCCGAAGATCTGTTGACAAAGACATGTACGACCGCAGGCCAGCGTTTTTTTGGTTCTCTTACCTCCCTTCATTTCTTCTCTTCAACCCATCTCTGTCTGTCTGTCTGTCTGCCTATCATTCTGTCTGCCTGCCTCTCTCTTCATAGCTCTTCTTATTTTCCATCTTCCTATGTGGGCCGCTCTCCATTACGCCCCTGTCTTTTTCCCTTTTCTTTTCTCTTTCTATCTTTCGCTCCCCATATCGCTGCTTTTACCTCTTTTCCTTATTTTCACTCCCCTCTCTTTCCATCCCGATGCGCCCCATCTTTCTTCTTCCGTTCAGCCGTTTTTTTGTTTCTTCCTCCTTGTACCCTCCCTTTTTTCTTTCTTTTCTTTCCTGCCAACCTCTCCCCATCCCTCTCTACCCCCGCCCCATGTGTGCTGCCTCCTGCCGTGCTCCAGAGGGTGGATCGGTCGGCTGTCGCCCTATTATCGTCCACGGTCGTGTCACGCCCTCTAGCGCCGCCAGACGGACCTCAGCGTCTTTCAGGATTCGTTTCTCGGCTGAACGGAGACGGAAGTGAATGGCGAGTCCGATCAAAAGGACTTTAATGAGAAGAACACTTGGCCCGGAATCTGTTGCCCACCAGCGCCCCCTACTCTTTTATTCCCCCACTCTTTCCTTCCCTCTGCCCTACCTCACCCCAGCATCCTCTCTCTCTCTCTCTCTCTCTCTGTTGCTGTCTCTATGTTTGCCCGTCTGTCTCTCTCTCTCTGGTTTCCTGTCTCTCTTTCTCTGTCTCTGTCACTCTGTCTTTCAGCCTCTGTTTCTCTGCCTTTATGTCTCTTTCTATCCGTCTTTATCTCTCCGCCTCTTTCTTCTCTATCCCTGCTATTCTTCGTTGTCGTCTACCCTCATCAAGCAAAATGATAATGGCTCCTCGAGTACTCCGCTTTCGATGAAGCCCGTTCTGCCCTGCGTCCCTCATTAGGGGTCACCCGGTCATCGGAACAATTTGTAGGTCACCAAATAGCAACGCCATCCAGATGACGAGGGCGCCTCAATGGGTGTCAGAGGAACGTGTAATTTGCACTAATTATGTTGCGCTATAGTGATAAGGAAAACGGACTAAGGGCCGATCGTAATACTAGGCTCAGATGACATGGATTTTGCGAAGAAATGAGGAGAGGTTTTTAAAAGGCTCTATATAAATATCCGGATAGCTCCTCTTCATTTGTCCTTCTGCTCCACTTCTTTTGTCCTTCTGCTTCTCTTCCGCAGCTGAACACTTGTATTTCATATAACTCAGTGTGCATTATTGTTATTTCTGCATTTATTAAGCGCCACTATGTAATGAATAAGCATCAATCGATGGTGCTGAGCAATTGTGAGTGAAGGACTTGCTGAAGGTCCCTACACAGTAACCGTATCTGGGGACGAGGCTCAAACCCGTACTCTCCACGTTACAAGCCGAGCGCTTTAGCCAATCGGCTGCCATGCCCCACCGCATTGATAAATAAATAAATAAATAAATAATAAAGATTATGTTAGTTTAGATTAGACTAGATTATATCAGACTAGATTAGACTATTTTAGATTAGTTAGATTATGCTAGGCTAGATTAGCTTAGGTTACACCAGACTATAAGATTAGATTAGATTATAAGCTCACTGGCCACTGCTCTCGGCTCTCTTGCGCATCCTACTGAATGCAAAATCCTGTTTAACTTCATGCTCAGTTCTCTTCGTATCCGCTTGCATAGAATGTAATAATTACGTGACAATGGAACACTAGCCGTAATGTAAGTGTTTGACAAGCACTCACAAATGTTGTCATCGAATTGCGTTCGAGTGATTGACCTCATGAAACCACAGGTCATTTCACAATTGCTTTGCAATCTTTTCTCGGTCATTTCGTTCTACACTCATGTAACGACCGTCTTATGGTCATTTTACAGTCATTTTATGGGTCATTTTGCGATCATTTAACCTACGCTTTACTGCCATTTTATCGTCGTATTGCTGAAATTTCAGACTCATAAATGTTTTCTTACCACCTGCCACTCAATCACTACGATAGGCCTAAAGTTTTAAGTGTTCGAAGAGGCAG
Source organism: Norana najaformis (assembly GCA_964023275.1). Taxonomy (NCBI): domain Eukaryota; kingdom Metazoa; phylum Annelida; class Clitellata; order Crassiclitellata; family Hormogastridae; genus Norana; species Norana najaformis. The sequence goes on along the minus strand of OZ029916.1, from coordinate 29,726,389 downwards.
ATAGCGTTCTGTTTTATTTTACTCTACTCTGTTGTGCTCTTTTCAATTCTATTCGATTGTCTATATTGACATTTTATGACTGACTTTGACATATTGACATTTTTGACTGCTTGTGAACTGAAAGTGTGAGAGGAATCTTATTATACACAGTCTTATTATAAGTACAATATGTACGACGAAGGAGCTATATGAGGCTTAGCTATAGGTAGTAAGTATATGACAGAGGGCGTTATAATGCATTTACAGCCAATAACTTTACGTTAGATTCATCGTCAAATTTTGCAATGTATCTGTGATTTGCTTGTATTAAATGCAATATTTTCATTTAATATATAATAAGTATTATTTACTGTCAAACTGTACAATGTTTTATGCGTGTTATATCCTGCTACAACTTTCCTAATGCTTGGCAACGAGAGAAACTACTGTGGCCAAAACTCATTTTGTCATGCAGTAGAAAACAGCAATCGAAGAGGTAGGCCTACCATGAAGGGAAACTACCGGTATATCCAAACATTAACAAAGAAACATTGCACTAATAAAATGAGACTTAAACCGCAGAATTAGTTAATGAAGATGAGGACCACGACAATTATGATGATGACTACGGTGGTGATGATGATAACGATGATAATAATGATATGATGATGACGATGAAGCTGATGATGATGACAGTCATGACCACATTGTTAATGTTACTGATGTTGATGAGGATGATTGTGGCCGAGTATCAGATATCTCTTAAACGCACCCAAGCAGACCAAAGTGTCTTATCATAGGCCACAATTTGCCCTCTGCTCCCACATGCCCTCGACTCTATCATACAGCGTTCCTCTGGTGTTAACGTTTATCAGACGTTACTTTGGAATAGCTGCGGCGCCCGTTAGAAGTGCAGCATCAGCCCCACTAGATGGCGCTTCTTCGTTTCGCTGCAAGAGGCTGTCATTTCTCTTCCGCTGGTCGTCTTGGCGTCTGCTGTCGTTTCTAGATCGCTCGCATAAATCTAATTCCGTTTTTCCGCACGTACGATCCCGGAACCGGATCGTCGGCTAAGTGAATTATCCGGACTATCAGTCCGTGAAACGATACGACGCACGGACGCACGGTCGGACGGACGGACGGACGTGGTTCGGAGGAAGACACTGTGTTGATGGAGGAGGGTGAAGGGGATTGGGTGGGTTACGGGTGGGTGGGAGAGAGACGGGTGGAGGTGATCGATCGGGCAAAATCGAATCTCTTGGCAAACCTGTTCTCCGCTGCAGAGCGCTGCGCCCAACATACGAAATAACCCTCCTAGATTATTCGAAATGAAACGACCGACCGCGTGGCCGGCGTTGATAAGAGAAGGAAAGGGTGGAGGATCTTCGGGAAGAGGCCTCGTTCGTCCGTGTGCGGGGGTGGACGATGGCCCATATACGGCCCTGAACGCCTCTCTGTCTCTGTACCACCGTCTGTCTGTCTGTCTGTCTGTCTATTTTTGTGTCTGTCTATGTCTGTCGATGTCTATTTTGTCTTATCGCCCCAATCTCCCCATGGGTCGGTCTCTCTCTTTCTCTCGATCTCCAACTGATCTACGCATCATTTCCATTTCTATGGGTTTCTACATATCTGTATGTGCGGCTGTCTATCTGTCCGTCCATATATCTCTCCATCCTTTTGCCAGCCTCATTGTCTGTCTGTCTGTCTGTCTGTCTGTCTGTCTGTCTCTCTATGGAACCGACTACTTATTTCAGTCGGTCGGTCGGTTAGTCGGTCAGTGAGTCAATAATACTTTCGATCATATTTCTGGATAAGCAAGTCTGATTGGTTTCCGTCTGATTGTCTTTATGTAGGTCCTTCTGTATGTCTGTGTGTCTGCCTGCCTGCCTCTGTCTTTAATGCGTCTCTATCAGTTTCCTCTGGCTGTCTGCCTCTCTTGAGCAGTCTCTATCTGCTTCTCTATTTCTGTTTACTGAAACTTGTCTGAAAAAGCATCAATCGATGGTGTCTGAATATCGTGTGTGTCTTACTGTGTCAGTCAGTCAGTCAGTCAGTCAGTCAGTCAGTCAGTCAGTCAGTCAGTCAGTCAGTCAGTCAGTCAGTCAGTCAGTCAGTCAGTCAGTCAGTCAGTCAGTCAGTCATTATGTCTGTGTGTGTCTGTGTGTCTGTCTGTCTCTGTCTGAGAGTCTGTTCATCCGTCCGTTAAAATTGGCTTCACTCTTCGTGTGATCACGTGATTTCCTGTCTCGTTCCTAATCCTCTTTTAATCCGATAACGACGTCATATTGTTCGTTGGGCGGTTTCTCTCGATCGATCGATACTCGCGAATATTGGCTCGATCTCCCGCGAGATGGCACAGCGGAGGATCACCATGGCAACGCAGACGCGGCAACCGCAAAGAGGGGCTTTAAGGACGGCGGATATTGGAATAGTGCAACGCTGGAGGAATGCCTAGATCCGGAGACCATTTGGGAAATTTCGATTCTAATACCATTCCTTTAGAACAGATAGAAAGACAGAGCGGATACCCTTGTTGGCTACATGGCTGGCAACGGTTGAAACTATTGTACAAAGGCAGTTGAACACTAATGTGGCGAGAAAGCTGGAAGACGTTAGATGTCTGGCGAAGAAGCACGTTCGTACGTACGCACGTATGTATGTATGTACGCATGTATGTATGTATGTATGCATGCATGCATGTATGTGTGTATGTATATATGTACGTTTGTATGTGTGTATGTAAGTATGTATGTATGTGTATATGTATGTATAAATGTGTGCATGTGTGTCTAAATATGCATGTAATATATATTCCTCGTCAATAGTGTATATTTAAGCACCCGTGTACGTGAATAAGCTGCTGTCTGTGATTTTGGTTTTCTTGGGCGCTAAAGAAATGCGGAATTTTCGACTGCAAGGACTGTCTGACAGATCAAACAGATGCGACCTAATTAAGACCAGCTGAAAATGTTTCTTAAGCTGCATCTGGCGATAGAGTTCAGACTTTTAGTCTAAGGTTGTAAATATTACATAAAGTGTCGGACATGAAGTTACATCGAAAGGACTTTGACTCCACACAGTTGTCGGTGAGTCTTCTAGCAACAGTAGTGTCTTAAATATCAGACATTACTGTGATTCATCGAATGCGCCTGGAAGGACTTGATTGACTTTCGGCTGAAGCGCAGACTGACAGAATGAACATGATGCAAAGCCATGGTGAATCATCAGGATTCATATTGAATCGTGCATATGCGCCATGTGAACTTGACGATTGTCATGTCATTCCACCCACGAGAAAATGGATTGCTGACAGAGCATCTGTCACAATACCCTTCAGTCTTTTTCCTGCTGCGCATATATATGAAACCAGCGCCTCTCTTAAAATAAATGAATTAATAATATTTTTAACAGAAATAGTAAATATTAATAAGAATAATGATAACATTAATTAATAGTAGCTAGCAATATTAGTCGGAACAAATATATAAGGCAGATGATTGGAGTAGCTTGTACACTGGAGAAAGTAGAGGAGGTAAGACTGAGATGGTAAGTTCAGTTGGAGTGTGCAGAAGAAGAAAGCTACATCAAAAGAATTATGAAGGCAGAAACTCGTGGACAACGCAGTGGGGGAAGACAGAAGAAGAGATGGAGGGACATGATCGAACAGGACTACTCAAATTAAAGAAGGAACAAGTTGAAACAGAAACAAGTGGAGAGAAAGGAGCCGTATAGCTGAACCCTTCCCAAGAGGGATTCATTCCAGCTAGAACGAAAGAGACTAATAATAAAAAAAAAATAATAATAGTACTAGGAACAACATCAAAAACTTTGAAAATAACAATAATTACAATACTAATGACATATATCAGGCATGCTGTTGTTGTTGCTATCGTTGTTGTTGATGATGATCACAACGAATGTGGTGATAATGACGACTACGATGATGATAGTGATTATGATGTTGATGAGAATGCTGATAATGGCGACAACGACGACGACTAGGAAGTCATGCAAATTCCTAAACTTCTATAGCGCCACTATTTCTGAAGCATCCCTGGCGGTCATGACGCTGATGATACGTGACGAATTTGTTGTAGTTGTTGTTAATGTTGTTGTACTTTTTGTCGTTGTATAGGAACCCTCCTCCACAATGGATGCCACGAAATCAATCAACCTTGGCTGATCCACTGAGCCAAAACTTATAAGAGCGTCAGCGCACGGCTAAAGCTTCTCATAGGAAGAGAAGAGAAGATGAGAAACTGGTTGATGACAGAGGGCGCTGCAGCCGTGTCATCTCCTTTGTTCGACCGTCTAATGACCGATGTTTCCTCATCCCGCTAAGTACCCATCGGCTTAGGACGGCTGGCCGGCCAGTCAACGGAACTCTCGCCAGATGGCCTGGTTTAGCCGATGGCGGATTAGCCGACGGACGGACAGACAGACTAAGCTCATCCTACGACAGCGCAGACACACAGTGGTGGTTGGAACAAGCCTGTCGCCGAACGCCCTCTGCCGATGACTGCAAAAACCTACTGAGTGACGTCATTAGTAGTAGTATTAGCATCGAGTGCTTAGCGACATCTTTTGGCTGCCAGGAATCGTAATCGCAATCGTAAACTCAAAATTTATAAAACGCTACTTTAAAGCTAAGCGCAGGGCACCAGCTTATTCACGAACGCTGCGTCAAGTCCGTGGGGTTGTCCAAAGATTCCATGTCAAGAACTAAGACGACGATAATGATAAAGATGATGGTGATGACAACTATGATTGTGAAGACGATGATGTTGACAAATTTAGGGTTAATCGTGAATTTATTACGCGCCTTTATCATCACCGCTGTTGCTACTAGTACTAATACAGTAAAAACCAGCGTTAAATAAAATGCCTTTGAATAGCCTTGAATTCTGACCTGCTACCGAAACTGACGCAACAACCTGACTCTTGTCGACTAACTTCATATGGCAGCGGTGAATACATGAGCTGATGTCCCGGATGCAGTTTTGCGTGTCATCGAGAAATTTCGGGTCTCTTTCTTACAACATTACTTCACTCAAGAAAAATAACACCTTTGAAACGCGTGCGACCGCTGATATATATATATACATATTCAGGTAACTTAGGTCGACTGCAACAGCCTTGGTAGCCATAAGATGTCGGCAACACTGGACAATTCAGTATTCTCATATGACACAAAGGCTTTCAAAATATGCTACATCAATAGGGATTAGGTCGACGTTAACTTGCATGGTGCCAGTTCCAAGCCTGGATTAAGGAGGAGGGCGATGCCAATCATCTTCGTTATGACACAACAGCGTTAAACAGAAACGACAAACTCGACGTTAACAACCCTGCTGCCAATTGCTCAATGCTGCATGTAACCGTATGCATGTATGTATGTATGTATGTATGTATGTATGTATGTATGTATGTATGAAGACACTTAATATAGAGCCTTTTAGGCACGTCTCTTGAGCTCTGATTATACTTATCAATGTTCTACATGACATGAAATCCTTTTCAGTGGCTGTGTTGCCATTGATCGCAAGATTCAGTACAGACGATGATGAAGGCAAGCAGCCAAAATGTTTCCTTACTATAAAGAATGGGCGCTATATGAACTGGCAGATCCTGAAATAGATTTAATTTGACCGTGGTCTAGGTGTTGTATGATGAAAACTAATTCTTTAGGCATCGAGAGTTAAAGCTGGATTGACCCCTCCGCCGATTCGCCCTTGGCCTTTGGCTACATGAATACCTACATTATCCTTCGTTTCGAACAGTTCGATCTACCAAGCGATGATCACCATTGAGCAAATGCCTCATGTGGATTTGAACCGGCGCAGGGACGCTGGCGTTTCTACCACTTTGCCACCAACCCCGACCGTCGCCACAGATACTAGAAGGGGTTGATGACAAGGGTTGAGTGCTCAACAGAGGGTGATTCCAATCGTCGACGGCAAGCGACACCTAGCGGCGAGCCACGTCATTATGAACTCCCATAGAAAAGCGGAAGCATGGCTGGATACAGCAGACAATAATGTAGCCAGGACTCTAACAGAAATCGACTCTGTGGTTAAGCTCCCTGAGTCGCTTGTTTTGAAGAGGCGCTATATGAATCGACAAATGCAATACACTACGATACAATAGAAAACAATGCAATACAACATATAACACTGTATCTGGAAACTATAGACTTCCTCTTTTTGATTAATTAGAGCAGACTCCTCTCTACTCCTGCAGAATCTAAGACCTATTCATTTGTCTTCTTGGCAGTCCACGCTACTCTAAGAACCTCCCGTCCTTCCACTCAAATATCGCCTACTTCTCCAAACAAGCGCGCTACCCCGCCTCTGTGCAACTTAACCATCTTATCCATTTCTGTAATTTGCAAAAATGAGAAAACAAGCTTTACATAAAGTTTAACTCAGATCAGAAGAAGAAAAAAGAGCAGATTCATTAAATATACTATTTACAATCTATCAACGCTAAGGATACGGTATTTACACAAGGCAGTCATCATACGGTAGATCGATCGATCGATCGGTCATTTTCAATTAACAATAGTTACAGCCTACCATCCTACACCCTTTTCTATAAAATATCATTCCAGTATATCGTTGCAAGCATTAAATTAATTAGATTTAGTCGATACAGCAGGTAAGAAGTGCTACAGAATACGACCTTTATTTATGCTTTCTGATCAGATGATGATGAACTTCATTTTGCAAATTAATATTACATAAGATATTTTTAAAATTGCGTCCAGCTGTTTGGCAGTATATTTCTCACGAAGTGCCTGCAATGTGATCTGTGCCCATGTCATTGTGAAACTGTACTTAACATCGGAGGCCATCATCTACAACACGAGTGCCTCCGAAAAAGGAATACACACAATCAACAACTGGCAGTGGAAACTGCCAGGCAAAAGATGCCTCAGACCAATATGATCACACTATTTTTTCGCTGTTTCCAGGCATTATTCATAAGCTCACTTTCGCTCGTTCGCCGCCTGGCTATCCAGTTTACGTCAAATATGCAATCAAACAGGGTAAAGCCTGCATTTAATTAGTTTTAGCACCTTTTTTGCACGCTACAGCATTTGTCTGTCGCTGCAAAGTCGTCTGCTTTTGCTAAGTTCCTCGCGCACGCTAGGTGGCTAAGCCTCTAGGCGAATACGCTGCTACGTGGCGCCACTGCGTGATGTTTTGTGCTTGGCGTTGACGGGAGAAGGACGGGGGGTGGGGGGGGCTGACGCTGGGTCCTCACACGACGTTATACGCCCGAGAAACGAATTTGTACGTAAATTTAACACAAATTCGGATCTACAGGGTATGCGAAGTGAGGACGGACAGAGGGGCCTCAACAGCATCGAAGGCGGCCAGTTGATCAGGGAAGTTATGAGGTCTTAAAACGAACAGTTTTACCCACATCTTTAAATGGATGGCACGGTGGCATGGAAGACCATACTGTTCGACCGTGGTCTTGTTTTGTCAGATCGGGACCACTTCTGCTGGAGAGTTTTTCTGAACAGACGCTATGCAAATGCGCAATTACGATGACGATAGGCTACTTAAATATTCGGTTACATGATCGGAATTTTGCAAGTACCCGGATATGCTATTGGAAATGCTACAACAGTCTGATTGCAGACCACACCGTTGTTTTCCATTAACACAGAGTTTAAATCTGAGCATGCTCATATCAGTGTCGGCTGTTAGCAGACATCCCTCTCAAAAGTGGACACACAAGTTCTAACTCTTACTTGGATTGCCGACTCAGCAAAACCCAATTCCGGGAAAGAATTAATGATTATTCTAACCAACCCCTTGAAACCAAGCTCGGGGGTCAGGGAGTATAGTGCTCCCCATACTACTGGCCAGGATAATTTCATTTTGACAGTTTAAAAATCGCCCACCACCCTAACACTTCCTTATCACATCAAGCTCACCCCTTCCTCGAGATCAATGGGACTATAATACACATTCTAACTGATTGTAAACTGTCAAACACTGTTCGAATTAGTCTGCAAGCAACCATTTACCATATAATAAAACTTAATATACAAACAAGAGAGATTACTGTAACTGTTACCTCTTGTTTGATTAAACTACTTCCACAAATTTTCGCTGACTTTCAAAGGCGAAAATCTGTACATAATTTTGGGGGGACCGCGCGATATCGTCGAAATTGTTTTTGCATTTTTTGTTCGTTATGGGAGGGGACAGTAATAATAAATGGGGGACAGATACTACACAAATATTCATAATTTATCAGTTGCATGCAGATTACAGAGTTCCTATGATGGAGTAACTATCTAGATTCTAAGCCGAAACTGCTACTGACTTTTTAGTTGGGGACAACGAACAGAAGGCTTATTGTATGTTTTGTACAATTTTCTATGCATATTGTTGCAACAACTTGGTTAAAATTTTCGAACACTTCTTATTCATAGTTGGTGCAAGGGGTAGTGCCAGTGAACATAGACGTCATAAACATCATAAATGGGGAGGTATGGAATCATTCATTTTGTAGTTTGGCACCAAACAAATTATACCTTATGGTGGACCTGGAAATAAATGTGCAAATCAACTTGTGTGTCAACTGAATCAATCAGTTCTTGACGGGAGTTGCAGACACCTAACTATTGAATTCAATCTTGTTTCTGTCATAGTGCTTCTTAGCCATGTCTTGAGCCTTCTGGCAACACTAAGACTTCTTTTGGCTTCTCCAGAAGACATACCAGTAGCAATCGAAAAAGCTTCACTACCTCAGAAAATTCTCATCGAACTTCAGGGACCATTTACCGCATCATTGAGGCTATCTCGTTGAAAGTTTTCACTGGACGTTTTCTAAGAAATAATGGCATCTGTAGCTGAAGTTCACTTATGCACAACTCTTTATATGGGGACAGTACATGCTTATCAATAAAGCCAGAAAATAAAACGTTTTCAAGTGCCTTGTAGGCACAAACGCACTATCTCCAAAACGGTGCCGCAGATTCAAGGGGGCAGTATCAATTAACATGAAATAGGCAGGTCGGTAAAGTTCTGTATATGTCTGAGCTACAAATGTTTCTGTATTGGTGCCATACTTTTCGGAAGTTTACGTTGTCGCGGTACAGCAGTGGGTTCCAAGTCAAGCTTCATAATGTCATTGCATTCTTGCAACAGACCATCAAATACGGCATCGTTGCAAAAAGAGATCAGTTCTTCAGTGATATCATCAACAGCTGCGAGCATTCCAGGTAAGGTCTGATACGTTGACTGCAATAAATGATTGAGTCTTTGCAAAGGTGCAAGAATCTTTAGAGCCATTTCCTTTCCGTAAACTTACACATAAACAAGACGCGCGAGCTGCCATGTTGGAAGATGATACTTCATCATGCGATATTTCATCCAGACATTTCAAAACTGAAGAGTACTGAGTCACAAGTGAAAGAAGCACTTTAACCCTCGCAAACCTTCATGTAGGACACAGTGGTTTAATTTGCTGTACCTGTCGAAGGGGATTCTCCGACTGAATGATGTTAGTAAACGTGGTACGACATTTGATAGATTGTGGAAACAGACAGCCAAGCACCTGAAGATTATGCAGTGAATCTCTAACCAAAAGGACAAACTCCAGAGTTTGCCGCGACACAAGGTTAACGCATGCAGTGAGCGCCACAGCGAACATAGAGAACAATCGCCTGTCGATCAGCTGTGTTTGCTTGGCAGGCATTGATTGTATTGACCAGACATGTTACTTTCTCCATTATATGACTGTCTGCGAAGAAGAAATGCTCTGTAAGCTTAGCAATACGTCAAAAATGCACTAGACCAGAATTGCACATGTTGTAGAATGTGGATCGAATAGTCCCACAAATTCTTCATTGTAATTGTAATTGTAATCTGACATTTATAAAGCGCCACTTCAAGAATAGACTCATCAGAGCCATCATGTGGTAGACGGTTTTATTTATCCCAAAGGGGGTTACTTCCGTATTTTCTGGCTAAGCTGTAAATTAGGCAACATAGTTATAGGCCTAATTAGATTATCCATAACCCTTTAATTTGCATATTTGGAAAAGCTTTGTGATGCCACTTTTGTTTGTATTTAGACACGTGTTTTCCTGCAGCCAGGTAGACTAGACTGGCAACAGTTTGGTAGATTTTATAAGATACATGTGCGTAAAATTCCTATGCACAGGATAACTGGAAATAATGAATTCCAGTTAGGCTTTCACTAAAACACAGTTCTCTAAGCGATTTCTCTCTTTAGGCCATAACTGGTCAGCATTGCTACAATTTCTCTCATAAGTGGCTTGAGAAAGAGAAATTGACAATGCAAAAGAAACTAACTTCAAAATTTGTTTTCACTGTTTGTCTCACTTTCTCTATGAAAAAATTCCAAGCATCTCACATTAAACCTGTCACGGACAAAGATGTTAGATACGTTGTGCTCCACGGAGAATAAAGAAATCTTCATAAAGTTTGTCTATATTTGAATTAAAATTACATTTCTGAATGCTGCATGTGCTTTTGGATTTCATTACTTTATTTTGTGATATGAAGAAAATACGATAAAGTAATTAAGGTTATAATTTCCTAAGGAGTTTTAGAAGATTTCGTAGTTTCGATTTTAAAAGTAACTAAAGTTATAAAAAATACAGAAAAGGCAGGAAACCGGAAATTTCTGGCTCCCGCGTAATTGTACTCAGGAGACAGCTGACAAAAGCTGATTCCGTGAGACTCCCGGAGAAAACAGGTCTTTCAAAGTGTCAATCGATCGAGCTTAGAACTTTCGACTTATCCGATTCGTAGCGAAGCGTTAACTTGACATATGATATACAGGCTTTGATTGTCTAGCTTATAACGATTCAACGAACAGTTTACTCACAGCTGCACTTGAATCGTCACAGTTTCTAACGTACGAATCTATAAACGATAATTATAACTCAAACTTTCACCTTATCATAGGACAGATCAGTACTACAAATCTAAACAAAGTCTTTACGTCCGCTTATATGGGCCCATTTCCGCCAAGACAGCAGACCAGTTCGAACTGGTTTACATCTGCCTGTTGCTATTGTCCAATTGTGGGTTTTCCAAAAACCCGCTGACTAATCACAATGTGTGATTGATGCTTTCCCGAGCGTACGCTCGCGTTATAAAATGCGCGTCGGATGACGTCACACCAACGCTTCAGCACGCCCTCGATGTTTGTGAGTTACATGCATCCAGCAACCCAAGGGACGTGATCTCTGCGTGTGTGAACTAGATGCACCCAATAAACTCAAGCACGTGACTGACCAGCGCATGTACAGACAAATCAATAACTCGATGACTCACTAAAATATCCTATACAAATGCGCGCTTAAAACTGGCAACTTTCACAGTTGGCAACTCTAGATCTTACACCCATGCAGCCGCATTGCATTGCATTTGTCATTTTATCGCACATGCTGTGTGTTTAGTTATATAATGACTTGCGCTTCAAAAATCTTCTTACAATACCAATACTGGTAATAATAATGATTTATATATACCGCCTATCACAATGGAAAATACTCGGGGAGCTTCCAGCAGGAGAGCCTCTACGAAATAGGTGTGTCTTAATGCAGCGAGTTGCATTAACAATCCAGACAACTTCACCCAACGTTACTGTATTTACAATACATGGCATTATATTATATTAAGAATAGCATCATCGGTCCATAATTGGGTCGGATCCAAAACTAAATCCATTGAATTTAGCTTACATTAAGTTACATTGCCCTAAGTTATACTTCTAGCAAAGACCACAGTATTTTATTTACTGTCTACAAATCCTCAGACAATAGACTGTTTTGGTAATTTCACGTGTTCCGGCGATATAAAAATTTAACCGACGCGATCGATGGCACTGGATATGAGGAAGGCTTGTAGCCTCTCGGGGTCATGACCTCGCTCATTTGTCTTCCGAGATAATAAGCCAATCAGCAAAGAGGAGTCGCGTTCGCAGGGAAAGGAGGAGGAAGAGGAAAGAGCTGAGGAGGAGGAGGAAATTAGAGAGAGGGGGAAGCGAAGGAAGTGAATAAGAGGGATGGAATGAAGATAGAGTGGAGGACATAGAAAAAAACAGAACAAAGGAAAGTACGAAGGAAAACATGAAAGGGAGGTGGAAGAAAGCAAGACGCAGGTTAATGTGAGGAAAAGAAATGAGAAGAAAAGTAAGAATCGTTGACAATACTAAGAAAGACAGACGTATTTGGAAAAGAGAAACAACTGGGAATAATGAAGGATAATGAAGGGAAAAATGAAAGCTAACTGAGAGAAATTATCAAATGAAAGGAGAATTATCGAGCAACGAGGCAATTAAACTTATTCGTGAACATCGACCAAAAGCAGCTTCATTTTAATTAGTGAGTGAGTCAATGAACGAACGTAAGAAAGAATTAAATGAGTAACTGCGATTCACCGAGAGAGAGAGAGAGACAGACAGACAGACATACAGAGAGAGGGGAGGGAGGGAGGAGAGATAGAGACAGAGAGAAACAGACAGACAGACAGCTAGACAGAGACAGCCAAAGAGAGGCAGAGCGAGACAGAGACAGAGACATGAGAACGAGCAAGTGACCCAGTGAATGATCATAGAGTGAATGTATGAGTGAGCCAGTGTGTGACTGAGCGAATGAATGACTGAGTTAGCGAATGATTGAGCCAGTGAATGAATGACTAAGCAATTGAATGGCTGGGCGAGTAAAGGAGAAAATGAAAGAAATCCCGGTGCATAGAGTGACAAGTCGACCGAAGAAGAGACTTGAGGCAATGCTTCAGGGAAATGTGAGAACGATGGAAGAAGCGCTTATACAGATGCTCGACGATTATCATCCCACATCCGGCCAACCACCTTCCGATCCAGACGGATTCTGTCGGGAACGAGTGATGGAAGAAACAGACGAGACACAGCACAGTGGGGGTCCGTGTAGAGGAGCAGACGGCGAGGGGCAGCGAGGGTCATTTGTACCTGTCGAGCTGAGCGCCTACACCTGATAGGGATGTCGCTGCTACGGAGGCTGTGATGAAGGGATTTCGCTCGGGATGCGGATCGCTGGATGAAAATTTGATGAAGCCTCAGGCAGCTTCGAACGCGGATTACATCCGTCGCGGCGCGAGAAAGTCAATTTCAAGAGGCAATTCATTATATGGGAACCCGTATAGCCAACGGTCCAAGTCATCCCCCACTTCCCTACCCTTAATCCTTTCTACGGCATACCTGCCTCAGCTGCACGTGCATTCCAGACTTTCTCTGACCCTAGAGACCTTGGCGGTATCAACGTTTCAAAGCCAGAGTTCGGCCGGGGTTAAAGGTCGCTTGCTCAACCCTTGGAATCTCATCCTTTGTTTCACTTTGGTCCATATATGCCCTCATCTATGCAGAAGTATGTTCCAAGCCAAGAAAGCTGGCAATGAAAGACATATGCACACATCAACTTACAAATACAGAAGCACACACACACGAACTTATACACATATAACAGTAATGAAATTTTACATAATGAATTCTTTTATAAGAAATTAGGTATAATATTAATAATATTAATGTTACTAATACTGTTATATTATTAATATTAAAGCTGTCATAATTATAATAATAAAAATGTTAATAATAATATTAATAATAAAATTATTATTATTATTACTAATATTTTCATTCATTTATTATTATTATTATTATAGCTTTCATTGTGTTCTCAAGTATGCACACTTACAAATATATATATATATACATACATACATGTATGCATACATGTATGTTATCGACTTTGATAACGACTTGCACAAAACAAAACCTCAAAGATATTTGTGACAGTCATTTGCTACGAAAAATAGTGAATTTTACTTTTGAAAACACTTCCTTCATGTCTGTCAGTTGGATTGTTACTTGCTTTTGCAGTCTACATGCTGACACTTGCACTACAATCGGCTAATAACTGTACGGCCCTACTACGGCGCTCTATAAATCGTCTTATTATCATTATTATAATTAAAGCATGAAATTATTGTTTTTGTATATGCAATACACTTTGTGTATTTTTTGCATATATTATAAATAAAAACATTCTTATTACAGATAAATAATTAAATTATATAATAGCAAAGAGTCATTGGCATATTGTTTTATGAACATGCCTTTGCGCACTCAACCGTTCTTACAACATACTATAGAAATATCCAAAAATATTTACACATATATACACTGGACCTTGTATGAACATGTCTGATTGTGTATATAAAACGTCAATAAGCTTGAAGGTTTGAAATGTGTGATCTGCGTTCAACAGATGTTTTGTATTTTTAATGACTTTTTATTGATTTCTAAATAAATAATATCACTTTTATTTTATTCTATTCTAAATAAATAAATCACTTTTAGTACTATGTTCTGACATCTGCATATGCTTGTACATTTGCAATACGTGAAGTTCTGTGTCAAAATACATAGGATGGGACACTGAGGTGTAGTGGTATGGTCGGTGCCTCGTAACTGGAGGGTCGAGGATTCGAATCTGTCTCAAGCCACTGCTTAGCAACCTTGGACATGTTGCTCACCCACAATTGTCTGTGAGGAAGGCAAAGGGGAAATCACCCAACTCATCTCATCCCTGGGTGGCATAAAGCCAATGGACCTGCCTTCGGGCAGATAACTCATCATCATCATCATCATCATTATCATCATCATCATATTAATAGGCAAAAAATGTATATGTACGTGTGAATGGACCTATTATGTCTGATCATGTAAGTATAGATGTCTTAATGTGTGCATGTGTCAGTGTGCATATCTACGTGCATATGTATGTGCGTGTGTTTCTATGTGTCCATGAGTACATGCATGATTGTATGTACTGTATGTGCGTGTGTTTGCTTGTATGTGTGGCTGCTTGTATACAGCCTATATATATATATATATATATATATATATATATATATATATATATATATATATATATATATAAGTGTGCATGTGAATATGTGCAAGTAGTAGTGTGTATGTACATTGCATGCATGCGTGCATACACAAACAAATACATACATACACACAAATAAATGAATACATTATTCAAAACATACATACATGCATATACACATTCACCACGTATATATTTGTACTATGCATCCACACATGCATTCAATCATACATACACAGACACATATACACATAATATGCACACAAGCCGTACATACATACACACATGTATATGCATACATGTGTGCATAAATATCTACATATGCTCACATATAGATACATACCTGTATGCCTTTGTAAATATGTAAAAATGCATGACTATATATTTTACTTATGAGCCGCTAAAAACCAAGTAGGAAAGTAAGAATTAAACTTTAAAGAAATCAATATTCAAACCTTTAAATAAATGGATTATTTAATAATTTAATAAATAATTGAATAAACAAGTAACCAGATGAGTATGAAATGAGAATCCTTACTTAACTATGCAGCTAATTTGATTCTGAAAGTACGATTTCCAAAGATATGCATGACTTTATAGAAACGAGACTACATAAAACCTCTAAGAACGTGTGAATCTTCATAAACCCAAGTAGCCAAATAAATAAATCAATACAGATATTGTATGATTGTAATCTTAATCGTGATCCCGAGATTTCTACAGCGCCCAACGAAAGCCACGTCACGGGTCCAGCTTATTCACAGGCGCTCAGTCAGAACAAAATAGTATGAATAGTATGCACGCACGTGAATGGCAATAGACATGACAATGTCTATAGAAAAGTCCTATACCGATGAATATGCATGTTTATAGATTTCGATTTTATGCACATTGGGTTACCTAGGTAATTATTTTCCTTTTCGATTATTCTATTTATGCAAATCTAGTCTACCCCATATAAAGATATATTGTAAACAATACACGAATAATATAATATTATGTGTGCGTGTAGCAGATAGCACGTGATACGCAGACGTATAAAGTTCATGCTAGACGAACTGTGTTTCTATTTCCTTCATAAATCTATGTATATATGTATTCATGTCTATACATGCATATATTTATATACGTAGTTCATTCACGTATAGATGTAGATTCTGCGTTAATGCCTATATATGTATATATGATTAGAAAGAGGCGGATGTGTTTATACCTGATCTGAGTTGGTGGCGGCCATCTTGTATCTGTCGCTGACCTTCATCTTCTTTCCTTCCCTCTGTGTAAACGGAAACGAGGCCCGAGTACAGGCGTCCGTCCATTCAGTAACGACACGTCCACGATCCTCTGTCCATCCATACCCACAACCTCCTCCTCCTCCTACTCATCCTCCTCCTTCTCATTCTCCTCCTCCTCTTCATCCTCTTCAACGCTCCCGATCAAGTCTTCCATATCCATTGAAATTCCTACCAGAGTAACGCAGTCGAAAAACGAAACTGTCGCCGAAACGCTGTTCCCCATTAGGTGAACCTAAGGGGGCACAAGACTGGTAACTTCCCTTACTTGTTCTCCAAGGTAGCCCGCTTATTACTTCGGTAAGGCGGTCAGCAGCGACTCACAGCACACTCTCGCAACCGGAACCTAAGTGAAAATTCTCGCGAACAATTTGATAATAATAATATTCGCTTGCAGCCATTTTCAGGTCCCGGATGTTGGCTGCGACCGTCATTAATTTTTGATTTATTGTCGACATGCTGAAGGATATCGAGATCACGTGACGGCTGCCGGCCAATGGCAGAAGGTGTCTTGAAATCGTTCATCGAATAAACGCGTTTTATTGCATATTGTGTGGTTTTTCCGTCTATGTCTCTCTGGTCATTAAACCGGAGTGGGGGCGGAAGCCAGTGGGGAAAAGAGTGGACGGGGTGGGAAGAGACAAAGGGAAGAGCCGCCCATGGAAGACGGCCATTGCCCTGGTGGAGGATGCGGCTCATTGCGTAGAGCCTCGGCAGTCAGAAGACAACGTCATCAGTCACGTGACCGACTGCTTCTGTTCCTCCCTCACCGGATTCTCAATTGGAAACAGAACGTGGAAAACGGCTCACAGCACAAACACATACATATGCATTTATAATGCATAATATACATATAAGCCTTATATCAATACGAATATATATATATATATATATATATATATATGCATGTATAATGTACATATATCATATGATATACATATATATGTGCTTGCAAATTGAAAGATGTGAACATGTGTGCAAAAACTTGGGTGTAAGGCCAATGCCGATATATATACATATGCATATACACAGCTTATAAATGCATGCGTAAACGTATATACATATATCCTTTTGTTGGTATATGTAAGCAATGGTTCTTTGCTTTGAGAGGCTATGTATCTGTAAGGATGCCATTCGGATGTACGTAATGATAGACTAGTAAGGTGTCGACGCAAAATAACTGCATGCACTGATCATTGTGCAAACAATTAAGTCTGCAAATGTATGCAAATGTATACACACATATGTGGATAAATATGTTTTTACGAATTGTTGAGCACTTATCACCAACACCAGCAAAAGGCAAAATTCGAAAGTCATCAGTAAATTTAAACCAGACGGGAGAAATATACATCACCAGACAGCAGTGATTCAGGATATACTTAGAATATTAGTCATATATATATATATATATTAGGCATATATATTTATATTCAGGTATACTTTGATTATTTATTATAGCCTATATATGTGATCTTATGACCTTGAAATATATAACAGCTTTATATAATATAATAAATGTTATATATATATGCATAACGGATTCTACATGGATAGGATTGCTACGTTTATTATATTTTTAATACATATATACATTTATATATGCATATAATTATATATGCATATAATACACAGGTATATAGCTATATGCTTAGGTATGAAGAAGTGAATATCATGCGTAGAAATACAATATATATATATATACATGTCTGTATCATTTTATTAGAATTCATTAATTTGAATTATGTAGCATATAAATATACCAACAAAGAATTATATTAATGCATTAATATTTCTTTTCAAATTCATCGGACAAAATTGACAATAAGACGGTAATAAATTTACACATTTCCATGTCAAATTAACATTAATAATAATTTCGTTTTCATCATAACTTGCTAACCGCCGACCCTAAGAAGAAAACATTTTAGCAAATATATCGAGAAAGGGTTCGGAAAACACCTGTATTTGTATGTATCAGGTGTACAATATGCGTACACTTATGCACATAGTACACAAGTTGTACACTATTTGCATTAACGTCTTAATTAACACCTACATATGCAGCCTTATATTATATACATATGCACATATAAGGGCTATATTATAATATAAATTATATCGTTAAATTATATTAAATTATACCTGTACACTATTTGCATTAACTTCTTAATTAAACCTACATATGTATGTAGCCTTATATTATAAACATATGCCCATATAAGGGCTATAATATAGGCTATAATATAATATAAATTATATCGTTTTACATACATACTAAAACAAAGAAGAAGAAAATTCATCAGCCAATTACTTATTTGAATTAATTACTTATGTAAATCTTCAGTATAAGTGTATAAGGGTAGGTGTATGATATGTATGCATGTGTACATACAGTGTTTATTTTATTTATTTGAAGATTGAAAAAACTTGTTACACGCACAGTAGGTAAAATCTGAATCCGAGCCAAGGGAAGAATATGCAAAGCCAGAGTAAAATAATAGTTAATGACTTAGTTTATTGGACGATGACGTCGGTTGCCAGTCGAGACTTTTGTGTTAGACGATTCTAAATACATATTATGTATACATATGCAAGAATGATCAATTCCTTAATCCTATGCAGAAGTATATTAGTGTATTATGCATGTACATAAGATTGCATAAATAATACCCATGTGTTTTCGTGTATTGTTTTGTGGTTTTATTGGATTTTGGAAGAAAACGGCGCATATGGTGTTTCCATAGCAACGGCGCCGGAATTAAAATTGACAGGCGGAATGACGGGATGGATTTCAATTAATTCCAGCGAATGATTTATTTTTGCACCCTTCTCCTCCGTTGCTGCAGCCGCCGCCGCCTCTGCTCCAATCTCCGCTGCCAACACGCTTGCTCCACCCCCTCTCTCTCCATTTCCAGGCCTCCCTCCCAGTTTGGCCTCACATTTCTCTAGGCCTCTGATGTATAAGAAATATATATATATATATATACATCAAGACTTTTATTTAATACCTTTTTCATAACATCACAAATGCGTTGCAATATATATATATATATATAAGTTTATATGTATGTTTATATGCTGGTATTCTTTTTAACCTCTTAATTGAGCTGCAGTATATATATATATGCATAAGTACTAACTTCTGTGCTAACAAGGTATTCATGCATATACACTTATAATTCATATAAATATATATATATTATTCTTGTTAATCAGGTAATCATTTCTTACACTTGAATAGATGAATCTTATTTATCTAGACAGATATTTAGATGTACCTGTAAATAGATTTGGATGTGTTTATTGCTAAATGAAAAAAGGTCGGCGTTAAAGTGTTAAAAATTTAAAATTTTTAAACGAAGTTTTTATCTTCCCAACAGACGTCGCTAGATATACGATTACTGAAGAATTATTAGAGTAACACAAAAAGACAAAAATCATATATATATAAATAAATATATATATATATTCTCTTCTTGCTACACTTCTACGAATTCTTCCTCTCGTTCAAATTTAAAGGTGATCCAAATTAAGTGGCAAAATACTAAAAGTCATATATATATATATATATGTATTAGCATATATAGAATGATATATATATATTAGCATAGACATAAGCCCATATGCATTAATTGCCTTTCTCTAAAGCTATATACATGCACTCCCAGTGTATGCATCACTTTCTACGTAAATACTTATATACGATGATGAAGGCTATAGTTAGGATGTATAGAGGCTTATATAAGCAGAATATATATAATATTTTAATAAGTGTAATAAGATAAGTATGTGCATATGACGTATATACAAGGATCAATTAAATACCTGGAATACACTCATAAAAGCTACCTGCAGCAACATATAAGCATGTCAGCTTTACCTTTTAAAATTTTACAGGGGCTATGTATGTATATATATATACATATATATATAGTTAATCTGTTGTCAGATCTGAAAACCTCTTTTGAAAAAACTTGGAAAAGTGCTATATAAATCTATTATTACAATAAAAATGACGATATGCATATATATATATATATCAATAAGAAGAAGAATGCAAAGAAGAAGAAGAACAAGAAGAACAAGAACAAGAACAAAAGTAAGAAGAATATCAAAAAGAAGAAGAAGAAGATCAGTCCATCATGCTAGCCTGAGAGGCAGCAGTGAGTATGAAGTGTCAGCGACTTCATATTTCTTATCCTCTGCATGAAAGGTCTGATAGTCAGGCCTCTCCATAGACGCCTGATCTTCCCACTGACAATTTAGAACTTAGCTGGCTATGGTACAAGGCCGTAAGTGGCGCAGATGCGCAAAGCATATTTTTTTATTCGTATAAAATCATAATGATTTTATTCATATAATTATAATTATTCAAATATATGTTTATGTATATAAGCATGCAAATATTTATTAGTGTTATAATATTATACAAACGTTTACATATATTTGTATGTGCGTGAATATACATTTATATGTAACAATTTTTGCGCATTGGAGATCCAACAGATCCATGCAGAGACAGCATGGCAGATGATTGTCTGGGATTGGAGCGGAAAGAGGGATAAGAAGAAGAAGGGGCTTCGGGATAGGATATGTGAAACATGTGCGGATATATTTTGCAGAATAAATATGAACAGACTTGTTATCAATTTCACTTATCAATTAATTTGTAAAGGAAAAACTAAAAACCGAAATAATATATTTTACAGTACATAATCGTAAATAGTTATGAATGCTAGTAATATACGTTGTACAAATTTATAAACGTTTGTATGATTAGAACATTTATATGGCGCCTTTTAAAGACTTTTCAGGATTTGGTGCGATCAATGTTTTTGATACAACTCACACGATTAAAGGATGTGTAAAGATTTCTGCCTGAGTGTGTCTGTGTGTATGTTTGTGTGTGTGTCTGTCTGTCTGTCTGCCTGTCTGCGTGTCTATATACGTGTCTGTCTTTCTCTGTGTCTGTTCCATCCACTGCCGAAAATGTCGACATTTGGCCAAATCGTTTAATTTCTTCGCATACAGGCGCAGTCCGCAGGGGTTCTTAATAAATTCCGATCGGGCTTTGACTGGCATTCGCTTGGTTGACATGGAATGACGCGGGAATGACGCCGAATGGAGTGGCTCTTTTAAGGTCCACTTAGCGCTGACATGTGTTATTGGGTCGCGTGGTGGTCAGTGATAATCGCTTGACCACTGGACATACTCATAAACGAGCGTGCGCTTGCTCCGGCATGGACACTGTTTTAATTTACCGTATACCCCATAAATTACTCTCTCATCAGCGCCAGTCGACCGGTCGTACATGCGAGACGAATGATTTATTTCGGACGATCCTTTCACCCACTGTCTCTTGGGGGCTCGTCCGCGGTTGCCGGGCCCCCAGTCCGTCTACCTGTCTCCCCTTTGCTCCGGTCTGCCTCTATGTATACTGCTGTGTCTTTCCAAAATTATATTCCTGGATCGCGTCTTGTCTGTGTCTATATACGTTTCTGTGTGTGTGTGTCTGAATGTGTCTGTGTGTATGTATGTCTGAAGTACTTCTATATGTCATGACTGGATCTCTTTTTGTCTGTCTCTCCTTCCCCTTGCATATACATCTGTCTGTCTGTCTGTCTGTCTGTCTGTCTGTCTGCCCGTCTACGTTCCGGTTCTATTATTGCCACTATCCAGGCTCTACACCGGGCGACTTGGGGGGCTTGGGCGGCGGCGGCGGCGGCGAGACGCAGAGGGACGTCTTAGGGACATCGATCATTCGTCTTTGGGAGGCCCACGGCGTGTAGGCCCACCCCGTCCTTCTCCTCTTCCCTCCAGTCCACCGGTCGGACGGTCGGACGGTAGGTCGGTCGGTTGGTCGACTTTGGCGATCAATTCCTTTGGTCATCAACTATTAATGAGAGGAAATATTTCTCGGTGGACTCGGTGGCGGGTTGTCCGATGATGGATGGACGGTGGGACGACGGATTCTGCCCGAGATCCGGGCTCACTGATCGATGACGTCCGCTTAAGGTGGTCCTCCAGACGGACCCAGGACCAGGACCAGTGGACCCACGGACAGATGAATGTAGGAGGAAAGGAGAAGGAGGAGGAGGAGGAAGAAGAAGAGAAGGAGGAAGAGGAATCAGAGGAGGATGTAATAAGGAGTAGAAAAAGGAAGAGGAGGAAAAAGAGAAGGAGGAGAGGGCAAGGAGTACGAGGAGGAGGAACAAGAAGAAAAAGAGAAGGATGAGGACGGGTAGGAAGAGGAATGAAGGAGGAGAAAAGGAGCAGGAGGATGATAATGAGTGATGGACGAAAGAATGGAGAAGGAAGAGGAGGAATAAGAATAGGATGTGAAGACGCGGAAGAGGAAGAGAAGGAGGAAGAGGAGTAGGAGCAGCGGTTGCAATGGAGGGTGACAAGGACGAGTAAAAAGAGGAGAAGGAGGAGGAGGCAGAGGAGGAGGAGGCGGAATTCCTGGCGAAGTCGACAAGGGCGATGGGAGGGTGGAAAGAAGAAAGATGAAAGGAGAAAGGTTTCCAGAGAGATAAGAAACGAGTGATAAGGATTGAGGGAAATTAGAAAGATAAGGCAAAGAAATAAAAAAGAGAGGAAGGAAAGAAGAAATAGGAAGCAACGGAAGAAAGAAAAAGAACGACAAGGTGTACGAAGGGGCAAAGAGGGACAGAGACAGCCAGACGGACAGACAGAACGACTGGCAGACTAAATGAAAGGCAGAAAGACACAGGCAGACAGAATGAACCGAGATTTGAAGCTATGTGAAAAATCGCCCCCATTTAATTCATCAATTAACTCGCGTGGGGGTAATGATCAAAACCGGTTGGAGAAAACCGTAGAGAAAGACATACAGGCGCCGTATAATTGTGACGGTAGATAACAATCACGGTCAAGGCCACGCATATTCAAATCATCGTCGATATTCTTGAATACATATACGTATACATATATATATATATATACAGATATACATATACATTATTGTATATGTATTCATATATACTGAGAAATGCTTTTGGATCTTCTGTTTTCGCCCACAAAGGGTTAGTAAAGACATCGATGGGTATCGCAACTTTTAATCTTCACGAATATATGTACGCGCACACTATGTGTCCATATATATATATATTCATCTGCACTATCTATATATCAGAATGTGTATGTGTGTATAAATGTATGCTGGTTTGATGCGGAGGTGGATGTGTAGATAACAAAACCAGGACAGCTATGATTTTTAGACGGCGATCGAAGGGTTAAAATAGACATCAATGCATCTCCATAATACATTCCGCTTCACATGCACTATATATATATTGTGTTTATATATATACATGTATAAGTGTATGTGCCAATATATGATGCACATGTATAATAGAGTGAACGAGATAGGCTGCATTGTGATTCATCATAGTTCTTTCTTTTGTGTTTGGCTGCTGAGGCTGGATGAGTGCTCAGCTCAGTGGACGAGAATCAATCAAGCCTTCAGATGTTCTGCTCGTCTCTGCCTATGTATGTCTGCCTGTGCGTCTGTGTTTGTCTCACTTTCTGTATGTTTCTGCAGCCTCGGCTCTCTCTCTCTCTTTTTCTCTCTCTCTCTCTCTCTCTCTCTCTCTCTATCGCTGTCTGTCTTTCCTCCATTATTATTCTCTTTATTCTTCCTTATTTCCTTTTTCTTTTCCTCCTTCTTTAGTTTCTTCTTTTCTTTCCTTCTTCCTTTTTCTTCTTTTCTCTCTTCATTGCTTCCGGCTCCTTCCGGCTCTCAGTTGTAAGATCTATTACTAAATGTGAAGCCGTCAGTGACTGCTTGTCTGTAACTGTCAGTTTACTTGTCTGTCTGCCTGGCTATCTGTCTGTATGTCTGGCTGGCTGGCTGGCTGTTTCGCTACACGTCTACCTGACTGTCTGTCATTCTCTGATTAAGTCCATATTTTCTTTGTCTCTGCAATGCCTCTTGGAAGATGGACCGAAGAAACGAGGGACAGAGGAATACAATGGCGACGTAGTAGAGGAAGAATGGAATGAGATACTGAGAACGATGGATGAATATGATAGAGACAGATACAGATTGTTGATTTCGACAGTAAAGAGAGATAGGAAGACATACAGAGACAGACAGACAGGCATACACACAGACAGACAGGCAGGCAGTGAAATAGGCGGACAAAGAGAGAAAGGGAGAAAGAAAGAGATAGACAATAAGAGACAGAGACAGACAGACATAAAGATATACAGATAGACAGACAGAACTTATAGACCGACACAGTAGGATAGACAAAGATGCTGAGTTCTATTGTGTACATTGTGGGTCGTTTCCTTCGACAGAGAATCCTCGAGGCGTGAGTTGATTGTTGGGTTGGAGGAAAAGGCGTCGTCGTCAATCGAGTCAGTCGGTAGGAAACATCTCAGAGACCGTTCTTTCACTTCACATCCCGGGTGTACTCCTCGCTTCACCGATTTCCGATTGTCCCACGGATGCATCGCAAAACAGCAAACGCAATCTCGCCACACGTTCGTTAAATCTCGCGAGATGATCGGCTTCTAGGTTCAGCTTTGGTGCCAGATAACTTCCGGGGCGAAGATGGTTCCGACTCCACCCGGTTTTGGGAAAACATAGTGGGGCGAATTTCAAACTGATTTGTTGCCTCGATGAATAAAATATGGACAAAACTGTTCTGCTCTTTAGAAAGAAATTTCTGAGTCATGGTCACGTGACTCAGTCACATTATGTTTCGAAACTGTTTTCGTCAGGGCCGCATTTTACTTTACATCGGCTGCAGAAGCTCAAAAGTTTTTTCTTAACCGAATATCTTTCAACTTAACGCTTTGTAATCACTTCAATTCCACTAAAAAGATTGAAATGGTGAGTGCAGGAGTCACCGTAATTGAGTTTCCTCACCACTCCCCGCTCTTCTTGGAGTAAATGAGTGCGTTCATAGGACAATATCTATCCTAGAAGTCGACCTCCCAGCTGGGGAATTAATTTGAATTAATACCTGGGTGGCTCAGCAGGACGGAAATCGTAAACTGGAGAATATCTGAATCGCTACTTAGAAGCAAAGCATGCTACCGAGTGCTGCGTCAAGTCAGTTGGGTTACCCAGAGATACCAAATGAAGAACAAAATCCGGTTGCCAGGAAACCAGAGAGAGAAGGAGCAGAAGGAACCACTGCGGTGTTAAGATTGAGAGAAAAGAGAAAGCGGCGGATTGGCTTTATAAATATTCGAATGTAAGCATTCGTTTCAGAAACACAAACCTTGACGTCGCTGTAGCGTCAAGTTCGAATGACATTTTAAACAAAATTGTTGTAGACTTGTTAAAGTTAGGCAGTAGTTATAATTTCTAGCACTAATAATCAAAACTGCTAATGCGTCGCCTGACAACAAAGCCTGCTGACAGTCTTTGTCGGCTTTTGACTAGATACTATCTTTAAAGTATTGGCGGAAAAAGGCAGACTCTAGTGTGGCCAGAAACCGACAGACATAATAAATCAGTCACTGTTGCCTAAATCCATACACAAATGTGACCTTCATAGTACTGTAATTATACAAAATAATGTCTGGCAGTAAGCGACATGAATGTGCTTTGAAACCAGACTGCCATTATCTGTGAGCGTTCCACATCTGTGTCTGATCATTACTTCTGATTATTTCTAATTACTTACAATCGGACAATAGTGGCTGGATTTAGTATTGCAATGCAATGTGCCGAAATGGATTCGGACATTTTTATTGCGCCCGATAGAGACTCTCAAGACCGTAGTGTAAGTGAGTGTTCTGGCCAAATTATTCTTAAAGTGATTGCCCCACATAAGGGGCATAATTCTGTATATAGTTAAAAACAGTCTTGGTCAAAATAATTGTTCAATAATGAAAAAACATCACGGAATTAACCTACATGTATACAAATGTACAAACAGACCACGTATATCAATCAATTAATAAATAGTCAAGTAATAGAAATAGTTCATTTCTTAATCAAATCAGTGACAACATCGAGGTATAATAAGTCCAACTGGAAATAATAATTACAATTAACGAAGACGCTGCAGTGACGTCACACTGGAAGTATACTCCGACTACAGTATAGTCCGCAAACTGATGACGTCACTTAAAATATCCAAAAAACGTTACGATTAAGAAACCCCTACAACGACGTCTATCAAAATCCTACATCCGGATTCATCTAGCGACATAATTGGAACCTATGTAAATGATGTCATCCATAAAATATCCATTTCGTAACGTCAATCAGAAATTAGGAATCTTTCTGCGACTTTACCCTGTTGCTAACTTGATATTTGCAGTGTAAGTTAATTAATTGAAATGATTGCAAAAAGACGCACGCTATCCCGACTTTAAGAACATAATGACGCGAGTAACTCGTCATCTTATGAATATGCTAATTGGATGACTTCACATTGCAAGTGGGTCATGTCGTAACACGACCAAATTCATTCAGCATAAAAATAGCCTACATTCTTAAAGTCATATGTATTTATGCAGACACTCAAAACGGATAATCAATTGTCTGCTAGTAAAACACAAAACACATTCACTGTCTCCTTAAAACAGCCAAAAAGTGCTTTTCTACCAAACTAGTAATAAATAACTTCTATAGCCCATGTTCAGATACAAGACTATGTAATGCGCTGTTGGTCAGTATAGACGTAATGACGCAACATAAATGCATTGTTGTATTGTATTGTGTTATATTTTACTCTTTTGTATTGCGTTGGATTGTATTTTATCGTATCGTAGTGTGTTGCATTGTATATATTATGTAGAAAAACTTCGCCCGAAAGAAGAAGCAGGACAAGAGCAGAAAATGGAGAGATGGCGGAGATCTAACAAATAATACATCGTCTTTGCTGTGAGGACACATGTAATGTACTTGAACATTTTAGAGCGCCATCTAGTACTGCTCAAAGCCACTTGCGCTGTATGACATAAACGAGGTTGGAGTGCATTAAGAACAAGTTCATCTTTAAGCAAATAATGCTCAGATAACTGGAAACGTCACCACTAGCGGCTACTCGCACACTCGTAGATTTCAACCAACTCAGTCATATACTAGTTTTCGTTTTCGTATTCTGTCTTAATACTAACACTGTCAAAAGCAAACTCGTTACTAATCATAGTAATCATTGCCAACAACTAGACTGATGCATGTGTCGCCGATATCTGTGTTACTAATCACAGTAACATTTACAACGCCCAAATTACTATTCATAGCAACTTTGCAAGTCTCCTTGGTGCTACTAACAGTAACATAACAACGTCTGTGTTACTATGTATAGAAACTTTGTAGACACCTGTGTTATAGTACACTGTTAACCGTAACAGTAGCCTACTATACTGTAGCAGTATATACTGTGTTATACTGGTAACTCTAACAGTATTACGCTGTTACGCTGTTTGACTGTAAAAGTACTGTAGTTTGGGATACGGTACTGTAAATAAGTTAGTAGTTCGTAGTGAGACTGTTTGTCGTTCAACATTTGGATTCCAATTGATCAATCGACGGGCCAATCAGATCGCCTTGCATGTTATGATGCGCGCCACTTCCGGCGGAAATGTCCGTCGTCTTCTGCGCATGCGCCTTGGCCGTGCTCGACGAGACCGGATGTTCCTTTTTCCACTTCATCCGGCGGTTCTGGAACCAGATCTTGATCTGCCGCTCGGAGAGGTTGAGCACGTGAGCAATCTCGATGCGTCGTCGCCTGGAGAGGTATCGGTTGAAGTGGAACTCTTTTTCCAGTTCCAGTGTCTGGTGTCGAGTGTACGACGTCCGCGTCCTTTTACTGTCTCCATCCGCACCCTCTGCACACACGCCCACACATACACAGCTAAATCGACATGATTGCACGAACAGCAACTACGACGATGACTACAGTATAGTAGTTTTCGTCGTTGTTGTCGCCGTCGTCTTCTTTGTCATCGTCATCATTACCAGAATTGTAGTCGTTGTCATTATCATCATAATAACCTTGATTATCATCAAAATCGCTATCGTCATAGCCATTATCATCGTTGTCATTGTCGTCTCTATCATCATAATCATCAACAACAACAAATGCTACATAACTGTCATCATCATTATAATTATCATCAACATAAGCGTCATTGTCGTTATCATCGTCATAATAATCATAATCATCAAAAGCAATAACTATACAGCAACACAGCATCATAATTGTCATTATCTGAAACAAAGCTGTCGCTGGCAACAGCAGTCGTTCGCTCACAATCATCGTCCATCATCTGTAGAGACTGCAGGACAGGAGACAGACAGACAGACAGACATACAGACAGACATATATAGATAGACAGACAGACACAGATGACGCAGACAATCTGACACAAGCACAGACATGTAGACGCACCCAGCAACCAGAACACATTGAGTGAGTGGGGAAGTAAGAAAGTAAGAAAGTAAGGAAAAGGCACGAAGGAAGGAAGTATAAACAGTTTTTTTCACGAATTGCATTTATGAATTGCATTCCATCGTCGCTTAATGAGCAGTTAAGTTTGCCTTGTCTCCTTCTTATGATCTTATCTTGCCTTATCTCCTTCTTATCTTGCCTTGTCTTAGTTACTTGTACATTACCTTGCTTTGCCTTGCCTTGCCGTACCTAACTCACCTCGCTTGTCCTTACTTAACCAGGCTAGCCTTACCCTAACTTGCCCCTATGTCAGCAGTGTGAGATGGAAGACGAAGCGCCTAACCCCAAAGTGTTCTGAGTGGGTTAAATGGCTCCTCCTTCCCTCTGATTGGAAACTCATGTGCGGGGGGAGCGTGCCAGAGGGCGAGGGGGAAGCCCACGCGAGAAAGATCCGGCGTGAATAGACGGATACCAGGTGGAAGTATTCTGACTGGTACAGACAGCCTGGAAAGACGATCTGACTCCACCGCTTCCTTTCCACGCAGCTCCTTCCTTCTTTTGGAAAGACTATTCCACCTGATGAATCTTACACACAGAAACCCAAGGACAGGTAGACCTACCCAACATCCGAAATCCAGTTCTTCCTATATTTATAATAATAATCTAATGCCTTTTGCAAACTTATAACACTACTAATAATCATAATAATCATAATTATTCAACACAAGATAACTCCTCACACTTTTTTCCAAATCTTTCAAGATCCTTTCAACCTTGGATACAGTATTAATATCAATTTTAGCTAAATGTAACAATAATAATGATCGATGGTAATAGTGGGCGGACGAGAGTCGAACCCGCATATGGTTTTCCACCCGACATCCGAAACAAAATCTGGCAGCTTCATTTCTTTCTCATCCGACCGAGGCCGCCTTAGGCAAGATGCTTTGTATAGGGGGCGCTTCAGAAACTTGCCAAAATAAACTGCGTGATAAAACAAAGTCATTCAAACACCAGATTATTTCAATATGGTAAAATACAATAACACGCAATTCGATACATTACAGTGCAATGCAGTAGGACGTAATGCAACACAATACATTATTTAACACGATGCAGCATAACGCCATACAATTCATATCCTATCTAAGAGGGATCTACTCTAATTTAAGAACTTCTATAGCATCACCGTAGTAATGCTCAAGGCATCAGTCAATGGTCGCTGCTATAAGCAAAACCGTTGTCCAAGCCAAATTCCAAAAGCCAAGGGAATCCCATAAGTCACAGAGACAGCTTACGAAGGATATGAGTCAAGGAAGAGATGAGTTTTTGGTTGAGATCTGAAGGCCAAAACAGACTTCGCAGAGCGAACATTTGCCGGAAGAGCGTTCCAGAGTCTATAGGGCCTGCGACATAAAAGTTACGCCTGCCGAGCGCTGTCCTTGTCCACGGAATAGTCAGATTTAAACAGCCATAAGACCTGATCGAGTAGATACAAGTCTTTGGAAGACACTGAGGTTGGCTGGAATGTAGAGTCTTGTGTACAATTGGCCCAGTCTTGAACATTATGCTCTTTTCTATGGGTAACCAGTGTAATGGTTTTAGGAACGGCGATACATGTTTATATTTTTGAGTTTTAGTGATAGCAGTATTTTGGACTCTGAAGTTTCATCAAATTAGCTTTTGAAACGCTAATAAGAAGTGAGTTGCAGTAGTAAAGAGGGCTGGAGACCAAGGCATTAGACAAACAAACCGAAAAGGGAAAAAACAGAAAAGGGAACGTGGCACCTAATCCTACGGATATCACGGATGTGGTAGTTGGCAGATCTACATATAGAATTAATGTGTTTACTGAATGACAGGTTGGAGTCAAACACACACCCAAATGCGGAATGAATAGCTTCGTTGTATGACGGAGAGATAGCTAGATGGACTAAATTCAAAGAGTTGAATTTATTCAGTTGGTGTGAAATTCCAAAAAATAGAAACTCAATTTTGGATGAGTTTAACAGAAGCCTATTTTCTGTCATCCAAGACTGAACTTGGTTGAAGATGTTATATAATAGAGCGAGAGATCCGGTAGAAGATAACCCATTGAACTAAATATAGAGTTGAGCATCATCAGCGTAAAGATGGTGCTTCAGACCCTTTGACTCAGACTGTGATGGACGGTGAGGTTACGTTGTCCTAAGGACATCTTCGGCCATCATCGTTCCACATCCTCACTGGAAGGCGATCCAGAAACTCTAGAAACTGTCGATTCTGGATGGGAATCATTTGGTTGGGGTCTGCTCGTGTGGTGACTTTCTAGCTACCTGAACACTATCTGCTTACTAATGAACATTTTAGGGTAGCGCTTTTAATTATTTGAAAGACGCTCTAATAAGTGTCGAGATTCATATATACATATATTCATACACATATTTGCACATATATACAAACACATATATTCATACATGCATATACATGCATAGATACATACATAGATGTATACATAAGTATATACATACATAGATACACACATACATAGATACATACATGCATAAATACATAGATACTTATATACATGCATAAATACATACATCCCTAAATAGATACATACCTACCTACAT
This sequence comes from Norana najaformis, assembly GCA_964023275.1. Classification (NCBI taxonomy): domain Eukaryota; kingdom Metazoa; phylum Annelida; class Clitellata; order Crassiclitellata; family Hormogastridae; genus Norana; species Norana najaformis. The sequence goes on along the minus strand of OZ029916.1, from coordinate 29,695,185 downwards.
ACATACATACATACATACACGTAATGACTATGATTAGGAGCAGTTCAACATACACAATAATAGTATCACATAAATTGTCAACAACACAATATTATAATCGCTTGTGTCGCAGACACGTTTTTCCGCATCGATGGTCTGAAACTCAACTCAGACGAGAGAAAAAACACGGACAGTTCTGCGATGAAGAGTCGAGTCTAAACCACGACAGGCTCGACAGCAAAGTCCTCTCTATACAAATCGACGGACTGATTGATAGGTCGACCGCTAGATGTCCCGACGGAGACTGATTCCCAATCTCCATATATAATCCGCTCTCGAAAACATGTGTTGCGCCTGCGCAAACTCGAATCACGTGACGTCAACACAAGAATTCGGGACGCTATACCATTGTTACGTCTATGTCTGTTTACCTCGACCAATCGAACGGTGTCTACTCTTCGGATTAGCCCCGCCCTTCTCTCCACTCCACCCCTCCCTCCCCCTACTCTTGTGTGCCTAGGGTCATCCTGTAGCGTCGCCCATTACACGTCAGCGTCGGGGCGCACTGTAGCCCAATTGGCGTAATTGTTATTGCGTAGTTATGGCTGCGATAAAAAGCCCGTCGGTAACCAGGGCCGCAGGCGCTGGGCGTGCATTGCGACATATTTTAACCAATAAACACCTCTTTGATAGAGCATTAGCTTGGAAATGCGCTATAAAATAGGCGTGCGCCAACGGAGCGATACGGGACGGGGCATTTTGGTGCTTTCGATGACAAATTATGGGGCGGGAAGGACGACTGGTGGTTGGTGGGACGGCTGGGGAGGGATTGTTATTATACAGGTGGGAGAGGAGGAGGAGGAGGAGCTGGAGCTGGATGAGAATAGATGGAAAAGCAGGTAATCTGTTCCTAATGGATTAATGGAAGTCTATAATATATGGAATCGATGTATCGTCAGCGATTTAAACAATATGTCCACGCAATCACACTAATTAGGAATTATGACTACTGCAGCTGTATGCATTGCTGTGTATGTATGTATATGTTTATGTGTGCATGTATGCATGTAGGTATGTGTATGTATGTGTGTGTAATGTTTATATGTCTAAATCGTTTATCTGTGTGTCTGTCTATGTGTAAGTCTGTTTTATATCTCATTTGTGTCTGTCTGTGTGTCTGTTTGTCCGTCTGTGTACGTTTGTCTGCTATTTTTGCAAATAAATGGCAGTTGCTCGAGAATAATAATTACCTGCACATGAAAAGGCAAAGGTAACAGCATGCCATTGATATTCGTTAAGGTACAGATAGCTGTCTCAGGTGATTGACAAATGATGAGCTGATTATTTAATTAGCTAATTAGCTAATTAAGGCGTCATTAATGCAGTTCTATTAGTGAAAAAGTTCAGGGTTCGATGGCAGCTGATTTCTGAAGCGTTGGCCTTTGAACTCTGCGTCCAGTGTTCGAAACCCTATGCGTCACTGGACCATTTTCAGTTCAGGTAGTTCGCAAGGGCTGATTTGTCTGTTGCAGAATTGCTGCTGTTTCGTTGGCGCTACATCCGCGAGGTAAGGTAAAGTAATATTTCATTTATTAGGCGCCTCTATAAAGAGTAAAATCTTCAGAGGCATGAGAATCAAGGTGAGGGATCTTTTGCCTAAAGCACACATAGGACAGCACGACTCCATGAAACCCACAACTGGACAAAACTTCCCTAACGAATTACACGGCTTGACAACGATTTGACGATTTCACATAACTCACCGAAACGCGAAACCCAGACGCAAAGGTTAAGGGCAAACGAATTATCGATACTGCACTGTCACCGTAAAATAATATATAGTAAAGTAAACAAATATCACAATAGGTATAACAGAATGGCCTGTTTCACAACAAATGTCAGAGGCGAAATAAATAAATGAGTGTGAGACACTATGTCGGTTCTCTATTCGGTAGCGCGCTTGTATATTCCAACAGCTGCCGGTTCGAGACTTCTCCGTGTAATGACTCTGTGCAATTTTTTCGCGCTTATTTTTAACTCTGTCACCAGGCAGCATAAGTTAGCACCGGCGCAACACTGTGAAGTAAACGGCGAGTCCTGCGATGCACCGGCCTCCAATGTCCCTACAGGACATTGGAATTCGTCCACTGTCGTCTCTTCTACGTTCGTGTGGAATATAGAAGCTTTAGTTTCACTTTTACCAGTAAACGAGGAGATGATTTATGAGTCCAGTGACTTGGATTAATTGAATTTCACTTAATTAATTAATTAACGAGAGAACCATATCCAGTGCTCGAACGCTATCTCACCTGGAATTTGTACTCCCAGGAGACCATTAATACAATAACCGGAAGTTAAGAGAACGATAGCGCTACATCAATCAACGGAATAAACGGAAGGCTATTTGGGATTGATGCGTTACGTATTTCACTAAGAAATACTTGTTTCCTTGGCTTACTACCCCAATAACAAACTGGCAGTCAGAGTTGGTGGGGAATTTGTACATATATTAACTGACAGTAAGTGAGGAGTTGACAGCTGATTCACTGACTGGCCGACCGACCGACCGACCGACCGACCGACCGACCGACCGACCGACCGACCGACCGACCGACCGACCGACCGACCGACCGACCGACCGACCGACCGACCGACCGACCGACCGACCGACCGACCGACCGACCGACCGACCGACCGACCGACCGACCGACCGACCGACCGACCGACCGACCGACCGACCGACCGACCGACCGACCGACCGACCGACCGACCGACCGACCGACTGACTGATTAATTGCGACGTCATGTACTGAACATTCCATATCTTATGTTAATGTATATTAAAAGAATTGAAAATAATTGTTAGTTGATGAATGGAAGTAACTGATCTATATCGATCGACTGATCGATGAGTGACTAGATCGATGACTGACTGATTGACTGACCGATTGATTGATGACCTACCGTTTGACGGATGTATTCGCTTCATCCACGGATAGACTTGCTGAGTGGCGCCACCACTTCCTGTTGCCGTTGTCACGTGCTGTGACCACTCCCCTCCAGCGGATGACGTCGCCGGGCAGTCGTCTTGGTTACTCTCCCCTCTCGAACTGACGGGCGACGAACTCCTCGACGATCCCGGAGACAGACTTCCGGTGTCTTTGACCCCTGTTATCATTGGCGCCATGACGACGGCGTGCTCCGCTGGATCTACCAGCTGGTTGCCTAGCGATTGCGACGTCACCGGAAACGATAGCAACGTAGGTGCGTCGCGTGACTGGAAGTTTTTGTGCGGGGCGTCAACCGGGACTGGTGACGAACCGGAAGTCGCCTCTGGCTCCGTTCCCATAATCCTCTGCAGTCCGACGCATCCGTCCATTGGTGCCGCCATCTTGTAGACTCCATCGATCGGGGGGCCGATGCAGTCGCCGCCGTAGACTTCTGGATTTACATCGTACCCATAAGCCCGTGTGTTCCGGTAGACGTCTGTCTGCGGCACGTGACTTCGGAACGGAACACCGGAAGTGTGACCGGTGTTAAACGAAAAATGTCGCGACAAGTCGTTCGTTTTGTAGAATCCACCACCGCCACCGCCGATGCTATTACACAGTTCGTTGCCGAACGAGAAACCGTGGTACGCCGAACCGTATCCGATCGGGTACGCGGTACCAGAGTAGTCCGTGTACGGTACGCCTCTCATGTGCTGGTAGTCGCGCTGTCCCCCCATGTCCTCGCAGTCCTGCGCAACCGGTACGTTGCCTTGGAAACAGTAGTTGGCCAGAGAGTTGACGTGGTAGGAGCTCATCGTGGTTTCAGACCCGTCGAATTAACACTGCCAATACATATATCACCAATAGATCACCGTTATATCACCATGGTAAGCCACCCTCAGCACCGACATATTAGAGCGATTCCGTCATATGACCGTTCGCAGAGCCAATGGGGTTTCCCTTAGAGTTCACGTGATCGTTAAGAGGGCGTTTTTTGCAAAGCGTCGCCTTGCATTTAGGGCAATCGAGTCTTAGCGACCCTCATATCTCCCTCCGCCTTCGCCAGCGCCGCCGCCAAACAATACTCTGACTGAAATAATATGTTTGCCATTAGTCAGTACCACGTTCTATTCTCCATCCGCCTTGGCCTTGTCAGTTCTTTAGGGCTTTCCCATTGTAGGCTAACGCCTTTCAGATGGCTGGCACCGCTGTGCGCTAGCTGGGACGCCGTTGGAAATCTCGCACCTGTTCGGGTTGTCCAATGGATCTGTGCGCCAAGCAATGAACGAATCGACGTAACGAAGAGTCTTCAACTGAAAGGCTTCGTCTTCTTCAGCGCTAGTCTCAGCCGCTTAAAAAACTCCGCAGCGCTCTCGACCGCCGTTCCCTACTCAGCGCTCAGCGCTTGCCTCAGCGATGATTTGCGCTCGCTTGGCGCAGCCCTGCCGCTCGGCTAGCCGCCTCGGGCTTGTCTATGACGACTATCGGTGATTGGTCGGAAGCTGGGCGCCATTTTGAATGCGATCTACCCAAAATGCAACGCGGCTGTTCGAAATGCTCACAGGATGTGTCTGCCCTCTTGTTCGCCTGTCTGCTTTCCTAAATGTCATTGAGTGCTTGTGTATGTGTACACGTGCGACTGTGGGTGTTTTCGTGCACTCTTCTGCCGCACTGTATCAGTGCGAGCGCATGCATGGATCCATACTCGTGCTTGCACGTTTTCGTGTCCGTCTCACTGTCCGTTTCGGTGTACGTGTGCGTAGGGCTGACGTTTCTCTAGATGTGCGTGTATTTGTCCGTGTCTGTATTGCAGTCGATGATTCGCTGATCTCGGTCTTGGGCTTCGAAGCAGAAGCGATCGCAGTGGAAGGCAGAGAGGGAGGGAGGGAGAGAGGGAAGGGGCAGAGGGAGCCGGGCAGAAGGGCAAGGACAGCAGAGAGCTAGTGAGGCACGGCGACGGAGGGAAGGAGGGCGTGCAGGGGAGGAAGATGATTGATGAGTCGGTGCGTCTTGGAGGGCGGATGAGGAGGAAGAGGAAGAGTGGGAGGATGAGAAAGAGAGAGGAGAGGAGGTTGAAAAGGGGGAGGGCAGAGGCCTCAAACAGCATATTTAGACACTCTCATACTATGTATACATATATTATATATATAAAATTATACACTGTTATACTATGCATGCATACATGTCTGAACAGATAGTAACATTGCACTATATATGCAGAACATTTGCCTATAATATATATATATACACTAAGCTATATATATATATATACTAAGCTGCTGACTATGTATCCATAAATAACTGATCGACAACTTTGTGTATATATATGTTTATATGTATATATGTATATATATATATAAGCGTGCTTATTGATGTCAGCTTGTCGATGTTCTAGATGGCCAATGGTGGTGATCTATGCATTTGCGCATGCGCAAGAACTCACAGAAAAATCAATAGGTTGTTTTCGGCGCTGCATGGAAGGCTATGAACCCAAGGGGAGGGAAGAAAGTCAGAGGTGGGGAAGGGCAGAGTCTCGGGATTTGGACGGGCGACTGGAAAGAACGCTGGGATGAAGAAACGAAGAAAAGTTCTGCATGGCAGTGCAGGAAAGAGCTGGATGAATGGATTGAGGGACGAACGGACGGATGAAATAGAGATGGAGATTGTTGAGAAGGAAGGCAGAAGCAGATAGGAGGTAATAAGAAGAGCAATTCCTTAACTAATCCTCCGTCGGACGGTCATGGGTATGACTTCTTAGCGACTTCTTTTCTTAGCCTCGGCATCCATGGGAAGATGGGCGGCCAGTCGTCTACTTTGCCGTCGGATCTTCTCACCTACAGTGTACTGTTGATGTACTCATTGTATAGCTGAGTTTGCTATTGGTGCTAACTGAACAGAAATCTTGAAATATTTCTCAGCCCTAGCGAGGATTTAACTCGGATTGACATTCCAGGGAAGAGGCCGAGCAAACATGAATGCCAGTTTGAAGGAAGATAGAGTGATGGAAGGAAGGAAGAAAGAAAGAAAGGAAGGAAGGAAGAAAGAAAGAAAGTAAGGAAGGAAGGAAGAAGGAACGAACGTAAGATATGAGAAGGAGAGTAGGCATGAAAGAAAGTTAGGGGGAAAATGAAGAGAACAAGACAAGAAAGTGGGAGAGAAGAAGACAGATTGAGACTCAGGGCGAGAAAGAGAATGACAAACAGAGTGACAGAGGGATACACAGAGGGGCCAGATATGGTGGGTACGGAAAAGGAAGATTGTAAGAGGGTGATGGAACTAACGAACTTAGTCCAAGAGGAAGACACAGAGGCAGAGAATAGAATTGTCGAATGACGTAGACCTATAGGCCGAATGAAAATGGATATAGCGAAACACTGACGTCGGTAATTGATAAAGATAATGATGATGGTAGTTGTGATGGTGATGATGATGATGAAGCAGAAGGAGAAGAAGGAGAACAAGAACAAGAGCAAGAACAAGCAGAGCAGGAAAAGGAAGATAATGCTGAAAAAGAAACAGCTGGAGAGAAAGAAGATGATGAACATCATGGTGGGATGACGACGACAATGATAATGATAAAGAAAGACACCTACGGAAGAAGGGATTGTTGAAGTAAGATGACAATTCGAAGCTTGCGAAAGTTTGCTTTGAACACCGAAGCATTTGCGCAGAATTTCTCACCTGTTCAATGTGTAAGAATGTTGGAAACGAACTCTTGACCCGATTGATCATACCGAGCAGACTGTCTCTGAGGAAGTGTGGACTGGTTATCTCAATATCTAAGATGATTTGGCTGCTATCTTAATATCTGACACGATGTGATGGTTCGATCTGATGCGATGATTATAAGATGATTTGGTAGTTATTTCATTATTTAAGAAGATTTTGGCAGTATGCTTTGCATATTATCTACTTTGATTTTCTTCTAATATCTCTGATAATCTGAGATCTGTCTTTCCTACTTTTGCATCACCTTATACCTTATGGAGCCCTTGAGGAGCACGTGTTTCACTCTCGTTATTATCAAAGATGATTGCCTGTGGTTCACAGTTATTTTCGTTGATTTACGAAGTCGATTACATCAATCATGAGGCAGTGGAAGACTGCCTTCCGTGGCAACAGCCTCTGTAAGCAAAGGTGCTGCCCCCTTTCGGTGGTTTTGCTTCTAACCGGAAGCTGACAGACTACACACAGTTAAAGAAACCAGAGCCGAATAAAACTTAACAGTTCCTCTGTTTGTCAACAGATGTCGCTGAGATTTCTGCACGTCACGTGACCTTGGATCAAAGGTGAACGGCGCAGTAAAAATCTTCCATGTTTCCCAGTAGAGCTGAGCGTAGAGGGCGCTTCAACGGCTGATCGTGTCGATATCTGTCGGGAGTAAAGCTGAGCATAGAGGGCGCTTCGTCGGCCGATCGTGTCGACATCTGTCGTGAGTTTTATGAAGTACATCAAATTAGGCGCAACATCAGAAACCTACAGTATTAGCTGTTTAGGCGACCAAAAATTGGGCGATTTAGAGGCAATCCCACTGCGACTCGAATCCCCTTCTGCTTCTTAGCTCTCTATGTCACTTTGTGTCTGGGTTTATTGTCTCCGTCTGTCTGTCTGCCTACCTATACATGCGTGTGTGTGTTTCTCTCGTCTCCATTTCGATCTGTTTCTCCATAAATTTTTTACCTTTACCTCCATAAATACCATACACGTATCTCACACAAAGAGGGGGGGAGCTGTCACAAACATTGAAGGGTAAATATATCAGATATATACACACCTTATATGGGACAAGGTAGCCCACTTCTTAGAGCGCTCAACTTGTAGCGTGGAGTATAGGAGTTCGAGCCTACCCTTAGACGGTTACTGTGTAGGGACCTTGAGCAAGTCTTTCACTCACAATTGATCAGCGCCATCGACTGATGCTTAATCACTGGATAGCGGCGCGTAATAAATGCTAAAAATAAATAATAACTATATATAATATATGGGTGTTGTATGTGCATTTACAGCATACATATTATATACGAATAGATGTAGGATCTCTTGTAATTTCAATTGCACACTTATATAGCGCCTCTACGAGGGTAAATCCTCTGCAACGACCACTGGCGTTAACAGCTCTAAGGGGCCGACATCACAGAATTTTATCCCAAGGCCCCTATCGATCATATTTCTGTGAATTACTGAACAAGCCAGATACCTTAAATACCATGGCTGAGGGGGGAACCGGGAGGTGGGTAAGACAGGGTATGGAAATAAAGCAGGTGTGGGTGGGGACTTAGAAAGAAAGTAGAACGTGGCGGAAGTGTACTCGGGTTTCCATTTGTGTTTCCCTCTTGGCTTTTGACCGGACTCATCCTGGAATTTGGTATGGACACCGACTTTCTACCATCGACCATCTACAGATGCCTTCAACATTAGTACAGTTGCGCTGTAGAAGTTCTTGGATTATTATCTTCTCAGTTGGTTCACCATATGAGTGGAATGGTCTTCTATTGAAGCTGCATTTTCTCCTCGTCAGGGAATCTGGTCTTGTGTGCCTCTGAATAGGTATTGTATCTTGAAGAAGCGCTACATAGCTTATCGCATGAATGAATAAATAGATGAATAAAGAAACAAGACAATTTTTACAACAATGGTAAGTGATTGAAAGCAATCAGACAACCATAATATAAAATTTTAATGTTTGTTTGACGTATTGCCCTGTCCTGATAGATGTTACACGGAGACTAACGTATCGCTTATTTAAACCCTTAAAGTTAATACTAGGGGTCACCAACGTAGAATGCTGAATAATAGAATCCACCATTGTGTAAAACGCAGAATGATACGAACTCGCTTTTCATCGTAAGCATCAAAGTTGAAACTACAATGACAGCTTTTTAATAAATATTTCAATTTAGACAAAAATATTTCGAGCAGACAATAAATCAGATGTAGGATCGTAATCCCTGAGATCACATGTCACAGTTTCATTGCTCTTCGCACAGGAAACATAAATAGGCAAAAATATGGACAAAATTGTATAAATATATTTACAACACAGACTAAACTTACAAGTGTACCCCAATCAGTCACACATGTATAATCATGTTTAGTTATATAGATCATTTATGCATCAAATATTTACGCACACGGTATAGAAGGTCCTAGGGAATATGCCATTATAAACTGGAGTAGCCAACTGGGAGCTGTAGATAATTGCAATCCAGACCTCTTCAGTGGATTGCCTTCATTCTCGGCTTGCACTTGTACCCTCTTGATGAGGTACTCTCATGTACACCACGAAAAGCATGGTCTAAAGAATTTCCAATAAAAAAGGTTCGTGGGAAAATTTAGAAAATAGCCCTACGCTATAGTTCAGTATGACAACCCCCCTGTGTGACAATATTCCCTCACTTCCGCCAGAAGCGAAGCAGAACATTCCCTCGCCTCTCGACAAAACCATGCAGTGAGTAAGAAAGCAAGCACGATTTATAAGGCGCCATTAAAGATTGCATGAAATTGAGTCACGTGGCAGGCCATCGTTGTCTATATTGAATATAAATGCAACCAAAAACGCACAAATTTGGCATAAATAAGAACAAAAATAAAAGCGGAATAAAGTATCATGAAACTCGACATACAAATCTAATACAGACAGTGATCAGGGAGCGATTTGAGATTGTGGGGGAGGAGACCTCTAAACACGTCTGAAATGACTGGGAAACTGTATGTCCATAGAACCTGGCCTGAGCCGGTGAGGATGACGTTTCCAGGCTTTCCCTTGTGAATCGCACTCTGCAACTTACCCACTTAGCACTCTTTCAAACTGAGCACATGCACGGGCTCTTTGACTTTGGCGCCAAAGATACTTCATGATTTATAATACTGGAATTGTTCGCTGAGAAACGAAGGCAGGTTTGAGCAATGAGTTACAAAAGTTCATACAATTTGCGCCACAAGTTTCTTATGTTTTCTGCATAAATCTTGCGCGCACAATTCAAGTCAAATCCTTGGAGCGTGGCAGTTAACTCCACTACTAACGGACCACACACGAACGGCCGATATGATAATCTGATTCACTAACTAATACTTTATTCTACAAAAGTCAAATCAGTGTTCCCTCTAAGGCTGAGCTAACTTCGATCAGAAAGCAAACATTCTCTACTGCGTTGGACCTAGTTATCCGAGTCGCTTTGCTGGATGAGGCAGTATCAGACTATACCCCAAACCGCAGCCAACGTTGGAATGTGAACTTCCGTAAAGGGGGATGACAAGGGCAATGCCAAGTGCGGACAAGGAGAGGAAGGGGTCCAAAGTAGGTCAACTTTTGAGGACGTTATTTATGGATGACCCCGATGACAAACCAGAGCCCAGGTCCTAAAAGTTGCCTTCCACGCGGTAGGTCATTGCACGAACGGCGAAACAAATTAGAGGGACATTGATTAAGATATTCTTTACTTCCGGAGGTCAAGCCGCCCCAGTTTTCGACTTCGATAGAAAACTCGCAACATGTAAACAAACCAACACGTAAAGATAAAAAATACCTTGACATCACGTGACAATTCGACAGCATTACAGCATTTGATTGGTCGCTGGTTGCCATGGGAACCTGTACAATATATATATATATGCGAAAGTACAGTAAGCACAAGAAGATCATTTGGGCCCTCATTTCATTGGTCGATCGCAACAAAATGGCGTCTACGCGTGCAAACACAATCTAAAGCAAGTCTTGGCACCACGTGACTGACGGCAAGCAGTTCATTGGCTGCAGCTTCCCTGCATACGAAGATGGCGTCAAAAACTCACGAAAAAATCCGTTGAAAAGTTCCGTTGCATCACGTGACCTATCGCGCGCATTTCATTGGCTGTTTGACGGACGAAGAAGAAGACAGGATGGCGTCGGCATGATGTGGTGTCGAAATGTTTGTAGCCGGTTCTTCGATGAGACTTTCATCGCTGGCGCTGCCGCTCGATGCGTTGCTTTCTTGTCGACTGCTGCTGTTGTCGCCGTTCGGCCCCGTCAGTTTCTGGAGGTTGTTCTCCTTCTTCCACTTCATCCGACGGTTCTGGAACCAAATCTTGATCTGGCGTTCCGTCAGCGCCAGGGCGTGAGCGATCTCGATTCGGCGTCTTCGGGTCAGATAGCGGTTGTAGTGAAACTCCTTCTCGAGCTCCAGTGTCTGGAAGCGAGTGTACGTCTGTCGCGTTCTCTTCTGCTCGAAGCCGAGGTCTACGATTTCAAGGCAACAAAACAGAGTTCATTACTAGAAGAGTATACCCCCGCGCATCGTACTGGTTATAGGACAACAACTGTTCTTTGCTTGAAACGCCGACAGACGGGTTCGAGCCTCGTCTGAAATGGTTACTGTAAGGACTTTGAGCAAGTCCTTCACTCACAATTGTTAGCGCCATCGATTGCTGCTTAATCATGATAATAATAAATGCTGAAATAATAATATTCATTCAAATGGCTGATGGTTTAGATTCTGGTCCAAGATATTAGTTATAGAGCCTATTAATCCCGGATTTAAGTAATCAGATCAGATTAGTTTAGAATAGATGAGATTGCATTTAAGACCAATCAATCGTTTAGCAATTATATCCTCATTGTATATAAGCAAGTGCCACACTATTATTGGTAAATGCTTTAAACGTGTTGGATGTGTCTATTTACGAGATCCCTGGCTCTCCATACATGCAAGACCTCAATGGCTGCCAAGCTGACACAAATACACGCACACGCACACACATACATATAATATACATATATATATATATATAATGATGGTTGAAGACAAGACAAGATACATATACACAATGTGTATATACACAGTTGCATATATATATATATATGCATGCATATATACATATACAAGCCTGTAGCAAAATCTTCTGGAATGTTTTTTGCAACGATCGGCTAGTCATGGGCTTTTCTAGACAGAAAATCTAGCTCGACTCTTGGAGCAAAGGCCAGCAAAGGTTAAAGGTCATTTGTCTCATATTCGGACTGCGCCGTCTGGCAACAACTTTTACCAAGGTCACGTGACGATAACCTTGCGAAGGCCAACTGTCAAAATCACCGACCATCAGGCTATATCGTGAATATATTTATATGTATATTGGCTACATGCATTGTGTGTATATATATATATATACACAGTATAGCCTTATGTATGCATGTATATGTATAACACATGTTTCGTTGATCTGTTTATGCGATATAATTTAAGGCATGAAGTCTTAGTTAAGAGGCAAATCAAAATATCGGGTTATTTTTAATACGAGTTGATTTAGTAGAGTATAAGACAAGAAAACGCTATACCGGGCATCCAAATCTCTGCGATCAGCTATACACAAAACCGTCTGTCTCTGCCTGACATCAGAGACTATCGGTCTGAATTCTAATGACATGGGTTCAGCAATTCTGTGCCAGTCATCTGGAACAGTCTCCCTGTTCACATTACTCACAACAGGATCTCGCTAGACATATTCGTAGAGCGGCTTAACACCTATTTGTATCGTCTTGCTTTTGTTGTTTGACTGCTGTTACCCACCCGCGCCTACGATTCCATGCTCAGTCGATGGACACATGGCGTGTTAACAAATGCATTACTGACTTACTTACAGGGACGGACGGACGAATGGAACGGAGGAATGGAGGAATGGAGGGAAGAAGAGATGGAGGGGGACAAGGAGAGGGAGATAAGCTCATTTTCTTAGCTAAAACACCATTTTTAAAGCACCTGTGCATGGAACAGAGAACCTACACTGTGCAACATATCCAATGAACTGATGGCTGACGATTAGATAGGGCGCTATAGAAGTCTTTAGATAAGACAGGATCGCATCAGAAATCGAATGTGCATGGTTAGATTGAACTTGATCAGAGGAGATCGGATTAGAAAGGAAAGCTACCAAAAGAACATGCACTGAAGATGGAAGAACTGGACTAGATCGGTCATATGATGATGAGAGGTGATTGGTTTAGATTACCCCGCCCCCATTACTCATCTGTTTATTTGTTAGCTATTTATTTATTATTCGTTAAGATTTATTCTTTGCCTAAAACGACCCATTCGTCAACGATTATTGATGCTAGAGCTTTCTAGATTCCGTTAAATAAATCCTCTGCCCGTGGTCAATATTGTTTTCGGACTGGTCAAACTGACCCCTTGACCTCTCGCTCGAAGTGAGTAATCGAAGCTGCTAGACCTGACAGCACCACCTGCTGGTCATGTTGAGTACTGCGGGGCCGATGGGGAGGGAAGGAGTGGAGAGACAGCGGGGTCAGAGATGCGGTGCGTTGAGGCTACCGGGGATACGGGATGAGGCTGGATACGGGCTTCATCTGTGGTTGCTGACGATTTGGAGACTGATGATGGATAGATAGGTGGATAGATGGATGGATGGGTTGATGGGTGCACGGATGGGCAGACGGATAGATGGATAGATGGACGGATGCATGAATGGATGGGAGATTGGATGGATAGGTGAATGGAATGACAGATGGACAGAAGGAATTTTGGATCTTGACCTGGAACCGAACCCTTTTGCCTATCAATTTTGTTTTGACTGAGCCCCTGTGAATAAGCTGGTCCCCGCGGCGCGGCTTTCGTTGGGCGCTGTAGAAATCTCGGAATTACGATTACGATTACGACGTGTGGATGGGTAAAGGAGTAGAGCAGTCCCTACAGCCAACCCCCGAAAGACATCTAGGGGTCTTACATATATGAAGTGTTATCGACTGCATTTTTTCTTAGCCTTGATATATGAATGCGGGTGGCCAGCCCTCTCCCTCACCGCCTGATCCTCCCAAAGACAGTTGGATGTCAGTCTACTCGTTACGGTTTGCTATGAGGTGCAAGTGAAGTTGAAATCTCTAAAGAAATTGACCGGGTTTTTGAACTCCCCGACCTCCAGATTGACAGCTCAGTAGGATAAACAATCGCGCAACCGGATGGATAGGTGAATGGGAGTAGGAATGGCTTTACGGACGGACGGACGGACGGACGGACGGACGGACGGACGGACGGACGGACGGACGGACGGACGGACGGACGGACGGACGGACGAAGTGATCGAAAGATGGGCGAACGAACGCATGGACGGGGGTAGAGGTGGAGGGAGGAGAGAAGGGAAGAAGGGGAGGGAGGGAGGACTGAAGGAGCCGTGGATAGGGTTGGGTTTCAAGGCCTGTTTACTGTTTACTAAGGAGTGCTTTCGGTCTGGTCGATGGACCATTGGTCGGGTCGGGCAATGGTCGATGTTTGCGTGTGCCAGGTATAAACCATTCGGCCAATGGGGTGGGGGCGATCCAGGCCCCGCTGATGACGATTAGCAGAGCCGTGGGGTGCAGAGTGCAGGGCTTAACTTGGAGCTATCTCATAGAACGCAGAGGATATGCATGAGTGGGGGATTGATGAGGGCACAAAATCCCTAGTGGAAATAGTTTCAAAAGGCTCGGAAACGGAAAGGGCTTTTCAGAAACGAAGGCTTTGTCATACTACCTACCTGTATTAATTTTGTCAGTCAGTCAGTCAGTCAGTCAGTCAATCAGTCAGTCAGTCAGTCAGTCAGTCAGTCAGCCAGCCAGCCAGTCAGTCAGTCAGTCAGTCAGTCAATAAGTAAGTAAATTAGTCAGTCCTTCAGCTTGTATGCCATCTTGTCTGTCCGACAGAGGGTATACAGGCAGTCTGTCTATCGCTGTTTGCTTAAGACTTCTTAAAACTTCTCCTTCTCGTAATTTGGTTAGGTATGTATACCCAGCTCTAGCCTTTCAACACATTTGTTCATAGTTTAACAACGAAGAGACGGATCAACCAGAGGAAACGCTACTGGCGTTTGAAACGGAGTTAAACTGCGTGTCGAAAACAGTAATGATTCACTCTTAACCGTAAACGAGATTCACTGTGATTCACATTAAATGTAGCCACAGCGTAGCGGTTTCAGCGAAAAGACATCGAGTCATAGCAGAAATATTAAGAAACTCTTAGCACTGACAAGCATGAAGGTAAGGTAACACATTTGTTAAGAGAGAGATAGACAGACAGAGAGACATACAGACAGACAGATAGAAAGGCATACATACACAGATACATACATATAGACAGACAGACAGAGACAGAAACATAGATTGAAAATGAGAGACATAGACGTAGAGCGAGATAGAGCCAGATACAGACAGATAGAGAGAGACAGAGGCAGAGACAGAGAGAAAACACTCTTTAAACGCCTCAATTGAGACTCCTTAAAAGCATCATCTTCGTCATGACACACCATCTTTAAACAGATAAACCTATAATGTGCCAGACATACATACTAATTTAAGGAATCTATTTCTACTGTACGTAAGGTATAAGGTCGACGTCAGCGGCATTACTGGCAGCGACCAAGATGTCGTTAAACTTTGGATTCTACTACTACTGTGCCATGGTTTTAAAAGCATTTATAAACATTTATAAACATTATAAACATTTCAGCTCGACAATGATGCCCAAAATAACGATATATTTAGCGCAAAATGATTTCCAAAAATATTGCCATTTGGCGCTAAATAATCACAGACCAAAGTGCATTCCCCATTTTCTCCTTGTCCTTTGGATCTCTGCCATAAAGACTTTACAGTTATCATTACCATTACAATTGCAAATGCAATTACAATATAACTTATAATTATCATTACATGTTTACAACTACACAGTAATCATTACAATTATCATTAAAATTACTATTACAATTACATAATTTCATTATGGAACTAGGGTAAAAAAGACGTGGTATGTAGCAACTTACCTCCTCCAATTGATCTCATCCACGGATAGATTGGAAGGTTCTGCCCCGCCGTCTGTGAGGGTAACACTGAGCCAAAATTTCCCGAGTTGTACGTGGACATGACCCCGGTCATCTGCGAATTAACCCCTCCTGGTCCGACAGACATCATTCCGACCGCGGGGTCAGAGACGAGCTTACAGTTACCCAGGCTAGGCGGGTCCATGCAATGCCCCTGGAAGGGCTGGTTTGACGGTCCGTTGGAGCACGTGTAGGCGGACGACCCCGTCGTGCCTCCGACGGGGTAGTTCGAACTGTACCCCGCCTGTGACTTGGAAGAGACAGCCGGGGCTCTGACATCAAATGGGGAAAACCGACTGAACCCTGCGTGCTGAAGGTTTGACCCGGGGTCGAACCCTGGTAAAGAGACGGTTGGTCCAGGCGGCTGACCAGCTGAGCCGCTGCTGTAGCAGTTAGCAGCCTCGAACTTAACCATGTCCGGATTGAAGTAGAAAGGGTCGGCCGACATACCGGCCGACATCCCGGCCGACATAATGTTTCCGTAGTAGGCATTCATTGTGCGTCCGTGTCCGATGGTACTGGCCACTATGTCTGTCCACTTGGTACTGGTCACTCGGTCCGTCCACTAGTACTGGTCACTCGGTCCGTTGACTAGTACGCGTGTTGGCTAAACGATGATGGTCCGTTCTGGCGAGTAGCCGCGTGATTTGTGGCCGGTTTCTCCACTGCACTCAACCTTACTGACCGCTTTGGTCATTTACTGACCGGTCCAGTTACGCCGACCGGCTACGCTCTGGTCGGGGGCGTGCCCTTCACATGGTCAAGCTGACCAATGAGTGGCGAGGTTAACGCCGGCTGACACATTAGGTCGAGGGTAGGGCAGGCTTGGCAAGGGGTTAGTTGGCTACCTGTGGTCCGGCGGAGGGCTAGGGTGACTGACCGACCGCCCCCGCGATGTGTTGGAAAAAGAAAGGGGGTCAAGTTTTACGAGTGACCGGGTGAAACGAGAGCCAAAGTTTTGTCCCTTGTTCTGTAACCCTATCGCCTTGATCTCGTATTAAAGGGCACCTTTAAATACCCAGTTTGTAATTGCTAACATAAGCGGTGGACGGCTAAGAGGTAAAGGGGTTTTAACCCTCACCCTCAGCAAATCTCTCATTGTTTTGTGTTTACGTTCATCACGCGTGTAATTTAATGAATTGATGAAATTTATATAGCGCATCTTCTACGCTCTAGATGACTGTCTTTGTTCTATTGGTTGTCTGTTTGACTATTTCTGTAAGTCTGTCGCTCTTTAAATTCTCTCGTTTTAAACGGCAACGGACTGGTTTAGTTAGCTTTGTGTGTCTGTCTGTGTATCTGCATGTCTGCGTGTCTGTGTCTGTCTGTCTGTCTGTCTGACTGCCTGTCTGTCTCTCTCTTTCACTCTCTCTCTCTCTCACTTCGAGTCTGGTCTGTATGTCTGTCTGCCTGCCTGCCTGTGCGTTTGTGTGTTCATGTTTCATTATCAGTCTCTGTGCACATTTGTATGTGTGCGTATTTGCTGTTGGTTTATCCCTCCCTTAATGTATTCTTCTCTCTCATTCTCTTTCTCTGTCTTTCTGTATCAGTCTCTCTCCAAATATGTGTTTGTCTCTATGTCGTCTCTCCGTCGCATGGGTCTGTCTGTCTGCCTATCTGTCTGTCTGTCTGTCTGTCTCTCTCTCTCTATGACAGTCTGCCCATTTGTCTGATTTTACGTTCTTTGTCTGTCTCTGTTTCCATCTCGTCTCTGTCTCTACCTCTGTCTCTATCTCTCTCTCTTACGCACAGAGTGACGACTAGAGCATGATGGATTTTCATCATTCAGTCGCCAGAGGGCCGGCCTACTGACCTTTTTGGCAGGCCTTTCGCAAGTGCAGCCGATTGCGTGCACCCACTACACTCCATCTCCCAAACCAGGACATTACTTTTCCACTGAAGATCACTGTTATTACCCACGCACCGTCATCTAAACAGGCGCTATACAAATTAGTTCATAAATAATATAATACATTACAGTTACATTTGTAATGTATCAAGACTGCATAGTTCGTGGTTGTTCAACCAAGTATATCTGAAGATGACACTTCTAGTTGCGATATTTGTGACCCTCTAGTTTTAAGGGTGTTTTGTAAACCCTGACAACTGAAGGGGTAACATTGCACAGATAACTATAAGGTCTAACCAATCCAAAGAACAACAATAAGTCAGTGAGTCAGAGAGTCAACGCTCCACTCACCTAAAAACCCAAAATGGACCTCACGATGCATACACGAGGGTGTCGATTTCAACAGCCGTCAACGATCGGCTCTTACATCCTGGCTACACGTGCCCGCCGTCCGACCATGAAGCCATATTGCGGTTGGCGAGAAAAACTAGCGCTTGATAAACGCCCGCGACACGAAAAATGACCCAATTCAAGTACAACAATAACACGGGTTGTTGTCGGCATGGTTGCCTCGTTGCTCGGCCGAAGTCTAAAGATGCAGATGCAGTTTCTAAGGTTAGTGTCGGTGGCTGCATCTCTCGGCTACAGAGGCTGGTTGATCGGCTGCTGATGCAATCTGGTCCTATTGAGATAAAAGCGTGTTTCGTGATATACCGGAGCAGGTGCTTTTGGCCTCACGTTTATTATAAGGAAAGGTAAATTGGCAGCTGGTTGCAGTCTGGGTTGCAGAGGCAGAGCATCTTCAATCGACCGCCTTTACTCTGCTCTTGACTGGGCCTATCTCATCCACACCACAAGTACGTACTAATCATCGTCGTCGTTTTAATCATCGTTTTTGCCGTTGCTGGTTCTTAGTCATCGCATTCGAATGTGTATATTTGTCGTTCTAATCATTCGTCGATAGTCACCATATCACTAAGTCAGTGAGTCAGTCAATAAATAAGTCTGTGTGTCTGTCTGCCTGACTTTATTTCAATTTCTTGTTTTCTTTCAATTCATAAATTATGCATATAAATACATACATATATACGTATGTGTAAGTATTATAAACATATATAAATATATATGTATGAAAAGAGTGCGTATACTTATAAATAAGCCAAATCGGAAGCTATGTATGGATATGCCTATCATTTGCGATTATGATGATACCTGATCATCAAGATCATCACCATCATCAGAACGATCATCGTCGTCGTCAACATCATCTTTTGCTGTTGTTGTGTTGGAATATGCGGATACATCCTTCATAGCACTTGTTGTAAGTGCTAATCATTTAAAATAAAACATCCTGCACGAAGTCAAACCCTTAGGAATATACGTTGATGGATTTTATAAAATTTTCTGCATTTTACTACCATCTAAATAGGCTTGAAATAAAAACACAGACAGTAAGTAAATAGACACTCGTAAACATCATTTGCTATAGCGATTTAAAAACATAAATAGAAATTAATAAATTATTTATTTGCGATTGCATATATGTAGATCAAAATAATGCAACGCGTTTTGCTATACATGTTCGTACATGCAGAGCCTAACGTACAATGCACATGAAATCAATCTCCTCTTCAGTAGGCCTAGTTAGGCCTAATATCTATACCTAATATGTAGACCTATTTAGGCTTAATATGAAGGCTTGTTTGGGCCTAATTTATAAACCTATTCACGCCTAATAGTTCGACTTATTTAGGTCTATTATGTAGACACCTGTAAGCAGGCCTATTTAGGCCTGCATTTATAGTTAGGTCTAATTAGGCATATTATGTAGGCTTGATATGTAAGCTTGATATTTAGGGCTAATATGGGAGCCTATTGAGGCCTATAGTATGTAGGCATATTTTAGACCTGTTTAAATCTATGTCGTTGAATTCTGGATTACTTTAAATGCTGCTCTGCAGAGTTATTTACCAATTTATGCAAGGCAAAATTATTCATTTTGTTTCAAGAGGCGTTGATGCCTAGTAATTGCACTATGGTTTTAGCTTATAAATATGACTATTACCACAGATATTCTGTTGTGTAGACCTGTTCTATGTATTCATATATAGGCTATAGTTAGCATCTTTATAGCTTAAAAACTTACATACTTGTTTCAAAGTGTAATTATATGCTTTATAAAAATATGTGTTAATGTTACTATTTATTTTGGGATTAGATGGAGCAAAATATACACTTCTATGTCACATGATATTAATATATCATTCTAAGATATTAAACTAAAATATTTCGATATAAGGTCAAATAAATATTCATTAAAAATGATTAAATAACAACATGCACGTTTAAATAGGCATGCACTGTAAGTTGTAATACTGAACATGCTAGGCGTACTATTATTATTTATTTGGAGGTCTATTTGTGTGCACTGTTGCATACGCAGTCTGAAATATATACACATTGCTCTCTTTATTTCAAATCTAACATTGTTTAGGCTACTGAGTAGAAGCGCTATATAAATATGCAGATACATACATGCCTACATTAAAAGTTATTCGTTTCGTTCTGGTGCCACAAAACTTTAGAACTCCTAACTCTATGTGAGTTTACATGTGGTTTCATGTACATGACTTAATTATATGTGCAGAGTTTACCCAATATACATACATATATATATATATTCACACATTATATCACTTTCATATTTACATATAATATCAACACAGTTTATAAATATACACAATTCCAATACATACACATATATAATGTCATTGCACATATATATTTGTTATATTATATTTTCTTGCATATTTGACAGCTATCCACATGTATATATATGGTTATAATTGAACACTTACATGTGCATACATGTCGAATAGGCCTCTGTATGTATATAATATAAATATATATAACTAATTGTATTACGAATATATGTACGCATGACAATTGATATCATATATCAAACACATACCCATGTGTATGATTTATATAGGAGCTCACAAGAACGCTGCTGAGTAGAGGGTATCTACAAGTTTTACGCAAAGCACGGAGAAAAAGATGTGTTTATAGTAAGAATTATATACGAATGTATATGTATGTATGTATATGTATCTGTGTATCTATATGTATATGTGGGTATGTATATGTATGTATATGCATGTATAGATATATATGTGTATGATTACATTCGTAAGTAATCATAATCTAAACTTCAAATTTCTAAAACCTACTTAAAAGTTAAGATCCAGCTTATTCACGAGCACTGTTTCAAGTCAATGGGGTTGTCCAAAGATGCCATATCATGCCTTCTGGAACCGAACCCTTTTTTCCTTTCGATTGTGTTTTGACTGAGCGCGTTTATGAATAAGCTGGCCCACGTGACTTGGCTTCCGTTGGGCGTTGTAGAAATCTCGGGATTACGATGTTAAGAACCAAGTCCGGTTGCCGGAGACCAGAAAGAGAAGGGGAAAGGGGTTGTTAGGGTGGGTTGAAAGAAATTGGAAGGCAGCGTATTCACTGGATCAGGGAGGGTCTTGAAACGATGAAAGTAAGCATAAATATTCCACTTTGGTATTTCCGAGTTTTTCAGTTGAAAAAATTCTAAATTCTAAATTTGTCTAAATTCTCTGTAATCGTTCAGCAGTGGCAGAGGATGGGATGACTCTGCTTCAAATTCAGTTTGAATAATCTGCTCCCAAACGAAAGAACCTGCACTGCAAGTACCACACGCCGGTTGAATGAATTCTACTCATGCTTTAGTCGTTGTAAGATACTCTTATCATCTTTAGTAGCTGATAACGACGACGACAGAATAGAGTTCATGTTGTCCAGTCTCAAAAGACCGCACGTCGATTGCCAGGAATAATTTTCATCAAGTTTTTGATAAAAGAATGATTCATGACGGGCATTAATAAATATTTAATGTTCCTGCTGGTCAGTTTCTATTATGGTGACCAGCGCTGGTCATCTGCGTGACCTCTGACCCGATCGCTGACCAGTCCACTGCCCAGTTTTGTTGACAATATTTTTTCAGTCCATCTTACGATCGAACGCGGCGTGATCTCGCCTATGATCACGTGAATTAATAGAGGGTGATTCGACAGACAGGGGGTATGGCGACGACCTTTCCGTGACCCCTGTTTTTAGGTCGCAAGACTGGGAGGCACGACTGGCAGCGATTACATGCCTTTGACGCAAGGTCAGTTAATTGAGGTCGGGTCACGGGTTCATGAACTCTGTCGATCATTGTTACGCGATTGCAGCGACAGTAATTGACGTCTCAGTCGAAGATCAAGATATCAGACGATTGATTCATATAGCGCCGTTATCCAATTATCAGCAACTCGCGCCCTGCACGCGACTTGAATGAAGATACTCATACATCGGCTACTATTCATCATTTTACCGCGTCATCCGGATATTTATGGTCATGAATTTATATAGCGCTTTCTTCATTCTTAAGTGTATCGTAAAAGTAACAGCAAATCTGTATAGCCCCTCTTAAAGAAATTCTTCAATGCCTTTTAAATTAGTCTTGTAATCGTAATTGTAAACCGAGCATTTCCGTCGACAAGGGAACCAGCCTATTCGTTATTATGCTTTCTCGAAACACTTATGTTATTATATATTATTAAACCACTATATTTCTATTTATTATATATGTTTATAAGCTACTTAAATGTAAATGCTTAATAATGTGTATATTTACATATGAAATCCATACAATTAGGCATAGCTGCCAAAGCTGATAAATTATTTATTATAAATCAATATAATACATATATTATATATTACATATTATTATATACTAAATGTTTGTATATTATATCGTTTATAGTAAATATATTATAATTTTATATAATATAACAGATACAGTTTATTTTATATAAAATATATTTTCTAAGCTTAGAAATCTGCTTATAAATTAACGGTCACATATCCAAAAAGATGTGTCTACAGAGATGCCTACAGCATAAAAATTATAATCATTGGATGATAAAAGTACAGTTGTTGATTACATCAATGTAAGGTCGCTTCGTG
Source organism: Norana najaformis (assembly GCA_964023275.1). NCBI lineage: Eukaryota > Metazoa > Annelida > Clitellata > Crassiclitellata > Hormogastridae > Norana > Norana najaformis. The sequence continues at coordinate 29,672,493 of OZ029916.1, read as the reverse complement.
AAGACCAGTCCATTACTTCCTGTATAATATAAATCAAATCAAATCAAATCAAATCAAATCAAATGCTAGTTACGTCCAGGCACATAAAAAGCAGATCGGAGGTATAATAAAGTTTGATAGCATGTATTTCTCGTTCCAATTTACATAATTTTGGAATTTTGGAGTCGCCTTTAGTTATACGATCAAATTCCTTCCCTCACTAACTTAATAGTATTAAAACTCCTTGTTTGACGACATCTTGCGGCTGCCAGGGCTGTTGACGTCTGCTCTCCTAGACAAGAAATCCAGCGACATCTTATGGCGGCTAAGGCCGTTGACGTTGATCCCACTTAACCATTTTTACCTGGCGAAAAAATAACAAATATTTTCAGCATAATAGAATAGCAAGAAATCTTTGCAAAGTTGTCTGAAGAGGAGCTTCATGAAATAAAGCTCAACAAATGACCTATTATAATCATGCATACATAAATGTTACTTCATTGCTCACAAGTTGTTGTATAGAAAGAGGGCAATACGCTTGTGCATATGCGCTCCTATACCTACGTGTACTTATATAGGTGAATATGTATATGTATATGTATACACTATACATGTTGTATATTTGAATATATACATAAAAGTATGTCTGCTCTATCGGTAACGCGTTTCGTCAATGATCATGTGATTGCTTGTTTGATTCCGTCTAACGACCTTAAGCAAGTTGTTTGAGCACACGTGCCTAGTCACCAAGCAGTATACTTTGGTGCCGTTGTAAGCTGGGAAGTAAATGCAAGTCCTGCGATGCACTGGCCCGTGTCCAGGACATTGGGATTCGTCCATTGCCGGCTCAAGGGCCTAAAGAAAAGGAACGAGAGGCTTCGCAACGTCTCACTTGTTGGATATCTGATATTTTACATTTTTTTACATAGAAATAAATGTATAGCGCTATGGAAGTCATTAGATTAGAATAGGTAGCTACATTTATATAAATATAGACATATAGACAAATACGTATACAGTACGTATAGATGGCACTTCTTGTTTTTGTGTTGAGACTGCGCTATATTTAAGTGTCTAGATAAGTAAGCACATAATTTTAGGCCTGTTAGAACTACAAATATATGTGGCCTATAAATATGTGTGTGGTCGCATATGTAAACACATAAAATTAATATTATATGGCTGCAACAGCTGTTGCTGCATGAAAGTAAAGATCTAGACAGATATTATCTTATACATATTAGTTCTACCAGGCAATTCGCATGAACATTTATATATAATATATATATATATATATATATTGGTCCATGGGCTTATTTAGTTGTGTCAGAGTAATATATTAAGGGAGATATTTCTGGAGAATTTATATCCTGGTATATCAGACAGCAAATAAATCAATAGTCACCATATACCTGCAGATGGTAGAGAAAGGGGTGTCGAACACTGAAAAATATTATTAATATTCATAATATGTATGTATGTATCTATATATATATATTTGTGTATGTATGTATGCAATTATGTATGTATGCACGTATATGTATACAAATGAATGCATAAATATATATGTGTATATAATACATATAGATATAAATATTCGTGTATTTATGCCCATGCATATAAACAGGTATTCTACATATAATGTAAAGATATACATACATATAAATATATATATAAATAAATACATTTATGTCTGCTGCTATGTACTAAAATATCGTTTGCCTTATTAAAAATTTTCAGACTTTCAAGAAATGTTAAATTAATTATTTACCTAAACAGCATCGCGACTAAGAAGAGAAGAGGGTCGTTGCAGAGCAGCTGCTGTCGATTGCATCCACAGATCCATCGTACAAAACTAACAAATATATATAACGCTTTTGAGAGCCACATAAATGCGCTATTTCAAGTGCCTCGATGCACATATAGTTACATACATACATACATACATACATATATTACATAAAAGTTGCATATAAAATACTTACATACATACATGCATAAACACCTGCATGCACACATACTTCCAAACATACATACATGTATGCATACATACGTACATACATACATACATTCATACATACATACATACTTACGCACGTACATACATACATACTTAAGTACGTACATACATACATACATACATACTTACGTACGTACATACATACATACATTCATATATAATGTGATACATACATATTTTTCGGTGTTCGACGATCATTGTAAAGTTTTTACCCCTTTTATAACATCCTCTGTGCATGGTTGTTGTTGATTTTTTTCGGCCTGTCCCATAAAGCAAAGAAGAACTGCAAAAAGTATGCAAAATTATCCCTCGGTTCACAAATGAGTCCCGGATTTCGTTAAATCAGACGAACTGAACGGCTTTTCTACTTTCCATTATAATTTCTGTTCCGTTGAATTAGACAATGGAAATTTTTTTAAACATGCACTTTTTCACTCAACTTCTGCTCTTCAAAGCGTATCCTACGCATTAGTTTTGAAAATCATTGTCACAGCATTACAAGTTAACACAATTGATACATTACATTTACATTTAAGTAATATAGAATGAAAAGCATTCCAATTGACAGACGATCTGTATACATGATCCAATCCGATAAACCAGTTCTTCGCGGCTTTTTGTTCAGCCATTTTCCGATTTTAATATAGAGACAAATTCGAAGTAGAACCGACAGGTATTTAAAGACATCTTTACGTCGACCTTATTTTCGTCACAATTTCTCTTAATCTTAAAGTAAGTCTACTGACGATTAAATAAAATTATTTTTTATATACAATATAGTATGTGAGCAAAGTGATTAGTCGAACTAACTTCTGTCTGCACTCAAATGTAAATATAAATGTATGTTTTTCCATAGCCACCGAATGGCCGCGATTTGCAATGAATTTGTCGAGTGAGGTCCTTCATCACTGCTGCTTAAAGTCACCTTCGTATCTACGACGATGGACTTCTTTGCAGTCAATTTCCTATGCATATCTTCGTTTTGTTACCTTTGTAGACGATCGAATTCAGGTTAAAAGTTGCATTTAAAAACGAAAGAAGATCATTTAATGAAGATAATTTATTGGCACCTATCACCGGCAAATTACTGGCATCAAGAAATGATGATGATATTGATGATGATGACGATGAGAAAGAGGAGGAAGATGGAGTTTCATATAGGTTTCTGGCAATCACTTTATTCGGTACTAACTCTATATTCTGTATAGAAAACTGAAATGTTTGGTCATGTTATGATTAGTATCAGTATTGATTGCTTGACGACATCTAGTGGCTGCCAAGGCCGTTAACGTTGACCTTAAGTAATCATTCTGCTGAGAGTGGACGAAAATTTAGTAGTAGTAGTATCGAGTGTTTACGACATTTTATGGCTGCCATGAACGGCCGCTTACATCGACCTTATATTACTTCGCAAAAATGGGTCTTCGTCTATATATGCGTAACTAAATATACATATATATATATATATATATATATATAATACGGAATAGGGGTCATAAGCAGCAAAGGAGTGAGACCTTTCAGATGCGCTTCAAAATGTGGCCTTGTATGTGTTGCATGTATGCATAAATGCATGTATGTAAGTATGTAAGTAACTAAGTATGTATGTATGTATGTATGCATGTATGTATGTATGCAGAGCGCGTGTGGTTTATCCGTTTTCACCTCTTGCATCTCGGACTATAGCACCGTTTGCGCCGCACGGGGACCTACGCTGACGTGCATGGCGCTCACTCAAACGTGGGCATGCTCCGGTGGTGAAGGATCTCACCAGTAAATTCACTGAACAATGGGGAGGGTCACGGCTATCAAAAATGTGTATGCATGCACATAGTTGCACAAAAACAAAGTATCATCCCAACATGCCATTACGGGTGAAAATATATATTAGAAAACTATCGTATGCTTGAATATATAATTTTACATGAATATATGACATATATTCATTAGTAGAAATGGACATACATGAGACAGCTTTTCCTGTGCATATAAGACAGATAAGTTAGTAAGTAAGTACGTAATGCATTTGTTAACACACTGCAGGGAGTGTTATTTAAACATACACAGCAGCGCACTAAAGGAATTCTGCAGCTCATTTAAGTCTAATACATAATCGCTTTTAAGCACAAAAAGCTCCCATATATGCAAACACAATTTACATTCTCTCTCTCTCTCTCTCTCTCTATATATATATATATATATATATGTATATGTATATATATACATATACGCGCTTGATCAAAGATATATGCGTATACACTGTGGCTCATTACACGCAACTTTGGTCCCATGTATGTGCATTAATTCGTAGGCAGCAAATCGTTAGATTCTTTGGAGCCGGCGCTGCATTAGTAAGTAAGCATGAAATGGAGTTTGCGCCGCTGTAATTAACTTCCTTGTTTTAATTCTATGCACCCAATTTGTACAGGCATGCGTACAAAGTTTATGTGTTTATAATTGTATAGCGCCTGTAGCTTTCACTGACAAATTTGAAGTTTGTTTTGAGTTTCTGTTGCTGTGAGTGTTCTAGCGAAGATGAAGATTATGGCGCTGATGCAGCATGGTGGTGGTGGTGGTGACTGTGGAGGTTGAATGGTCATGGTGATTATGATGATGATGGGGTAGTGCACGGTGTTGGTGGTGCCATGGTGACTGTGGTGGTGGTGGTGATGATGATGACGACGACGACGACGATGATTGTGAACATCATCACTATTTAACGAAAAGCTGGGAATTCATCATAGTCATCATCATTATCATCATATCCATCATCATCATAGTGGTGATCATTCAGATGACAATGGTGATCGTGATTGTGAAATCGAAATCACACGGATATGTGTATATATGTGTATGTGTTTGCGTGCATGACTGTGTGTGTGAACTTATATAATACGCAACCATTCCTGCCTTTGCGTTGCCTGATGCATAAGTATGTTCTCAGAAAGCGTCAGATATAAGCGCGTTAAAAGAAGAGCTTCTTTTAAAGGACCATTAAGACGCTTTGTACCGACGCTATATTTATGACAGCTTTTTCTTTTAATCAGTGGGAACCCCACCAGCGCGGTATTCAGCTGGTGCCAGTTGCAAGCCTAAATATAGAAAGAGGGCGACGCTAATGATCCGCGACATGACACAGCGTCGTTAAACAGAAACTAGCTACCTACTTAATCGGCGGACACGGACAAAAGAAGATCAGTCCCCAAGAGGTAACCTCGAGTACGAGCTTACGAAGTGCTCTCGGCCACCTGATGTGTTTTCTCTATGTATTTGTATAAATTACAACTTTTACATAATTGATTTTTTGAGGAATTTTTATCTGAGTTAAGCATCGTATTTACTGGATTAATCCAGATGGCAATGAACGCATCTGAATATTTGTCATTTAACTTCAGTTAAATCACATGAATCACCTTTTCATTATTTCTTGTTTAGAGTCTTTTATGTATACCCTTTAACTCTAACCTTTGCATCGCTCCGTCTTGTCCGCAAGCGAACATTCATCAGCTTCTTAGATTGAGATTTATTTACTTTGCTCATTCAATAAGTTACAAAATTATAAAATAATTAAAATAAAGTAAAATTCTATAGCGCCTTTTAAGAGCATCTCAAAAGCGCTGAATATCTGTGTCGTCACGTGCAGCTACCTGTGAGTTATGGCACTCTTACATCTGTCAATGTCACGGTTAGGCGTCAAGCATAGGTGTCACGCATATGTGTCACACATGGGTGTCAATCGAAGGTGCCACGTATGGATGACACGTATAGGCGCCACATATAGGTGCCATGTATAAGTTATGCAAATAAGTATGTAGGCCTAGTCCTGTACCTAATACCAGAAGGATGAACTAATTTGAGAAAGGCGCACCTATGACGTAATCAACTCGAGGTACAGATGCAGATATTCAAAATTTAACCTATTATAACATGGGAATTTATATAGTGTCGTTATCGTAATCGAAATCGTTATTGATGGTCGCTTGTATGGAAAACGGCATTCGAAATCACAATCGACTGGGACTTAGAACCAGTCGAACTCTATAACATAAGACTTCAGATACGACTGTATAACTTCGTCAATGGGCAAAAGCTGGCAGATTGATGGACGGATGAATTAACTGAATGGATGGATGGATGGATGGATGGATGGAGTGATGTAGGGATAGATGGAAGGATAGATGGAAGGATGGAGGGATGGATGGAAGGATGGAGGGACGGATGGAGGGATGTATGTATGGAGGGATGGAGGGAGACAGGGATGGAGGGAGGGAGGGAAAGATGGAGGGATAGATGGATGGATAGATGGATGTTCCAATGGACGAATGAATTGGCGGAATGAAGGATTCAGAGTCCTGGTATATCAGCCGAAGAACAGACCTGTAACGGCTTCGATTTCCTTCTGGAGTCCAAATTAGCCGAGCGACCGGAAGTGAGTCCTGTTAACATATTATCACCCGGGCGCAAATGGGTCGTTTAGTCTTCGTCGCTCGAAGCGACTCCTAGCGAGCGTCGCACGAATCGATGTAATTATATATATTGGATCTGTGTGGAGAGGCTATAGCAGTCGGTCGGTCCGTCCGTCCATCCGATCGTTCGTCTAACGAATTTATCCACTAATGGAAATGGGTCGGTCTCCCAAAGGACGATCCCGGTCCGTGGGTGAATTTCGGGGTAAAATTGGCCGAGACGTGAACTGATTTAGAAGATGTTCTCGGGGCCTGGGGGCCTGAACCCGCCCATCCCACCCTCAAAATGCATGCACGCCACCACACCGCGGCACACGGGATCGGATGGGCGGACGGGCGGGAAGGAGGATGGGGGTCCATGGGGAATATGCAGAATTATTCTTAATTTTGAAACCAGTCCTACGACAATGGATGCCAATTACGCCTCCACGCATATATACAGTATATATATAGTACATTTATTGTAATATTGTATATATATGTGTGTGTGCGTGTGTGAGTCACCTGTGCTATGTTCTTCAAATTGCAGGCATGAAGTCAACTATGCGTTGTATTAAAGTAAAATGTCAAATGTAAATATACACAGTTTTATATGGCGACCGTATGGCCTCGACCCTGCTCATTTTGCAATAAGTTTATTGGGTGAGATCCTTCACCACCGCAAGTAATGGATCTCTAGTTATTTGACAATTAACGATGACTTTTGTTCAAAAACTTGTATGGCATGTATAATATATATATAAATAAATAAATATATATATAGTCAGTGTGATATTTGGGCGTTAATTGGAAGAAGCCAGTTTCCAAGTCTCCGAAATTTCTGGTGATCTTTTCGATTCCTTCATCTATTTTGAGCACCTTTTCCACATGGCCTGATCACCGTAGCAACAGCTTTGCGGACTTGGGGAATGATTTCCTCTGCAAAGTCTGCCTCCTCCATCACGCCGTCTAAAATAGGTATAGTACCGAGGGAAAGTTCCCCGTGGGATGATCAGGAGTGGTTCAGTGGATCTATGGATGTGGGGGTATTCTCACTTCTCCCTAAAACTCGTTCCCTGGTCTTATGCATAATACACAGAAGTAATTGTGGATGATAGCTGCTGTATACAGACTTGTTGTATCTCCGACTACGAAGACAATAACAGTTATTTCAGTGGAAGGCATATAGCCACGGTCAGAGTAATTTCTGCAAGACCATCGGGACTTCACGAAGTATCATAGACATGTCTATATATATACATGTATATACGGTTATTCATGAAGGCCCGATGTATACATATATATATATACATTTTCTGTGAGCATTAAGTATGTTTGTAGAAGAAGTACAGCAGTCCCTTAAGCTATAGCTCTGAGAGGCAGCCATGGGTAATGTGTTGGCGCCTTCATTTTTTTAGGGTGGGTGCTCAGTCCTCTCCCTCGCCTCCTGATCTTCAAAATGACAGTGTACGATTACTGTATTCATTATATATAGCTGAGTTCGCTTGGGGGCGTATGGGAAGCCGAAATCTCGGAACAAATTTCTGCCCTGGCGGGATTTGAACCCGCACCATTCGACTGACAGTCCCACACGCCGACCACTAGACTATTACTCATCCCGATCGATATATATATATACGCTATACATGCACATTCATTATGTGCATGTATTAAATATATATCACATAAATTTACGTTCTGTATATAGGTAAACGAGATGTAGAAGGCAGCGGTCCGTTCGTCCAATATCCTCCTCTGTACACGACCATATCAAATGATCGATGGCGATCGATCGATCCATCTAATTTTGTCTCTTTTTTCTCTGCAGATGAACTGCTGCCTCTGTAGCCCGGATAACGGATCGGACTCGGTCACACCACCCCGCCAGCACAGCCCACTCTCCACGGGGAGACCAAGGACCAGGGAGAGGCCGGATGGACTGGGGTGGTGGATATGTGCGTCACCTACACTGTAGAATAGGCTTGTGTTGTTGTCGGCTCGGATAGTTCACAAGTCTGTTTCTACGGAGTTCGTGACGTCAGAAGGGTCAACCCTTACCCCACCCCAATCCCACTTTCGCCAGTCGTCCACTCGTGGTCAGTGCACATGATCAGGCGATGACCCTCGGTCAAGCGAACCTTCCAACGCACAAGGACAGACAGACGGTTGATTAAAATCGAATGAGTGAAGTGAGTGGAGTGAGTCAGTAAGATAGTCAGCGTTCTGTATCAGCGCAAGATGCACAGTGCATCCACAATACAAGACGTGAAGCCCAACGACAGTTAAATGAATAAACGTTGAAATATTCGTATAACAGTAAAAGTGATCCCTCTGAATTCTAAAACAATACAATGGGGCCTATAGTAATCGAGTAGGAGTAGATAGATGATTTGGAACTACCATTCCTACAACCTACTGGAATCTATTGTTGTTTTAGTTATAACTATTATCTAGGTTATTATTATTTTCTTAATCTGTTGATAGAGATAATTGCAATTAAGAATCACCCAGGTATATATTCTCATTAACACTCATACATGTTATTTGATCATTTCACTTTTGTGCCTGATATGTTGAGGAAAGAAATCGTGGTTGCTGATCCTGTTATGCGTGGGCTGTGTTATTGTAGCGCTTAATAACTCGGCGCTTACGGTGCATGCATGCATTCGTCTGCGCGTGTATGCACATGGTCAGTGGTTGCCGGCGATTGTGTGCGTGGTCAGTTAGTGGTCAGTTAGTGGTCAGTCAGTGCCAACACGCCGCTCCTCAGCCTGACCGATCCCCTTTTAATCAGTGCACGATTCCTGGAAGATTTACGACGGCCCCAGCCCTCCTCACCTTCCCCATCCCCACGCTTTTCCCCATCCCCGATGCAGTCCAACCTTCCTCCCCTCCTACCCCATTCTCCGCATTTCCTCCATTCCCCCGATGCATAAGTATACGCACACCCTTCCCTGACGCCATTTTCCTTGTGGTGCTTGATGAGGGTTAATCTCTGAAAGCCCCTTTCGCGTTTACCCGACGGATATTGACAGGATTAAATTAATCACGTCACGTCCCTCTTCCCCCTCCCCGTCCATTCCTCTTACACTCCCACCTCACTCTCTCCTTCACCTGTTGGTCAGCGAACTATAGACAGCGACTGACCGGATGTGCATATTTGAATGGTCAGTGCATTAAAGAGGTCAACGCCGTTGCTGACCAGCATCCATCCATCTATCGGTTGCTCCGTCCGTGCGTCTCACTGTGTGTGTACATGTCAAGCGGACCGGATATGACTCCGGAACCGTTGTTCCTTTGGAACTGCTGGAACAGGAACACTACATATAAAACAGATGCCAGTCGTCTTGTGGTCACAGACGCCGGACTATGGCGTCCAGAGCGCATTAATCTCGCAACAGAATGGCGCTGGAAGACAGGCTCCTTAAGCGCACCTGCGCTCGCTCTGGGCCCAGCGGTGCTTTCGTCCACTTCAATCCGTCAACTGATTTGATATATCATCAGATCAGGGCTTTGCATGAACGCTGAAATGATCGGAATCGATGAACAATCGGCGTCAGTGCCTTTCGACAACTCAATCGCAAATTGAAAAAGAGCAGTGAAACAACCTGACAAGGGTAGGGGAAGGGGTTAAGTGGTGGCCAAGTGGTAAAGTGAGCGTTCCTATTTGACCTTTGCCACACTAGTTCGATTTTGAGTGCATCACGTGAAATGTGAACATGTATATTCATCGCATATTTGTCAATTCATCAGTGTATAAGGCGATCGAGTGATTGAATGAACGAAAGAATGAAGGAAAGAACTAACGAGCAGTACATAAGTAAATAAAATGAAGTAATAATAGTGATAATAATAATGATAATGATAATGATAATAATTATTATTATTATCACTATCATCATCATCATCATTATTATTATTATTATTATTATTTTATATTATTATTATTATCCATTGTCATCGTTGTCATCATCAGTTCCCGACTGAGAAAAGAAGCATCCTTAAACTTAAAGAGCACTTTATCAGAATCTGCAGCCAATGCAGTCTGCTTACTTGTTGCATGCGCACAGATGGGTTCTTGACAATTGTAGGATTCACTTCAGTGACGCTCTACAAGACGCAAGAGAAGCAAGACCTCTCTGCTCCTGCTCTGCACATCCAGCCAGATACATCAGTTGCAACCATTAGACAAACATTCTATTAATAAAATAAAAACAACAGTAATAAAAATTTAAAAAAACTGGCTTCTGTAGTAGTTTTGTTCCTGAGGAATCATTAAATAAAATAAAAATAAAAACTGCGTATTAACTAATATCTAAAAAATGTTCTTTCATCCGTACATGCATCTATCCGTACACCCATACACCCACTTACCTATCCATACATTTACCTACTTCCACATAAATCATTCTATTTGTCCGTGAGTCAACCCATCCAGCCCGTCCGGTAATCCATCCATCCATCCGTCCATCCAACCATCCATCCATCCATCCATGCCATCGGCGGCGTATCACATCGCCCAATGTCATTCATCATCCTCGATGCTGTGTGTTTCAGGAGCTATGAGCATACTGTCATCTTTCAACTCTATAGTTAGGAATTCTCTTGGTAAAATTTTTTTTAAATTGTACACGTTTTTCTATAGCGGCCATATGGCCTCCACCCGCGCAGAGGTGAGATCCTTCACCGCCGCTACACGCCATTTAAGGTCCCCGCGCACGGACCGTACTAGCCCGTGATTCAAATCTCTGAAATAAGCCACGACCGGGACGCGAACCTGGGATCCTCACGCACCGAGGCTTCCTTGGCGTACGCGCTTACTGATGTAGCTAACTAGGCCAGTAGGTAGGGCTTTGCGCGTGTGCTTCAGTTTGCCGCTGGTGACTTCTAATTATCTGAGCACATGTTTACTACGGATTAATGTTCTGTTCTCAGTGACACTTAACATCGTTTAGGCTGGCGCAGAGAGCGTCTCCGATTAGTTTTTCTTGATGCGGCGCTATACAAATATCTTATTACAATTACAATACTGTTTACAATCAAAGAATATACACCACTGCATTAAACCGACGTAAGTCAATTGTTGTAGTACAATCAATGTAATTTAATGTAGGCGTCCAAGCCGGTTTGGGCGGCAAGCTTATAGTAATGGGGCCGTTGCTTTTCGGCGTCGCCCGTCGCAGTGACGTTAATTATAGGCGTGGCTTCTGTAAGTGTCCCGTCATTGATTCGAGTAAATAAACATGGAGTCTGTTATAAAGCCTGCTGTTAAATAAGGGTTAGGGTTAAAGTTGGGGTTAGTCTGGTTTGTAAACATTGAATAACGCTTAGCTGATCTTTGCAGATAGTCTTTAACTGGAAGATATTCATCTTAGCGGCAACTGCAACCAATCACAGTAGGGAGAACTCATGAGGCCGAAAGCCACGTCCAAAATAGAACGGTCCCAAATATTATAAGTATGCCGTTTGTGCTATTTTGGTTACTAAAAAGTGAAACTATCCTGGAGAATTTAAAAACGTAATAAAATTTGTGTTATCAGTAGAAAAATTATCAGAATTCCTAGAAAAGTCATGAAATCTGAGAAAATTGGTAAGAGCATAAGAAAATGTAATCAAAATTGGGCTGAGCCATAGAAGATAGTCAAACGTTTCTGTTGACTAAGTCAATACAGAAAATAACTACAGAAAATGGTGAGGAGTAACAGAATGTTCTAAATATTTTTTCTCGACAAACTATGTTTTTTCCTGCTTGCTCCTTCCCTATTTGTGACTATACAGTCTAAATCATCACCGTTAGATAGAGCTTTCGACGAATTATGATTCAAATATTGTAATCCGTTGGAGAAGCCCCGTTAAAATCCGATAGATCAGGGCAGAACCAGCTGTACAGATGGCTCTGGGTCGGGATAACCAGAATTCAGACTACAGACAGGATAGACAGTAAGTAATTCTCTAGCCATTCAGGAACTGTCTAGTCATTAAGGCATTGCTGCCCTTGAAATACAAGTTCACAGCAGTTCACAAAAGCCAGAACCATCGTGAACGAAAATATAATCATTTAATGCCACGTAAAAGTTCAAGAGGATGGCAGCTTAATGCCGATGAGAATAACGAATTACATTACTTCGTACCAGTTTATTTCATATAATCACAATTATGCAAACTATATAAAAACGGTTGTAATTCTGCTATCAGCGTCTTGTATATTAAAATATCGGCGCTACTAAATTTCCCAGATGAGCCTGAATTAGATGTTACTATCTTTAAAACTAATTACTTAGCCTATCCTATTAATCATTCCTACCTATACCGCATGTAAAATTCTAAAGTCTTCCTTTTTCGAACACGGCGTATATATAAATTATGCAATAACAGATATGAAACAACATTGTAACCTGATATGCTTCGCTATAGGTTGAGTCCTAACCATTCGACCTATAGGCGGTGATGTGTTTTTAGTGCTTATGTTCTGGCTAGCTTCAGCTCAACGCTAGGATCCAGTTACTGCTTAGGCCGTTCGTTACTTCGGCTAGTTTGTAAGACATTCGCTAGGTGGCGAGACAGTTCACCTGGCGAATGAAATTGAAACGATCCGGTTGATATGCCATACCTTGCATTTTTAAGCATTAACTTTCTAAGACTGATTGTTGTCCATCTCAGTCACGTAAGTATGGGTCCACCGGGCCCGCAACTGCTGGGGTTCGAGCTCGAATCTGAAAAAAGGGATCCTGCTCAGAACAGTATGAACAGATAAAGCATGAAGATGCTCCAGAGGGCCAACATGACTAATCCGCGCGAGGGCCAGAAATCTGAAGTTACGTCACTGGTCTGCCTATACCTATTAAATTACGGCCGCAGCTTTTTGAAAGAAATGCTTTAAAATTATTCATTTGGTGATGGTGACTATTATTATGATGATGACGATGACGATGAGGATGATGATGGTGGTAGTGACGACGACGACGATGATGATGATGATGAATGATGAACGATTATGATGAAGACGACGACGACGATGATGATAATGACAATAGTAGCATATATCCAGTAGTCGAAGCGTGTTATATTAATTGTTAATATTTTCATCGCTGTCATTATTTACTTTCGAATTAAATTAATTGCATTCATAAATTAGAAATAATCTTTTTAAAACAGGACGTCTAGATGCGATGTAATTGAATACTCAAGAGATGCTGCGATGTGTTTCGAAATTGCTGGGCCATCGACAGACAGCCTCGGCAGCAACGCCGATTTCTCTGTCCTTCGGCCTTCTTCCTATCTTATCGGAGGCGCATCATGAATTCTTACTCGGAAATCGGATATTCATCTCCTCCGTTAGTGGTACAGGCTGCAGACGTTATCGCTACAGGGTGGCCGAAAAATATCGATCCCACAGCTTACACCGATCGCATATATGTGTTCGGAGGTCCGTCCGTCCGTCCGTCCGTCCGTCCGTCCGTCCGTCCGTCGTTAATTTCCTCCCTCTGGCTTTCATTCGTCAGCTACCCGTTCTATCCTTCATTCATTCCTCTATTTTATTAATTCAGTGATACGTTCATTCATTATATAATTTTCACCGTTCGTAATTTTTTTCTTTACTTTTCGTTTATTGATTCATTCAGTCGTTCATAAGTTCGAACGTTCATTCGTTCGTTCACGTATTTGGTGTTAGTACTGTAATTTTAATAACAACAATGGGCTGCATACAGCATCTTAAGTAGATGACTATTCTAGGTTGCTTTATTAATTGTCAAATCAATGTACCTTACCTGGGCTTAGCTTACTTACTATAGACCTTACTGAGCAGTTCCAGTTTAACTCTAAGAGGTAGTCAAGGGTATGAAGAGTCAGCGACTTCATTTTCTATGCCTCGGCTTATGAGGACAAGCGGCTGTCCTCTCCGTATACATAGCCGCCTGATCTTCCTATACTGACAATGTACGGCAGATGTGCTCCTTTTATATCTAAGTTGGCTATAGGGGTCGCTAGCGAAACAGGTATTTAGAAGTATCATATGCAGCTTCCCTCTGTTTATTTCGTTCATGCTTGTATTTTGAAATTTAGAGAAGCTTACATTACATGCAATTCATTTCCTGTGTAATGTTACATAACATTCAGTACATTATGCATGGGGAAATATTTCTGCTCCATTTGCGCCCCCTAACGAGACTCTGCTATAAAATGAGTACATTGACCAAACACAGTCGTTAGGAAGATCAGACGGCAAGGAAGAGGACTAGCAACAGGTCCTCAGATATCGAGGTAAAAATGAAGTTGTTAATACTTAATACTCACGGCTGCCTTTCAGGAAGGGTTAGCTCAAGGGTTTCCTATTGTTTGTCTTCTTCAAAACATTTCTATATATATATTGCTTCTTTGTTACACGATTGTCAACTCCATATGAACCCACAGAACATATGGCGTTCAAAGGTCAAAGGTTAAGACAACATGCAGTTTATTCACACGCCATAGATAGAACTTCTTATTGGTCCCGAGGTCGAAGGATCTTTCGGCTGAGGCGCTAACACGACCCCAACATTTCAACGAGAAGACACTTTTAAACCTCCAACGTTGGTACTCATACCGACCCCGGAGGGATGTAGGACTGAATGTGCACCAAACAAATCGTTTATTCCATGGTATTCCACAAACCCATTTTAACTGCGTATCCCTGTGTCTGGGCATTTATATAGCTCCTTAAGGCGTTCTTAGAACTACATGATTCTG
Organism: Norana najaformis; assembly: GCA_964023275.1. Lineage (NCBI taxonomy): Eukaryota > Metazoa > Annelida > Clitellata > Crassiclitellata > Hormogastridae > Norana > Norana najaformis. Next base: position 29,657,322 of record OZ029916.1, on the reverse strand, counting down.
GAAGAATTGATTTTAATTACCTGACAATTAACTGAGCCTTATATGCATTTATATAGCGCCCATAAAAACTCACATGCAAAGGGGCTGGATTCTTGCTACACAATAACCAAAGCTCAAGTTTTTGCACTTACGCATTCTCCCCTAATTAATTTTTGTGCAAGTATGTAACTGAACATTAATTAATCCAGTGTAAACGCGCCGGATTCTTGTTACCCAATAACCAAGGTCCACTGGAGTAAGAGTTTTTGGATCGTCCTGTATTTGACAGACAAATGTATAGTCTCGTTTAATCCACATTACAGGCTGTATAATAGGCCTGCGTTCGCAGATGAACACTGTATATAGCGCTTTTTTAATAAACTCCATTGAATTATTAGCGTAAGATTTTTGAGCCACCCTGTATTATAGACAGGCTCGACGTCGTCTTATCATGACGTCTGCCATTTCGCTTCTTTCGTTTCATGTGCTGGGGGGTTGTGAATGCAATCGGATTCGCCTGATCCCCAGAGGGTCATGAAGCCGCGGCCTCCAGGAATTTCGACGGGGCAGGAGCATTACTCCCCTACTCCAAACTCCTTCCACGCTGCTCGTCTTAATTTACCCGTCTGCTGCGGAGTTTCACGGACCCCAAAGCAAACACCCCACTTCTCATATCATGGATATACATACACATGCATATGCATATATAATATATAGGCCTATACGTAATTTATCTGTAAAGCTCATGGTACATCATTCATATGAACCCCATACAGATGCTCACCGCTCATATAATATCATTCTATCTATCTTTAGAATTAAGACCAGTGGTGCATATTTACAGCATTCGTAGTTTCACAGACCCCTAAACATAGACCTATGCTTCACAATATATATATATATATATATATAGGCTCCTTTTATAAAGCAAATCATACACTACTGTAGTAAACAACATATGCATAGATATATTTGCATTTCAAGGCATATTGTGCAGGTTTTGGGACAAGATCCAATTGGTCATATAGAATGGAGTTGGTGTCTAGAGAGATATTTATATTTACATATATCTATAGATATACACGGCACATAACATATATTTTTATATTCAAAATTATTATATATATGTGCATATATATGTTTAAATTATGTATGTATACATATGTATATTTATCATGGTATCAAAGATATAAATGATTGTCAACTACAGCATGGCTAGTATAATCCTGTATTTCAAATTATCTTCAAATAGCAAATTTAAATGGGTCTAAAATCTCAAATAAATTCACCAATGACTCAATCAGTAAATTTATCAATCAACGAGACAGGCTTTACCATCCAATGCATCTTCTAAATAATAAAACAAGTTTAAATAATATTTTTACTGAATCATTTTTAACTACTTGAACAAAATAAGAAAACTATACGAATATTTTCTTTACGAAGCTAAAATGAAATTAGTTGAATTGTTATATAATAGCCATCAGCAAATAATTATATAAATGCATATATAGATTGAAAGAATACATTTATAGTTTATATGAAAATAAATATAAAAAGATTTCTACATAAAATTCATATACACATACCGGTATTTCTGTGACTGTATAGAGCATCTGGTCTCCGACCTTCAGAAATGAGGATGGACATATACGGATACTGATATAGAGCATCGGTGCATGCATGTGCATAGGATGCTTGAATAGTCCTACATATATGCAAATGAATGCAGGGATGCATGCACGAATATTTGCTTGTGTCAAGACACATCTACAAAGCAAATTCATTTATATAGGAGGGCGTTAATCATGTGCATATGTAGACTATGCATGCATCTTGGCATTTATATGGTGCATTTTAGAAACCTGTCGAATATGCTGAAACACGCCATGTGTATGCATATACTGAGGCCTCACATAAACATTCATTTGAAAACCTGTCATATTTATATATTAAGTAGACAATATCTGGCCACTTCAGAATTTCTGTACAAAATTCAAAAGAAATTTTAGAACATTAATTGTCAAAAACAGCATTCATATTGTTGTACAATAATTATGTAAAGCTAATGAATATGTCTTTATTTAGCTCCTCTATAATATACTGGATGTACAGTAATATATTTTCTGCAAAATAATTGTAAACTTTTTAAGCAGATGCATGGAAATTAGAAATCTTTATATAATAATTATTCTAATATATTTTTAAATTAAATTCTTACAGGCCTAAATCAAAGTTTGATAACGTGTTTATAGATATATTTTTCTTAATGTTGGACGTTCCAGTATTATTTCTCACACAGCTTTTGTCGTGTCCTATAATATATATAAAATTACAAATCTTGGTTGAAATAGGTTGCATGTGTAAATATATAGTGTTACCAAACAGGACATAGTATGTTTAACGAATGTGGACTTATTTCTTTCTTTGGTTTAAAATAATGATGGGGAAGTCATTTTTTCATACATGTGTACCTTACATACTTACATTCAGTTGTACAGAGGCGGAGTCACACGTTTGTTTGGAGAGGAGCGAGAAATTCGATTAGAGGGACGGGAGCATTTAGGAGGAGTGGCACCATATGGTCGTACTGAATTGCTATAAATATACGTTGATACATAAGCCATACATTGTGAATATGTTACGTTCTGTTCATGTCCTAACGATACTTTATACCTGTTCACTAACTATCAGTACGAAACTACGGAGTAGTATGGCAAACTATGAATTATGTTATGTCATGTTTGTATACAGCATAAAATTCCTTCATATTTACTTAGTTAGTAACTGAAATTGCAGTCCACTTGCTCTGCAAAGAACAATTTTGTTAACTAACTGTACAGTATAATTGTTGGTTTGTGAAATTGCTGATTTATGATATGACGTCAACGGCTGTTGATGCCGCGAGATGTCGTTAAACTGAGGATTAAAAAATAAATAAAAGGTTGCCATGTTTCTATGGTTTTTTAGTCTAGGCGTCTAGATCGGGGTTGATTTGCCGAACACAAAACTTGTCTCAAATATAATTATAGTTACCGTGAATTATGTGAATATTTTTCATCTATGCAGCACGTAAGTCGTAATCAAGGTGGCCTACTGAAAGCTCAGGTGTAAGTGCATGGGAAAGCCTTCACGGTGGGGCTTTGCCCAAAACCCACAGTGCCACACCCTTTCTGCCTTTGGAGTTTGGAGTATCCGCCTGGTGCAAATACGAGAAAAGAAACGGGGAGTGCCCCACATAGCCTTGGCTCTAGGAACCCCAACAGTTCTTAATCCTGGCCTGCTGTAGGTATATGTACAATTATTTGTATGAATTGGTGTATAAATATGTGATCTGGAACCGAATCTGACCATTCCTGTCTATCGAATTTGTTTTTGAGTGAGCGGCCGTGAATAAGCTGGTTCCCGCAACTTAGCTCTGTTTGGGCGCTGTAGAAATCTAGAGATTAAGATTATGATAATATTTGGCTAGAGAACTATGGACCGCGACCTGTGCAGTGTGAGTCAAGAACTCACTAAATTCAGTTAAGATTTCAGTGTCTTTTACTCAGATATCTGTTGTGTAATTGAAACATATTTATTACTTAATAAATTAGTAAGTGGGCAATCGTGTATAACCGAACACTTTTGCCTATCGATTTTGTTTTGACTGAGCGCCTCTGAATAAGCTGCTCCCCGTGTCATGGCTTTCATTGGGCGCTGTAGAAATCTCGGGATTACGATTACGATTACGATATACATGTACGTATATTATATATATATATGTATTTATATTTTTATATATATATGCAGACCATGCATTTGGAAGAGACGCTGAATGCGACAAAAAAGGTAATAATTATGTAAGTGGATATAGTATTGATTCTAAACGCATTTATTCTATACGCCATCAGATGTATACATGTATGTATAGATGCAACTTAAGTCAACAGCAAATATAAGAACATGTTTATGTATGTATGTAGGTGTATGTATGTATATGTATATATGTATGTGTGTATTTATGTATGTATGTATATGTATGCATGTATGTATGTATGTGTGTATGTAGGCTTTTATGTGTTTGTATGTATGCATGTATATGTACGTATATGTGTACGGATGTATGTATGTATGCATGTATGTATTTATGCATGCATGTATGTTTATACGTATGTATGTATGTATGTATGTATGAATGTATGCATGTATTTATGTATAGATGTATGGATGTATGTTTGTATGTTTTTGTGTGCATGGATGTATGTATGTGTGCATGTGTGTACGTAAGAGGAATGATGCATAAAGTAATTGTATATGTATATGTATATGTATACAGAAAATATATGCACACCCAGACACAGGCATATGTTTATATACTGCATTCATACATCTAGATTAACTTGATATATGTTGAATTACGCCACCGATTCAGAAGTTAACTAAGTGACAACTTAAAATATATATATGTATATATCCATATTTGCACATATATACATACTAAATAAATCTACGCCACGATATTTTTCATCGTTTGACTAAGTGTTACTTTTATTGAAAGCGTTCCATGTCAGCAACCTATATATTTAAGCAGTGACAGAAGCAAATATGTACATTTTATCGATATATATATATATATACTATATATATATGCGATGGTGAAGAAGTGCTTGATTTCCCCGGTTGCAACCAAAATCCCTCTCTTGCACGCTCCCTAACTCCACCCCCATCGTTCCCTCTTTTTCACGCATTCATCCTCCTTGTCGCTTCTCTCCTCCGTCCATCATTCTCTCCCACCTTCCATCATTCAGTCGTTCTCAGATTGCTAAAAGCTTTCTCAGTTGCTTCGCCACTCGGAATTCATTCGCTTTGGTCCCAATTTTCCCCTTTCAAATCCCTTCTCCCATTTGCCGGGGCTAATTTCACGCCAGCTCAGAGGGGTGCCTTACACGCAGCCCGACAAGGACGCCATCTGACGACTAATTTATGCAGCGCCCTGGGTCATTAATTATGCAATCGGGTCATTGTGTCTCGGATTAGCGCCAAGTTGGTGACCGATTTAAAAAAACCATTTATCGCCTGCAACGAGTAATTCTTTAATCTTCGTATAAGACCCGGAATTGATGAGGCGCAATTTGTGGGTACACAGAACAAATGGCTTCAGAATTAGAGGGCAAGAGAATGAATTTGAAAGAACCATAGATTGACTGACAGACAGTAATTCAGACAGGAAGACAGAATGAAAGACGGAGAAACAGGCAGACAGACAGACAGACAGACAAATTAAGTCAGGCAGACAGATAAGCAGAAAGACATACAAGTAGGCAAACAGGTAGACATGCAGAAACATGTTTATAGAGCCAGAGAAATAACATACATTTGAGCGAATGATTGACAAGGAGACAGAAAGACAGACACACAGAGAAAAACACACAGACTTTCGAGCTGCAGAGACAAGTATTGCGAGTCAGCATATATTTGTGAAGACATATAAGGTTGGCTGGAATTGTATTCTATTAGCGCGGTTTTGAAATTTATTCACTTTTTCTATGGGCAGCCGATGCAATAAATTTAGTATAGGTGATATATATTCGTATTTTGGAGTTTCTTTGATAGCTCTGGCCAAGGTATTTTAGACTCTGATTTAACTTTTTAAATGCCACTAAGAAGCGAGTTACAGTAGTCAAGACGGTTGTAGACCAGTGCATCAACCAAAAATAACCAGAATAGGAAAGTGAATGTGGCGCCTAATACTACGGCTATCATGGATGTGGAAGTGCAGGGCAGATCTGCATATAAAATTAGTATGTTCACTGACCGACAGGTTGAAGTCAAACACAACGCCCGAATTGCAGGTTGAACAGCTGCGTTGTTTGACAGAAATAATAATTAGGATTCAAAGAGTTAAATTTATTCAGTTGCTGTGAAGTTCCGAAAAGCAGAAACTCAGTTTTGGATGGGTTAAAGCAGGTCATATTCTGTTATCCAAGACTGAACTTGGTAAAAGACGTCAGTTAACAGAATGAGGGAGCTCGAATAAGATTAACTATAAAAAGAAATGTACGGTTGAGTGTCAACAGTGTAAAGACGATCAACAGATTCTCCTTCACCTTGAGAGTTGATAACTATTTCGGAATTCCCAGTCCATATTATACTAAAGATGGTGAATGACGACAACCGAATGAAATGTTCGCAGCCCACGGTTTCCTTCACCAACAGGCACTTCTGATTGATGGTAGAAAGCGCCGCGTCCAACTATCCCTTAAGCCAATAGCAAACATAATTATCTCCTTTTATTGCCTATGACTTTGGACGCCAATCGTTACATAACAGCAGAAGTCATTCTTGAATTATGCATGTCCTCATGAATATTCATCAAATGGCATTTCTGATCCGATTCTGAATTGGCTTCTCCGTAGAATTATGATTTTTGACAATGGCTTACAACTGAAGCGACTGTCGATTGATGACTTATGCATTATGATAACTGCGCTACAGAAGTCATTGAGTAGTTTAGATATCATGCATTCGCTAATGTTATGTGCAATTCTAAAATTCTCAACAACTGTACCTATATATATATATATATATTGACTGGTATTTAAAGACGATGTACATCCTATGTGTATATATATATGGCTATATACATGGGTATTTTGACATTTATGCTGCCCCACTTACAATTTCTCAAAAGTGATGAAAACGGGCTAATTAAAAGTTCTATAAGCACAGAAGAGACTTAGCTTAAATGTTTTTGTTTGTGGATTATTAAAGATACTTTTGAATACAAACCTCCTTGAGGACATTTATAAGTAAGTAAGTAGGTAGATAGACAATATATAGACAAAGGCTTTGTAAAAATGAACAACGTCGGCACCAGAATACAGCTCTTGAAGGCTATCGAATGCCTCATGGACATGGTCGTATTGTGTATGCTGTTCAAATTGTAATTGTAATTGTAATTGTAATTTGAAATTCTAGAGCAATATATTGGGCCACTATCGATACTGTTCGTTACAATATCATTATTATCATTATCATAATTTTACATTGGCACACTAAACACATATACACACCTATGCGTGTATTAAATGTATTTTATCTACTATATATGCACAAGCATACACATATAATTAGATATTTAAATATATTTATATATACTTAACGTCACTCATGCACATGCATTCACTGTATATGGATGCATAAATTTATGCATGTATTAATAGGCCTACATATAATTAGTATGTTTAAGCAGTAATATATGCATATATTTAAGTGCTTCATTCTATGTTTATATATTTATATATAAAGACATATATATAAGAATATAAGAGAAGACACATCATTTGAATAATTTTAGACTGAGGCTTTCATATGTTATAAGATTACACACATTTCGATAGTTATATAGGTTGTATTTGAGAGGTTTTCACGTCGCTATATAATTGCCCAGAGACATATAAAATTACCAATATAAACAAATTGACCAGTTTAATCTTAATCCTACTAACAAATTGACCAGTTAGTCACAATTATTTAAAAACCGCTTTAACTTTTATTCGGCATTTAAAAGAGCCTATAAATAAGGTGAAGCAAAGACAATCTAATTTAATCTGGTCTGATATATATCTGGCCATGGCAGAACTGTCGAGTGTGTTCGATTTAAGCAGACTCTCATATCGGAGATGATGGCCTCTTGGTTACTATTACTACTACTACCACTACTACTACTACCACTGCTACTACTACTTATAATAATTATAATAATTATAATATTAATATTAATAATAACAATAACAACAATAATAATACGATTAATAAGACTTCATAGCCCGGCCGAGGTTACGCGCAGTTCAACAATACCATCTCTGTCGATTTCACGTAATGGACCCGGGATTCGAACCCGAATCTCGACAGTGATAAGTTGACGTGATAGCCACTAGGCCACCGCCTGTTAGACAGTATTCGGATTCTGGTTCATCCCTATTGCTGCGCTCACCATTTCTTAATCCTAGGATGAATCCAAAGGAGCTTATTATAGTTATCGTTATTGTTATTGATATTGCTACTGTCTTTGTTCTTGCTGTTGTTGTCGTTGCCATTGCTATTGTTATTGCTATTAAATGTAATTGCTACTGTTATTGTTAATGCTGCCGCTGTTGTTGCGGCCTGTTAATTGAAGATGATGTGAGGGTGGTACTCGGTAACCAGGTCCTCTTGACGACGCAATCAGTCCCTCGGAAATCAAAGCCAGGGTTCGATTTGTGGTTTGAAGGCGTTGGGGTGGAAAAGACCTGTGAACAGTAGCCTATATTCTTGTTTGCTACTGAGGAAAATGCTTCCAACTTGGCAGAGTGCTATTTATAGGGAAAGGGGGAACTCCCCTAACTCGTTGATGCCACCTCTCATTCAAGTCACGTTTTCCCCATACCCTTCGCTTCAGCCCAAGATCTTCCCCTACTGCAAAACATACCCTACAAAAGGGGAAATGGTTTTTGCCAGTGACTGGAAGGTTTCCATTCTTCCTTTACCCCCAACAAATCGCCCCCAGAGCACGGCAGTGTCTCTTCCAAAAATTACAAGTGAACAAGACCAGCGGCGCAGCAAAATTCCGGTTCAACGGGTGCAACAGAGTAATAGTTTCCGCATACGGTCCGGAAGATAACCACGTTTCGGCTCCTTTGAGAGGTTCTTAAAAGGCGCGATATAAATATCCAAATACATACATATACATAGGCCTATATAAATTTAAAATGGGACAAGTGACTCAAAGCGTCGATTTTTGAATTCTTTTTTCACCCGTTGGTGATGATGAGTTGTCTGCCCGAAAGCAAGCCCATTGGCTTTATGCCACCCACGGATGAGATGAGTGAGGTGGTTTCCCGTTGCCTTCCTCACAGACAATTGTGGGTGAGCAAATTGTCCGAGGTTGCTACGCAGTGGCTTGAGGCAGATTCGAAACCGCGACCCTCCAGTTAGGAGGCACAGATCATACCACTACACCATTGCGTCCCAATTTTTGTCCGTTAGGTCGACTAAATAATGTAGAAATGACTGTGTGCCACATGCATTCAGTAGATGGCGCTGCTGATAAGCAGTGACTATCATTTCATTCGCCAGATGTCCATCCAACAGACAAGGCGCAGAATCGCTTTCAACATCTTAAAGGCTTCGGTGTCTTAACTCTTGGAAGCTTACATTCATTCAATTCTTCGAATTTCACTTGAACATTTCTCGCCATTGTCTGAATCGATGTCATACTATTTTGGTATGTATATGTGTGTTCGCGCGCGTGTGTGGAGGTCGGGGTCTGTGCATAACTTCGCGAGGCGGGGTGACTCCAGCCAATTTTCCCGATCAGAACCACCGACATCATTGCTTCTTCTACTCTCAACGTAAAATGGCCTTTCCGTTCCATCTCTACACATAGCGTCCATTCCTTCCAAAGAAGGTTAAGATTTGGCCGCTTCTTTAAGAGAGTCAACGCTGTAAAGCTCTGCTCGAGATCCGACTCTGCCTCTTTCCAGGTCGCTGAATGGGCAACGCCCTGAGAACGATCTTCTCTCAGAACAGAGTTCGTTTCTTTGCCGGTAATGGACCGTTCTTTTTTCTGTGCCTTTCTCAATGCGGTTTTCTCTTTACCACCATTCTACATCTCGTAACTCTGGAAATACCGCCATTAATATAACAAGCCAGTCCTTTTTCTGGTTATGCTGTCATAAAACCCCAAACGCTATCATATCACTGCCTTTCTCAGATTACTTCAATGGCTTAAAATACCTGAACGGATAGAGTACAAAGTCCTATCACTTACCTGCAGCACACTCCAATCCTTCCAACCATTATCTTCGTCGGTTATTTACAATCCAACCACTCCGTTCAACCCGCTCCTCTTCTGCCCTCCACCCTCCAGTCAACTCATTCTTAACATTTTAAAATCACTTCCCAGCCATAGCTGCTCCACCCCTCTGGAATAAACTCCCGCCAGAATTACGACAACTGTATGACCCATCATACGAACTCATGAACACTTCACCCCTTGTTATCTTTGCGCAGGTGTTACTCTCAACATTCCTATTTCGCATGTCTTATCCTGATTCCTAAGGATGAGGTGACTGGAGGGAGGAGAAGTTTTAGGGCAGAAGATGAGTGGATTGAACGGAGTGGTTGGATTGTAAATAACTGACGAAGATAGGATGGTTGGGAGGATTGGAGTGTGTTGTAGGCAAGGACTTTGTATCTTCAGATATTTTAAGCCAGTCCAGTGATTTGAGAACAGGAATGATGGTGTTTGGGGATTTTGTGACATCATCTTCAAAACTGTCAGTAATGTTACGGAATTTTCAGTGAACGAAAAATAATATCTTTGAGGTAAATATTTTTATATTTGAATTCCTATATTTAAACGGACTTTTCGGTTTGGGTATTTTCGGCTTTCTGAATAGGCCTACTGAATTCTGTATCTGCTCTGTTGAGTATCGCGATATTGGCACGGTGTCGAAAAAAGCGTGACTTTTCTGTCGCTGGTCGTAGAATCCGGAACTCTCATCCGGCAAATGTTCGCTTTGCAAGGGCTGATTTGACCTCCAAACCTCAACTAAAAACTCATCTCTTCATGGACTCATTTCTTCCGTTTTTGTCTAGAACTGTAATGCACTGATTCCGTTCTCAGGTTACTTGGCTTTTCGACTGGACTCGTCTTGGAATTTGGCTTGCACAACGATTTTGCCTAACAGCGACCATCGTCTGATGCCTTGAGCATTACTACAGTGATGCTAGAGAAGTTCTGTGATGATTATTGTAAAACCCACCCACCACCTCCCTACAGTTCCACTGTCCGCTGCCAATGAAAATTGCAGCCGTAATCGTGATAGAAATATGATGTCCAGTTTTGTAACTTTCAAAGCTATTCTGCAATGTTTAGGAACTTGGAAAAATGGAAAGTAAGTTACGGGGAACGTGACTTTATCCGAACCACATTAGGGCCTATACGCGAACCTCTTTATAGAATGCACAATCGTGATTAACAATTTTTCAAAACCTAGTCACTTTCCCTTAACTTACTTTCCGTTTTTGCAAGCTCCTAAAAATTGCAGAATAGCAATAATTATTTATTTTAACTAATGATTATCTTTTTATCTTTCAAATTTAATGACAAAAACAAATACAAAACACAAAAACAACTGTTGAGGCAACAGAACCGACTTAAACTTTCAAATTTATCATTCTGTTTCTGGCGTTGTTTCTTTTCATGACATTTTCTTAGACAGCTGGTGAAGACGAAAGGGCAAGCAGATCTTAATCGTTGGTTGTGTCTATTTAATTTTTGTCTGGTGTGTTTAACCTCAAGACTACATAAATATAATGTGATAAAGATGCTACACTTCAGTTATTACCTCAAATTTGTTCAGAGCGTCTCCTTACGACTGCATAAATCCTGCAGAAACATGAGAAAACTGAATATAATACTTTAATTTATTTATTCTTGTAAGTGACTATTAGTTGCTTTAAAGATAGTAATAAATTGTTAGTTCCTATGTTATGATGTTTTAAAGCCAATTAAACACAGCCCACTTCTCTCCCCCTTCACTCTCTGGTCTTCTGGCAACCGGACTTGTTACTTGACATGGCATCGTTAGACAACCCCACAGAATTAACGCAGGGCTCGTGAATAAACTGGTGCCCTGCACTTAGCTTTTAAGTAGCGCTTTAGGATTTCAAGTTTACGATTACTAGTCTATTGTCCGTCTATTGCTAGAGGATGTTAAATGCACTAATTACGTCACCGTGCGGAATCTATATATACTATGCTGTGATCTAATGATGCCTTCTCTGCTGGGGTACGGCACAATGCTCGACAAAATGGCCGCCTCCTCTTGCGGAGAAGTTGAGACTCCTGTCAAACAGTGCATTACAGTTCTAGACAAAAAAATTAGGAACTTGGAAAAACGGAAAGTAAGTTACGGGAAAGTGACTTTAGGCTTTGAAAAATTGCGAACCTAGGGAAGCTTGTAGGAATACTTTTACAATGCCCCGACCGTGTGGCGAGCGTGACTAGTGGTCGGCCATTTTGGATTCTCATATTCTAAGTTAAAAAAGTTGTATAAAAGCCCTTTTATTCCTGGAAATAGGATGTATTTTGGAGTTGTGTGATGGGCAGGTATTGGGAACGAAAAGACGTTTCGATCATGAAAAGCTTTCGGCGCGCACACCGAGAGACCTCGTGCATGTGTTAGCGTCGAACATTTTTACGCATTAAGTGTAATGTGACGTAATGAAATGTGCCGCGAGATAACTCAGTGTAACTTTATGTTTTGAGTTGGCCTTGAATGCAGAATCGGCTTATTTTGAGCGTTTCTCAATTGATGCAAAAGTTGTGAACAAATGTGATACAGTGACATCTAACAATTTCCTTTTCATAAGAATAAAAGCTACGGAGACTACCGTATTCACATTAATCAAAAATTTGGGTTTAACATTTTGCATCCTAGAAAGGTTGATTATGAACATTCAGTGGATAAAAGACAGAGAGGGAGTTGAGAAAGTGATTAAATCTCATTCAGCTGTAAAAGGGCAAATCACTGATTAAGAAGATCTATGTGAAAGAAAGCCACTAAGTTGAAAGAAAGAAAGTCACCGTACTTCTTTATTTTTATGCTGTAAATACTAATGGCTTTGGTATGTTGACAAAGTAATTTTAGAAACTGAGAATGGCAGGTATCTTTCTTTTGTATTGATTATACTAATTGATAGACATTACTGGTAATTGTAATGGAACATTTGTATAGCACCACTTACAAGCCTTTCACAAGCCTTTTGTATCATGTGGATCCCAAATTTCATTTATAGTAAAACTCTTATAAATGCTGCAGGTGTTTGTACAAACGTAGTGGTTCCATTAACGCCCGGGACTTAGCGGAAACTCGGAGACTAGATTCACGCACGTCACGCTATTGGCTAAAGCATGTCACGTGAATTTTGCACTTCCATTGTGATTTTGGTCACTTCCGGATGGATTTCTAGATTTGGAAATGGCGGCCATCAGGCTGCATCAATTTAGCTAGCTTTCCATCAATTTCTCTTATAAAGATAATGTCGTAATTCCATACCCTGATCGTTATTTCATGCATTTTAATTACAAGTACCAAAGGTCAAGTTGTGCCAACAAAAAACACATTAAATTGGGCTATGAAGCAATAAACTTCTATTTTCCCAAAAAGAAATGTATTTGTGAGTTTGTTGGACTGAAATTGCTTTTAGAAAATCCCCGTTTCTTGTTTGTTTGCAACTGCCTGATAGGCAATTATTCAGGTTCTCATAACAACATCCAGTTATTAATATACAGATATTTTATGAGAAAAGGGTCCAAATTAGGTCATTTTTGCAGCAGTCCTTTCCTAACTTACAACACGCTTTACTATATTTGGGCGTGAGAGGATCTGCGACCAATTCGGTCACGCCCAGTGGACTTGAGCGCATCCTCGACAACTTCAGTCACGCCCATCTTCCCCGTTCACGTGCACAAAATCATATGCTATGGATTGACCAATTGCGTAGTGGGCGTTATTTGAATCCCGTGTATAGGCTAACGTTGGGCGTTACGGTATCCACGACCTTGTACAAATTGCTTTACCACCACCCCCAGTGGCAAATGGAGATTCTTGTTTAAAAGAGGATGGTGTTTATGTTTGCAAATCGTTTTTACCCACCAATGAAATACCATATTTGTGTTTCTTTTTACAAAGAATAATGCTAATTGCACTGCTAAACCATGATGGCAAATCTCTCCAAGCTTTGTATGCCATGTTCTTGTGATGTAATCAGAGCATGCTTTCTGGTACCACCTACTGGCAGCTAAATAAGTCCCAGCATTTATTAGAGAAGGGTGTTTAAAGAGGCTGGTGTTTTTTTGTAACAAACTGTTTTTATTCACCCGTGGCTACTGGAGACCAGCATTTAATTGGGACCAGGTGCTTTAAAAATGTTTTATGGTAGCTTTGGAAAGTGACCAGGTTGTACAATGAAACCGTATTATGAGATGGTACTTGATATGGCTGCCAAAGGTAGTTTTATAATGGTAAAATGTTATACTTTTGGCACAGGTAAAAGATTGAAATCGTAAAATGTCATATTTTTGACACAGATTAAAATGCACTTCAATATAAGAGAATGTATGTGAACTGGTGTTCTTTGGCTTTGGTTACATTTTGCTGTATTTTTATGTCTAACTCTCAGGGGAAGTTGGATTCCTACAGAAAGTCTCTGGGAAATGGAGAGCTGAATAAAGATCAAAAGGTGATGTTTTGCCTTTAAATGACCTACAAATTTGTTTTGTACTTTGATGCTATTCATGACATGCTTTTAATTTCTTTAAAATGTTTTGATTCTGTGTATTTGTTTCTGTCAGTAAATTTTTGAGACAAAAAAGGTAATTATTAGCTAAAAATAATTATTGCTATTCTGCAATTTTTATTAGGGTGGTTTGTTTAATGAAGTTTTGAAAAGTAGTTGACATTGTAGTTTATTACCATGAGAAATAGTTTATTACCATGAGAAGCATCACTTCTTTTGGGCTGTGTTCACAGAGGGCTGCTAGTGTGCCACTGACTGATGACTTGTGCATTATTAAATGGGCACTGAAAAAGTTTTAAGGCTAAAGTAGGATAGAAAAAATTTAAAATAGAATAGAGTCACTGTTTCCTTTGTGCATGTTAGTCTTAAGATGTTTAAACATTTTTCATTGTCTTTGATGTTAATCAGTTTATTGTCTGTCATCATTTGTAAGTTTTGTAATGTGATGAACAGTGGAAGAATGGTCTTGTTGTTTCAGGGTGCAGACATGAAAATCAGTAGCTAAAAAGCATGAAAAATTCAATGATGCTGATTTTAGAGTACTTTTGAAATGCTGTATTTGAATGTCTGTTTACTAAATGTTACATTACATTACACTTTGAAATATCAGTCAGTGGTTACTTGAAAATGATTCCTGAAGTTGCAAGCTTATGTCAGTTGCAGGTACAACTAGACAGAATATAAACAATAGTTTTTTTATAATGCAATGTGAGGAAAAATTTACACGGTCTGTGTACGACACACAAATATTTGCCTTTTTCATAATAGCAATTATATAGTTTATCTGAGGACAGTAATTTTTATGAAGTCAAAACACTTAGAACTGAAGTAAAAAGTACTGTTTCACTCTTGTAGCTTTACTGTAGTTAGGTTTATATTTTGTGATTTTAATTTGTAGTTGTTATGAGTTATATATTGTGTCATTTTACATGTTGTAGCTACTCAATCTATTCTAAATGTGCTGGAATTTTTAGATGTTACTTGTAGGAACCAAGCCAGACCTGTGCCATACTGTAACATGGCAGCACTATAAATTGTCACCTTCTAAAGATGAATTTATATTGGGGTCCTTGCTTTTAACCTTGCTTTATCTGAATCAAATTACACATGAACCTCCTTATAGCTTGCACAATCATGATGTGAATTCTGTAGAACAGTCAGCAGCAAAATAGATGCAGTGTTTAAACAGCTTTAAGATAGGTCCTTGTTGTTATGAAACGTCAGTGTGTCACATAGTACTTTTATGGAACGTCATTGTCACATAGTACTTGGTGTGGCTTTCAAAGACAGCATTATAAAATGGTTCCAGTGTGTAATTCTGCATGATGTATGTAGGGAATAGCATACTGCAGAACGAGAGAGAGAGAGAGAGAGAGAGATGGCAGTGTTGTTAGTTCTGCACTGTAAAGGATTTAACAAATTATGCAATGTGTCTCATACAAACTGCAATGCTGTTATATTTTAAATGAATTTTTTTTAAAATTTTATAGGAAGCAATTGCCAAGTACGATGTCGTCTTGCAAAATATTGAATTTGCCAAAGAACTCCACAAACAGTTCTTGGAAATCAGTGCTGATGTAAGCTATTTGTAAGACTTAGTAAATTTGGTACAAAGACGTTTTGTGAGTAATGTATTATCAGACGTTTCTGTACTGGATTTTTTGTTAGTACCTTTTAATTAACAAGACATTTTTCTGTGTTTTATTTCATGGCATTTTATCATTGATTTTTTATGACATTTTGTCTGTTTAAATGTCCATTCACACTATTCCGTATGTACAGCATGAGTTTAGATAAGAAACCAGGCAGAAATGACTGAATGTATGATGCAGTGAATGTCGTTTGGTTGCAGTTGAGTTCTGTGAATGTTTAGTCACTCTGTTGTCTAGTTTTAGTAGACAACAGATTGGCAACTTTGAGAGTTTAGTTGGAAGTTCGATAATTATGAAGTAGTGCTTCCATGTCCCATGGTATAATTCTAATCTTTCAACTTCTGTAGTGCCACTATAACAATGCAGTAAGGATTAAGTGATGGTCACTCCTAACTGGAGCCATTTTGGGAAACTCAGATATAGGTTCAGTCACACAGAAATCCAAAAAGGGCAACAAACCACTGGAGTATGATACAGGGGATAAACGCGTGCTACCAGATATAGGAGTTGTGTGGAAGTCAGATACAGAAGTTCTATGTAAGTTATCATTGAAAATTTGGTTGAGGTTTGGTTGTGTGTCATGAAGCTTAGTTTTTGTGCTTTTTATTTGTGGAACATATAGCAATACATGGCACAGAACAGAGATGAATGGCGTAGTTGGATTTATGGACTTGCATGGGAGCAGAACATTGAAGACGAATGGCAGTATGCAGTATGGTGGTTTTTCTGCACAGTAAACGATAGAACAAGGAAGTTGAGGCTAGTGAGTCGTATGGAAATGCCCATTCAGTGTTGCTGTTAAAAACCAGTGAATGGCTGGTTGTCTGGTTTGCCAACTATGCCCTGGTCTGTCTCCATTCCTGGCTGTGATGTACTGTTAAATTAGTTGGTCAGGTGTATATCTCTATAATCAGCATTCAATGGTCAAATTGTCCTTGGGTCGAATGATCTTTAAAAAAAGTTTAACACATCTGCAGCATTGTAGTAACCAGACAGGATTTTCTTATACATTTTTAAAGCTTGACCGTGAATTTTTCACAGGTAGATTAAAAGCTTAGTTTTTCACTGCAGACAGAAAAGTTGCAGAAAAAGCAAGCAAAGCGAGAGAAAGTGGAAAGGCACCAACAGGACCTGGCAAGGCTGCAGGATTTGCTGGTATTAAACAGCGTGCTTAACGTCCTAGGCAATGAGAATGTGCGAGAAGATTTTCGAGCTGGGAAAAACACTTATTTGGTAAGTTTACTCAATATGAAAAATACCTGATGATGGCAAATGAATATATTGTTGTCAGGCTCAGTTTTGCTTGGCACTGTTTATAAAACTTTCTGGCAAACTCAAACCTTTCCTGATTTATTATGTCTTGCACACCACTTGTCAGATGGTTGAAGAGGTACTGTGTAATTATTCTATTATAGTCACGCTATGAGCATGCATACAGACCATCACATAAAGCCTTAGCAAGTCCAAGTCCTTTATCAAGGAAAACTGGGGTCACCGATTGTACAGAAGCATAAAAAAGATCAGTTGATGATGAATCACTGGTATGAATGAGCAGGACGACCCACTTTGCAAAATTTTCAGCCAGTCTTGTTAGAGGCTGGTGAAAGTCTAGTCTTGTTGAAGCAGCCTTGTGACATCACTGCTAGTCTAACTTTCGTTATCATTGGATAAGTTGGATAATTCACTACTGTAGATGCTATTTCCAGTACTGTTAGTTCTGCTGCTGTTAATCATATAAAATTGTTCAAACTCCTCATCGGACTCTGAGTTACCAAAATCATATGCCAAACTTTGTCTTCTGCAATCACGGTTGATTACATGAACTTAAAAATGTAAAAGGGAGCCAACTTCTTACATCAAATGTCTCCACAACCATTGCATGTAGACATAAGCAACCACCGGTAAAATCATAGCACGTTTATCAACCTCTATGGATGTCAATACAGTAGTTATTAACAAAGGACAAACTCTTGTTCTCTACTTTGCAACAGCTTTATCAAGGACACCCTTAAGCTTCCACCAATGGGCCAGTTGTGGCCACAGAAAGTTTATTGATGTTGCACCACAGCACATGTGGCATTCTAAGGGATATAAGGTAGTTAAAATATTTAGTTACAGGTATGTTTGCTATTTAAGGTGAAATCTATAGTTACAGTTATATTTGATATTTAAGGTAATACAAAAGTATTTTTATATTTGAAAGTGTTTTTGTTATTTAAGGTAGAAGCTTATATAGATATTATAATTTTTATATATATATATATATATATATATATATATATATATATATATATATATATATATATATATATATATATATGCTTGTTGGTTTAGGTAACAAAAGTGTACATGTACTTTAAAAGTATGTTAGCAGTTTCAGATAATAAAAGTATTCGTGTATTCAGTGTGTGCTTGTGAAAGTAATTGAAGACTTTATGTTATGTGTTAGAAGTATATGTGTTTATTTAGGTTTATTTATCTAAAACACGTCTGCTGTTTCAGGTATTAACGGATGAAAATCTTCAACTGCTGGATGAATTCTATCAACTTATCTTCCCGACCAGAGACAATGAACAGCCGGAACAGAGGTAATTTCAATGGTTCTCTTACTGCAGAAACTTCTGGAAATGCTCTGAGGTCAGCAGGCAGGCAGTGTGAATGTTTTACTCAGAATTTTTAGGGTTATTTTAATATATTTAGATACTGGTTTCTAGGTGAGTATTTATGCTAAACTCGTCTGAGGTCTTGACCTAATGGATGTTTGTCGTTACCATATTCAGCTTACACTGCAAAAATGTTTGTGTTGATTATGAAATCTTTTTAAAGATACAGTAAATTCTTTCCAAATAAATGCTGCAGAAGTCTTAGGTTAGAGTAGCTGCCTCTCTGTGTCACAGGATGACTTCTGGAATTCATCTTGTTGTAGATTGGCATTGGTGCACCACTGATTGGATTGTTTTTTTTTTTATTTGCTTCTACTACTTATTGTGTGTGCAAAGTCTGTAATCTGAATCTGATGTGCAGAATTCTCTGATAAGATTAGATTTTGGATTAGATCAGATCAGAATGTTATAACTGAACAGATTTGTCTTTGTGAACACTGACTGACTATAGCATCGATCGCATGCATTTAATCTCTTGACCTTGTTCATGCCTTCAAGGACCTTGATGCCAGCGACCTTGACAGGCAGCATTTTCTGAATACTTTCAGCTTTGCCGAACAGCTGACTGCAGCCTCCGAACATCTGATCTCCTACCTTGACCATCAAGACAAGAAGGTTTTGAGCACTACCTACAAGGAGTTGCACGAACTCATCGACCGCATCAACAGCTGTGACTACTTTGACAAGAACTCAAGAACCGAAGCTGCCGAAGTTCAGCAGACAACTGAGAATGTTGCAGAAGCGGAACAGTACGAAGAACGTAAGTGTTGCAATGACCGAAGTTTTCACTTATTGCTCGTTTGACTTAATTGTTTGCACTACAGGGCAGTCCCATTTATGCATGACCCTTTTACGTGTGAAATTCACTTTATTTGTGGGCGGTTTTGCTATGGTGACACATACTTAACACATGAGATGCGTTGGCATGTGGCACGATCAATACACACGCTGCACCGGCTAAAAGTCGGTGTCATTGTAGTATTAGACAACCTGCATCGGCTGTAACAGCTGCCTCACTGGGTGGCAGTAGTTGCTGGCTTTAAGCTGGGAATGGGACAGTACATTTCCAAAGTAGATGAACTTAATATAGCTGCACATGTCTCCCCTCCCAAAATCGATAAAGGAACCACACCTAATAGCAGCTGTAGCTGAAATAAATTAAGTTTGTGTCAAAGACACAGAAACTCAGCTGACTTAGTAATCATATTGATGTTGATGACCAAAGAAAAGGGTCTAGCATTGAATAATTAATTACTCACTTGTCAAAGACCAAGAAATGATACCAAGTATCAGTAAATTCATGTAGGTCAAAGACTAAGGTACTAAGTTATAAGCTACTACAGTGTATGAAAAAGCAATAAATCAGCACTTGCTTATGGTGCAGTTTCTTAATTTGAATGCTGAAAATTTTGTCCATTCAAGAGGTGAAAGAGCATACTATTAATTGGAAACTATGAATGATTTATGTAATGTAATGAAGTAATTTAACAGGCTTTGTTTCTGTAACCATTGTAATGTCTTCTCAAAAGTACCTTCCTTTGATCTGTGGATTTTATCCCTGTAGCCTCATGTAGCGTGATCTGACGTTGAAGTCTGGATCTGGATGAATCATGTTAATCTGACATTTTTTATTTGATGCAATCCTTCAGGATTTAAATTTTGACTGTTTCATGCAAATTCTGTTCTTGCTTTTAAGCCAAAGGTTGTAGTCTTAAAGTTTAATTAACCGTTTTATGAAGTTGGTA
The DNA here is from genome assembly GCA_964023275.1 of Norana najaformis. Taxonomy (NCBI): domain Eukaryota; kingdom Metazoa; phylum Annelida; class Clitellata; order Crassiclitellata; family Hormogastridae; genus Norana; species Norana najaformis. Next base: position 29,636,952 of record OZ029916.1, on the reverse strand, counting down.
ATCGTTTTTCTGTCGTTTACAGAAACAGCAGAGGTCGATGCTGATGAGGACAATGGTGTGGAGGCAAGTCCAGAGTCGGTGGAACCAACGAACAACATCTGCGGAGGAGGAGGAGGAGCAGCAGCAGCAGCAGGTACCGAGTTGGTGGTTGATCCAAGCCTTACCACCGGTCATGTGCCAGCCCAGCCAGACCCTTACCACTCTACCCAGTGGTCACACTCGCCTGTCCTTGTGACCCAGCAGCCGTCTGTCATGGCGCCTAGCGTTTCAGCTACAACTGGGGTCATTGCTATGACAACAGCACATGGCGAGAGGTCACAGGCATGCGGATTTACGGATAGTGCATATTACAGCAGCTTTACGAAGCAGCGACCACTGCAGGAGATAGTGTCCTCTCTTCAGGGCAGCTATAATTTCTTACAGGAATCACAGATTGACCTCGAAGGTGGGTTTGGTGCCGGTGAGTACTATCAGTATCTGTTGTCTTCATCTGTTAATGATGATGATATCATCATGGTCATCGTGCAAACGTATATGGTCATCTATCATTAAAATGTTTCTTTGCTTTTCTTTCATCTGTTGTATATAGGTACTTCTCATAACACTTTCTCTTGGCTTCACAGCATATATTGTTATCCAGTTAGCATTCTGTGTTTTACGAATGTGTTTTGCAGGTCATGCTTCTTTTTCTCTGTTTTTTCTATTTCAAAGACACGAATATGCTTATGGACTTTTTATTTGCGTTGTTTTTTAAGCAGCTGCTTCTAAACATGTGCTGCAGATAACTTTTCGTGCTCATTGAATGATTACTGGTAGGTCATCTAGGTTGGCAAAGATTAGGAGAGGTTCTTAGAAGGTACTGTTAGATTATTTAGGTTTGCTGAGGAGTACCTTTGAGAGGTTCTTAGAAGATGTTATGTGAGCATCAGATTAGTAACTAATTAACGCATGTCGGAAGACTAAACAAGATGGCCTGTAATTGGATTGCTGTGGTCATGTTTATGCCTCAGCCAAATGATCTGTTGACCTCAAGACCAGGCTTCAGAGGAGTTTCTGTTCAGGCGTGTAAACAGACTTGTTGTTATCTTTAACTTTTTTGTGATGAATGCTAGTTATGTTTAGGCCACACACAGGGTCAGCAGAGTTCATCTGAAGGAGTCGTCTACAACTCCTACGATAATCAAAGCAGCTCTGGTCAGTCAATGCCTCCATTCAGCTCCCAGCAGCAGCAGCAGCAGCAGTCGACGCTTGGGCCTCAGTCAGCCTTGGACCAGTCAGCAGCTGCCCTTCACGCTTCACAAACTCACTTTGACCACGACACCCCTTCAGCACCTCCTGCTCAAATCTACCACTCACAGGGGGCAACAACAGGCACTTATGGAGTCCAGGGACTCCACCATAATGTCTATGGCCATCATCAGATGGTACACGAACCGGGATATGACCCGAATTACGGACAGGTAACGTTTTGTGTGTAATTTTCTTCTATGTGTTGTATATGTTAAAAATTCATTTCAACCCTGGGACCAAATGTTTGAGTAGAGTTTAAAGTGTGGCCCATATCTCTCTGTCAAGACGTTGGGGAGGCACTCATCTACTTTTCTAGAACCTTGAGCTGACAATGGACGAATCCCAAGGTCCTGGACATGTGGTCCAGTGCATTTCAGAACTTGCCATTTACTTCCCGGGCTTATGCCAGTAGCAAATTATACTGCTTGGTGACGGAAGCATGGTGTGTGCAAACAACTTGGCCGGGGTTGTTACACGGAGTCGAACCTGCGACTGCATGATCATTGACCAAACACTTTACCGATAGACCACTGTGCCACATGAGTTTCTGAGGAGATATAAAAACAATTGTGTTAACTTTACCTTTTTTGCCTTTGCTGTGGAATTCGTGGGTTATGTGGTAGCATAAGACAAGAACTCCCAGGGCCATGTGCTGAAAATATTTCAGAGGCAGTATAGTTAAGTGCAAAAATTTGTGATGACTTTAGCTTTCAAAAACTTTCCATTTTCCAAAGTTTAGATGAATTTTTAGTCTTCCCCTAGTTTTTAGGTGACCATTTTTTGCTTAGCATGGTTTTTGATAATGTTTCCTTACTTTTCCACTCTTTTGTAACCTTTTTGTTTCAGGTCAAATCAGAAAAGTTTCGGGGTTTTTGATCTCTCCTTAAATACTCCCATGAGAACTTGTAAACCTTCCCCTGCCTTATTCCATCAGATACTGAAAACCATCTTGTCCAGTACTTAAATGGTGTTGAACTGAGAGCATCCTTATATTGAAACATTTATATAGCACCTTTTAAGAACCTCACCTAGCTTTAAAGTGGCACTGTTAAAGAAGACACAAATATGTTGGACCTTTTGTGCAGAAATCACACCGTTGCATCTGCTGATGTATATCATATGTTAACTATGACTGTCATAGGTCTTAATTGTCACTGAGGGTAGACCTTCTCTCCTGGCTGGAATTAGTCCCTCCTTGGTGAGGGTTCAGCCACATGAATCCTTCTTTTCAATTTTTGTGTATCTCCCGTATCTTCTTTCTTCAGTCTGAGGAGCTTGAGGTCTTCTTTAGGTTTTCTCTGATTCATGTCTCCCCATCTCTTCTTTTGTCGTCCCCGACTGCGGCATCCGTAAATCTCTGCTGACGTAATTCTTTTAATGCAGCTTTCCTCCTCCCCTCATCGCATGACCATACCATCTCAACCTGACTTCTCGTACCTTGTCGGATATACATGCCACTCTCAATTTCTGTCTGATATACTCGTTCCTTTTCTTGTCTTTCAGTGAGATTCCAAGTATCCATCGCAGCATTCTCATTTCTGTTTTCTCCAGCTTCTTCTCTTTCATCATGGTCCAGGCTTCTGCTCTGTATGTCATCACTGATCTTATCATTGTTTTGTATACCTTTCCTTTGAGTTGAACTGGCATTTTGACATCGCATAATACACCTGATAGGTCTTTCCATTTTTGCCACACTGCCTTAATCCTGTTGTTATCATTATGTTTGCATCTCCTTTACCATTCATTATCAACCCAAGATATTTAAAGGTTTCTACTTGTTTCGATGCATTTCCTGCAATGTCCTTGACCACAAGTGTCTCGTCCATTTTGGAGCATACCATGGTCTGTGTTTTATTGGCATTCTTTTTAAGACCCTTGCTCTCCAATGCCCTCTCCCAATCAGTGAAACACCCTTGTATCCTTGTCATTGCGTCGTCTGCCACTATGAGGTCATTAGCATACGAAATATCCCGTGGTACTTCTCACATTTTCGGATATGGTATCCATTATTGTGATGAACAGCAGAGGACTCGGGCAGGATCCCTGATGTACACCCACTCAGATCTCACATTTTACTGTTTCCTATTTTACTCTTGAAGTCTGTGTATCTTCGTACATTGATTTCACCAATCGAACTATTTTCTCCGATATTCACTTTTTTCCTCGGACTACAATACACGACCTCTTTTGTTACTCTATCAAAAGCCTTCTCCAAATCCACAAAGTCCAATATCTCTTGTTGTTTCCTTCTAGTATTTTTTCCTGCACCTGTCTCAGTATGAATATTGTGTCAGTTGTGCAACTACCCGGTCTAAAGCCAAACTGGTTATCATGTAGCTTGACCAGTTCCCTAATATGCCCTTCGATCGCCCTTTCTTACACTTTCAGTCCAATTTCCAGCTTAATTCCTCTGTAGTTACTACTTTCCATTGTGTCTCCTTTTTGTTTATTTATTGTTACTATTTCACTTTCCTTCAGATCTTGTAGCAGCCTTTCCTGTTTCATAAAGTTGTTTAAAATGATGTAGATCGATAGCCGTTCGCTCCCATCATGTTAAGTGCTTTCGGCAGTCATTCCAGATGGTCCCAGTGCCTTGTTGTTTTCATATTTTCAATTACTATCTTGATCTCTTTACGGGTAATATAATTTCTCCGGTCCTGCCGCAGAGATGCCTTTCTCTAGCAGCTCCTTTGGATTTTCTTCATTTAGGATAAATCTATTATAAATCAAGTGCTATGTGAATGTCCAGTTACATTACGTCAAATGTTGTGCAGATGGACAAGACACAGTATAACTTCATGGATCAACAGGCATTCGTTCTAACTCAGCTGAATCCAACCAGTGACCCACCAGCGCACGTAGCCGGCATGAATGTGGCCAGCACAGCTGGGCCGCAGCCCATTCCACTACCAAATCAGGCCATCCATGGACAATCGCTTACCGATCAAGGCTTCAGCGCTTCACAGCAGCAAACTCCCGATATCACGGAAGCCATGGTAAGGCAGTGACTATATCTGAAAAGGTGCTATATAAATATGTTTGTGATTACTGTGCTTTATACATCCCAGATAAACAATGGTCTTAAGAAGTTCTAGATCTAAAAAGGAGCTATATAAATATATGTTCGCAACGAGGGAACTTTACAAGTGATATGCAAGTGGCTGTATGATACATATCACTTATCTGAGATGATCGATTTTCATTGCAAAACTTGCTCTATTTTGTTCTTTTGGTTATGAGGATTCCAATAAGAGTGGTGAAGTTGCAACCTGGGCTGTTTGCATGTTTGCTATTTGATTAATGGTTGGAAAAGCAGTTCTTGATGAACCCGTGTCGCATACAAGTTTTGATGTTGTGCTTGATGATGCATTCATTATTTCATATGTAGCGGTTCACAAGCAGTTCATGATGAACTCATGGTGTTTGTATGTTATTTAGGCAAAGAAGCAGTTCACAATGAACCCAAATGCTGACATCTTTCGGTCAGTGTACGATGAGTCATCTGCAAGTGCTGCTGAGCCGATGAAGCCTGACCTGCCACCTCAAGGCGCTGGCGATGGACAGGTTATGAGAACTTTTGCACAGACTGCTAGTGCAAACTTCCAAGGTATCGTTGAACGTTCTGTTTATTTTGTGGGGAATGAAAACTGTCTGGAATTTAAATATGACGCTGTGATGTAATGTTTTTCTAGGCTTTAATGTGAACTTAAAATTTATGTTGATAGTTAAGTATGGTATGTGGTATGGTGGTTTTAGTGTTTAGAAGAGTTACATTGAAATTTTTGTTGTTGTAGTAAGCTATGATTCTGCATTTTGAGTTTATGGAGCTTTTTTGTCAGAATTTCACTAAAAAGAAATCGTTTTCAGTGCCTTTCATACATTCTGAAAAGGTGCTATGTATTTACCCTTATACATTAATGCACTCATGGTATACATATGAACAAAGAATTGTATCTATTAAAATTGCATTCAAAAGAAGACGATTCTAAAGGACAGCGATGTTGTTGTTAGGTGGTGGTGCCACCAGGGGATATGGTGGAAGTTTTGGGAGTGGTGGGCCGCCACGGGGTTCCAGCGTCAGCCGAGGTGGTCGTGGTGGTGGAAGAGATGCAGCCCTCAACAACGGAGTCCCGTCTGGCAGCAAGGGAGGACCCTCAAATGTGAGCCGTGGTGGTGTGCCAAACATGGGATCGAATGGTCAGAGAGGAGGTGAATTTTCAGGCTTCTCACTATGCATCGTTACTTGTTACGTGATTCATTTGTGGGCGTGTATGCTCATACGCATACACGTCTTTGCATGTATGTGTGTGTGTGATGTGCACTTTTAGTACCTATCAGAGATGCTGAAACATGGATGTCTAGCAGATTTTAGAAGATGCAACTTGAGATAAGCTGAAATATATTTGCAAATATGAGGTTAACATGCCACCCTGTCAATCGTTTTACTTGGGCTTCAAATCCTTGCCTGGGAAAAAATTTGTTTCAACGTTTTGGCTCCACTTGTGCCCCCAGCCAACCCAACCGTAATGAGTACACCGTCAGCGGGAAGATCAGGCGGTAAAAGAGAGGGCTGGTCACCCGCCCTTCTGTGCCGAAGCTAAGAAACAAAGTGCAAACACTTCATATCCGTGGCTGCCGTAGGGTTAGCTGGAAGGAATGCTCTTCTGTTTACATGCATATTTAGATGGATTTGTATGAACAGTGGGGTGTATATGATATATACGTATGTGTGTGTATGTATATATATATGTGTGTGTGTGTGTGTGTGTGTGTGTGTATTTATGTATGTATGTATTGGACTTCTTGAAGTGTGGCGTAAGATAGGGAGGGTGTGGGTGGATGGGCATGTGGATGGATTACTGGATGGAAGGATGGACTAAAACGGCTGTTGTACAAATGTTATGTAACAGTTGCAGTTACAGATACTTAATTTGGCAATCCAGATGAGTCTTTCAAATGACCATTTCAGCTGTTTCTTTGTTCCTCATGACCATACCAATGTGTTCATTAGGTATGCGTGGTGGACCGCCACGTGGTGGAAACAGTGGCATGCGTGGCAGTGGTGGGAGTAGAGGATTCAGCCGCAACAACAGTCAACAGTCCAGCCATGAACAGGCCACCCACGCGTAGCTGGCCAACAAACGATCTCCACGGCGACTGTAATTCTGTCTTAACTTGCGTTGTTCCACTTAATATCCTTTGTAATCTTTGTTCATACGGACTGATGATGCTTGGTATCGGAACAGACCTGTCATCTAGTGATAGTTTGCATTGCTCTTCTCGCCATTTCTTACGTCTTGCTTAGAGTACTGTCAGTTCATTGACATCACTCGTACAACCTTCAAAATCGTATCTGTGGTCTTTCCTGTTGATTTTGATTGATTCGTAGTGATGCAAACATAGATAAGGTGAATGTGCAACTGCAGACTGACATCTAACTCTAGCTTTATGCACGAACAGTATTGAGAAAATCTCCAGAATCACGAGGTCTACGAAATTGCCCTGGTCAAGATTGATTACACGATTGCCAAAAATACTTTTTATGAGTCTATCTCAATAGATGTCTTGCAATTGCACTGTGGCATTGCTGAACAGAGTATCTCGTTTCTTGGATTTCTAAGCTTATCCTGATTATTGGCTTGTGAAATTTTTGTTGTTTGTTTTCTGCAGTTGTAAATCCAAGCTGTTGTCTGCTGAAAAAGCTTGCTGTGGCTGGTGAGGCAGAAGCTGAGTAGATCTTGTGTATGTCTGTGGAAATTAAAATACTGAGTCGGTTTAATAAGATTTTCCTAACTTTTTGTAATTATTGCCTCTATGCATGAACGCTCTGTGGGTATGGTTAAAACACAAAAATTAGATTTTTCAGCGATTCATTGTCTCGACTGTGTTTGCCCTTGGTTCCTTTGTTAGTCCACTGCTGGTTACAGTTGTATCTGATCGGTTGGCTGCTTGGCTCTTTCAGTTCACTGATTTCTTATTAGAAGCAGCTTGCAATCAATATTCAATCAATAAATGTTTGCGCTGTTTGCCGACGTGTTTACTGTTTTCAAGTATATCAAACTAGACAAGAGATCAGGCTGGCTTTAATGAAATAGAATACTTGGAAAGGTTTCTGTATGCCATAATATTACTTAATTTCACTTAAATTTGAACTTCCAGTATCCTGTTTTATTGGTGTTACAATCACGTTATTTTCAAAGTTCATCATTATCATGCTGTCCACTGCAAGACACAAGCACTTTTACAATACTTTGAATCTCTCTTGCATTGTTTATGTACATGTATTTCAAAATTCTTTGATTGTTATAACCTATGCATCTGACCCTCTAAACTGTTCAAGTCTCGTGGCCAGTGACGACTACACATTCAAATCAGTTTGAAAATTACTCTTCTTGGTTGATTTCACATACACTCGGTTAAATGCAGAAACTGTTAAGGCAAAGAATGCGTTAGCTGCAGTTGTGGATCAGGATTGGAAATGAAAGAGGAAAAGGGGGGCTGTTTTATGGAGTGCAATGGCAAGGAAGGCAGAATCAGGTAAGTTTTTGTAGAGGTTTTGAGTGTGTGACTGGCTTCTGGGATGTCAACTGCTGCTATCCTGATTTGGCGCTGAATGCAGTGCGTTTGTTTTCATATCCAGCTATTCTTCCATTTTCCAAGCTAACTGTTGCTGTTCTTGACCGGTTTCTCCAAACGTTTTCATGTTCTGGAATGACTTTGTGATTGTGTGTCCACAGCAGATGGTATTTGCATTTTCTGTGCTCCTGTTTGATAGCTTTGTATTGTGTGTTTACTGGTCTGATGCCTTGCAAGTGGACCTTGCGCATAGTCCCTTAAGACAGCGGCACCTTGGAAGTCATTTGTTTAGGTTGGAAGTCATTTGTTTAGGTAAGAATTGTCATGAAAACTCATATTCTTAACACAGCATTAATTGCTATTATTAGTATTTCTATCATTAAATATTACCAAAGAAGTCATTATAAAAAGGGAATGGGAAAATGTTGAGAAGCTTATTTGTGTTTAAGTGGCTGTTATTTGCTAAGTCCAGCATTGATGAAAATGCCTGCACTTCAACACAAGGTTTGTCCAGTTTCCAATTATTATTAGTATTATAAATATTAACTGAGGTACTTACAATCCCTTTTGAGCATGAACTTCGTACAGGAGAAAGGTAATATATTATTATTATTGTAATTATTATCTTGAAGATGAAGTATATTATTATTAATGAAAAATAAAGATGTATATTATAATTGAAGGTAAAGCATATTAGTATTATTATTATCTTGCTCCTTTACAAATTTACTGCTGCTCAGGACCAAGATGAAGCATATATTTATATTGTTATTATTTACGGTTATATTTAAGAGAGCAAGGGTGCACTGCAACAGTTGCTTGAACAGTTGCAATTAATGTAAATGTACACTGTACACGTTTTTCTATAGTGACTGCTTGGCTTTTACCCTGCTCCGGTTTCTGTGAATTGGTCGTAGTGACAACAGTTTCCACAATGCAGAAAACCAGTTGAACAGCACCAGAAATCGACCCATGAATGGTTGCTAAAAACCAAAACTCACCCAAGGCCACCCTTGCCTGAAATCTGAAAAGCAGAAGAAATGTTATATTGTATTTTTCAAGTTTTAATGAAAAACATGCAGATAAAATGGACGTCAAATAGATGAGCAATTGAACAATTGAAAATGACGAGCTGACAGAAAGACGAGAAATTACACATGAATAATATCCAGGATATGCAGTGGCATATTTACAGGCACAAATAAGACTTGGTCATCATATCTCATTCTTGCAATAACAGTATGTTCACAATCTTGCATTAGCCAGTTTCCAAGCCTGATTTTCTTTACTTTTCCAATTCAGATTTTGTTGAGTTTTAAATTAAAATTATGCCGATTAAACGGACATGAAGTGGATGAGCAAATACTGTACAAATAAATTCAGAGAAGTAGGAGAAAATATGCATAGATAATGTTCCAGAAATCGAGCAACATATTTACAAATACCATAAAGACAACATTAATTGTTTTCTGATAACTATTTCCAAATAACAATTGAACTTTTGCACAACGTACAGGCTGATTTTTCATGAATTGACCATACGCTTCCTGCTTTGTCTTGTTTGATTTAGTGCATCTGTACATTTTGTGTTCAAATTTAAGACCAAGGCATCGTCACTCCAGCGTCATGGGCCCTTGTATGTGATTAACCACGACCATTGAATCATATACTTTTGTGTCACTGCCTTCACTGCTTTACATGACTTTACCTAAATGATACTGAGGTGTTTTTCTTTGTGATGGAGTGGCCAAATGGAGGGCAATAGTTGGATTACACCACAGGTACTTTCACGTGTGGTGTGATTCAACGATAGTGTGGTCAATTCTTTGAAATGAACGCTGTGCAACTTGTAGCATTGGCGTATAGACCTACATCATTCTGACCTAGGATTCATTTCTTATCTGTCGGTGTAATTTGAAACAAGAGAACAGTGTCGAGAGAGGGTGTTTATCCCTGTGGAAGAGAGGGACAAGTCCTACCAAACGTTTAGGTTGAGGAGACACAAACGGTTACGTCCTCTTGCAATCCTGTATGCAGCGCTAACTGCTAATAGTAGTAATTACTGCTTATTTACGTATGCTTTGTTACTGTAAAAATAATATAGGCCTACTACAGATTCGTGCAGCAATGTTGTGAGTACATAAAAGGCGATATATTAAATGTCTAGATGCATAACATGTGTACATAGAAAGTGTGCATAATAGCTCAGCTAATTTATACGAGTGGAAGGTGAGAAGGGGAAAGCTGCGCCCCTTCAATTAATTACGACGCCACAGAAAGGAATGTGATTGAGACACGATCGAACGGGATATGGGGCTCACTATAAGCTGCTTTGTTCAATCATGGATGTGAAGTTAGTCCATAAAATAGTCTCTAATGTGGGAATACGTGTCATATTCATCCATCAGTCCAGGGGTATCCAGGCCATGGCCTTGCACTCTGGTCAAAACGGTTTATATCAACTACGTAACTGTGTCCTTTGAGACAATACGAGCAACCTGCTTGCGTCCAAGAATATTATAGCGCAAGTGGCCCTGAGGGAAATTGGCGATTCCTCATCGAGTCCATGACCGAACGGTCACAAATGAAAACGTGCGTGGACGGGTTACATCGACGGGAACATAATGATAACGTGGCTTGTAACCAGAAATAGAAAAGGTTGACAGTTGCACATTAGCTTTCACAAATACGCGTGGCGTTGGACATGGCCTCGACGACCATTCTTGGCAATTGAAATGAAACGACGCGTGCTCCATGAAAAAATAGCATGGAATCGTATTAGTTGAAGCGTCGACAATAAAGCGACAGTTATGTGAGAAAGAATACTATCACCAAACTTGTTTAGCATAAATCGTGTGCTTATGTTTTGTAAAATGAAACTGCGATCTTGACGATTACGAATATAGGCCACACTGGAATATCGCACGTTTATAATAACACGAGAAGTGACGCGTTCTTTTGCAAACCTCGGCTAACAACTACGCATTGGCCTCGTGACAATCAAGTTATGGTCACGCAATCACCGTGCGAAGCTCACGCCATGGTCGCGCGATAATCACGTGATGGCCACGTGAAGATCAGGCAATGGCCGAGTGAATATTAGCGATTTGCTTGTTAGATTATGTCGTACGATTTGTGATTTACCGAACAGTCGGTGGCAACGTTGTCATTGACTAGATGGACGCAGAGGCTTTTAGGGGACATCCCTTCGGTGTCGTTTTTAAAATCGTAGTCGTCGTAGTCGTCGTCGTTATTGAGTGTCATTGTTGTGCTCTCGAGGTCAGCCAGAGGACAGATGAGAACCGAGTTGTTGTTGGGCTTGTTGTCGTTGCATTTGGAGAAACTGACGAACCCTGCATCTTCGTCATCTGATTCCGCATCGCCTTGCTCCGGTAGTTTTTGGTCTAGGTAGCCTTTCTCTGCAGCTAACGTCTGCTTCTTCTTTTCGATGTTATCTCTGGTTCGCACGTGGACGTAGAACAGGGAAAAGTTGTTGGAAATGACTGGAATTGTTAGAGCTACTAGAAGCACTCCGCAGACGGCACATGTTGCCCCGATAAAACGTCCCATCGGGGTGGTGGGGTAGATATCTCCGTAACCAACGGTCGTCATGGTGATGATGCTCCACCAGAATCCAACAGGAATGTTCTCGAACTGGCCGTCCATGGTGTCGAAGGTGCTCTTCCTTTCGGCGTAGAAGATTAGCGTGGAGAAGACCAGAGTGCCGATCAGGAGGAAGATGAAGAGCATCAGCAGCTCTTGGATGCTGGCGGATATTGCCTGAACGAGGATCTGTAGCGCCCTGTAGTGCCGCACGAGGTGGAAGATCCGGAAGATCCTTATGATGCGCAGGACGAAGATGAGTTCGATGACCGCCTTGCTGTTCTTGACGCAGTTGTGCTTGTCAACTATGTCGAGGGTGATCTGGACGTAGAGCGGAAGGAGTGCCAGTATGTCGATGATGTTCATAACGTTCCGGAAGAACTGGCGCTTTTCCGGAGCGACGAACAGACGCAGCGTGAGTTCGGCTGTGAAGAAGGCCGTGCAGAGGTAGTCGAGGTTCTGGAGGACCGGACGGGACACCCAGATGATGGAGACCTTCTCCTTCGCGTCCCACCAACATTGGCGAGTGACGTTCTGTTCGCTGTACATGGAGGACACGGTCTCCATGCAGAAGCCACAGATGGACGCCATCACGAATGCAAAGGATGTCACAGCAAAAGCCTACAACACAACCGAAATCATAAGAACTTTTAGAATTTTTAAATGTAGTTTAAATTTGTATATCTGAAACGCTTCGCTGTGTCTGTCAATATAACAATATAACTAAACAAGTTTGAATTATTTTTACGACACATGTCCGCCTGCTAATGTCTGGAAATTCGGCAGTCACATAACATAGACGATTGTTTCCAGATTTCGGTCGAAGTCCAGTTTCAGTTATTAATTAATAATGAACAACTTCTATAGCGCCTTCGTATAATGCACAAGGCATAAACCGATGGCGCATCAACACCATATCGTAGGCAGACCAATATCCAGCTTTAAGAGGGTCAGTCCACTGAGATAGAACGGCAGCCTTTGGAGCATAAGCCATCTGGAGACGGAAGTCTTGCGTTGAGACTGAAATGATATAAGAGGCTGAGCAGAACAAAGAGATGCTGGGAGAGATAGTTATAAACTTTATTTCCAGCAGCCGAGAAAGCGCATTGATCAAGAACGGATCGCCTGGCCAATCAAGATCGAAGCCATGGCCTAAACGAGGATAAAATCCATTTCAAAGAGGCGTGTAGTGTGAGTGCGAAATGAAGAAATGAATGCTGCCTTCGAGTGGTTCCTAACAGAAGTTATATAAACGTCCAAATACGTAGATATTCAGTCTTAAACTCGTCATCATATATTCCATTTCTTAGCTATTGTTCTGAACAGGAGCATCATTAATTCAGTCATCCTACAAAACTGCTTCTGGGCTACAACGGACAGACCCAGAATGGACGTATATGGTCGCTCATGTAACATCAAATCGCTCATGGTAGCATTAAATATACCTTCATATGTCTGAGCTAGCCTAACCTGGTAACTTATATAGCGCTGCAATAATAATGCACAAGGGGCATGCATTGATGGTGCACCAGCGTTTATCCGCAAGTCTGGTCAATTCCAGAGTATAAAATCGGCGACATAGAGTCATTCTACACAATGCAATATAGGCTAGTGCAACTAAAATTCGAGGCTATTCCCTTACAAAGTTCAAAGGTGTGCATTGAAACCGGGCAACAGAAAACACTAGGCACTATAAACAGACTGTAAAGGTAAATTTTCTGTTTAGAGCGACGGATTCTCTCAGAAGAGGATATAGAGGCTATGCAGCTGAAACGGCCAAAAAAGCATCTTAATTAAATGTATGCCTAATGGATTAATTAATATTGCACACGTAAGCGCAGTTCAAGTAGGTTTCATCAAAGTTCCGACAGGGTACACTACCATAGCTAGTGTCGACGAATGAGGATGGTCCAGTATCATCCAAAGTTCCATCTGCGTCTTCTTCCATCCGCTGAGCGTCGCTAGTGTCTCCGTGTCCTTCGTTTCTCGCTCGCGGCTGTCCTTGAATTCCGACAGGGCCTTGAGGTTGTCCAGGTAGGAGCTGTAGTTGGTCCAGCAGCAGGCCTTGATGAGGCAATCGTCGATCTGCCAGTAGCCGAGCTCTCTCTTGGCCACCGCTCCACACAGATCCAGAGGTACATGCAACTCATCTGCAACCACAGGCACAACACTAAGGACATCAATCGATGGTCGCTTCTGATCATATCGTAGACTTAAATAGTATTCTGTTCGAGAAGAAGAATTCAATTAAGATGAAGAAGAAGAGGAAGAATGCGAAGAAGAAGAATGCGAAGAAGAAGAAGAATGCGAAGAAGAGGAAGAAGAAGAAGAAGAAGAAGAAGAAGAAGAAGAAGAAGAAGAAGAAGAAAAAGAAGAGGAAGAATGCGAAGAAGAAGAAGAATGCGAAGAAGAGGAAGAAGAAGAAGAAGAAGAAGAAGAAGAAGAAGAAGAAGAAGAAGAAGAAGAAAAAGAAGAAGAAGAGGAAGAAGAAGGAGAAGAAGAAGAAGAAGAAGAAGAAAAAGAAGAAAAAGAGTCCCTTAAGCCGATCTCGAGAGGCAGCCATGGATACGAAGTGTAAGCAGCTTCACTTTCTTGGCCTCGGCATATGAGGGCGGAGGCCTGTCTACTCCTTCGCCATCTGATCTTCCACCTATAGTCAATGTTCGCTAGGTGCACAAGTGGAACAAAAATCTCGAAACAAATATCTGCCCTGGCGTCGATTTGAAAAAGCAATCTAGTCGGTCATCTACTTTAGATTATCGCACACCCTGTTGAGCCCGGCTCATGGCCCTTTCCTCATAGCCCCTTTCCTGGACCAGGAGCCGAAAAAGAATGAGCCCTAAAACCCTGAACTTGGAGTCATCGGAATCACCTATGGTCAGAATCAATCGGTTTACGTTTCACGAACTAGACTAGTCGGCGACAGAGGGAGTCGACCAAGGTGGTCATACATGTTTCGCTCCGCAGCCTCAATCATACCCAGGAGCCGATGTGACGTCAGGTGCGGTCGACGTCAGCGCCCTTGACAGCCATTTTGTTGTTAAGCACTCGATTCTATTAGACTTATTAATCACGCGCGTGAAGAGTTGTATAGTTTTAACTGAACGGAACCGGCTAGGAAAGGCGCGAAGGAAGAAACAAACAAGGAAAAAGAGCGGGAAATTGCCTCCCGGGTCTCGACCTTAGACCTCAGAGGCCAGGCGCATTGTTTGTGCATTCGTCCAAATTTCCCCATTGTCAGTTGACCGGTTTTGTAGGACGCTCGGCTTCTGGCCAGTTTTTGTTCATTTCGAATCTGTCGTCGGCTCAATTATTTATCCTCACCCATACAAACAGTTAATCTGGCAATCGATATCTGCTAAACATGTTCCAGCCGCCGGCGCATTCTCGGTAACGGGTCGGCCGAATTCCCATCCGATCCACGAGGGCTGATTGAGTGGATTGACAATGTATGACTAAACGCGAAACAATGAATATTACATGATCGCCGAAACGACGCACAATTACAGATCGCACAGAAGCACGCAACACGATACGCACGCAATGTCAGGCAAAGTCACCAGAGCGTCACACGCTGCCTTATTACGATTCGGCCATTTAATTACTGACGACCAGACATGATCCTTATTTATGAAGGCATCCAAGAATTGATTATCGATTAGTGGCGTTAGTTTAGTTGGATTGAGCAGCCGAAAATGGGCTTCGAAAATTTAAAATAATCTCAAAAAATTGTTCAGTTGAAAACTTGAAACATGATTTAGCGAAGCTGTCCACCCACCAACATACGTAGCTCGCTTCGCAGCCTAATTTGATTCAATAATCTGAGATTAAACGACATAGATCTTTATACAACTAAGCTAACTAATTAAGGCACACCTTTGTCCACCTGCGCTTAAATGACACCCTATCCCACCTGATCTAATCAATTAAGACAGATCTGTTTCTACCTGACTGACAATATGTTTTGAGCACTTCTGAGAGATTCCTAAGAGGCGCTAAACGAAGAATTTGTTACAATTAGGCCTACAATTTAACTTAACATGCCAAAAGATTTTTTTTCGGATGAACAGCTATTTCTGTGCTTTACGAGGCACTGATTAAATGCTAAATTGTATCGATATATACCAACTGCAATTCTGTTTTAAAACCGCGGTAGCGGTTAAATGGCCTACAGGTCCTGAAGTGAAGATCACAGCAAAGTTTCCGGTCACATGAAGACCCTTATTGGGGGAAGAAATCGCTAAGATTCGAATCCTTAAATTAGTCAGTTGGACTCAAAGCCTATCTCATTATGAGATGGGGCAGAAATTTGAAGTTGTAAATAAGCAATAAATAAGTTCGAGGTTACAGCATGGAGACCCGTCTGAACTGATAGATGAGCTTAACATACGTCCAAGGCCAGCACGCTTCTAATCATATCGTAGACTGAAATAGTATTCTGTTCGAGAAGAAGACTCAGTTCATGGACTAAATTAAAATCCTAGGTTGGAGGACAAATCTGCTTTTATATATATATATATATATATATATATATATATAATTATTATATAGTGAGCTCTATATTACGTTCGAGCGCTTGTCAGTCATTGCTCTTGCAGTGACGTCGCTCCGTAACCAGCATTGAGGGTAAAACATCATCCCCCTTCTCACAATTACTTCGGCTATTACTCTGTTAGGTTGATTTCTAGGTTTGGTCTACAGGAATGTCTAATAAACTCCGCCACAGGGGACTGCAAGCCAGCAGTCCCTTGCGCCGGTCCTAAGCCCGGATAAAGGAGGAAGGTTTGCCAGATGGGTGTCGATACTCTGGCAGTAAAAACCAAGACGATTGAAATCTGATGCCAAAAATCTGTAGAATGAAGGATGACAGAAATATTAAGACTCTGATGTTTGGAATTACACTGGCCAACAGAAAAAAAAATTTTTCTTGTTGCCTTCGGTTTTAGACCTGTTCTTGGGGTAATTTTGGGCGCTGATTCAGAAAATGTCATTGAATTGAGTGCATCAGGTCTAGTTTCTGAGATATCGTCGATTTTGTAAAGAAAACCCAGTCCACTCTTTAAACGATGTCTTTGGCAAAACTAAAATGTCATAATAAGCTTTATTTATGGCTAATTATAATTCTTGCTGATTCATATAATGCCTGCATCCTTATAATGTAAAATCAGCATATCTTGCCGCGTGCTGAGATATTGCTGATTCAACGAAATAACTATTCCGTAGCCTACAGCTTACTCAGCACTAAATTCATGGCCTCATTTAGAATTTATTTGTGCTTATACAGCGTTTCATGGTTTCGAACTATGTAAATAGATTATGCTGAAGTCAGCATTTATAGCCTATATAAACCGCCTCCTGAAAGCTAGAGCAGCCGCAGTCGTCTTAGGGCATATTAAGAGTTGGTCGCAAGAACAATCTGTGAATGTGAGCATTACATAACTACATGTTCTTACTATTTTTTAGGTTAGTCATTTAATTCCTCAGATGCGAACATCCTTAAGGTTATGGCTACTTCCAGACGGAGCTGCATTAACCATCCAGACATATTCTGCTACATTTGTGGGGAATACACACTAAAAGCAAACAGGAAACCGATTTCTGAGTTTGTAAAAAGAGCATATGTAGGTTATTTTGGTGTCAAACTTGGAGATCAAGATAAGCAATGGGCTCCTCATACAGTATGCAAAACTTGTATTGAACAATTGCGCCACTGGACAATTGGAAAGAGAAGCTGCCTGAAATTTGGTGTACCGATGATTTGGAGGGAACAGATAAACCACTTCGACGACTGTTACTTTTGTATGGTTAATATCATAGGCATCAATCGAAATAATCGTCACAAGTTGTCTTACCCTGATATACCTTCAGCCAGGAGACCTGTTCCGCATTCGGATATTGTACCAGTTCCACCTTTTCGCGAACTACCTCAGCTCTCAGACGATGAGACTTGCATGTCCAATATCGGACAAGATGACGAAAGTGAAGAAAGTGGGGGCAGTGACAGTGATTTCCAATCAACTTCACACAGTGAACGTTTTGACCAAAAAGAGTTGAGTGATCTGATCAGGGACTTAAATCTTTCCAAAGAGTCCTCTGAATTGCTTGCGTCCAGACTAAAGGAAAAGAATGCACTTCAGCCTGGAACGAAAATTACAATTTATAGAAACAGAGAAAAGGATTTGCTGCCATTCTTTACCGAAGACAACAACCTAGTATTCTGTAATGACATCAGCAACTTATTGAAGAAAATTGGTCTGTCGGATTACAGCCCAGATGAGTGGCGTCTCTTTATCGACAGTTCAAAACGTAGTCTGAAATGTGTGCTTTTAAATAACGGCAACAAATTTGGTTCTATTCCAATCGGTCACTCCACCAGGATGAAAGAAGAGTACAATGCCATCCCATTAGTACTGGAAAAGATAAAATACAAAGAACATCAATGGGTAATTTGTGTAGACTTGAAGATGGTAAATTTCCTCCTTGGTCAACAAAGTGGCTACACAAAGTATCCCTGCTTTTTGTGTCTTTGGGACAGTAGAGCCAAGCATGAACATTGGACAAGAAAAGATTGGCCTTCGAGGAAAGACATGGTGGTTGGAGCTCAAAATGTAATGAAGGAATCTTTGGTGGCACGAGATAGGATCATACTGCCACCACTACATATAAAGCTAGGCCTGATGAAACAATTTGTCAGGGCTTTGAATAAAGAAGGTTCATGCTTCGAATACATAGTACACAAGTTACCAGGAATTACAATGGAAAAATTGAAGGCTGGAATCTTCGATGGTCCACAGATCAGGCAACTTATGAATGACCCACTTTTCATACCATCAATGAATGAAATCGAATCTTGTGCCTGGTCTTCCTTTGTTCTTGTAACTAAAAATTTTCTTGGCAACAAGAAGGCAGACAATTATGCACAACTAGTAGAGGATATGCTTCTTCATTTCAACAACCTGGCTGCAACATGAGCATTAAAGTCCATTATCTCCACAGTCACTTAGATCGCTTTCCAGAGAATCTTGGTGACTTCAGCGAAGAGCAAGGTGAAAGATTTCACCAAGACATCAAAACAATGGAAAATCGATATCAAGGAAGATGGGATGCACACATGATGGCAGACTATTGCTGGAATATTATGCGCGATTGTTCCGGCAGATGCCACACTCGGAAATCGTACAAAAGGAGCTTCTTCGGTGTCGAATGACTTGAAATTTTTATAACAAACTTGTTCTGTTTGGTATCATATCAGTACAGTTTCAGGTACTACCATTTTCTTTTAAGTATTTGTATTATTATGTTTATTTAGTGTATCACATAATAAATTGAGCACTACATAATTATAGCTATAGCCTTATGTTTTATGGGCGAGCAGAGGCAAGGACTGGTATATGGCATAATGTTCTATATCTCGAAAACTAGACCTGCTGGGAGAAAACTGGTGCCTTTTCTGGAATCAGCAGGTCAAATATACCCAGGAACAGTTCTAACATTTGAGGCAACAAATTATGTGTTGGCCAGTGTTATGGAAGGTACGAACAAAAGAGGCAGACCACATCGAGAGTGGGTGGATGACATTGAGGAGTGGTGTGGCGCGGACTTGCAGAGACTGGGACATGCGGCTCAAAACAGAATCGAGTGGAGACACATTGTGAAACGGGCATCGGACACCTACGGGCATTGAGCCCACGGTTATTGATGATGATGATGATGATGATGATGATGATGATGATGATGATGATGATGATGATGATGATGATGATGATGATGATGATGAATGTCTAATTGAATCTTCTGTGGTAGGCTTAAGGCGGTGTCCTTTGGTTCATCCTGTTCAATCTATTGCCTTCTTCAGCGTTAGAATCGCAATCAACTCATACTTCCGTTCAAAGGGCAGTTGGAGTAAAAATCAATCAATATCTGCATTTCTGTATGCACTGACATTCGGAATGGAAGATTTTAAGGAAAAGACCAAAACTGCGATGCACAGACAACATAAAAGAAGACACGAGAAGACTCGGACTGAAATGAAACAAAGGAATGGACTTGACAGAAGACCAGACAAATTCACTCGCACTCACCACCACCAAATGACTGACGTCAAGAAATAGTGATGATTATGAGGTCAGTGACGAAACTCAAGGCAAGATCCAAGATGCTGCTGCTGCTGCTGCTGCTGCTGACGATGACGCTGACATTAGAAACCGCAGCCTGACAGCTGGTCCCTCTGACCTATTGCATTTCGGCCGGGCATTCTTCAATTCTGATTACGGTTTCACTTGAAACGACTTTCGATTATTGATGCCTTGTATATTTTTATGCTAGAAGTTATTTAGCCTAAATAGATGAGATTAAACCGGTATTTCCAGAAGTCAAGAAACTATCAGACGATCAAAAAATGAGCCTACATAAACAGATGCCTACTTTGTAATTTGATGGTCACATTTAGTGGTTAAGAAGTGGCAGTAGGCCTAGGCCATATTATCAATAAGCTATACAGCGATCGATCGATAACTGATATCAACTTCCCTTACTTATTAACTTATTTTCCAGTGAAGCTTGAAAGGCGGACGAAATGCGGACGGTAGAGTTGACCCAGTACGAGGCTCTGGGGAAGAGCATCCATCTGCCCACTTCTTCCCTCTAGGAGTATACGCGCATCAAAACCCGTTCACGCTAAAAATTAATGTCTGGTAGCAGCAGATACTGCCTATTCCAGAGTAGTCTGCTTTCCTGTTTCCCTGGATTACTGGATTTCGACCGGAATTCTACAACGGATGGAGATTGTGAATTAAATTGACCTTCCATTGATGCCTTGGGTATCATGATAACGGCGCTATAAAAGTCATCAGACTAGACTAGAATACATTACACGACTCTGCACTACACAACACTAATGTAACACAATACACTACACTAGGCTAAACTACAATACACAATATGAAGTAAGATTAGATAGTGTAGCATGGTATAAAAATAGTACTGTCTGGGGACAACCAGACATGTGAGACTAATAGAACCAAAACGAGTGTCTGGCAGCTCTTGGAGCGCCTTATTGCCACACAAAATATATAACTGAAGGTCCTGGCCAAATTAGTGTCTGCTGCTTCACGAGACATTAATCTTAACCTGTGAAAAGTCTGTTGTCAGGGGAGAAGAGCGATTGCGTGATTTAGGATTCTGTAAAAGAAGACTTTCTCAGGGAAATGCTTCGACGTGTATGGAGCTTTCGGCTGAGGACGACTGTGCTTTTGAGAGTTCACTCAACAGAAGACATTCGACCCAGTCCATGGTACAGTAGTAGAATGCCATCTGAGAGAGAGGGAGAGGGCGAGAGGGAGGGAGGGAAAGAGGGAGGGAGGGAAAGAGGGAGGGAGAGAGAGACAAAGACAAAGACAGAAAGAGAGAGAGAGAGAGAATGCCACCCAAGAGATGATTCTCTATTTTATTGCTACTACTACTATATTTCTATTATCATTACTACTATTACAACAGCAACAGCAACACATATAACAACTCATACACAACACACACAACACACACAGCAACACACAGCAACAACACACACAGCAACAATAACTACTACAACAACTACCACTGCTGCTACTACTGCTACTACTACTACTGCTGTTTCAGAATTCATTAAGCTCCGCTATATAGTGATAAAGCAACAACCGATGGCGCTGAGCAGTTGTAAATGAATGACTTGCTCAAGGTCCTTACACAATAACCGTCTCAGGGAAGATTCAAACCTGTACACCCCGCATTACAAGGTGAGCGTTCAACCAGTCGGTTACCGTGTCATTCAAACAATACATGGTAGAATTCAACCAAAGAGAGAAAGATGGAGATAGATAGGAGATAGATAGATCGATAGATAGACAGGCAGACAGACAAGAGGTAATTATTCGACAGTTGAATGGCTAAATTATTTTCTCTTTGTTCGTGTCACCAGACTGGCTTAGCTGCAGAATTGCAGAATGTTGGAACTCATTCGATTCACTGGTCAACGCAATGTCTGTTACAAGAATACGAAGTCCAAGTTGGCTAGAAAGCTTCTGGGACCGATTATCCAAACGAGGCTCCTTTCTGGGCCCCGCAAGGCCAGTAGAGACTCGCCCTCGATACTCTGATGTTATGTTGTTATGTTTTGTGGTTTTAAATTGCTTTGCTAATTGTTACACAGCGTCAGTTTCTACCTTAGAACTTTAAGATGAAGTGGGAACAAATCGATATCAATCAACCACGAGATTAAACTGGACCTCTCCCACTCGCTCTCTTTTTTCTCGATGCAAGAAGGGTTCGTTTGGATGTTGACAGCTGATCAACGAGAGAAACTCTTACATCGTTTGTGGAAAGGGCGAATCCGGGGTCACACCTGCGTCGGCCCTCGTCTGATTTTATGGTCATGGCCGGATTTGATATCTGGATAGCCCTGAATGCATTCTGGATATTGACTTGATTTCGGCTTGATTTTGGTGCGCCATCGGTTGATGCCTTGTGCATTAGACATCGGCGATATAGAAGCTGCAAATTATAAATATACATGCATGTTTGCACGCATGTAGGCTTTATGTAGGCCTTTGTATGTATGCGTGTATGTATGTATGTATGTATATATGGTTGGATGTATGAAAGCATGTGTTTAAGTATTTATGTGTTATGCATGTATACATGTTGCGCTCTAGAGCCCGTGGAGAAATGCAGATGCTGCCATTCCGCACTTCACCTCGAGTGAATCGTGCCTTCTCATTTGATGGAACAGTCTGTCGTTGCACTTAAGTGCTATTGCGTTTGACTCTGTTCAGCCAACATTTTCAAACTGTCTTAACACGCACATGTTTAGATCAGTTAGATAGTCATGTGTGCAACGCTTTGTGAGGCGCTTAAAATGCGCTATATGAAGTGTCTTAATACATACATATATGTATATGTGTATGTGTGTATGTGTGTATGTATGTATATGTATGTATGTATGTACATATGTATGTTTGTATGTGTGTATGAATGTACGTATGTATGTGTGTGTATGTATGTATGTTTCTATTTATGTATGTATGTATGTATGGCTGCATGCATGCATGCATGACTGTAGGTATGTTAAGTACATAGCTTACATATGCAAAATGCAGACTTTGTATCACCTGGCTACGAAGGCAATATGACAACAACTGACAAAATGTAGGCCTACTAATTAATTTTAAACGACTATTTCGCGATAGCCATTTGAAATAAATTATTAGTTTCAGTAAACGACTAACAGTCGTCGAAAACATCACTCGATAAACGAACATTTTATCAACTTGTTTGTCAGACAACAACCTTTGTTTCCGATGCAGCATTTCAATGCGACCGGAAATGAATGAAAACATGGCCGGAAACATCTGGAAACCTTCATCAAAGAAACGCTGGGCATTATTAGCCCCGTAGGTCGATAGGCCTACATGCCGACTGTCTCGCATCAGACAAAAGGAAAGGTTCAAAACCACACTGCAAGGCATATAGACGCATACATTGACACATACACACAAAGGGCGAGGAGAGAACGCCATAAAATATTCATATGGTCACACTCTTTGTTTCGGAACCCATACATAATAATTGTGCCACAAGTATATACATATGCACACACACACACACACATATATATATATACACATATCCATATGTAGGTAGTCTGTAAACATACATATATTACATGTATATTCACATATATTATCTAATAGAATCCTAGAACTTCTATAGCGCCATTATGATGATGCACTAGGCATTATATACATGAATTGTGAAATTGTGTATGTTCGTGTGTCTGTGCGTGTGATTCTGCGTTGCTTTACGTTGACAATGTGGTGTTACTATACGAATAGGAAGTGGATTTCCTGAGGCAGCATATTCACTGAAGGCCTTAATAATATCATAGATGGGCGTATAATATATCTGTTTTCTGTATATATAATATATGTATGCATATAGTATTCATACAACTATGCTAATATATCTGCACACGTACGCTCTGTATAAAAATTATGTATGTATACCATGTATATGTATATATATATATACGCATGTGCTGAAGCCATGTCTGTTTATCGTCACATGCAAGCAGACCCATCGCCATGAAGCATCATACAATGCATATATCAAATAGTCCAGCGCCAATAAGGCGCTGTATAAATTATCAGATGCACATATACTTACATGCATGCATCTATTCATACATACACGAATACAAAGAACTCAGAACGCATGAACATCAATTCAACAATGCATCCATACATAGCATACATATACATAAATACATACATACATACATGCATACATACATACATACATTTGAATATACAGGCATGTACTTGTGCACATACGCGCAGTGCATGGTAGTGCATTAGTATGTATTCATACACACACAAGTGTACGCTCCCATGTATACTGCATGAAACTGTACGAGTGATCCAAGTGTCTGTGTCTGTTTGTGTGCGTGGATGCGTGCGTCTGTTCATTGTGTGTATGCTAAAGCTTGTATTTGCATTCAATGTCCAACCGCTTACGACAGTAAGACTGCCTTGCAGTATGACCAGACACATCTTCAATCTTCCATCACTGCATTGTTCGAAATCTATGTAGCGCCTCTAAAGACGAAAATCTACTCAGAGGCACTCACACAACCAGCCGAACTGACGTCAGACGTATGGACAGGAGACATATTGGAGCATACGGAGATATATAAAGCAGTGGAGATTACGGCCTATGTACGCGAAAGAAGATGGCTGATATATTTGATACACAGCCCCAAAAAATGTATTATGCATACGTCTGCTTTACTGCATTAATTTTATACATATATTTTAGCTATTTAGTTAAACTTTTATATTGAAGAATCGGATACTCAAAGGTCAGCCAATCATTTGTTATTCCAATTGCGTTGGTTATTGAGTTATTGGCGAAGTCATGAAAATTCGAAGGCGAAGAAGAAAGGGGGAAAAGAGGAAGAGGAAGATGAGGATGAGAAAGGAGGACGAGAAAGGAAGAAGGAGGAGGAGGAGGGAGGATATGGCGGCCAGCTGATGTCCATAGAGTGCGAGTGGAAGCCAGAGCTTTGTTATCGATGATTCGAGAACATGAATCAGACATCCCAGAATATGCAGATAAATACGTCTGTCTGTATGTCTGTCTATATATATATATACATATATATACACATATATATATATATATATACACATATATTAACATATTAACATATACTAATCCTCTCTTTTCTTCTTTCTCTCTTATTCTGTCTGTCTGTCTGTCTCTCCCACGTACGCAGCCTTTCTAGTATGGTTGTATCTGTGCCTATGTGCCTGGATGGGTGCCAGTTTCATTTTGTTTCATTCGGTCTAACAATCTCTGTCTTTGTCAATGTCACTGAGTCTATTTTTATCTTAGTCATTCCCCTCACTCCTAACTCTGTGCATGCAGGGTCTAACTTGTGTGAATGGCTTGACTTGGGGCAATGTTCCTTGTATGGGGCTAGTGCTGGGGCTAGCCATTGGGTACGGTTGCTATATTTAAACAAGGAGATAAATAATTATCAAGAAGGTTGGACGGAAATCTCACTGGACTTCCATCGAGAATGCATCGGCTTAATGACACCAACATACACACTATATTTGCATCTACATTATGTATCATATGACACTATACGACCCCTTCGAGGGTACTTGGATTTAACATACATATACACATACATATACACGTATACGTACATATACACATACATATCCACGTACACGTACATATACACATACACATACATATACACGTACACATACACATACATATATACACACACACATATATATACATGTACACATACATATACACGTACACGTAAATATACACATTTACAAAGACGAAAGTTGTGTATTTCGACATTTTATGCCGCTCTGTGCTTCATGTTAAGGGAATTGAGAAGAAACGCATCTTCAGACTGGATCCATAGTTTTCCCACTCTAGATCCTGTACTCGGATTTCGTTTTGCCTGCCCTGGTCTTCACTTGACTGGACTCGACGGTCAGACTACTGATGTCCGTTGTACACAGGTCATTTTCAGTACGAATCGATAGCCTGGGCCTGTGTTGCTGCAGGTCCCATAACCACCAGTTGCGTCAGATAGGAGCATTCGTCGCCGTTTGTCGCTCAGCGCCACACTGTCTATCCTCTATTAGTTTATTCAGACGCACCTAGACTACTGTAACTCCATTACTGCAGGCAAAGTTCAGACTCCGTCGACTTCGACGGTGCCGTCCGTCTATGGAACTAATCTGACCGCACCGTCCGACTACTGGGCTAACTGCCGAAGTTCTAGCACATGTTGGATATATGAGGTACACGCTCCACTGGAGCGGGCCTCATTGGTCGGCATCGAATCGCTATACATCAGCGAATTCTGCTTTCCATTCTCGAGTCGACTGCCCTGCTGCTCGTGGAGATATGCAGGCGCCGCGCTTCCACACATCAACTCGAGCACATCGAGTAAATGTAATGTAGGGCCTACACGGTTTTCTATAGCGACCGTATGGCCTCGACCCTGCTCATATTTCAATGAATTTATCGGGTGAGATCCGTCACCACCGCTGCCCTTTTGAATGGGCCCCACCCCACTTAAGGTCTCCGTGCACGGACCATGCTAGCCCGATATTAAATCTCTCGAATATAACCACTATCGGAATGCGAACCAGCATCCTCACTCACAGAGGGGCATTGAGACTTTTCCTGTGTTGGGCCTTCCTCTTGGAACAGTCTTCCAGCAGATTTACACATGCACATTCACGATCTGTTGCATTTGACTCTGTTCAGCCAACATTTTAAACTGTCTTAAAAGCATCTGCTGTTCAGATCAGTTAAACAGTCATGTGTGGTTCTCGAAAAACGCTACATAAGTGTCTTAATACACACAAGCATACTGTATTTGCGCAATTGGAAAACCCAATTGTTCAAATGTTTACATTTATACACAGTTTTATACTTACGAAAGTAAATAATCATTAAGTCAAACTTAATTTTACGTTAGTGCAGCGATAAAAAAACTAAACGCACAAGTTAATTTTTACCATAATATTTACAAAATTATGAATCATTTAGTCATAATTAATTTTTATATTTGTGCAATAATAAAATCACAAATGTGCATCTTTTACATTTTTAGCCTACACAATTTTACCCCAATATTTATGAATATCTTAACCATTCAGTTAAACTGTATTTTACATTAATGGCATCTCTTCAAAAACGAAATGTCAAGTTTTACATATTACTGAAACAGTTTTTCATAATATTTACGAAATCCTCAATTGTTCCGTCAATCTTAATCAAACATCAACTAAATCTCTGCAATGATACATTTTCACTAAGAAGCATCCGGATGGCCTACTATAACTACTTTGCCTACTATAACTACTATGCCTACTATAACTACTATGCCTACTATAACTACTATGCCTACTATAACTACTATGCCTACTATAACTACTATGCCTACTATAACTACTATGCCTACTATAACTACTATGCCTACTATAACTACTATGCCAACTATGCGATCTATGTCGTCTATGTGGCTACTATGCGTATTAACTATGACTGCTACTTAGTAATACTTAGTAATACCACCTTGGGGGGTGGCATCAATGGGAGGAAGACTAGTGCCTATATAACCCACTGTCCTCTAATAGTGAGACTCCATCGCTAGACTCTTTTTAAGTGGCGCTAGAGAGTCGCATTCCACTGGGGCTGAGCTGAGACCGTTCCAAGAGTCCTCAGCTCTGCTAGTAAAGATATTTTCTCACATCCAATCTAATTCTAAATCTAACTGTATGTATGTTTTTATGAAGCTTCCGCTGATGACTTCTGCGCCGTCTGTGGTCATTGGAGAAGGACGTATCACGTGGTTCCACGTGATCAACGCCTTTCAAAATTTAGAAGATTTCTACAACGTCACTAATCATTCTGATCTGCAATGATACATTTTCGAGTTTCAGTTCCTCATAAGGCATAAATCCCAATCCTTCAGTCATCTTTGCTGCCCTTCTCTGCACCCATTCAATTAACCGAATGTCCTTCGTAGATGTGGTGTTCCAGCTTGAATGTAATACTGCTGCAAATGTTGACGAAGTAACTCCGTATACATTTTCAATGTGTCTTCCTGCTCCCTGTACAAATAATACGTTTAATCATTCCCGACATTATGTTTGCCTTTTTCGCGACGACTGCACATTTTTGTCCATCTTTAAGGTTACTGACCACAAGCACATCCTGATCTTTTTCCTCTTCTACCATCTTCTACCACAGACAAAGGTTTTCCGTTCACCATATGCCTAGCCTTAGTATTATTGTGTTCCACGTGCATCACCTCTCATGTATTGGTATTAAACAGCAGCTGCCATTCTTCTGGCCATGCTGTTTTTTTAGATCTCTCTGCAATCTGACATCATCCTCCATTTACAGAAGTTTTACTATAGCTTCGTATAGTCGGCAAATTTCAGAATTTGACTTTATACATTTTGGTTAACGTCGTTTGCAAAAATTATAAACAACAGAGGATTTACCTACTATTTTTTCTATGTGTTACTAAAAGTGTCTATTATAGCAGTTATGCCTACTACAGGCACACTGTGTAAACTATGCCTACTATTTGTTTACTTTAACTAGGGCCAACCTACTATGCCCATTATGCCTACTATGTGTTCACAAACGTGGCAACCTCTGGGTGTATAGGCAGTTAGATTTTTATGTCTTTCTGTTATCACATCTCGCAAACAATTGAAGACTTATCTTTTCCAGCTCCCGCGCTGTGAGGAGAATTTTTACATTAGGACGATATAGGTATCTAATTAACAATAAATAATAATGACATATGCTAATGCGTGCCTACTGTGGCTGCCTGATTCCTGGATCTTGAGCTGGAACCGTAAACTTTCTGCCTATCGATTTTGTTTTGACTGAGAGCCTGTAAACAAGCTGGTTCCCGCGACTTACATTTCGCTGGGCGCTGTAGAAATCTCGAGATTACGATTACGGTTAGGCCTACTATGTGCTGTCTATGTGCCTACTCTGCCTACCGGTTCGGTAGTAGTCGATGACGGTGGCAAAGACGCCGGGATGTCGATCGAAGAAGTACTCTTCCTGTCCGAACTTCGTTTCGTTGTTTCGTCTGCGTCGGATGTGTTCCTTCGCCAGTCGCCAGAGCCTCGTCTTCGGCTTCCTCAGCAGCGTCGAAAGCAGGGTCTCGTGCAACAGACCACCGACGTTGATCAGGATCTTTTCGTTCGGGCGATCACTGATCGATTCGATCGAAGGACTTGGGGAGGCGATTGGGGTGAATGCCTCCGGCAGAACATTGTCCGGCTCATCCCCCGCTATTATAGTCGTCGCGTTACTGTCACATCAGACAGACAATAAAGAAAACGAAGGATATCGTTCTACGTGAAGCTATTTCTAACACAATCGGAACTTGTAAATTAAGTTACATTACTTTACATCCAGAGGCGTCGATCCGCTGTGAAGATTAGCGATCTGGCACATTGCGAAGGCGAGGCGCGAGCCTAGAATGGGGATCTGGAGCGAAACCCCCAATGGGGTCAGGGGCATGGCGTCTGGTCTAGGGTCAGAAAGCAAAGCCCCCACGAAGCTGAAAACATTTACAGCTATCCATATCGGTATAATATTCTTACCGACCAAAAGCTGGGCCCCTTCTAATTGTCTGTTGCTGGGCCTGGGTTCCGGGGCC
The DNA here is from genome assembly GCA_964023275.1 of Norana najaformis. Taxonomy (NCBI): domain Eukaryota; kingdom Metazoa; phylum Annelida; class Clitellata; order Crassiclitellata; family Hormogastridae; genus Norana; species Norana najaformis. The sequence continues at coordinate 29,607,713 of OZ029916.1, read as the reverse complement.
GCACTAAGACCGACGCCTCTGATTATATCAGTTAATTAATTATATGACATACTTGAAATTAACATCACACATTTATATTTTCAAAGTACATTGCATTTTAGCAAGCTAACCTCCACCGAGAGGCAGCCATTGCTATCAAGTATTAGCGACTTCATTCTTCTTAGACTCGGCACATGAGGGCGACAGTTCTTTACATGGCACTGATTGCACTGTCGATGTACTCATTTCATATCCGAGTTCGTTAACAGCGCTAGTGAAACAGAAATCTTGAATGTATGTCTGTCCTTGATGAACCACAACCCCTTGGGTGACAGTCCAGCCCACCAACAGCCAGACAATCGCACATCTCATCTCATATCATCATCATCATCATCAGTCACCATGGGTTCAGCGCCCGTAGGTGCTTGATGCGCGCTTCACCATCTCCGTCCAATTGTCTCTATCCTGTGCCAGGTGGCTTAGTTGTTGTAAGGAATTACTACTGCACCAAGAGATGGTGTCGTCTACCCACTCTCTGTTAGGGCGTCCTCTTCTGTTCTTCCCTCCCATTCTGCCAAACACTATCGTCTTGAGTATTCTGGAGTCATCCATTCTACATATATGCCCGAATAATTGCAATTTTCTGCGGATTAGTTTTTTGGAGTAAAGTTGTTCTTGGGCCAATTTGCTTGTATAGCTTATATGACATTAATAAACGTTCAATTTCAGTGGTCGGCTGTATTGGCGATTCGACCGTGAACGCTAGCATGCGCTTATATATATAGTGTATATATATATAATATTTACACAATTATATAATTTATGTATAACATGTACATATATATGTATGTGTATATATGCTCAAATTAATGTTTAGATGTAAATCTGGATCTGGCTGGATCTGATACATGGACTAAATATGAAACTTGGATGTCATCGCTGATAATTCACTGGACAACAAATTTTTACAAAAGTCATGTTACTGAAATGAAATTAGTCAGTTCTTATCAATTTATATGTGCTGAACACGAATATGACAGTGAAAATGCCGAATTGGCTCTAGTTTTTTTGTAATCTGAAATGAAGTAATTTTATATCGCACAATGCATGCCAATAGTGATACACTTACAGTTAATATTTGTAAAAACCAGGTCATAGACTAGTTCTTAGATTTTTTTGCCTGTCTCTTGTACAGCTGTTCGGGAGCATCTCTGCGGAGTGTCCAGCAGTAGTCAGCCAACATTGTAGTGGACCATTTTCCCTGGTACCTTTGCTCCATTGTTGCGATATCTTGATGAAAACGTTCGCCATGTTCGTCACTAACCATACCACAGTTGTCAGGGAAGAAATCCAGATGGGAATGAAGGAAATGCATCTTCAGAGACATATTGCAGCGAAATTTCTGGTACTGCTTGAGCATGTCTTCTACTAGTTCCTTGTAGTTTTCTGCCCTAACATTCCCCAGAAAGTCTGTAGACACTAGACGAAAAGCATTCCATGCTTGTTTCGCATCACCCTCCAGCAAGTTGTTGAAGCGGTCATCTTTGAAGAGTTCTCTAATCTGAGGACCCACAAAAACTCCCTCTTTAATCTTTGCTTCGCTGAGTCGAGGGAATTTTTCATGCAGGTATCGGAAAGCTGGCGAAGTGCGGTCCATGGCTTTCACGAAGTTCTTCACCAAACCTAGTTTGATGTGAAGGGGTGGTAGTAGGATTTTGTGAGCCTCGACCAGAGCTGGGTGCTGGATATTCTTCTGTCCAACTGCCATGTTTTGTCTGGGAGTCCATTCCTTCCGCACGTAGTGCAACTCTCTTGCTCGGCTATCCCACTCACACAAGAAACACATATATTTTGTATATCCTTGCTGCAGTCCCATTAAAATGGCAACTACCTTCAAATCACCACACAGGTGCCATTTGTACCTGTTATAGTCAATGGAATGCAGTAGCTGTTTTAGGTTATCGTATGTCTCTTTCATGTGGACAGCATGCGCTAATGGAATAGATGGAAGACGGTTTCCATCGTGCAAAAGCACAGCCTTAAGACTCAGTGTTGAAGAGTCTACAAAGAGTCTCCATTCTTGTGGGTCATGAGTGATCTGTAAGGCATTCATGAGGTCGTCAATATTGAAACAGAATACCAGATTACCTTCCTTCATAAAGAAAGGTTCCAACTGCTGATGGCGCTTTCTATATGAAGTAATTGTGACATCTTCTTCTAGAAGATTCCATTGTTGGAGTCTTGATCCTAGCGATTCTGCCTTGTTTTTGGATAAGTCCAAATCACGAACAAGGTCATTTAGTTCTTCCTGTGTTATTCTGTGTGGGGTTGATGATGCACCACAGTGAAAATCGGGATCAATGCACGCTGACGGACCAGGAGAAGAACATGTCGGCTCACCCTTGTCCTCATCAGATGAATCAAGGAAAATATATTCTGCTGGAGGTTCTGGAATAGGAAGTCCACCACCATGTGGAACTGGTCTCAATGCTGACGGAATGTTTGGGTAGACTATTGTCGACTTCTTTTGCTTCGTTATTCCACCGGAAAGAGGAGGAACCAAGCAGAAGTAACAGTCATCTACGTGGTTGCTTTGCTCTCTCCACACCATGGGAACTGCAAACGGCATTGATGGTCTTTTGCCATTCAACCACTGTGAAAGCTGTGTTGTACTTGTAGCACAGCATATATGCGGGGCCCATGGCTTGTCTTGGTCACCAACCTTGCATTCGAAGTAAGCATGATATGCCTTCTTGACTTGATAAGTGATACTTTTCTTCTGGTTGGCAAATGTCACTTCCCCACAAATGTAACAAAAGTTGTCCACAGTATTTACGCACTTCCGAGGCATTACTGTTCTGTATTGTATCTAAATGGATAAAGTAATAATAGTTTTATAAAACAGTAACTTAAACTGTCTCGCACAAAGTCTGTAATATTGTAAATGCTCAACCGTTCCGACTCGCTTTATATAGTACACTGCTGACGTCATCTTACGTCAGCAGCCGACTGGCTGTAGTTTACATTGCATCAGAAAATGACGTAATCAACTGTGCATGATGTGTCCATGATGGGATTATGCAATGAGGTGGAATATTACATCATTCTAGACTTATTTAGGATATTGTCGCAGTCCTACTGCATAAATTTACATGGTGAAACATAAAAAATGAACTATATGAAATATTTTCAAAACGAGAGCCAATAAAAAATTTTTATGGTTATATTCGTGTTCAGCACACCAAGATGCTACACATTAGGGCCTTTTCCAGTCAGTAACGATTTCTATGTTGACCAGTGTAAGCTGTCTCGTTTCGACGCCGATCCTAAACCAACAGACGAACGCCGATTAAGTGCTTAGGCGTTCACAGTCTATGAATGAATGAATGAATGAATGAATGAATGAATGAATGAATGAATGAATGAATGAATGAATGAATGAATGCATGAATGAATATCTTGATGGGGTTTCGGTACCTCCAGTGTTTGTAAATTCTGAGTGGTCACTGCTACTTCCAGTAAAATAATGAACATAAACTTAACAAACAAATAAATTAATACACAAATAAATAAACAAATAAATAAAAAAGATAGCTTCATGAAGTCGATCGCTTCCACCGGGAAGACTGTCAGGGTCATGCCACCCAGTATTAATGCGCCGAAGGGTACTTACCTCGTTTTAAGAACCTCTTTAACAGGAGGTCGTTGAAAGACATTATGGAAACGCCGGCATTCAGATATCAAAAAACATTGCGGATAAAAGACTTCAATCGGACCATAAACACGCATACATACGTGCATGCATGTATGTATGTATGTTTGTATTGTAACTGTAATTGTAATTTGAGATTTATAAAGCGCCTGTCAGAGGATAAACTCAAAAGAGACACTCCCGACCTGAACAAGTAGAATCACTGTTATACAGTACAGTCTTCAGGGGCCTGCGGAACACTGAGAGGGGGAGAGAAAGGAGCTCAAGTCGCAATTCTCGACGATTCCAGCAAGTGGGACCAACGTAGGCAAAGCTTCTGGACTGGGCCACAGCGGTTCTTATGCGAGGGACAAACAGGAGATCCGGAGTGGCATGTATGCATGTATGGTTATGAATAATAAAATTGCGTCGTTTAGGAATCTCTCAAAAGCGCTGGCAAGGTTTTAGATAATGATGTATAATAATTTATTTCTGAAGTTGAATAATTAAGGTCCATTTATTTTGAAATCAGAACGCCTGACAGTCTAATATCCTGTTTACTCGAGTGATTTCTGTAGCGCCAGTATGTATAATGCAAAGGACATCAAACGACCTTACAGCAAAACTGCTCACGACAGTCTATTCAAAAGCAAGTTCAGCTAGACTATTCTGGCTTTCCTTGTACCTTCTAATATGTCCTTAGGCCTATATCCTTATACTTCCTTATATCTCCTATTATGTCCTTAAATCTCCTAGTATGTCCTTAAATGCCATTAGGCCTCTATCTCCTAATATTTCTGTGCATATATTTATATTTCCTAATATGTCCTTAAATCTCCTAATATGTTCTTATGTCTGTATCTTCTTATATTTCCTAAGTTATTTCTGTATATCCTCATATTTACAAATATTTCCTTTCATATAGCGCAACTATCAGCGACAATGCATCAGTATTTATGGCCTCTCTGTCAGATTGGATTCACACAATGCGACCAGAACAAATGCTACTCGTGGGTTTATAAATGCTCCATACGCCGCCTGCAATCCACATAATTGTCTTCCTGTTTACCCCTCGGCTCTGTACTCAGCCTGTCCCTATCTTTGCCTGTAAGGGAATTTGCCTTAGTTGAGAGGAAGGAAGGCCTGCGATTCAGCCAATTCTCAGAATTACAAACACAATTTTGCATACTATTATTAATATGATTACTAATATCATGATGCTTGCGAATAAGAATATGGAATACGACCACGAATATGATTAATATTGCGATTACGAAAGCATTGCTTGATTGATTACGATTACGAATACAATTGCAGTTACATAAACGATTACAATTACGATTACGATAGCAAAGCGAAATCTGGACTGTAGGCCTACCTCAAAGGACCTCGAGGCATTGTTCTGTCTCGAACGATGAAGCTCTGTCCTTCATCTTCCTCTTCCACATCGACTGCCTTCAATGACATCGGCTCCTCCGCTTATTAACACCACAAGCTTTATAGTCGAAGACGCAGCTGCTCACTTACTTACTCACCTCGTCGTCCTGGGGTCGTCGCCCCTCGTCAATCGGGGCCAATTAGGGCCAATGACGAGGCAATGGGGCTCAACAGAGCACTAAAGTCCCTCTATCGACAGAACCTCTGAGATCTCTGTCCTTCCGCAAGCGTCGTCAGCAGCGACTGACGATGGTCTGGGATCAGATGGAGAAAGCGCAGCGGAGGAGGGAGGGGAGGAGAGAGGGCATTGTGAAGTTGTGCGGGTGGGACGGAATGAAGTGTGGCCGCTGCTGCTGCTGCTGCTGCTGGTGGTGGTGGCCTGCAGAAGGTGAGGGCGACTCGGCTGATCGGATGCAACTGGGCCCGACGTCGCCGGCTTCGTGTCCGGCTGTCTGGACATGAAGCACAAGGAGGAGGGTAGAATGAGGGGAGGAAAGGGACAGAAGCAGATAGACGGAGACAGAGGCACAGAAACAGAGGCAAAGACAGAGACAGAAGCAGAGACACAGAGACATAGATTATGCCTCAGAGAAAGGCGTATAAAGAAGGACATCATGCAGAAAAGCTTGAGGAAGAGAGAGAGACAGACAGATAGATAGACAGAGAGCTACACGGAGAGGCAGAGATAGAAATTGACTGAGACAGACAGACAGAATGACGAATTGCAGGGACAGAGACACAGATGTAGAATAACGAAACCAGAATGGCGAACAAAGCAGAGGAAAGGAGAGGAGGGGTAGGCATATGTTAAATGTCCACATACGCAACTGCGCAGACGATGCTCTGCTCATCCGCCCGCCTCTGCAGCATGAAAGGAATGATGGCTCGACAGCCTTCCAAGCAGCAGCAGCAGCAGGAGTAAAACAAAGTCCCTCATCCGTTCACATCTTGCAGACGGCGGCGGCGGCGGCGAAGGAGCTGCGTATCGATCACAACGAACGACGGAAGCGCTAAATAAAGGCATGACGGTCACGTCGCGACCGATTCATTTATTATCGCTCACTGTCCCGTTCTGCGCATGTGCGGCGCTGAGCGCGCACCTGCGCAGAGGCGGTTAACGACAGGAAGGCGACCCGAATGAGACGGGTTCGAATTTCTGGCGCTTTTACGACTAGATTGCTCAGCACTTGATGAGTCCCAGTTGGATGACGGCAAATAATCTCTGGGTGGTTGGGGGATGACTGAATGAGAGGGTTGAATGCACGCCCCATTGAGATTGAGAAGCCTCATTCGGCTACTATCATTCGTCATCGTGGTTTGCTCCACAGTGGTTAGCGGGCTTGACTGCCAACTCAGAGGGGTGTGGTTTAATCCTTGCCAGGACAGAAAATATTTCAAGATTTTTGTTTCGCTAGCGCCCCTAGCGAACTTGGCTAAAAATATGTATACGACCGCACGCGGTCAGTGGGAAGATCAGACGGCGAGGGAGAGGAATTGCCACCCGCCCTCAAGGAAGCTGGCACTTCATATCCCTAGCTGTCTCTCGAGGTTAGCTCAAGGAACTGCCCTTCAACTTCTGCCATTTTCATCATCATCAGCATCATCATCATCATCATCATCATCATCATCATCATCACCATCACCATCATCGTCGTCGTCGTCATCGTCATCGTCATCATTTCAATATACGGGCCAGGGGCTTCGTATACGGTGCCAACTGTGAAGTTGAAGGAGAATCTGTTGGTCGGGTTCTACGAGAATCTGTTGGTCGGGTGTATTCGACAGCCTGCCAATGAGACTTTTTCAACTGTTCGAGTATCACAGTCCTGCAGATTGTAAATGTAACTGTAATTTAAAATTTGTATAGCGCCTCTTCAAGATAAACGAAGAGGAACTTCTGTCGTTCTCATGAACTCTAACAACATTTTGGGCTGGCAGAAAGCGCCTTCGAGAAGCGCCTAGAAGGCGCTATAAAATTTCTAGTTACACTGCACTACGCTGCACTACGCTGCACTACGCTGCACTATGCTGCACTACGCTGCACTATGCTGCACTACGCTGCACTACGCTGCACTACGCTGCACTACGCTGCACTACGCTGCACTATGCTGCACTACGCTGCACTATGCTGCACTACGCTGCACTACGCTGCACTACGCTGCACTACGCTGCACTATGCTGCACTACGCTGCACCACGCCAGGTCACACTGCACTGAACTGCACTGAGTTGTACTACTGCATAGAGTTGCCAGGTGGCTTCCTCGAAAATACGGGACACATGTGCTGATGATAAACGGAGCTGATGAAACAAATTGCAGGAAAGTCTGGCCAAGAATGCTCCAAGCCAACAGCTTTGTTAACGTCACGTTACCGCATCCACAACTTGTTAGTCTCACCCGTTTTTTCCCATCACAAATCGCACACTTCAGCAGAGGATCGTTCATTTCACGGGAAGCGGTTGAGAAAAGGCGCTAGACAAATGCAGCACTACACTACGGCGCATTACGGCGTTTTATAGGCGCTCGGTCGGAAGGCAATTTGTGGAGGTTTTAAGCAAAATTGCAGACAGGAACGAAAACCATCAAACACGAAACGTCCGCCTCTAAATCTCCGTCGGCTTTATCAAAATAGATAGACAGACAGACAGACAGACAGACAGACAGACAGACAAAAGGACGGACGGACGACGAGCTAACGGACGAACAGACAGAAAGAAGGACGGATAAACACACAGACAGAAGGACGAACGGCATAGATAGATAGATAGAGAGAAAGAGAGAGAGAGAGAGAGAGAGAGAGAGAGAGAGAGAGAGAGAGAGAGAGAGAGAGAGTAAAGCAGACATGAAAAATGGAAGCAGAGTGAAAAACAGAGGGGGCGGGCAGAAGAGAAAGCGACCGAAAGAACCAGAGCGGCGTTTGCAGAGAAAGACAGGAAGCGCTTCCTGCAGACAGAGGAGAACAGCAGAGGCTGCTTGAGAAAACATCTATACAAACACAAAGTGGCAGCTAAACAAACATAAGAGACAGGTTGAGCGAGGAAGAGACAGACAGACAGAGAAGGTAAAGAATGAGACAGAGAGAAAGAAAGGCAAAGACAGAGTCGATGATAAAGAGAGAGAGAGAGAGAGAGAGAGAGAGAGAGAGAGAGAGAGAGAGAGAGAGAGAGAGAGGAGAGAAAGTGAGACAGAGGGGCAGACAGGCAGGTACAAACAGGTACAGTCAGAAAGGTTATGAATGCGATACATAGATCAACAGGGAAAGGGGCGGAAGACATAGGGAGAAACAGAGAAAAAGAGACAAAGAGGCAGACACCGATACATCATAGAGACAGGGGGGAAGAGATAGAAAGAGAGACAGAGGGACAGGTACAAACAGGTACAGACGGAAAGGTTATGAATGCGATACACAGACCAACAGGGAAAGGGGCGGAAGACATAGGAAGAAACAGCGAAAAAGAGACAAAGAGGCAGACATCGATACATCACAGAGACAGACAGACAGACGTCAGAGGTAGAAAGGCAAGTTCGGAGTTTACGATGATTCTAGAATTGCTGGGACACGTGTACGTCTAACAAAACGAACGCAATAAGCGAACGAAGTTAACAGCTGGTCGACTAATTTTAGAAAGCCGAAAACACTGACGAAAGTTGCCCTGCAATTGTAAGCATAGAAGCTACAAACCCGCATGCTTATACGCATAGACATTCACATAAACATACACACATACGCATACACACAGTTACACGCATACATGCACACGTGCATATACACATACACATACTCATACACGTGCACATACAGCTTTGCATTCATATACAGTTCCCAGGCTTGTATTTGTATGCGTGTATATCTTTTTGAAGCGGGTATGTACACGTATATGGTTGCAATTAAGCCAGAAGATGGGTACGCGCTGTTAAAAGTGATGTCTAGAAAAAAACAGACACTAATGATCATCAGTGTCTGTTGAATAAGGACAGTCACAGTGGCATATTGTCAGACAGTAATGTAGAGTTTTGAAGTAACTTAGTTAACATATTATCAAGCAGCAGGTTGTAACTGCTGTGCTCTGACGCCAGACAGTTTTATTTCTAATCTAATCGTATGACTTCTATAGCGCCGCAACAGTAATGTGCAAAGCATGGATCGATGGCTGACCAAAGTTCATCCATAATTCGGTCAACTCTAGGAGACCAGTTTGCTAAAATTAGCTAGCTATTCAGCCTCTTTCGAGATTCGTCCTGCAGAAGTCTGGTTCTCAGATCGAAAGATCTTTCGACTGAGGTGCAAACACAGCCACAGCAATCCAACGAAGACAACCTTTTCAACCTCCCAACTTGTGTTAGTTGTCAGTTGTCGATCAACAGAAGATGAAAATGATTCATATTTTTGAGAATTTCATGAAGGGTGAGGTCGACGTTAACGACCCTGGCAACCACGAGACGTCGTTCAACTCTGGGTGATCTCGTAAAAGAGCTTTAAAACTGCTACAACTGATGCTATGCGTTGATCAACTGCGTTTAACCGCCAGGGTCCTCTAATTCAAAACAACGCAGTAAAGGTAAGGTCAATGTCGACGGCTGTGGCAGCCATAAGTTGTTGTTAAACACTGAAAGGTTTTAGCTGAGTGAAATATAAAGACTGCTTGCGAGCGTAGCTATAGCCACACTAGCGTGTATTGCCTACAGAGATCGTTTTTTAAGAATGGAGGGGCGAGGTGCAATTGCCACGCATTTGTCTGGAGTAGGCAATGGCTTCGATTTGCTTCAAAACCCGGCAACTGGTTTTTTCCATCGCTCTTCCAGCCGACGAAGAGAGCGACCTCCGCCTGCAGAATTTTTAAATCTCAGAGTAGATCCTCCGACGGTAGGGGTCGCTGCACTGTACGGACTCGAAGTTCTCGACTTCATTTCTCGACACGGTCTTCGCTACTAGAAGTTATCAACTCAATTTTTGCACGAGGGCGGCTCAACGTTCTTGCCTCAGTCAATCTTACTCGAGCTTTGTGATTCCGCCTTCTGCTACATTCGGGTTTCTTTTTCAACTATAAGCTGTTGGCAACTTAACGCTATTACTTTCAGCTCGATCTCATTGATCTCGTTTACTCCAGTTTGTCTACAGGTTCTTACTGAACCGATTTGTTCGACTCAGTTTTCTTGCTTCCTCAACTTTATTACCTGTTTCTTCTCAAATCTGTAATTCAGTTGTGAGCCTTCTTAGGTCTAACTCAGTCTTCTCGACTTTTCATCGTAGCTCGTTTTCTCGGCTCGACTCTTTCAAGCTCGGCAGTCTTAACTTGTTCCCGGTTCCTTGCCGCCATTTGATCTTTTGCCCTGCTCTTGTCCCTCTCAACCTATTTTCTTGACTCGTTTTTCTCTGCTTTCGCTAGAATACTCTCATATTACTTGGCCAAAAGTTTGACTGCTGCGAATGACTGCTGACCTGTCCGCTTTTTAAATTCCGGCGGTTCGCGACCTCATTGCTGTGTTGTTATTCGCCAAGGCATCTGCCTTATCGTTATTGTTAGAACAGAACGATAATTTGAAATTGCGAAAGAACTAAAGAGACTGAGTCAGTCAATGGATCGAACTACGTCTGGTTTTGTCTGGAACTGTTTTTTCCTATTTCAAACGAAGGCATTTGATGCGATCTCATATGCCGATCTTCAATCGAAGTAATCTCGAAAACAGGTAAGAAGGATGTCATATCATTTGTCTCTGCTGTTCTGCCTCTCGGGTTCGAATCCCGGTGCGTCGTTTGATCGTGACACTTTGCTGTCAATCTGTGTAACCCTAAGCCAAGGCTGTCCTGTGTTTTGATTGCTTTCGTCGTCTTTGCGTTTCAACCGAAATACCTTCAACCTCAGGACCAGACCTCACAAGACTAGTATTGAAAGGCCTATGCTAACTTTACCTAACCTAACTTATCTTGCCTTACCTAATCGTTTCCATGATAACGAACTGCAAAAAGCTTTGGCGTTAATGCTTCTAATTATTCCGGGGGCCCAGTTGGACTTCCCGCTCTTTAAACTCCCTCGAGAGGTAAGCATTTTCATGGCGAAAACCGGCCATCAACATATTAAACACCCACATGGTTTGTGGAGTCGTTGAAAATGTTGGGGGGCCTCGAACCAGACACTCATCCCTTCATCAGGTTCTTTGCCCGTGGGCAGGTTTAGGCCTATAAGTCCAGTGGCGCGATGCAAAGCTATTGGGGGGTGAGTAAATAATCTAGTTGCTGTCTAACTGCTTACAGAAAAAAGTATCAAGCGATGGCGCTCCTTTTGGTTCTATTGAAAACTGGGTAAAATTGCACATATGAATTAGGAAAAAGTTTTTAAATTCGGCACAAATGAATTAGCGTTTATACATGCTTTCAGTGCTACAATTCTGATCGAGTGATCGGAACTTTCAGGACTCTCCTGAAGTCGACGAGCTTTAATTTTTCAGGCAGTTGCCTTGCGCTCGTAGCTTACTTTTCAAAATGTTTTCAATACAGATGACGTCCCTCGAGGCAGATGCTCTGAAAGGCGTTACATAAATTTAGTCTAGTCTAGCCTAGTTTAGTCTAGCCCAGGTCAAGTTTAGCCTAAGTCTAACTTAGTCTAGGTGTAATGTAGTATAGTCTTGGCTAGTCTAGTTTATTTTAGTCTAGCTTAGCATGTGTAGCCTAGATTATACTCAGCTAGTTTGCTTATCATTCATCGCCTGCCTTCCGGTCGTTGAGGCCACGTGGATCTAGGCTGGAAGTGTACAAAGGGCTGTGATTTCAGAGTGCGGTGCTGCTTAGAAGCGACTGTCGATTGATGTTTTGTGCAATACGATAACGGAGCCATCGATGTTTCAAGATTAGAACAGCTTATTCCTGCCCAGCCAAGTTCAGTCAACCGACCGACCGATGGCGCTCTAGTTGATGCCTCAAGTCCAGTTACTTTTTCAGGCAGGTCAACTGATTCTCAAAGGGTGCGTTTTAAGAGTAACATTTGTCTTCATAGCCAAAGAGTTTTCCCTGCAGACGATATCTCTTCTAATTAGGTGCCAATGAAAAGTGTTCAAAATATTGACGCTGGAAGAATTTATCCCATCTGTTTTGCGTCTTAGGAAAAAACATCGAAAAGATGAATTCTCAGCTGGAACGAAAAACTTTCTACGTTTCCGTTCTTCTCACATATCTACTTATTCTTCCTCAACCAACCAAGAATCGTAAGTATCGATGGCACGCTTGCTGTCTGGATGGACTAATGAATGGGTGGGTGGGTAGATGGACGGAAGGACGGATCGATGGATGGATGAGTGGATAGATGGATAAATGGGTGGACGGATGGATGAATGGATGGACGGATAAATGGGTGGGTGGATGGGTGGGTGGGTGGATAGTGGATAAATGAATGGGTGGAAAGGTGGGTGGATTGATCGATCAGTCGATTGATGCTATAAACCCAGAGCCATGCTTTTCAGTACTCTCTTGCATATTCTCTATATAGGGCGCCTAATAAATACCCAGATGCCATATATAGTGACGTGGCCGTGCCATTAGACAACCTAGGAGAGGCCTAATGGACCATCTCTTTCCAACAGGTTGCTCTATTAATGTTCTAACTGTGCACATAACAACAGACATTAAAAATTCCTTTACCGATTGGCAGTTCTGAAGGTATCACATTCTACTGCAGAATTTTATTTGAATATTTATTTGTTTGTTTGCATTAGCCCTGCTTGACTTTTATGGTTCTGCTTTATTGATCTTACAACTGACTCCGTTATTAAGTCAGAGATAATTCTCTTTACACCCCGAGCGGTCTATGCAGTCTTTCTGTACACATTCAAATGTGTTGATATATTGCAGCAACCAAAATCCCGTTATCAGACAAATAAAACTCTTGATGTCAACATCGATAGCTCGCACACTATGACTTCCTGATATCTGCCATATGCAGGTCTTGTTTCTTTCATTTCATCGCATTCAGTGGATTGTGTACTTGTTGAGTCACCGTTAGACTATTAGACTGTGGTGTGGCATGCTACATACTTTTTAATCTCAAAATACTCGAGAATGCTCAACATTCTTTTGCTGTTGTTCCTTAAGCTTAAACAAAACCCACCCTAACAGCTGCTTTCCCCTTCTCTGTATGGTCTTCTGGCAACCGGACTTTGTTCTTAACATGGCATCTTTAGACAACCCTACAGACTTGACGCAGCGCTCGTGGATAAGCTGATGTATTGCGCTTAGCTTTTAAGTAGCGCTTTAGAAATTTTGTTTTTACGATTACGATTACATGTTCTTCTTCATCAAATTCATTACCGTTGATCGCCATTATCAGCTTCAACGATTTCCTGTTGAAAGGCACTTTAAGATTGCATGCTTGAATGTTAAAGCACAGATTAGCAGCCTTCCATAAGATCTTCATATATTGCCAACCCCAAATCGTCTTGTTGCGTTCTACTGATACTGGTTTGTTACAAGAACCAAAATTCAGGACAATTGTGGGATTAAGTGCTTGTAGTTGGCTAAAATGACCCACATGAATGTGCCCCTCGTCTCTGGAATCATCCGCTACAAAAAACAGACTAGCCATAAGTGACCAACTTACTGTCAATATTTAAATCACCTGTGGCTTTGCATTTGCTACTGCAGCGCTGTATATCGTCAGACAAGTCCAACTCGTTATCTTGTTGATTGCAAGTTGGACTTTCCAACTCACTCTCTACATTTAAATCACTTGTCTACCCCTATTATTTCACTCTGGCCTTTGCATGACTCAATCTTGGCTCCTGGCGAACATTCATCTGCGCCTCAGATTCAGATTTACTAACTGCTTAACATAAGTAAAATAAAACAAACTTATATCTAAGCAGGCAATATGTTCCAAGCCCTGGCTTGCGTGGCCTCTACGTTACATGTTCCTTGCACGGTGTGAGATATATAATGCCTTTCACCTCTGCATCTGAGGTTCGAATCCTGCGTCATGTGAAACTGACATGTTTAAATAAGCCTTGTAATCCGTAAGGAAAGGTTGTCCAGCTGTTGGATTACTGTTATCACCATTGTGCCTCTGGCGAAAATCTTCCAATTCCAGAATCGCACTACTACTACTACTACTACTACTACTACTACTACTACTACTACTACTACTACTACTACTAATAATAATAATAATAATAATAATAATAATAATAATAATAATAATAAGACAATTTATATAGCGCCGTAACACGTATATTGTAGACAGAAACGAACACCTCAACATATAATGAAAGATTACCTTATAAGCATAACGAAATTTCTTCTATCGTCTTGATGTGACACGGTTAGCATGTGTATTCTAAGCATATGAAGTCTGGACTATCCTCAACTAGTTTTTTCACCTCTGCGATTTGGGTTCGAATCCGGAATCTGTCATGTGTAGGCCTTATCGATATTGTTGAACTGTGAGTAACCTCGAAGGCCACCATCTTCGATATGAATGCCTCATTAAATACAGTAATTCTTTCTACTTCTTTTTCTTCTTCTCCTTCCTTTTCTTATTCTCCTTCTTCTTTTCCGTATTCGTCTTCTTCGCGTTTTTCTTCTTCTTCTTCTTCTTCTTCTTCTTCATCATCATCATCATCATCAATATTTTCTTCTTCTTCTTTTTCTTTTTCTTCTTCTTCTTCTTCTTCTTCTTCTTCTTCTTCTTCTTCTTCTTCTTCTTCTTCTACTACTACTACTACTTCTACTACTACTTCTTCTTTTTCTTCTTCTTCTTCTTCTTCTTCTTCTTCTACTACTACTACTACTACTACTACTACTACTACTACTTCTACTTCTTCTTCACAGTCTACACAGTCTTCACAGTCTTCTTCGTCTCTCCATACATCTTCACGGAGCTGGACCTCTTCCTGCAGTCTACTGTATCCATCCGTCATTTCTGTCTAGTCCGGCAGCATCGGTCTTGGCTTCCTCTTGTCTTCGTTCGTTCGTTCGTTCGTTCGTTCCTTCGTTCCTTCCTTCCTCAATTATGTTTTCTTAGCCTACCTTACCCTAAAAATGACTGCCCACAACCAGACTTTTATATAGCGCCATCTAATAAAACATTATTTGATTGCTCAGTGTCTTACCAGTTTAAAGGCGATTGCGCAATGTTGTTCTTTTTGCTACTGTTGTTATAATTGTTGCTTTTGTTTTTATATCGTTATTGTTGCTGTTATTGTTACTTTTGTAATTATTGAGGATTTATTGTTGTTATTGCTATTGTTGCTGTCGTTGTTTTTGTCGTTATGATTATTCTTTTGTTTCTCTCAGAGTTGTTATTAGACAGCGAAGCCGAGAGTCGGGTTTGTCGGGATGACATTCCTGCGGACGATGACCTCTTGGGTAAGTCTTACCATTTCCTACGTCAGCGAAACAGAACAAAGTGGCGCAATGCGAAGTAATGTTATCTGATCTGGTAACTTCTACAGCGCCAGTATGGCTAATGAAAGGCTTCAATCGATGGTCACTTCAGTCAGTACGTGTAATGTTACTTGATGTAAAGCGAAATAAAAACAATTGTGAGGCAATGTACTACTACTACCACAACTACCACCACTACCACTACTATTACTAATACTACTACTACTACTAAAATAATAATAACAATAATTATTATTGTTGTTATTATTATTATTATATTGTTATTATTACAACACGCATAAACGACATGTTGTTGGTGTTGCTGAGAGAAGTGGTCTGGAATGGCTTGACAAATTATTGAAATATCAATCAAAGATCAATGTAGGAGTCTGAAGATGAAAAAGAAGAAAAATAAGAAGAAAAAGATTTTGGGAGGAGTAGTAGGTGTAAAGAAGAAGGGGAGGAGGAGGAAGGGGAGGAGGAGGAGGAGGAGGAAGGCAACATATTGAAGGCTGTAGCTTCAAAGGCGTTAATTTGGCGCTTGCCTCAGCAACAGCAGAAGCTGAGATGCTAAACAGGAGATACCGCGAAAGACGGCTACTAGCTCAGATCATGGCCAAACAATCTCTCTAGGATTCTTTTTCCAATAACTCAGAAAACAATAATACTCATCGCCACGCGAACACGCATATATACCCTGCAAACTTAAATATGCACACATATTTATGTTTTCATTATAAACACATTATTCAGTAAATACAGAAATGCGTGTCAGTACGGGTTCTTCAGCCTGCGCTGTCAGAACTGCCAGCAGTTGAGTTATTAAGGATCTGAAGCAGAAGCTGGCGTGATTGCTGAAAACTGCTGGCAAGCAATTGCCATCAAACCGTCTGACTCTATGAAGCAGCAGCAACAGCATCACTCTTCTCTCCGCATCGCATCATCAGACAACTGAAGGATGGCCCTCTACCGTTTATTGCGCACAGAATCTACGAACTTGAAAACTCTTATTTATGAAGCAGGGCGTTTGGGCGCCGGCCGTTTGGGCGCCATACTAACTGGCATGCTTGGTAGTTAGTATGTAATAGGCCTACACGTGTTATTATGCACATGTTATTATTATTACTTGTGTTATTGAAATAGAATGAGATATTTCTGAATGTGCACATTTTGGTGTTGATTCCTTTGCGCATGGAAGCGGAAAGTTTTTGCTGAAGTTTTCCTATTTTGCATGTTCTTACTGACTTAACTTGATTTTGTTCTATCTTGTCTATAATCATAATTATGCATTTTATAGTCTTTTAACGAAAACTCCTCAGAGGCGCTTGGAACATGAGCAGAGGAACATGCCTATGTGAAACATGCATGTGTGTATTTGCTTGTATGTACGCATGTGCATGTACGCATGCATGCACATATATGGATACTTGCATGTATGTACGTATGTACGTCTGCCTGTCTGTCATCTATGTATGTATGTATGTCTGTATAAACGTGTATGGATGTGTGGATGTATGTATGTGTGTGTATTTATGTATAGAAGTATATATATATGTGTGTGTAAGTGTGTGTATGTATTAATGCATGTATGAAATGTACGCATGTATGTACGTATGCATGTATGATGGAACATTGCAAACTGCCGTCTCCGGGTGCAAATTTGGCAACCAGTATAAATAGTTTCAAAGCAATTTACTACTGGAATTAGATATTCTGGTTCTTCATTGGCTAATGTTTTCAGGGTGTACGGCGTTCTTTGCAAGTATTCACCAACGCAGATTAAAGTCAGTAATTAATTGAAAAATAATTATGTAGTGACAGTAGGCTAACTCATACTAAGTGAAAAGTGGTACCAACAAATGGATTCTGTGAGTTTTTGCTCGGATTTTGCCAGTTTTACCGTCTATTACCGTTTTTTCCACAGGCCCACAAAAATAGTTTTTGCCATGGCAAATGGCCATCCCTGGGTATAACACTTGCCTCTGCACATAACTATGTGTTTAAACATACAGATGCATACATGAAGGGCATGGTTATATATAATATATATACACAGGGATACTGTATAATATATGCGTCTATACATATACGAAAAAATAATTAATAACCAGTACCTTTAAAAATCCTATTCCTGATTCCTCGTCTTGTCTTCATCTTGCTCAATGCTTCAATTCCAAACACCATCCACCGTAGCTGTCTGACTGTCTACCTGCCTGACCCTTGGATGTGGACTCCAAACTGAACCCGACCATACCTGCCTCATCGAGTTTGTTTTTGACTAGGCGCCTGTGTATGAGCTGGCTCCCAGAACTTATCTTCTCTTGTCGATGAAGAAATGCAGAGACAACGATTACGCTACTATGTATATATATAAATAGTTATATGTATGCATATGTACGTATGCAAAATTATATAAATGTGTATACGTATATATTTGTTTAATATTTTTGACATTATATGCGTATATGTGTAGTCATGCCTCGATAGTAAACATGGTTAGCAGTCAGATCATAAAGATCATAAAGTTCATAAAGAACATAAAGATCATAAAGATCATAAAGATCATAAAGAACATAAAGAACATAAAGATCATAAAGATCATAAAGATCATAAACGGAGGCGAGCGACCAGCTAGTCCAAGAAATTTATAGTCGAGACGTGGATTAAGACGTTAAGACGTTTGTGTAGCGAGTGTGTATAGAAGAGTAGTCCACAGACGCAGTTTAGTAGTCTAAACGTAGATCAGTAGTCGGATCGTTGATTTGTAGTTAAGTCGTTTGTGTAGCGAGTGTGTATGGAAGAGTGGTCCACAGACGCAGTTTAGTAGTCTAAACGTAGATCAGTAGTCGGATCGTTGATTTGTATTCCAGATGGTGATTTGCGCTCTCTGGAGTTCACAATTTTTGCAGAAGTTGTGGAGTTCATATATTTACAGAATTTTAAATATTAGCGAAATATTATATATTCTACACGGGATAGAAAATCAAGATAGTTATTTATATAACTATAAATGACTAACAGTAACGATAGTAGTAGTAGTAGTAGTAGTAGTAGTGGTGGTGGTGGTAGTAGTAGGGGTAGTAGTAGTAGTGGTGGTGGTGGTAGTAGTAGTAGTAGTAGCAGTGGTAGCAGCAGCAGCAGTAGTAGTAGTAGTAGTGGTAGTAGTAGTAGTAGTTATAATAACAATAATAATTAATAACAATAAAAATAATAATAGTGGTTGGTTAAGTTTTGTAAATAAACAGTCTCTCTACGATACTTTTTCCAGTGACTCAGAAGCCAATATTATATATCCTTATGCGAACACACATATGTACACTGCAAACATAAATTTACACACATCTTTAATATCTTCTAAAAATTTCAATACATAATTAAATAAATAAGTAATGCGACTGAAAAGATGACACTGTTGAGTTTCATGATATTGACGATTGGAGGAACTAGTGATATGGATTATGGTCATTATACGCTTTTAAAAGAAGCCATCTGAAATGATCGACTGATAACATTCTTCAATAAATAAATGAAAAAAAACCCAGTAAGTCATTTAGTCAGTCAGTCAGCAAGTCAGTCTGTCATTCAATTAATAACGAAACTGCTTTTATTTTAGGGTTCGACTTCATCTCCAACTTCGGCTTGGATTCGACGCAGATCCAGGTACCTGGAGTGAACAAGATCCTCGGATCGGACACATACCAGACTGCCTTCCGAATACGCAAACACGCCGACCTACGGATATCGACGCGGTAGGCACCAATTCCTGGCAAAGGCTAATCAACTGGGGCGCAGTATAAATGATCGCAAGAACTATTAAAAGGACAAGAGGTAGCATGGTGGCAGAGTGGCTAACGCGTCGGCTTATCACCTCAGCGACTAGGGTTCAAATCCTGAGTATGTCATGTGATATATCGGCTTAGATCGCATTCGACATTCAATTGTCGCCAATTTTAAGTCAGCTGCTGCCAGAAAGCTTTGATATAATTACTTTAAAAGGCTTCAGAGTATGTTTAATCTATGAAAAACGTGACCGACTCGGCTACGTTCTGAAGACATTAGACAATATTTTCAAGAAAACACTTCGAAAAGCGTGATTCGTACTGTGTCACACTAAGGACACACTTTCCATTTCCTTAATCTCTCTCGCCGCTTCAATCCTAAACATCATCCACCCTAGCCATCTGCCTCCCTATGAGCCTGCCCTTTACTCCAAGACATCGAACCCAACCTGACCTTACCTGCCTACAGATTTTGTTTTGACTGAGCTCCTGTGTATAAGCTGTTTCCCGCGACTTAGCTTTCTTTTGGAACTATAGAAACCTCGGCTTTACGATTACGATTACGATTACTTCCCTATAAATTTCTCTTCTGTCCAAAACCAACAACAAATCGCACCTTGCTGAAAAATCTGTTAACATATATAACATTGATTTATTATAATAAAACACTGGTCAACATAGAAATCGTTACTGACTGGAAAAGGCCCTAATGTGTAGCATCTTGGTGTGCTGAACACGAATATAACCATAAAAAGTTTTTATTGGCTCTCGTTTTGAAAATATTTCATATAGTTCATTTTTTATGTTTCACCATGTAAATTTATGCAGTAGGACTGCGACAATATCCTAAATAAGTCTAGAATGATGTAATATTCCACCTCATTGCATAATCCCATCATGGACACATCATGCACAGTTGATTACGTTATTTTCTGATGCAATGTAAAACTACAGCCAGTCGGCTGCTGACATAAGATGACGTCAGCAGTGTACTATATAAAGCGAGTCGGAACGGTTGAGCATTTACAATATTACAGACTTTGTGCGAGACAGTTTAAGTTACTGTTTTATAAAACTATTATTACTTTATCCATTTAGATACAATACAGAACAGTAATGCCTCGGAAGTGCGTAAATACTGTGGACAACTTTTGTTACATTTGTGGGGAAGTGACATTTGCCAACCAGAAGAAAAGTATCACTTATCAAGTCAAGAAGGCATATCATGCTTACTTCGAATGCAAGGTTGGTGACCAAGACAAGCCATGGGCCCCGCATATATGCTGTGCTACATGTACAACACAGCTTTCACAGTGGTTGAATGGCAAAAGACCATCAATTCCGTTTGCAGTTCCCATGGTGTGGAGAGAGCAAAGCAACCACGTAGATGACTGTTACTTCTGCTTGGTTCCTCCTCTTTCCGGTGGAATAACGAAGCAAAAGAAGTCGACAATAGTCTACCCAAACATTCCGTCAGCATTGAGACCAGTTCCACATGGTGATGGACTTCCTATTCCAGAACCTCCAGCAGAATATATTTTCCTTGATTCATCTGATGAGGACAAGGGTGAGCCGACATGTTCTTCTCCTGGTCCGTCAGCGTGCAGTGATCCCGATTTTCACTGTGGTGCATCATCAACCCCACACAGAATAACACAGGAAGAACTAAATGACCTTGTTCGTGATTTGGACTTATCCAAAAACAAGGCAGAATTGCTAGGATCAAGACTCCAACAATGGAATCTTCTAGAAGAAGATGTCACAATTACTTCATATAGAAAGCGCCATCAGCAGTTGGAACCTTTCTTTATGAAGGAAGGTAATCTGGTATTCTGTTCCAATATTGACGACCTCATGAATGCCTTACAGATCACTCATGACCCACAAGAATGGAGACTCTTTGTAGACTCTTCAACACTGAGTCTTAAGGCTGTGCTTTTGCACAATGGAAACCGTCTTCCATCTATTCCATTAGCGCATGCTGTCCACATGAAAGAGACATACGATAACCTAAAACAGCTACTGCATTCCATTGACTATAACAGGTACAAATGGCACCTGTGTGGTGATTTGAAGGTAGTTGCCATTTTAATGGGACTGCAGCAAGGATATACAAAATATATGTGTTTCTTGTGTGAGTGGGATAGCCGAGCAAGAGAGTTGCACTACGTGCGGAAGGAATGGACTCCCAGACAAAACATGGCAGTTGGACAGAAGAATATCCAGCACCCAGCTCTGGTCGAGGCTCACAAAATCCTACTACCACCCCTTCACATCAAACTAGGTTTGGTGAAGAACTTCGTGAAAGCCATGGACCGCACTTCGCCAGCTTTCCGATACCTGCATGAAAAATTCCCTCGACTCAGCGAAGCAAAGATTAAAGAGGGAGTTTTTGTGGGTCCTCAGATTAGAGAACTCTTCAAAGATGACCGCTTCAACAACTTGCTGGAGGGTGATGCGAAACAAGCATGGAATGCTTTTCGTCTAGTGTCTACAGACTTTCTGGGGAATGTTAGGGCAGAAAACTACAAGGAACTAGTAGAAGACATGCTCAAGCAGTACCAGAAATTTCGCTGCAATATGTCTCTGAAGATGCATTTCCTTCATTCCCATCTGGATTTCTTCCCTGACAACTGTGGTATGGTTAGTGACGAACATGGCGAACGTTTTCATCAAGATATCGCAACAATGGAGCAAAGGTACCAGGGGAAAATGGTCCACTACAATGTTGGCTGACTACTGCTGGACACTCCGCAGAGATGCTCCCGAACAGCTGTACAAGAGACAGGCAAAAAAATCTAAGAACTAGTCTATGACCTGGTTTTTACAAATATTAACTGTAAGTGTATCACTATTGGCATGCATTGTGCGATATAAAATTACTTCATTTCAGATTACAAAAAAACTAGAGCCAATTCGGCATTTTCACTGTCATATTCGTGTTCAGCACATACAAATTGATAAGAACTGACTAATTTCATTTCAGTAACATGACTTTTGTAAAAATTTGTTGTCCAGTGTTATTTAAGATTATTAACAACAGCTATAAAATTGAATGTTCACATAATCATCGATGCCATCATCTTCATGATTTAAATGGTTAGGGCCTACTGACAGCGTCATATAGGGCTACTGATCGATAAGTTTTAACCATTACTCAAATCCAGTTCAAGAAAGTAGACCCGATTATTTATGCAGTTAGCATTACTGCAGACAGGGATTATGGAAATAGTCGTAGACTCTCTAAATATCATCCCCACCCTCCGCTTACTAACCCTATCCCGACAAGAGACTCAACGGGCGTCTGTCTGGCTTCGTCTTGCGGCTAATCCTGTACACGCTGTAAACATGATGCAAATGTAAATCTCCGAAATATCTGAACTCTACGCACAAAAGCCGAGTCAGGGAGATGACTAGTACTGGCCTCCCATCTCAGCTCCTTCGCCGATCTGATTAGGCGCATCCGTCGTCGGACGACCGTCGTAAATCCCGCTGGTTCTATCCTCGTCCGGTCCTCGTTTCCCCTCCCCAACTCCAGACGGACGGGGCCCACTGAAGCCGCGCCCAAAGTTCATAATCGAATGCAGGCCTTGTGATGGAAGGGCTATGGCTCCTGACGAAAGATGGCGATAGTTTGGCAGGTAAAAATGCTTCAAAGAATAATCGCAGGAATTGAGTCGAAGGCTTAGATTGGAAGAAAGAAAGGCTTGGCAACGCAGGGTGCACCTGCCGTGGTCAGAGATATGTCTGAGGAGATAACGAGAGAGACAGTCAACAGCAGAGAGAGAGACAGAGAGAGACAGAGAGAGAGAGAGAAAGAGAAAGAGAGAGAGAAGATTAGACATCAAAACAAGAATACATCTATTCTATGTCAGACATAAAAGAGACATACGAGGCGGTAGAGAAACGAGGACAGCAAGACAATTTCAGGCAAAGAGAGAAAGAGACAGACAGGAACATATAGACAAACAAGACAGATAGACATATATATATATATATATACAGTGTCGACGTACTTTCCGAGTTATCATGGCTTCGAACCGTCGACTTGTCCGTTTCATTGCATAGCTTTAACTCGAGTAAAGACACACAACTATGACTATAGAAATTATAGCTAAACGCATCTGTTCGTTCTGCTCCGACTTTTGTGTAATTTCGATCGCAACTTAAGACACCTTTTTCATTTGGATTATTCCTCACAGGCTGCTTTTCTGCTTCAGCTGACTGACTTTCTGAACATTGCAGCTTGATTTTTTATGCGCCATCGATTGATACCTTGTGTATTAGACACCGGCGCTATAGAAGCTTCTGATTACAATTACAATTACCTGGAACCGAACCCTACCATTCCTGCCTCACCGTTTTTGTATTTCACCACGCGTCTACATGTGTGAATAAGCTGGGTCCCTTAAACCCTTTTGTTTAGGGGGCTAAATAAATCCGGAGATTACGACTACGATTACACTACAGCAAGGCTAAGTAATCAAGCACAAGACTAGCATAGCATTAGTATGTATTTAATGATGCAATTGTGTTTTCTTATTGCATCATCCGCTAAACATTAACTGAATGGAATGTGTACCCCCATGTCTTGCACTTACCCCTTGAGTCCTTAACTTTTCTCGGCCTTGGTTTTCTAACCCTTATCTCTCCTTTATGCCGCCTGACATGATGCTGGCTGTTTGTCCTTGTCTAGCAGTGACCTTCGCCATATATGTCTTCGCGTGACCTTGTTTCTCTCTGCCTTACCTTAACCTTGACCTGATTTCTGACTTTGGGTCTTGAGCTGACATTGACCTCGAGTGACCCTAATCCTTGTCTGGTCGACAGGTCATTGTTTCCCTTCGGCCTACCGAATCAGTTCTCGTTCGGCGTGACCTTGAAGATGGCCGGAAGTACGTTGACAGAGATGTGGGACCTGATCCGTATCGAGGATCCCTATGGAAACACTCAATTCACGATCAACATGAACGGACGGACGAAAAGCATAGACCTATATATGCTAGACCACAAGTACAAGCTACAGAGCATCGGATTCAAACCAAACGCAGTCATCTGGAAGGTACGATCGATCCTCTGTTTCTGTCTAAGCCGATGAGGCTTTGGGGCAGGGAATCGAAACAGACCAACAG
Organism: Norana najaformis; assembly: GCA_964023275.1. NCBI lineage: Eukaryota > Metazoa > Annelida > Clitellata > Crassiclitellata > Hormogastridae > Norana > Norana najaformis. The sequence continues at coordinate 29,583,326 of OZ029916.1, read as the reverse complement.
TTTGGATTTTGGTGACTATGCTCCAGTGAATGAGCTAGATCTCTGACGCAGCTTTTGTGTGGTGGTGATAAATTTCTGCGATTTGTATTACATTACAATACATCACAATAAGAAAGACCTACGTTCACATTTCACGGGTGTACTGGAATCAATATTCTCGCACATAGACTCAGACAGATAGACAGACAGGAAGACAGACAGACAGAAAGACAGACAGACGCAGACAAACAGGTAAACAGGCATGCAAGCACACATACATACATATAACGTACAAACACAGACACACAGGCAGACATACATAAAGACAGACAGCGGTTTCTAATTGTTGCTGTGTACTCGTAGTAGTGTAACACTATTGTTATTATTAATGTAACATTATTGTTCCCTGTTGTTACTTTGTGTCAGGTGTTTGACAAGACTTGGCATAAGCTGCACTTCAGTATCACCGCTGACCACGTTAAGCTCTACGTCGACTGCAAATGGATCGAGACAACGGCCCAGTTCCCCAGGGGGCCAATCGACCCCAACGGAGAGATCCTCCTCGGCAAGAAAGCCAACGGAGAAACGGTCGCAGTAAGCCGCATTTCTCATCTTTCGCTGTCGCCCATAGGACACGGGGGAGGGGAACAGTTCAACTCACTTAAAGTCTGACCTGTGATGTAGAAGAAGAGGAGTCTAACCTGGAGAGGCAGCCACGAGAAAAGTGTCAGCGACTTCACTTTCTTAACCTTGGCGTATCAAGGCGGGTGGCCTCTCCTTCGCCGCCTGATCTTCTCACCGACAGTGCACTCACTTTATAGCTGAGTGCGCTAGGGTGCACAAGTATAGCAGATCTGCCAGCTGGCTTTGCACTGCCTGGTGGACGGGCATGCTTGCATCCTTGTGCGCGAAGAGATACCACTTGTGCCAGCTGGCACTGCGCTGCCTCCAGATCGCATCCTCAGTCCGTCATCTCGGCTAAGAAACTGACTAAGCTAGACTAGACCAGATCAGACTAGATTAGGCTAGAATAGACTAGATTAGCCTATATAAGACTAGTCTAGACTAGATTAGTCTACCCTAGATCAGACTAAACTGGATCCGACTCGATTAGATTAGACTTAACTAGAATGTATTAGACTAAATTAAACTAGACTAGACTAGACTTGACAAAATTAGAAAAAAACTAGATAGGATCAGTCTAATCTGGAATCAGTAGGACCAGCATCCGGTTGAACATCGAACCCCGCCTTTTCAACGCATACATACTGCCTGCCCTCCTGAAAGGAGCCGAGACTGGACGCTAACCAAGAACCCAAAGGCGATGCTCGATGCTTTCAACAGTGATTATTATGACAATCATGAATTCTTTACTTTTTAAAAGTATTTTCTGGCTTCGATTAAAAACTTCCTGCTTCCTATCACAACTCATTTCATTCATTTCTTTTAGACGTGACTTATCTTGAGAAGATTACCAAGGGGCGCTATATAAATTGCATCCATTTGTTGTCCCTAGTTTGATCTGCAGTGGATGCTGCTTCACTGCGATCCGACGAAGCCAGAGAGAGAAACTTGCGACGATCTGAAAGTAGGTGATGACCTTTGACCTTCTGACCTTCACCTATTCAGGCAATAGCAATGAATTAATGGTCTATAGATGAAGAAACCTTTACCATGAAAGAGGCGATAAACTCAGATATTAGACAGGCACAGGCGACACGGAAATTGTAATAAGAAGAGATATATTTTAAGAGGCTAAACACGCTGTTTTTCGATACTACAGAAATTTTATTTTTGAATTTTATATGAAATAGATGGAAAATATTGTTTCGCTGTTTTCTATTCTTTGGGGTTTTCTCTCTCCCTCCTTGTCTTCTTCTTCCTCTTTCTTCCATTCATCTTTCTCTTCTGGTCCTTCCCATTCTTCCTTATTATGTCTTTCCAAATCTCCTCCTGTTCCTCCTCTAATCATTTAATCAATATCGTCATCATCGCCATTTTCTTAGTAATCGTCATTATCATATTATCATCAATCATTATCATCACCACATCAGTAAGAACCGTGATTATCATCAACTGTAATCATTATCATCATCATCATCATCATCGTCGTCGTCATCATCATCATCAGGAACAACAACAATAATGATCGTAATAAGAGAATGTTGTGGGTGTTGCTGCTCTGATTGTGTGGCGGTAGAGGTTGAAGAGCATGACGAATACGACGGTCGTCGGTCAATTCGGAGAAGAAACTCCACAGGCAAGTAACCAGTGACCTCGGACTACGTGACCCTCTGACCCCTGGACGTCGAAATCTATGTGTATTTATACGTCTGCTGTTTCTATCTGTCTTTCTCTTTCTTCTCTGCACTACGTCGGTCACCCTCTCTGCATTTTATGCCACCCCGTTGTTCTGTCTGTTTCTCTTCGTCTATTTACCTCTTTACCTGTTTCTGAACGCCTGCTTATCTGTCTATCTGTTTCTGTGCGTTCTTCTTTCTTTGTCTGCTTGGTCCCTCTCCCTATTGCTCTATTTATTCTAAATTGACCGGTCTAATTAGTCTGCCCTCGAATTAGAAGAGAGGTGCTGAGAAAAATACTGTCCCCTCATTGTTACTAATTTGAACTGAAGTCTGGTCAACACAATCCGTTCTTCATCGCAAGACATGCAGCTAATCATCACAAGGTATCATCACAACGTTCGGAGTATTATCACCTAACTATAGACCTCCTTCTAGTCAAAAACTGTAGTAACAGCCTTTTCAGACATTCACGTACATCAGGCAGAATGTTCTGTCAATCGCCCAAAACCCTCCACCGTAAAAATATGTAAGTGTGCGTGAGTGATTCTGTCTGTCTCTCTGTATTTCTCTCTGTTACATTATGTATCCGTCTGCTTCTCCCGTGGATCGAATGCAACTAGTTGGCAACCGTACAAACATTTCGTGTCAAATTGGTAAGTCAAAATGGTGCAACAGAAGTTATTGAATTACGTTGCGTGTTTCTTAGGAGGAGGACGATGACAAATTGGCAAAAAAGGCCTGGGAACGGTGTAACGTTACCTGTCCCGAAGGCCCACCTGGAATGAATGGCACTGAGGTAAACAACTCACCTCTCCTCGTTATCATAATCTACACCTGAATGTCCGAGACGAGAGTCTTGCTGTCCAAAGATTTTCAGATAAGATTTCGGGCAGCAATAGCTATCTGTTATACAATAGTTCTAAATTACAAATATAGGCCTATAATTAAGGTGGCTTAGCAAGGAATCTAAAGGCCTCGATTCGGTTGCATGTTCTTCCTTCTAGCATCCTGCCGAGGTCTGTTATTTCAATGCAGTTTCATGTTTTCAAGAATGGAAAAATCGGGGCCCCAGTTCATTGAGCCAGCTGAATCGGCTATTGCTATGCCACTGGCTATATATTCATGTGCATTATATTATATATATACGTGTAATCTATAGGGTTTGATTTTGTAGGGTCCCCCTGGACCACCTGGAGAGCCAGGACAGAAAGGCAGCCCGGGTAAACAAGGCCCAATTGGACCAATAGGAAAACAAGGCTTTCCAGGAGTTAGCGTAAGACGTACCTTATTGTCAATTACAAAATGTACAACAACAACAACTACTACTACCACTACTACTACTGCTACCACTACTACCACCACTACTACTACTACTGTGACAATATACTTTTTATTATGATCATCGTTATCATCATCGTGTCATCATCAACAACATCATCATCATCATCATACAGTTGTTACAGTAAATGAGTCTTCATTGCTGATACTTCCAAATCTATCTTCACAACTGCCTACTACTCTCTCCAACAGATATTTGTGACACCACTGTGGCGCTAATTTGTTACCCTTTGCATTGAATCGTCTGCCAATATCAAATCATTTATAAATCCATTCTTTGATGTCATGGTGACGTGTGCTGTTTTTTAGGGTTCACCAGGAGAGGCGGGTCTTCCTGGGCCACCTGGACCTCCTGGATTTCCGGTCAGTTTTTCTTATTAAAAAGTGTAGATAATGTAAAGTAAAAGCTCATCGTCACACGCTTTGCGCCATTGTCTAGTAGTTAGGGTGCTGAACTGTCAACCCATGAGTTGGAGGTTCAAATCTCCGCCTGAACAGAAAGGATTTTCGTGATTTCTGTTGCAATGGCTTCCTCAAGCGAACTCAGCTATAAAGTAAGTACACTGACGTCAATGACGTATAGTGTCAGTGGGAAGATGGGGCGGCAAGGGAGATGACCGGTCACCTGCCGTCATATGCCGAGGTGAAGAAAGTGAAGTCGCTAACACTTCATACTGGTGGCTGCCTTTTGGGGCTAATTAAAGAAAATGTTCTTCTTGTTCTATTTTATTCCGGTCCATTTGTTTCTGCTTTATTCCTACAGATAGGCTACTACCGTAATCGTACTGATATTAATTGTAATTGTAATATGAGATTTATAAAGCGCCTCTCAGAGGATAAACTCAACAGAGGTGCTTCCGACCCGAAAAATTAAAATCACTGTGGAGCAGCACAGTCTTCAGGCGCCTGCGGAACACTGAGAGGGGGAGAGAAAGGAGCTCAAGTCGCAATTCTCGAGGGAGACGATTCCAGCAAGTGGGACCAACGTAGGCAAAGCTTCTGGACTGGGCTGCAGCGGTTCGCATGCGAGGGACAAACAGGAGATCTTGAGTGGCGAGCAAAGGCTGCTACGGCCCGGCAACGAGGAAACCAAAGTGCAGAAGTCGATGAGGTAAAAGGGAGCAGAGCCAAGAACATAATTGCGCATGAGGGAGAGGATCTTAAATGGACACCCAGTGAAGAGTGTCACGAATATAAGACGAGATGTGGCCATATTTTGGAATGCCCCTATGATGGTGGGAGCATCTTGATTTACACAATTTTCGTTATCATTATCATCATCATCGTTGTCTTCGGTGAAATATTGTCGTCATCATCATCGTCACATGCGTCATCGCGACCATTGTCAAAGTCGTCGACGTTGTTGCAGCAGCAGCTGCCATCACTGTCGTCGTCGTCGTTTGCTGACGGTCTGTGTTTTATTGTCGTCAGGGTTCTTCAGGATTATCAGGTCCTCCTGGACCACCAGGTCCCCCAGGAGTGTTCACAGGAAAGGTAAGAGTTCATTCACCTGGATTTTGAGCCGCCATTCATTCACTCTTTCGGTCAATCAATAAACCATAATCTAATGTTGCTATTTGTACTCCCCTACTCCCCTTAACGTTACACTAAGAATGAAAAAGTAATAATTGCGCATGATTTTGATGAACAAATCATCCTCATCATCATCTTTACTAATATTACCACCACCCCACCACCACCATTATCATAATCATCTTTAGTACTACCTTTAATTTTGTACTACGCAAGATTGATGTCAGTGAGTCACTGTAGACAGCAACAGCATCTGAACCTGCCATCACAGTACGTTAACCACGTGCTTAGCCAATCTGGAGCATAACACAAGAGGAGAAATTGGCAACACTTTTACATCATATTGCATTGTGAACTATGATAACGAAGACCTTCTTTCAGTTAGCCTATCACTGATTTCATAAGAAAGTTACACGGTACAGTTACAACGAGTTGAATAAATGCATTTTGTTTACCAGTATTAGGTCTGTTTATTTACACCAGCGGCACCTCACGCGAAGTTCGTAAAATCCACAGTTCAGTCGCCTGCAAAGTAATCTTGGTTAAAGTCTGTAGCATAATTAATTATTGGTAATGACCGTAGTACGAAACTTGTGTTATCGAAAAGTATGTTAGCATACACCAATTACTTTGGAAGTGTCCTTGGAAATGTATGACGGTAGAGCGAAATGGTAAAAGGCTTCTGGAGAAAAGCACCTTCTACCGTCTGTGTTCTGGTAAAGGTCATCGTAGTTCAGTATTCTTACAAGGCGTCCAGATGTAAGTAATCCTTTGACGAAAATAGTCACGTACTTTTTCAAGTCCGTCAGTTCACTTGCAGTCTTCGTGATACGACACAAGTCCCTCAACAATTTTTCTCCGCGGAAGAGTTTCTTTTCAGCAAAATTCGGAGTCTTAGGCCTATAGCTTGAAGACATATTTTGGGAGGATTTGCGGCGTCGACTGTGACGTAATGGAGATGAGTCAGCAAGTTCTGCTTTGTGATAGGTTGGCGCGTGTTGTCTGCGCTGACGTGGCCCGATCGGCTGTTCCGTTGTCATGGCTACATCTACGGAATATGTCTTACAGCTGAGCGTTGAGCGTCGCCTGCGCTGATGTGCCGCTGTTGTCAAGGCGATGGCCCTAGATCCTGTCTTCTGATTGGGTAGTGAGTGACGTCTACGCTGACGTGGCTCGGTTGTTGTCGAGCCTTCGTCCAAGCGTTCCTCCAAAACCTTCTCCTCTGGAATTGTGCTTAAGCCGGAATATTTACAAGCGCATTGATGCTGCATATCGGACTGCGACTGGCATACTTGCGTTTCGAGGTTTTCTGAGTTCGAGCCTACCTTCGAGCTTCTTTTAACGTCAAGCACTGTCGCTCTGTCGTTTATAGCCAGCCTCGACTTTAACACTTTTAGAACTTCCTTGTTTCTGAGGCCGTCCAGCTTGACGCCGTTAACTCCGAGGATCTGGTCTCCGGGCTGGATGCAGCCGGTTCTTGCAGCGGGACCTCCTTGCTTGACTTCGCCTACGAAGACACCTTTTCCCATTCGACGATGTCCCACGACACTGACCCCAAGATTAGCATCTGCTCCGACTTCGACAAAGACGCGCGGTTGCCGAGAACAGATGGAAGATGGTCCACTGGTGGAGACATCTGGTTGCTTAGCTGCCATTCGCGATGTATGTTCGTGACATCGTCCAGTAGCGCGAAGTAAAGAGAACGAGGAACAATGGGATGAATCAGTTGACGACGAGGTGAGATTTCTTGGATCGGATTGGATCGATAGAGGCAGTGATCGTCTGACTGGCTTCATTTCTAAAGACTGAACCGTCTGGCGTCGACGGCTCTCGACATCTAGCGATAGCTTTCTCCGCTGAACTGATGATAATCTATTGATCTTTCTGACGATCCAGTCGCCAGCTGCGTTCTCAGCTTCGTTGTGAGGCCGAGACGACTCTTGTAACCCAGTGTCGTAATTAGAGTGGGAATTTCGTGTCAGTACAGGTCCACAGTCGACGTACTCCGTTAGGCTTTCGATTGGCTGGGCATTCGTTGGTTGTCGGTTGTTGTTCCTGATGCTGTTGTTGTTGTTAAGTCGGTTGTCGTTTATGTCTGTTAAGACGCCACTTGTTTTTTCTGGCGTGTCTCCCTTTCCGAGGGGTAAACACCCTCTAAAGCACTCGATGCTACGTCGTTTCTTCGGACAGAACATTTCACAACAGTTCAGAACTTCGCAAAGGTCAAGGCAACTAAACCAAGAAATGTAACGAGCGAAGCTAATGTAATTGCCCTAGCGCAGACGATGTAAAAGAAGTATTCCTCTGATATAGTAAATACCCTTATAATTACAAAACTGTCGAATAGCGAAATCGCAATAACAATTGAAAGCAACATATACAATAAATGTTCTGTGTAGCTTCTTTCCACTGGAATTAGATCAAATCGTCTGGCTACATTCGCTACTTCCTCTAGAATGTTTCTTCAGGTTCTGAAAGCGGTTGCTTACAAGACGAAGTCAACTCGGGTCGCATGTCTGCTGGTCATAAATTTATAAAACTGTCAATGAAAACATTCTTTGAAATCAGAACTTCAGTCAAATCGAAGGGGGGCAACCCGTCCCAGATTCTTGGCAAAAGTCCGACAGGTAGAACGATAATTGTGGCGAAAGTTCTTCGCATAAGCGTCAATTACCACACATTAAAGGCGACGCCGCTTTGAGTCTGTCTGGTTGAAGACAGGAGCGCTAAAACAAACAGTTACACCTCTGTCTGGGAGTCTATCCAACGTAAGTGCCTCAGTTAACGGACGTTTGCCTATCTGTTGGGGCTGGGGGGACACTCAAGGCAGCCAAGCGGTCTGTCGCTATTGAAGTCTTCGTATAGAATATATCGGGGATATTAGGTCTTAAAGCACAATCTAGAAGCACAATCTAAACAAAAGCCGATTCAATGATTTCCTTGAGACGACTTGTATCGATTCTGAAAGCTTGTGAAAGGATATTCTGCGCTATTGTTCTAAACACCGATGTCACTTCATGACGTTTCTGATAAATTTATTGCATTTATAAATGCTTAGTCAATTGTATATATAATTATATATATTATAAGTACATAACTATATATATATATATATATAATTTGCGTTGAAGTGACAAAAATGTTTTGCGGCAATATAGGTCTACCGCCTTTGGTAATAATCGTAATCTTGAGATTTCTACAGCGCCCAAGAAAGCCGCGTCACAGAAACCAGCTTGGTAGCAATGTCATCAAACTTCATCCGCTGTCAAATGGCTATCGCTATCTGTAAGTAAGCAAATGAGAGTGATTGAGTAATTGTAATTTGGAATTTATAAAGCGCCTCTTAAAGGATAAACTCAACAGAGTTGCTTATAAACTCAACAGAGGAGTAAATGAGTGAGTATGTATGTATGTATGTGTGTAATATACATAAACCGATGGCGCACCAAAATCAAGCCGCAATCAGGTCATTATCTAGAGGATCTGTCTACTAAGACAGAGGTGGATAGACATACATACACACATGTATGCATGTATGTATGTGCGTGTGACCTTGAATGGGAAACAAACTCTCATAGTGCCTCTTCGTATTTAAGGAACAGACTCTATATAAATTCATTGAATGTAATAATATGGCAACTTATGTACTAAAGTTTTCTGCATTTTGTATAAAGAAAAGTAAATCATAGAAATTCAGTGATTTAGAAATTCATTGCTTTTCTTTGCTTAACAGCCGCCCAGAGGAAATCCTGGTCCCTCGGGACCTCCTGGGCCACAAGTAAGTCACAGATATTCTCCTATCAGCAATAATTATTTCCTTTTGTGTCCTTTTATGCTATTTTTTTTCCACCGGCCAATATCTGATCGTTTTCTGTCTGTCTGCGTGTGCCTGTGTTTGTGTCTGTCTGTCTGTCTGCCTGCCTGCCTGCCTGCCTGTCCGTCCGTCTGTCTGTCTGTCTGCCTGCCTGCCTGTCTGTCTGTCTGTCTGTCTGTCTGTTCTGCCGCCAGTTCTTTTAATGCTTAACTGATGTGTCTGTTGTGTTTCATGTGATTTCTGTTCTGATCGGTTCTCTTCTCTGAGCTGCTGGTCTGTTTGCTTCACTCAATCATTCATATTCTGCTGTTAGGTTAGATTTACCAGATTTTAAAGTTTTCTGTGCAGATAATTAATATATTGAAATTGCAAGTGAAATTGTTTGTTGCAGGGACCTCAAGGCGTTCAGGGTCCAACTGGGAAAGAAGGACCTCGAGGGTTGCCAGGAAAACCAGTACGAATTGTCTGTTTAACATCTGTATTGCAATAGACAGCAGGCAGGCAAGTAGACAACAATCAGGAACACAGACAGACATACAGCCAGACAGACAGATAGACAGACAGACAGACGGCAAAAGAGACCAATTTTCATAATTCATGTCTTAAATTGCATGTATATAATCTTTTGGGAAACTGAGGAGGTTGTGTTTGTTTGTCGACAGGGAAAGGGACCTGCGGGACAGAATGGAAAACCTGGTGATCCAGGAATACCAGGGATAAAAGTAAGAGTACAGAGGATCAACTGATTGCCATAAAGACGTCATTATCTGATTAAAGCGATGACGATAATGATAATGTTACCGTGATTGCACATGCTGCTGCTGATGATGATGATTATGAAGAAGATGATGATAGTGATGGTGGTGGTTGCGATGATACTCGAAGTGGTGATAGTGGTGATTATGTTTATGAAGAAAAAGGTGACAGTGAAGATGATGAAGATGATGACGATGATTAAGGTTACGACTGCTATTGTATCGATACAGCCTCTTGTCAATGTTTTTCCCAGCAAAGAGGCTCTACTAAGATCCAATGCAGGATCTAAGCTAGCTTTGCGTCCATTACTGCTAATACTGCTTCAACTGCTTTCTCTATGACTACAACTTTCTTATCAGTTTTAAAATTGTGGTTGTCAGACGTCTTCACCATCTTCATAACAGCAACAGCATAATTCTAATAATATAGAAGCATTAAGATATTCACCTTGCATAATAAGTCTCACCTTTCTTCTTGGAATTCGACCCGGCTTCTCCAACGGTTTATGATTTTGGTTTTTGACTGCAATTTTGACTTGAAGCGACCATCGACTGATACCTTGGCATTACCATAACGGCGCTATAGAAGCCTTTAGGTAAGATTTCTAACGCCCCGTCTTCTTTTCTTCCTTTCGCCTCTGCGTTCATGATTCGATCCCTAGGCGAAGATAAGAAATCGTTATTCAAGTCATCTTTCACCTAAAAAAGTTGTTAGAATGTCGTTGTCTCGTCTGCACTGCAGTCCAGCATTCTAAAACTTACAGGATCTGAGCATTGTTACTGATAGAGGCGTGTAAACATTAACAATATTCCGTGTTTGTGTGTTTGTGTGTGTGTGTCTACATCTATACACATTATATAAACGTATGCATTATACATAGCCCATATGAGTTATACCCAATATACCTGGCTGCACCCAGCATCATGGCTCTTGCGGACTTTAATTGATATAGCGCCGGTGATTAGCTTGTCTTCCTGGACGCAGATTTTATGTATCGCAGAGAAATTTCGGAGTTCTAAATTACATTACATCACGTTACGTTACGTTGTCTTCTTTGCGATAGTATGCTGTTATAGATAACTGGTTGTGTTTTCATCTTAGGGTGACCCAGGGCCACCTGGGCCGGAGGGGCCGGACGGCCCAGCGGGGCTCAAGGGTTCACGCGGAGACGATGGCACAGCTGGACCCAAGGGAGACAAGGTGCGTTGCTTACCTTAACCATGGACCTCTTCGTCATACAGAAGTCTTGGCCTAAACACTCCGATTGTTTAGGCCTGTGACTTTGAACTTGCATTATCAGATTATGTTGCGCTCTTGTTTGGCATGTATGTATTCATGTATGTAACGTATGTATGACGTATCAGGAGAGTTAAGATATTTGAGTAGCGCCGCATCAAGAGAAACTATTCAAATTGCTCCCTACGCTACCTAAATGATGTTAAAGTTCATTAACAGCAAAATATTCATAAGTAATTAAACAGTTCTTAGATAAAAGTCTCAAACACACAGAGAGCCCATCCAACGGAGTCCCATCTGAGATGACAGTTGACATGTGGGTAACGTTGTTGACTGTCGGAAAACCGAATGAGTGTTTAACAAATGTAATGAGCTTCCTACTTAAATTGCATCTCATCACAATACAAGTTTTATTATTTTTAAGTGTTGTTTTGAAGAATTGTTTAAGAATGTACTTTAAGAATAACAAGCTGCTGTACTTAGGAATTTTTTCTTTCATTTTTCTGGTAAACTGAACATGCCTGTTTCCTGTCGTAGGGGGAAGTAGGAGTCCCTGGGTCACCAGGAAGGCCAGTAAGTATCTTGAACATTAGTTTTGAATTCGGGCATATATAGGCCCAGGACTGTATCATTCGCCAATAGTTGTACTTTTCTCTAAGGCCTATAAATAGGCCTATCTTAACGACAGGCCAAAGTATAGGAATGCTTCTACAAAACATCGCTGAGGCGGTGTAGGCCATGACTGGAATTTAACATATGCAGACATACAAACAGACAGACAGACAGACAGACAGACAGACAGAAGTCGGCCATGACTGTTTGCGCATTTAAATTGCAAATAATTTTTGATCAAAAGGCGACAATGAACTAATTAATTAACGCCACAACAACGACGACGCAGGGCAATTAATGGATCATTTACTATCCGCCGAAATTGTCTCTCTTAGTATAATAATTGCAGTTTATTTAGCATCGTTCTGAAAACTCTTAATTAATTAGCTAATTCATTTTATTTTAAGATTTTTAGTAGGAATGATTCGAATACTTTCTTTTAGGGTCCACCAGGAAAAGTATCGAAAGACAATCAGCAGCTAATCAATGAAGTCCTCGCAAAAACGCCGGTATATAATTCCTTAATTGATATTAATGTTCTTAATTAATGTTATTGTAAAAACTGCGCATTTAAGAATATTTGTTAACGATAACGCCATATGAAGACATGTGTATAAAGAGCAAATATTTAACTCCCATACTTTCAAGTCTTGCGATGGTCACGTGTCTCAAACGAGACAAAATGATCTCAAGCGTAGAAATATTGCTGTTTCACACATACTTACGTACATACGTATATACATACACACATAGATATATACATACGTTCATACAAGAATCTACAGATACTTTGTGTGATGTGCTTGCAAAGATGTCAGGGCTTGTTTGTCGTACGTAATTTTGTGATCGTTTCAATCATATTTTTTATTAATCAGCAAAAACGCTGTTGATTGTTGTTTGATTTAGAGTATACCTGGACCCCAAGGAGATGCTGGACCGATTGGACCTCCCGGAGCAGTCGGACCGAAGGTGAGAAGGCACATCTTCAGCGGAAATATTTTAGCTCTCTATGACATTTCGCTTAGTAATCGACACCATATGGAAACAGGTGTATATATGTTTTTCATTTCTCGATTTATTAAGCGCCACTATCTAATGGCAAAGCATCAATCGATGGTGCTCTGCAAATATGCGTGAAGATTTACTCAAGGTTTCTACACAGTAACCGCGTCTCGGGGAGGCCAGAATCCGCATACTCCGCATTACAAGAGGAGAGCTCAAACCAATATACTTCCGTATATTAATTATGTAAGCATGCATCAATGGGGGTCTCTGAATAGGAGGGAGATAAACGACCGTAATACAACGATTATTATTCGTATATTAGGGAAGGCTGGAATTCTGCGCGCACTACTTCACAAGACGACCACTTAATCAGCAAGGTAGCATGTCATATAGCACCATACGTTCAGTTCGAGAATGGGAGTTGAATCCGCCTGGTGTTAAGGGTGACAATGGTGTACGGCTTACTATAGGGTCAGTGCGATTCCAATGAGGTCACGGTGACTTTACAGTTTGTTTTGCATTGGTTTGTCCCAGGGGCTGGAAGAAGATCAAACTGATAGACCGATTGTCGCAACCCGATAATGTAATATAATGCAATATGGTCAAAAAAGTAAGGAAAAATTGACTTCAATCGGTGAATTGTGTCATTATGATCTCGAGGCTTGTCAAGAACAACAGTGCCTTTACAAACTGGGTCTCATCTTTGGAGATAAAAGGTGATCTCTATACTTGAATTACTTATGAAACAGGGCTATGAGGTCCTTGTAACCTAGAGGTTGCTTTAAGGTCGTTTGAACCTCCAGCATTGACGACAAGGTGACCTTGAGGCTTATTGATGTGATGGCCACTGTAACTTTCGGTATTCAGTTACCTGTGAACTCTTGAATAAAAGGAGTCGCTTTCATCTTGAATGCGGATTGGAGTTTTTAGGAAGATACGATCTGATTGGAGTAAATCTTGTTAGATTCTAATCATACCAGATTTTCATCGATTATATATAACGACCTTAATTTGCATTCTTCTTTTTATGTTTCATTTAGGGTGAACCCGGAAGTGAAGGACCCCCTGGGCCAATCGGAAAACCCGGTCCCAAGGTTACAGAAGAATGGGAAACATATTCGTCGTTGTCAATATAACATCATCATCATCGTCGTCGTCGTCATCATCATCATCATCATCATAAGCATCATCACCACCATGATTCAAGTCGGTCTGAGCTTATTCCGATATATTTATATACATGTATCATCGAAAATTTCGCGGTTTTTATATTCATAACTGCCGTTGTCGTTGTGCTCGTCATTGTCATCATATGTGTCGTTGTCTTTGTCGCTGTAGGGCTCAGCTGGTTCACCTGGCATCGGTGGAACTCCGGGCGAATCTGGAATTCCGGTCAGCATTCTGTTCAGTTCTTATTCGACGACAATCAGTTAATCGATCACTCAATCGATTAGTCTAACGACAATCAGTTAATCGATCACTCAATCGATTAGTCTATTAGTAAATCTATCATGCAGTCGATCAGTCTATCAAACACTCAAGTGATCACACATTATCATTGCAATAACAACCATTTATTATGTATTTCATAACTATTTAAGTGCGACATGATGATCTATTCGGATAGCTCACAGGTCTGTAATCCAATGTTTGCGGGTTCGAGCCTGCTGTAGAGACTCTTGTTAAGTTGTTTGCGCATACGTACAAGTGCATCTGTTACCAAGCAGTATAATCTGGTACCGGTGTAAGCTGGGAAGTAAACGACAAGTCATGCGATGCACTGGCCCCGTGTCCAAGCAGAATCTTTGGATTCGTCCGTTGCCGGCTGAAGGGCCGAAGAGCAGAAAACGACCACCTGTCCTACATTCGTCTAGTGACATGTATTGCTTGACTTTTTTATAAATACTTAAGAAGAGCATTTAAGAAGAGCAGTCCATTAAGCTAACCCTAAAAGGCACCCATGGGTATGAAGCGTTAACGACTTCGTTTACTTTGCCTCGGCATATGAGGACACGTGACCGGTCATCTCACCCACAGAATACGGTTGATGTACTCATCTTATGGCTGAATTCGCTAGAGTGTGCTACCAAAACAGAAATTTAGGAATATCTTTTCTTCGGGCGGAGATTTGAACCCTGACCTCTTGGCCTGGCAGTCAAGCACTCTAACCACTAGACCATTGCGCACTAAATCATCTGAACAGTTGGTTCATTTGAATCAGCATGCTAATAATTTTGTGGGGAAGAATTTGGTGACGAATCCTTCCCATTAGGGTGTCTTGTGATTTGTTATTTCAGGGTAAAACAGGAGCACAAGGGGCTCCAGGTGACCGAGGAGAAAAGGGTGAGAAGGTGAGTTCTTGCTGAATCGGTATTAAGTACTATTTATAGTAGATAAAATTTTCAAAAGAGTTAATAATTATTTATGAATAAGTTACGAATAATGCCGGGAATAGTGTATTATGCTAATTAAATAACGCGTAATGTTGATATGTAGGCCTATTACAGTTTTGAACTGAAAGGTTAATCTATTTAACCGCAACTCGGCCACCGCCGTACTGGAGTGGTGTCAGTCCCAAGCCTGGATAAAGGAGGAGGGTGACGTCAACGGCCTTTGATGCCACAAGATGCCATTAAACTGTTGGAACTATTACTACTTTATTTTAGCCACGCAGTTTTGCATTTGTCCGAATTTCTTGGCTGGTTGAGGAGAGTTATCGGTTGATGTTTGATACACGCAAAACCATTCACTAAGATTGGACTCCACTCTAAGCAATGCGCTAAATAAATTCTGTCTATTTTAGGGAACGACAGGACTACCAGGCCCCAGAGGTCTGCCGGGAATAATGGGAGTCAGGGTGAGTGATATGAAGAACCCTGTTATGGTAGTCTGCTTTATATAATTTCTAGACAAAACAGACTGTCTGCATTTAGTTTTGAGAAATTATGTCGTCTTGATGTTGTGTTAGCAAAAGCTATGAATGAATGAATAAATGAATGAATGAATGAACGAACGATTGAATGAATGAATGAACGAAGAAACAAAAGAATGAAGAACAAATAAGAACGAGCGAACGCGCGAATAACTAATTTAATTGATTTTGTTTCTCCATTGGGCGACTATGGAATTGAATGGGTGCTGTTTTTCCTGTAGGGAGACAAAGGAAGTCCGGGAGATCCAGGCTTCAACGGCGAACCAGGAATCAAGGGAGATGTGGTAGGTATTGTCTGGTCTTTAAATTGTGACGGAAATTTTATACAGCCCTCTAGGATCCTCCTCTAGCCTCTGTCTGTGGCTACCGGCCAGAAAGATAAAGCTGTCTTTAATGTTCGAGGGAATGATTTGCGATAGGCATTAAGGAGACTAGAGCGAATTTCAGTGGGAAGAATGCTCCAGAAATACGCTCCAAAGGAGGAGGAGGAGGAGGAGGAGGAGGAGGAGGAGGAGGAGGAGGAGGACGAGGAGGAGGAGGAGGAGCCCATCGTATTGTAGTCACTGTAAATCTCTGTTGTCTGTTGTACTGTATTATATTGTATTCCAGTGTCTTCGTGTGCCTTAAGAGTCCTTTTATATCTGTAACGATCCGAATATTCATCAGGCTCATTTGCATACTGTCTTATAGGGACCTGCTGGACCTGCTGGGCCGCCCGGAACCGGAGCCTCGATCAAAGATCTACCTGCACTTCCGGTAAGGTGTTTCATGTAGCATCCGGTATTTAGTTTCGCTTCACGATTTCTGTATTAGATTATTGCTTAGCTCCAGAAATATATATTCATATAGGGCCTGTAGTTGAATGACTAATATACTATTTTCAGGTAAATCAACGATCGTTGCTTTACTTCCAGCCTACTTCCAACTACATGAACATCGTTTGTGCACAGACGAACTACAGTAGTCTTCTTGTAGCACTCCAACATCAATGAGGCTTTAGCGAAAAGCACTTCTGAGAGATTCTTAAAAGGAGCTATGTAAATGCCTAGATACATTTATTAAAACCAGATCAAAAGTTTACTTAATGCAGGTCTATGCATAGGTCTCCCATTACTTCTGTACTTGCACCGTTAGGCTATTGTTCTGCACTGTTGGTCGAAAGTAATCTATTGTGTTCAGAGTGCTGTAATACAGTTCAATTTTGTTAGAATTTGGTGATCCAATTAGCGGGATTCAGTGTGTCTATAGCAACTGTTGTTACTTTCGTTTCTATGGTGACATTCTATGTCTGAATTTAGGGTGTCCAAGGAGAACCTGGGGAACGTGGGCCACCAGGAAATCCCGGTCAGGCAGGCGCCAAAGGATCTCCAGGAAGACCAGGACAGGATGGCATACCAGTATGTAACAATAACATATACAATTATATGGACATAATGCATACCTACATAATACATACCTACAGTACATGCGTAGTTGTATACATGGATATATTGTTACACATGGTACACATCATAGGGTGGTATATATGGTAAAAAAAATTAAGCATAAGTTTTTAATATTGGAAAGCGCCAAATGAGGTCATTATACAAAATAATAAATTAAGTGCAATTTGATGTAAATTTGAGAATGCTTAGAGGATGAGCAGACCCTTGGAAGTTTCACCCGTTATGTCATTCTGTCAGTCTCCGCCTCGTCTCTCCCCCTTCTCCGACATCTATGCTTATTTCTTCTTGGTGATTGCAAAAAGTCTAATGTAAGTAAGCTATGGCTCATTTGGCGCATGCGCTTTGATAGAAAAGGCATTAGACCAGAATCTACTTCATCTGGCATGTCGTCACCCACCATTTGATGGAAATCATGGCTGAAAAGGCATTCACTGCCCTGAAAATGGCTCTCGCTACTTGTCGAGGTATCGCCATATTTCACCGTTTCAGAGACAGCTGGCATAATATTGACCGGAGTAGGTTTGGTACAGCAGCGGATCTGGCTGAGATTACCGAGTTAAAGGAGAGAGTCATTGCCTTTGCAGCGGCAAACATTGAAGTCCATGATCCCAGCGATAACTGTAAAGAACTTCTGGAACTAGTCATTATTTTCTTGGCGGAATGCCATTTCGAGGCATTCACTTCATAGCTCCTGCGAGTGACAGAGCCGAGAGTGGAGTAAAGCTCATTCAGGATTACAATTTAATTCTTACAAATGATGAACAGCAAAAACAATATTTACGGTAAGTCATCCAGGAACAGTGCCACAAATTTCCTGACTTGGTAAGAAAAGTAAGAAGACTTTGCTAGCCAGACATGAATCAAACACTGAAAAACAATCTGAACTGAGCATTGGAAACAAGCAAGCGGACCGAATTTGCAATTTATTGACTTACTAGTTACTAGTTTATTACAATAAGGTAATGTTTACAGTTTAATTCATACTAAAATACATAATTTGTTGTGTTTGTGTACCGATTCGTGTTTGTTTGCCATACAGCCGTATAATATGGTAGGCCCCTACAACCAGAAATCTCTGATCGACTTCAGCAACCACAAAATATTGTTCAATTTGGCTAAAATTTTCACCATAGTTGTTTTTTAATAGATGAACTGCAATGGCGGGTTCTAACACTGAATTCTCTAAAAAAAATTTGGACCACCCTAACACATAGCCCAATACACATAGCCTACTTGCCTATATACATGCAAGCAAATATATATGGCTTATGTTGTTTAAGCCCAATATATTGTCCTATAATGTAATTTCCTGTTTCATATGTCTACATTTTTTGCCAACAGGGTCATCCAGGTCAGCCAGGAGAACCCGGTCAACCTGGAGAACCGGTATTTTAAATCTTTTACGATTCAATCAGTTAAATGACCCAATGCCATACATTAAGCTCCATCACTTTCCAAACTCTGTACTGCTGAGGTAGACTAAACGGCATAATTGCTACCGGCGTAAGCTGAGAAGTAACCGGCAAGTTCTGCAATACAGTGGCCCCGTGTCCAGGACCTTGGGGTGGGTCCATTGCCGAATCAACGAAAAGGAAAGGAATAAGGATAAGGAAAGGAAATGAGGGCCTCCCGTAAATCCGCATGGGACAAGGGACCTTTACATCTCTGGTGATGTACCCCAACATATGTAAATTTTTACAATTTCTTTTGTCAAAATGGATACGCCGTTAAATAAAAAGAGCAAAACTAGGACTGACCCATCGTGAATTCGTAACATGTGACGGGGTAAATGATCATACAAAATGTTGATGACCAGTAAAGGTCACCAGGTCATCAGAAATTCTGAAGACAACCAAGAAAGCAAAAAGTTCCAAAGAAAATATGCCCCAATACTCTGAATGGTTATCCATTACTGTTTACTTGTTTAGATAAGTATGTAAGTAAAGCATTTGTTGTGTAATCTGTGTAATTTATTGCATTACCGTTAACGATCATTCTCAAAATGCGAAGTTTTTTGCATCAGTGACTCTCATTTGTGTTTTTTGCTGGTTAAAAAGATTTGGTAATGACCATGTGGACGAAATTTCCAAACTTTTAAGACTAATTAGTCTAATCTGTTAACTTGCAATGAAATCTACTGCTACACTGTTTATGCCTAACCTATGACTATGTCTTGATTTTTCTGATTATTTACATTCTCATTAATTAGCAGAATTTCAAATAATAACTAAAAATAACTAATGATCGAATAAATACTTTTACGAAGTAAATTAGGCTAAAGAAATGGGCAGCTAAAAAGCAGACCAGATGTTACTAACACAAAGGCAATGAGGTCCGGTCATGTGGGAGAGGCAAGAGACAACTATGGGGCGCCATAGGTTTCGATAATTCCCGAAACCCTGGAGTCTATATGTATGCTCTCAATTTTCAGGGAGAATCTGGAGCAAGAGGCCCAGACGGACCATCTGGTGAGAGAGGTCCACAGGCAAGTACACTTAATCTCAGTGTGTGTGTGTAGACCCTATATGGTTATCTATATAGCACCCCTTAAAACCGCAAAAGGGCGCTAAATATGACTACATATATGCCAGATATAAAAAGGCACGATTTGAAGTAGGCTATGTAAACCAATTCATGTTATCATATCCTAAGATATCTGAAGAAATTCTGCATTTTCTAGATTAACTTACCTCCGACATACGGAGACCTTAAATAGCGTGGCACCTGTTCAAAAGGGTTGCGGTGGTGAATTATCTCACCCGATCAGTTCATTGCAAGATGAGCAGGGTGAGGCCATACGGTCGCTGTATAAAACCGTGTACATTTACATTTACATTACCCTCAGGTCTGATTAAATAAGGTTGCATATGGTTGACATATATGTTTCAAACTGAATCTGATTAGAAGGCACTGGACTGGACCTAATTAGACCTAATAAGATATGAACCGATCAGAGGATTGTTACTGAACCGTTTATAATAGCAAATTCTTTTCTTCTCCAAGTAAATCGAAATGCCAATCACGTGATGCGTCAAGACGAGAAAAATTCTCGCCAGAAACTAATTGATTACTGATAACGATTAACGTAACTGTAATTGTAATAACACGTCTATATAGCTAAAGCTGACTTTTATTAAGGCTAAACAGTTGCAACAATATTCGTAAAATCCTGAACTGTTGACGTTTTAGGGGTTGATTGGGCCAAGAGGACTACCTGGAAACCCGGGTACAAACGGGATGAAGGTAAATACCATTTGTAGTTAACGATAAAAGTCAGACTGACGCAA